>JAWWLV010000088.1:67085341-67097958 GCA_035041135.1 Platyrinchus mystaceus | reverse complement strand
AAGTTCAGGTCAGTCTATCCTGACCTATGTATCATATGTAATGACTTATGGACTTTCCCTTTTATATGTTATCACTGGTCTTTAATCACAATGCTCTGTTTCTTTGCCTTTCGAGCACCTTCTTTAAACACATCAATTATTTTTACAAGTTACACAGAGAAGAGATAGTATTTCCAATGAAACATGAAATAAACGATGTGTTGACTATGCTATCATTATCAATATCAGTATCAGCAACAACAACAGGAACCTAAGTGCAACCTGTGTAGTCCAGTCAAATGAGAAGAACATATATTTGGTTTTATTTAGCATTCTACATGTTTAGTGCTACAGATTTAAAATCAGGTGCTCCTTACTATTGTTTTGAAGTCTCATTTTATTAGACTCAATTTTTGAAAAAAGAATTTATTCCATTGTCTACAAAAGGCATACACACTGTGAAATCACTCTCCCTCTGAAAGACAGATGGAGAGAACCTAAATAGCAGGATAAATGCCAGAGGTTCCAACATCTGCAGTTAGTGGAAGACCTGGACAGTGCATTATAAGCAGTGCATTTAAAATGGAATTGTGATTGGGATGAGACATATGTTGGCAGGAGATGATTCCCAGGGAAAAAAATCCTACAGTTATAAGAAAGAAAGAAAGAAAAAAAAAAAGTTCGCCATGGCTCTCTTTGGCTTCACACTTGAAGAAATATCTAAAATATGCCAGTCAAATTCTGTTGTCATATGGTAGGAGTATGAGTGCTCTTATGAAAATGGCCTGTGTCCAGGTAGGCCCCAGTAGACAGTGATTTATAGTCAGAATTTTACCTGAATGTGAGCTGGATATTTTAGTAAAAGCAGTCAACTCATGTCTTTGAAGGCAGGATTTCCCAGGCCATAAAGGGAAGAACTGGTTCTACTGGTTCCTGTGGCTGGTGCTCTCAGCTCAGATTCGTCCACCACACCCATTTCAGGCTCTCTGCACCTCTGAAACACAAACAAGAGATTTTATCTGCTGAAATATTTTCAAAAAATCTGGATTTTTGTCTTTCAAGTTACTGGTCTCTGTTACTGGGAAAGTAAGGATTATTTGGACAGCTATTGCTATCTGCAGAAATGTTCACATACTCAAAATAACCTCTTTTTTAGCGAAGCAATTGTTTTCTCTGAAAATACGGATATATTTTTAAAGCAGAATATTCATCTTCAATTTAAAAATTCGGCCTCGAATCACTAAGCAGAAGCATTGCACTGAAGGATTTGGACACAGCCTGCCAAATTTTGTCACACAAAGTACAAAGTCACTTAAAAAACATTTTCATACAGGCTGCTCTCCTGATTAGTCTCGTTGATTCATTGTATGGACTGTCATTGCTCATCAACTGCAAAAGTAACCAAAGTAAGATTCAACATGATAGGTTATAAACTGATTTAAAAATATTTACTATAAAAGGCAAATCATCGTCAAGCAGTTACTGATAAAATCTGCACATTTCACAAACTCTGGGGGAGTGCTGAATTATAATAAAGACAGAACATCAAGAGAATGACATGGATTATTTGGTAAACCAGCTGCAAGCAAACCAAATGCATTTCACACAGACATCTTAAAGGTTATAGTCCATCCTCACAGAAGGTGGGACAATAGTAGGGAAAGTAATGACTGGAAAAATTAGGTGTCGTGAGTAATAATAAACTGAAAACAACTCCATAGTATGATGTATTGCTAATTGAGTTAGCACTGATGTAACCATTGGTAGACTGTCTACCAAAATGCTTTCTGTCCATAATATGGTCCTGTGAAAAATGTTAAATAGTCGCTTTGGAAGAGATGCAGATGATTAAAGAGGAGAAGCATGACTTAGAGTGAGAGAAGAAAAAAAGCTCACTGATGCAGAGGTACAGGGGTGATTTGATTGCTGTCTGTGAAAAACACACACTAGAAGGCAGTTTTTATGCCTAATAAGCAAAATGTAAGATGATTTCATGTTGAAAGTCACAGCTAGAAATAAAGTATCTCAGGATAAGAAAAATCAGTACCAGAACATCTAAGCAATAGTTGTAAGATGTGTGTCACTGAAAATTTTCAAAGAAAGTATGCTCTTGGATTTGAAGCAGGAATTAATTGTAAGACTTGTAGCCTTTTGTGGTACAGGGAATCAGCGGTGCAATATTGTGTCTTACAGTACTCCCTTCCGTCTTCAAAATCTGTGAAGTTGTCCTGTTTGTAGATGGATCTACTCACAGTGTGATAAACATTTTGAATAGCCTGATAAATGCATCACCAAGTATTCATTGAAATAAAAAGAGGTCTCTAACCACTTTTCTGCATTCACCATTAATTCTCTTTGAGCTTGAGCATATTGAAAAGTGCTTTGAAAACATGTTTTTGAAATTATGACAATACATCTTAAATTACTCATCAATCACTGTGAATATTACTGAAATGAAGATAATTCATACACAGAAAGATTCTTAAACATTTGTCTTCTAAGGAATTACTACATAAAAGCACTTACATAATGCACCAGTGACATTAACCTATGCTTACCCAAAACTTAAATGATTAAGCAATAGCTTAGATGGCAAGGTTATGATAACAGTATGAGAACCCAAACAACATAAATTAAGCCAGTTAAGCTTGTCATAAAAACTACAGAGATGATGGAAAAGACTATATAGTAAAAGAAATCTATGGCTGGGTCTGATTAATATTTTTGACACAGTGTTCAGTTGAAAAATGAGACTTTGCTGAAATGAGGTTCTTTGTAAAATCTTTTATATTTGTTATGAACCTGGCATGTAGGCGGGCAGCTCTTGCACAGATGAAGATTTGGCAACCTTGGAAACCTTGATCACACTGTATTATACCCATAAATGAAGCCAAAAATTTGATAAAAGATGACTCTTCTCAACTGAATAGAAATTGAGGCCTTATCAACAGAATAAATGTACTCATGTCAATACACTCTCTGTCTGCCTTCATTTTCACATTCTAAAAAACAAGAAAAGAGAAATCACATGGGTAATTCTGAGTCTTTTAGTTTGAATGCATTTGTGTATGAAGTGTTGGAAAATATTTGAAAGAAAAAAATAATTAAAGCCTTGAAGGCAAATGCAAAGTGCGATAATCCTGGATTTATGAAATGTAGATGGTGTCAGAAATCTTTTCAGATAAGATAATTGACCTCTTACGCAGGGACAATGTGATAGCCTGAATTTTCACACACCTTAAAGCAATACTTGCTGTAGTGTCTAGGCAAATTATTACTAAAGTGGAAATTATGAGGATTACCTTAAGAACTGATTAGGTCAGTAAGACGCTGACTAACGTGAGACTTCTGTGTATGAAAAGAGAAATTTTCAAGATGAAGATGAAGATCTGTCGACACTTCTTCACAGAACAGTATTGAGACTTTTCCCTCCCCCCTTAATCATTTTTGCCTTAAGGACAGGTAGCAGAAATGGTAGCAGGTTGAGCTGCACAAAGTCATGCTCATATGGGTTGCTAAGCCAACCAGAACTTTGCGGTGTGTCCACCTAGGCATCCTTCTTATAGCAAGCTCTCCAAAGTAGAAAAAAAATACTTTTAATATAAAAAGACTAGATTTTACTTGCGTGTACATGAGGACAGTTCATGTTTTAAACAAAGACAGTTCATGGGCTAGGTAGGCTACACAGAAATAAGAATGAACTTATAAACAACTTGCCTCCTGCCCACAGTAACTTTGTTGTCTGGATCCTTCCTTCTAGTTATGATTTCAGTCCACTGAGTGGCTTTCTGGGTTGCCAAAACTCTGTGTGATTGTCTCTTGGACCGTCAGAAGAAGGTATAGAGCTCTAGCTTTAGCTCTGTTCCCTGCTACTTAGAGAGCAGTGAGCAGTCTCATCATCCCTCTGCTGCTCTGCAGGTTTTTTTTGTCTTTTCCTCTGCCTGTCCCACCCTGCCTCCATGGAACGTCTCTCCTCTAGGAATTTGCTCCAGGCTAAGAGCAGTCTCCCCTTCTCCACCAGGCCAGTGTGATCAGTTATTTGTTTCTTTAAGGAGTATGACAGAGGAGCAGAAACTGTTTAAACATACCATCCATCACAGGGAATCAAGGGGAGGAAAAATATCTCAGTGTATTGGTTATTGGCAGGTGGCTGTTGATGACCATTTTGAAGCAGCTGTGAAATGCAGTGTTAGTATATAATGACTGAGGTATTTCTAGATGAGCTGGAGATGCAGGAGCTGCATTGTAGGAAGCACCAATAAGAACTTTTTTGCAGTACTGCATGCAAGTTTTCATGTATTCAAGAACAGGAGATTAAAGTGGAATAGTTGCAGAGGAAGGAAGACAAGAAAACTATTAAAATGTATTGTTGTAGATACTAAGAAGGGAGAAAAACTGAATAATAATGTCATCACAAAATCAAAGAACTTCAGATCAAAAATGAGGGGAAAAGTCCTAACAGACATCTAGGGCATAACTTAGAGTGACCTTGCAAACAACACTAGTGAGGGTGAGAAGCCAATGATAAATATCAGTGCAGGACTATAAAATGGGATGAGAAAATTCTGGGGATAGGAAATTAAGATCCCTTGAGTACCCAAGGTATTTGTATCTCCAAAAATCACTGATTTGAGAGAGACTGGCTCACTATTTTTCTACTGTATCCCTGTACAGTAAAAATCTCACCTATTGACTTCCCCTGGTTGCGTATAGAGGTCAGAAAGTTATGTGTTGTGCTCACGTGCTCAGCAATAAACCATTGGTCAGATTTATAGTGAAAGAAAAACATTTCATTTAGGAGAGGTTGACAGGGGCCATTAAGTTTGGGTTTCTTGCCATTCTCTTTTGTGAGGGCCATTCTCTGCCTTCCAAAACTCTAGAAGGTTTGTTTAGGAACAACTTTGCTATTGCAGGGTCATAGCACAGTGATAATAAAGTTGATTTTTTTTCCTGCTGTGAACTACCACAGGTTTTACATTTGTCAGAAGGTTTTGGGAAGTGTTGGTGGTGTATTGTACTTGGAATTCTACCGTGGAGCTCCTATGGAGCTTTATAAAATAGATGCGTACTGTTGATTACTACCATAGGTAGTAGTTAGTAGTAGTTATAAGTATGACCATGAAATTCTTGTTCACGGATGATACTCTGATTTAGGAACAAGAATGTTTAGATTGACAGAAAAACTAGAGGAACTGATATACTGGCAAGAAGTGATATGCTGGTAAGTATTCCTCAGTGGAATTTGGATCAGTGCAATTTCCGAACTGTGGGGTATATATATGGATCCAAACAAACTCAGTAGTCCATTGTCTGTAAATTTAAAACTAAACAGAAATTACATATCTGTGCTTCTGTCTGGAGTGACAATTGGTTTCAACTTGTCTCTCAGCTAAAACAGAGGAATAGAAATAAACCAGAGAATGTAAGTCAGAAAGAAGGAAAGCGCTGGAGCGAGAAGCAATAACATTTGGTGCCATATTGGAGGACTAAAAAAATACATATTTTTAACTACAGAAATTTAAAAAGAATTGGGACCATCTGCTATTCTCAGGACATTAATTATTAAAACTTATGAGAAACTGAACGCATAATGGCTGATAGATTCTAAATTGTTATAATTCTTGTTCATGATCCTTCCTCTTACTCTGTCTGATGTAAACAGCTGATCAGCAAGCAGCAAAAAGGATTTCATGAGAAATATGGTGAATTTAGGGATAAAATTGCAGTTCTTGAAAATAGGCTGTGTGTCCACTTATACAAAAAATTGTATCTGTTTATCCAGATATACGTTTTAAAATTTAGTTAAATTTTTACAGAATCCCATGTGGATATTCTTGATTAGATTTTAATCTAGCATAAATTAATTAGAATTAAGACAGTCCTTGCAGGGTATTTGGTTTTCAGCCATGTGCCCAAAGGAATTTGCACCACTGTCACTAAATTAAATCATTGATTGTGGTTCAGTTTGTGCAACATTTATGTAGGGAAAAGATCTCATTTTATTGATCAGCCTGAGCTGCCAATTGTAGATCCAAGTCCAAGCCTAGGTAAAATGTAGGTATGCTGAAATGCTGGTCCAGGCCTAGGTATTTTGGTAAAAATGCGTAAAGTCATTCTCTCTGCTAAGCTCTCCTGTGTATTTTTGCAAACACCTTTAGTAAAAAACACAGTTATGTTCAGGTCAAATCTGTGGGTAACTGTATTTTATACTAATACTATTGTATTGTGTAATGAGTTTGAAAGTACATATGGAAAGTGCATATATAGCCATGCCATTGAATTTAACGGGTTGCTGTACATTGCATGGAGACCAGGCTAACAAATCTGACTGTAGGATTTTCACAAATTATAGTGCTAATAAGTTTGTATTAACTGGAGTTCATCTAGACAGAAAGCAATATGCAGGCAAAACCACATAATCTCCGTAAATTATTATCTTTGTACTATGATACACATTCACTCCTGCAAGGAGAAAAATACTCAGGATTTACAAACTGCTGATATTTATCCATGGATAATGCTAGAAACAGACTGTTGCCATATTAAAAAGATTTATGTATACTATTATTCAGTATCTTTTGAGTCTATACCACTCACAACAACAAAACTCAAAATGTAGTCACATAAAAATGTGTCATATTGCTGTTTGTAGCAGATGAAAAGATAAAACATGGGCAAAAAGACATAATTTACAGGTAAAGAATTGCAAGTGTAGTTTTAAATCAAAGAGTTAATAAAAATAACTGTTAAGCTATCAGAGAAAACAGGAAGATATTATCAGATATTACAGTATTATAAGCATGAACTTAGAACCTAGATGGAATAGAATATTCTGCTGTTCTAGGACATGTTCTAGGACAATTGCATGTGACTGAGCAGTAGCCGCTGACAGTCAGATGGCACCATCCAGAAAATCCTTCTCAAAGTAGCAGCCAAGGTTAAAAATGGGACTGAACTAGAAGCCAGAAGTTTAAAAAAAAAAAAAAGTTTTTTATGAACAGCCATAATTGTGAAGTTAGACATTCAGGATATACTGCAGATCTAACTGTGTGTATAGGAGTAAGGCTTCCTTTTTGGTTACCTGTGGTCAACTAAAGGTTTACTTCATCTTTGTAATACATTTAGTATTGTGGCCAGATATTTATTATGCCTGAGCAACTAGTTTACTGGTATTTGCTGACAGAGTGATGTAACTATTCTATTGGATAGACTCCTCCCATAAATACTTAAAGCCAATGAGCTTTAAGTGCTTGAGCTCTCCTGCAGAATACACTAGATACCTACTTGTATTACTGACAGCTAAATACCCTTCTAAATCTGTCTTTGAGAGTAGTCTATTCTGTAGGTATATTCCTTTGATTAACCAGAATGAGGGCTTGGTTTCCTTTAAACAAAACCTCAACTTGAAATATGTTGGACTCTGTTAGCAGAAGGCAGCCTTCTCCGTCATTCATTCCTAACAAAAGATTCTGAAAGCAATTTTCTGCCATATTGGCACCCCATCTTTGGCAGTGCTTCACTGAACTGGCTGGAGCTTTCTGTTACAAATATGAACACACTATGGTGTGGGGATGAAGTCTACCATTGATTGTGTAGAACCATTGTTGTCCCACTCTCTGAAAAATATCTCCTGCTCGTATAATCTGATACATGTAGTTATTTTCTATATAGGGCTCATTTGTTGTTTCCAGAAAAAGAAAACCAAACCAAACCAAACACAATAAAACAAACCAAAACCAAAACAAACCCAAAAACTTCCTGAGGAAAACTTGATGGTAATTTTGATGACAGGCTTTCATTCCCCTTGAATGAGTGAATTGCTGGCTGTCACCATCTTCAATCATAGACGAATGCTGTGACAGCCTCACATCACTATCCTGTGTAGTTTCAGTATCTTGAGCTGTAGCTGAAATCAGTTCCTGATGCTTTGTAATTGCTTGTGATTACATTACAAGTCAGCCTTGTAAGGTAAACTGATGAAGTCATCTCACTCCAAAGAGCACAAACAGCAAATGGGAAACTGGATTCAAAAAGCATCAGACACATTCACTGTGCTCTGAATACAGCCTTTGGCACAGAAAGCTCCTAAATAGCTGACAGTCAGAAGGCAGAAGATTGTCATAAAGGGAAGACCACTCTTTACATCCTTATAGTATTCTTTATAATCTTCTTTTTAATCTTCTTTTTCATAGTCTTCCACAATTAGGTGACAGTAGCTACTCCCAAGCATTCTTCCCCTTTCCATGGCAGAGCCCTGTTAAACTAGTAATTTATTTGGACATTATCTTTGTGTAATATGACCCTAGATCTCCTTGGAGGTCTGGGATCTTTGCATAGCTATCACTCTTCAGAAACAGTGTGTCTCTTATATGTTCTTTTTACTTTCAATAGCTATTTTTCTATTCTTCTGCATTGCTTGCTGCATCAAAAGAAGAATGATTAGCAGGGTGAGGGAAGTGATACTCCCCCTACACCCTGTTCTCATGAGACACCTCTTGGACTACTGCATCCCTCTCTGAGGTCCCCAGCATGAGAAGGACATGGACCTGCTTGAGTGAGTCCAGAGGAGACCACAAAGATGGTCAAGGGGCTGGAGCACCTCTCCTATGAAGACAGGCTGAGAGAGTTAGGGTTGTTGAGCCTGGACAAGAGAAGACTCTAGGGAGATCTTAGTGCAGCCTTCCACTATCTAAAGGGGTCTGTAAGAGAGCTGGAGATGCACTTTTTCAAGGGCATATAGTGACAGGACAAGGGGAAAAGACAGGGAACAAGGCAGGTTTAGATTAGATATTAGGAAGAAATTCTTTCCTGTGAGGGTGGTGACATACTGGAACAGGTTGTTCAGAGGAGTTTTGGATGCCCCATCCCTGGAATTATTCAAGGCCATGTTGGATGGGGTTTGGAGCAACCTGGTCCAGTGGAAGGTGTCCCTGCCCGTGGCAGGGGGGTTGGAACTGGATGGTCTTTAAGGTCCCTTCCAACCTAAACCATGTTTCATTACCCTTTGGTAGGTTATGGTTTCGTTTTAGGAACACAGTTGGTCATCTGGGTTAAGTAATTTTTTATCTTTTGGACTAAGTGTTTCTGCAAAGTCTCACCTTTCTTTGTGCCTGTATCACCTCACTTACAGCTGGTAACATTGCTACAGGTTGAGCGGACAGGTTATGCATGGCGTTAGAGCCATGTTACAGCTGCCCCCACAACTCTGCTACAGTCAAAGAGGTCACTAATCTCATCTTACAGCTGCAAACAAAACAACTGAGTGCATGCTATTTGCAGTACAAAAACACTGGCGTCCTAAACTTATGCTGCAGACAGTCTCTGTTTTATAGCAAGTCTGTATATTCCTACTTGGTGTGTGAACTACTACTTATATTCTTTTTTATTTTTTTTTCAGCTACATCACTGGGATATGAAATTAATCTTATTTTCAACATCCATAACTTTCTTGTCCCCAGGCATATTTCAGTATTCTTTCGGTACTATTCTCCATAAGAAGTCTACTGGATTGTTGTCTCTCTGGCTGATTTGTTTCTGCTACCTCTGTTCCTTTGTCTTGATTACTAGATTAGTATTGATTACTCCCTTGCAGCAATTTTTGAGGTGAACTGGACATGTGTCCCATATACTTTTCCTTTAATAATGGATCATTTAATGCTTCAGAAGGAAAATGTGAATAAGCCTCTTAACACTGAAATGCAATGCTTTTGGAGGGTAAAAAGTTTGTATCCTTCTGCAACAGTCAGCAAACACCTTTTCCTAGCACCTCCATCATACCAGCCAGCTGTCTAACCAGCCAGGCTTCATACTTTTCCCATTACTTTTTCCCAGGAAGAGTGAAGAAATAAGTACATTGCTTTTTTTGCTACCTTTCACCGTCTGCAAGCTCTGGTTTTGTACCTGCTGGAAACCCTTCCCTCCTGCAGCTTGAACATTTTCTCACCTAGTGCCAGGCAAGCAGCTGCCTGGTGTACATGAGATGGAACAGCAAGGGAAGGAGCCAGTGAAAGGCACGGGTTGGGTGATCTGCTGCTCTGCTGCAATGACCTCAGCCAACAGCACGGCAGGAGAGGGAGCACACGTTGCAAACACTGGGGATTAGATGGGGAGAAAGAGGAGGAAACCAAACCTTCTGGCCAGGGCCAAGGTGGACAGCTGTAGCAAGCGACATGCTCTCCCTTCCTCTCTTTCATGTGTGAGCTGTCTGTTAAGCCCCCTTTCCTTCCTGCTTTGTGCTGGCTTTATTTCTGGTGTGTAAGGGTGGGCCCACAACTGACACGAGCCTAGTCAAAGAAATCAGTTTTCCTTACTGCAATTTTTAAGAAGTGTGGGGAAGAACATGATTACTGAACATCACTAGTTATGCAGTGTAAAAGCTTGAACAAAACTATAATTGGGCCTTAAGCCACGTAAGTATCATTGTAAGTTCTTACTTAACATCTTAGGAATCTACTTGTAGTGCTTCTTAACTACTGCTCCAAACAGGATGGATTAAAGATAATTAGGATAAAGTGGAATAATTAGATATGATGTACTCACCAGCAAAAATTCTGTAAGAATGTACAGATGTGTGATCCCAGTTGATTTCAATGCGGTGTAACAGGATTTTATATCAATTTGAAATTGATATGTAGAGGTTCAGTGCTCCATATTTGACAAATATGCTTAAAAATTCCAATTCTTTCCAGTGTTTTGTGTAAGCATTAATAAATTATATGTATAACCCTAATTCAAGAGCCTAGTAGAGCATGTAAGAATTAAAAGACAACTATATGAGTCAAGGGTCAAGTCTGAGTTGCCAAATTTTATCAATTTTGTTGAAAGGATAGTAAAGATCTTAATTAACAAATTAGAGGAAGAAATACCAAAATTAAAGAAAATGGAAATCTTCTTACCCTTTCGTGCCCCAGATAAAGTTGTTTTCATTGTTGACCAATGCAGAAATAAACTAAACTCCTTTTTCTGACTTCTGACAAATAGTATGGATTTGCAGTCTGTGTGTTCCATTGCTTTTCAGGTGATGTAACCTGAAACTGCCTTATGAATCCTAAAATATAAAACTGTCATGGAGTAATTCTCCTTCTCATTGTATTCATTGCTGAGGTCATGGAAGGCAGGAAAAGTTCTGGACAGTTATTTATGGTGAAACATAATCTCAGAGGACGTCTTTGAATTATTAAAATTGTCATTGTAAATAGTTACAGAATTAGATTAAGTTGATTTTGTGAAAAGTATCAGGCAAGATTTCTTTCAAAATTCACTTTGCACAAGTGTATCATCCTGATAATGGAAGCCTCCATTGTGAGCATATTAGCTGAGGCTACTCTGGTCAATGCTTCTGAATAAAGCAAAACAACTCCTAGTGCTCTTGGATTCTGTTATTACATACAACTTTAGACAGCAGGGCCACAAAGTGGTATTATTCTTTTCCAGTCCTTTAGCTGTCATGACAAATTGATTGTTGTAATAATTTCACCTACATGTGGTACCTAGAGAGAACAGCCTGAATTCAGAGCCTGCTTTCAGTCTGTGGTTCATACAGGCACCACAGGAGGGATGCCTGAAAAAAGGATGGAAGGTATTTTTTCCCTTGTGTAGCTCTATTATATAATACCACTAGCCTGGATCTAGACACAAACTGTTGTTTATCACTGCAGAAGAGTGCACTGAGGGAGACTTCAAGTGGCAGTTGTAAAATAAGGGATGGAAGATTGGTTCCCAACATGTACTGAAACAGAAGTGTAAAATTAATTAATAATGAAGTGGCTTGTTTCAAGTTACAGATGCAGTTCAAAAGAAAGCAAAAAAATGGACAACCCAGGACTTTCTTTTCAGAAACACCAGTTACTGAGATTCCTTTTTGAGGATGGTGCAGATCAAGTGCCTTCTCCCTCAGCACTTTTCTTGCTTTCCAGCCTATTCTTAGTGAGTAAGAATCTGTTACCTGATAGAGTGGTCTTGCACCACACTCTTTGAGTTTGCTCACTGATATACTTGGTCATCCCAAGTCTGTGTTACAGACAAAACAAGGTTAGGTCTTGATCTCACTCTTCCTAAGTGGAAATGCTTATGATGGGAGATAGACCAGCTAAAGTGCAGAAGCAGAACTGATGTTACTTTCAAAAAACATGATTCATATCCATCCTGCTTTTTCCCCTATCACAGAGATGACACTGCCACAAGGCTGCATGATATTATCTCTTGGCAAGCCCTGCTGTAATGATGGCATTCGTATGCTTGTTTGTAAGATGTGTTTTCCCCTCGTGTGGTCAGGAGACTAAACCTTTCTGTTGGAGGATTGTCTAGTTTCAATATGCAGTTACAAAAAAAGGTGATATAGAGACATCAATGATCAGAAATGAGTTCCTAAATAGTATTATTTTCCAATCTAAGTAATTAGTGCTGATTGATTTGGATTGCCAGGCCTATCCTCCACCATGAAATTTTTTTCAGGTCTATCTTGAAGATAAGCTGTGCATAATACTGACCTGCTTTATGGACTTGAAAAACAGAGGGTTCTCTAGGGCAAACCCACTTGCTGTTCAGCAGCAATGTTTTTGGGACAGACTATTTTACTCCTTGAACTTCCTTTCACACACAGTGCAAGCATTTTTCTAGGCGACATTTCTGCCCACCAA
>JAWWLV010000088.1:67073296-67084982 GCA_035041135.1 Platyrinchus mystaceus | reverse complement strand
CACGTGTTATTTCTGTACATGGTGAACGACATTTGGCATGTGCGAATGACACACTGTCTCTTAGTTCTGTGACTTATGGCCAAGTTCTGCTCTGAAATCCATGCCATTCTGCTTGATTTTTCACCACTGTCTGTGAGAACACAGTTTGAGTCACTGTCTGCCTGTTATTAGATCTGCCTCTCTGTTGTTCTATTCATGCTGATCTGTTGAATTGAGTGAAATTGTCATGCTGTAATACTGCAGACTTGATCATCAGGGCCCGCAAAGTACAGAATACCTCCTGCTCTGCTTTTCATCTTACACTGGTTATACACCATTGGCTTCTTAGTGGTTTCCTTACACTTTCACTGAGGTGAGAGAAGAATCAAATCCTTGGACTGAATACAAATTTGTGCTGATTCATATAACTCTCTACTCTGATATTTAAGTGACAATTCTTCAAATACTCCTTGCTGTCAGGTTGATTCTGCCTTCATACTGCTCGATACCTCAACTGCCAAAGAGTCTCACATGGTTGATGGTATCTTGCACAAACAGCTCAGACTTACACTTCCCTTCAGGGAGTTTTGAGAGATCAGTAGAAATAGGAGTCTTTCCACTTTTTAAGAATGACAAAAATGCCACTTTTTTTTTGGGGGGGGAGAAGTCTGAGCTAGAGCACATCATAAAACTCAAGTCCAGGTACATGTGTTAGCTGCATCCTGGCCTTACTTAAGAGTGTATGTAACTTGTCCGTCTAGACACCATCCCTCCCAAATATTGATTTCCCAATGGCAATGGGAAGGGAATATGACCGTAACATCCCAGAATGGAGCACTGCTAACCAGCCAAGTCTCCACTGTGGAAAATGAGGGGATTAGGACTTCAGCACACATTCTGTTGCTCTTCTCCAGCTTAGTCTACATACAGGCAGGTGTCCTTATTGCCATAACACTGAAAGGCAGTGCTTATGCTGAAAAACTCATTGTAAGGTTCAGCTTGCACTTCACTGGATGCAACAGTAGGATATTCCCTTTGCGTCTTCTAAAAGAGGAAGGAAAATGAGAGTAAGTAGAATTATCTTCTTGGGGAGATCTCATGGTGGCTTCCCAAAAGGCAAAGATTCTGTATATCTTCATTATTCCACAGACATTCACTCGAGAGTGAGCCCACAGAAGTCCATGGTGTAGTGAACCTGGCAGTACTGAGCCTGCTGTGACCAGACTGGCATTGCAGGAAGTTGCATCCATCAACGGCTTCTTGAGCATAAAGATTAAAATCACAGTGAGTCAGCAGCACTATCTCACCTTCACTATCCCATCCAGGTATAGCTTGCATATAAATTTATGAACTGCAAGGATATACTTTTGTCTGTGTCAGTGACTTAGTAGATCTGGTCAAAGCCCTGCATTTTATTTCTTTCAGGAGATTCTGATATTTCCTGATTTGCTCTGGTATGACTCAGAGTGGAAACAGAACAGTCTTTGCAAAATGAAATTTAGAACAAAAAAAAAATCACTTAAGAGGGTCAAAATATTTGGTTTAAAGAAAGCTGAAAACATTTGCAAAGTTTTTCTATATTTTTCTATATTACATTTTTCTATATTACAATAGCAAGCCAATATGTAACAGGATTTAGAGAATTCAGTAATTATCAGAACAGAACATAGGAGAGGTCACAATAAAAAATTACAGTTTTCCAACTTCAAATATACAAGTGGGCAAGAAAAACGTGCCAATAGTATTGCTACAGCAGTAGGGAGCATTATGATTTCCTCAGTGAGCCACTGGAAACTCTTACTCTAGGCAAATTGGTACTGCATGTTTACAACTGGCACACTGAACTGTGCATAGATACAATATGCTGGTGTAGAGAGCAACCAAAGCATCAGAAGACACAAAGAAGGATGGATGAAACCATAGTCTAGACAAGCTTCTATAATCTGTAAACTGATGGTATAAATGTGAGGCCTAAATTAAAAAAATAGAAAGTCAATGAAGAGCCAGATCATGAATGCTGTGCATAGTATCATTTTGGCTCTCTTACATATATATATCTGCATGAAGTCATATGGTGTTCCCTAAGCTGTCAGACCAAAAACCACATTAAACACATTATTTTCAGTCAAAGATACAGACATGGTGGAATGCTACCATCTGCAGAAGTACAGAGTGTGGTTGTGAGCATGAACTGTTCTGTTCTGTTCTGGGAAAGAGTAAGATGCAGCCCAGGAAGATGATTGGGTGTTGCCATCTCTCTGATCCTTTTCAAATGCTAAGATAGCTTGGCAAAGGAGACATACAAGGTGAAGCTGAGAGTGCATTTCAGGCCATTACTTTGGGATGAGGAAGAAATCTCATTATAGCTTGGATGGGAAATGTTTGAGAAAGTGACACCAAATACTTCAGAGGAAGTTATCGGAAGTCATAAACAAACAAAGATAAGCTGGACAAGCAAAAAAACGGAAGGTTACAAGAAAAGCATAAACAGGCCAAGTCTGCTGGCAAAGCAAGACTGTGATCAAAGTAGTGAAAAGATCACAAAGATAGCACAAGCAAAGATTTGGGAGAGAGAAGCTCAGCAACTAGAAAATGCCCCAGACTATTTGTGTGTAGTGGGGAGAAGACAGCTTGCAAAGCAGGATAGTATGGCTCTCAGAACAGTAAAGTATCTCAACACTGAATTTTCCTTCATCCATAGAAAAATAGAGCCAAGACTGAGGCAACTAACAATGCAAAAGCTGCTGGAACATATGATAATACAACTAAGGTGGCAGAAGCATCTGGCACAAGCATCTGGAATGCGAATTATTTAGAAAGCATTCAGAGGAAAGAATGTCTTGCCAATCCAAATAATAACGTAAATAAAATTTATCATCAGTATTATAAAAGTAATTTTAGAAGTACTTGTGAACAGATTATGGCCACTTTTAAAAGAAACAGGAGAAGAAAAACAGCAGCATGGCCTGGCCAAAACTATATTGATTGAATAATTGTGTTTTAACAGTGGTCTGGAAAAAAAGAAAGAATAAGGGTTAAAGCCTTGTTTAAAAAAAATCCATTTATTTTTCTTGTGCATTTTATAATGGCATTTGGTGCAACTCAAAAGGGAGCACTATGAAAAGTGACCAAATCAGACTAATGGAGGCCATAGATAAGGTCACAACAATGCTAAAAGTTGTGTATAAAGACTCTTGCAGTCTCATAACAACTGATGGGCAACTGAGCAACGGATTCATTCCAAAGGCTGACAGAACAGAAAGGGCCATAGAGCTGCTGTTTTTCTTCATCACTCTCTTTACCTAGCTCTGATGAAGTCCAGTGTGCAACACTGGATGACCATTGTTCCTCAAACATTCTGTTGGGGCCTTATTCCATTTTATTAGGACTGCATACCTCAATGCTTCCTCTGCCCTCCGTCTGCATACAGGTCTGTGACATGACCAAAATGGAGATGTCCCTGTGGGTCTGATCCCTAGCAGTCTCCAGGAAGAGAATAGGTTAGAGAGTAACAAACTCAGGACATCTAGCCTCTATCCTTCTCCCAAATTGTGTCTGAAGGGCCTATGATAAGTAGATAGTGGGCAACAAACTGCTTGGTTAAAATTGTTCTAACGGGCTGGATCTGGTCTACAGACTTGTTGTTGACGTCCTGTGATAGAGAGTTAGGCTTTCTAGCCTGTGTAGATGATGTCATATAATTGGCAGACACATTTGAATTGATGAGAGATTCTTGGCTATTTTAGAAAATTGTTATAGTTACCTTGGATTCCCAGTAAATGCCTTGAAGATTAAATGGTTGCATCTAGAGGAAGGAACATACATAAAGTGTTGAAATGGAGCAGGGATAATCCAAAAAACCAGTATCTTCTACACACACCTAAAGACCTTGGTGAGTGTTGACTATCAAGGATAAGGTTCACCAAGCTAGTGCTTCAGCCACAAAAGCTGCACAGAGATTGATAGAACTCTACGTGGGATTAAAACAGTGTGTTTGGAGTGAGCTGCACTATAGCTGAAGTCAGAATTTGGGAGACAGTAGACATCTGTCATCTCATAAAGTAGCCTTATGGCAACTGGTCACGATGACCTCCTTCCCCAAAGACTACAGGAAGCAGCAAATGGCTGTTATTCAGAATAAGACTGCTGTATTCCATGCCCTTGCACAAGATCCATGACATAGTTTTCCTGAGCTCTGGGAAGGCAGTTCCAGCACTGTATAGTCAGGAAGCCTTCGGAAGTGCTGTGCACCTGCTTCCTGAGCAATCAGAGGAAGACTGAGAAATATAGGAATACTGGAGATATTAAATCTCTGAGATCTAGATTCAGGAAAATTTACGGAATCAGAGACTTTCCCTGGTACTGACAATGTTTTATCTGTGTAATTGTTTGGATTGGAGAGACATGCTTTCCTCATGAATTTTTTTTTAAATTCAATGCATTCCAGATGCTTGTTTGTAGTATCCCTGTTATGTGGGTGGTCCTGTTATAGAATATTCTAACAGGTTTTTTGGTAAAACTTTCTGTACACCAGCTGGGTCCATTACTCTTTTATGCAGTTGTCTGGGTGATCTGATCAGGATTATTTGTAAGCTGAGGATAGACAGAGGGAGGTCTTCTCTTTGCAGGACTGTATTCCCAGTGACTGTGGACTAATGTCAAATCTTGAAGTTGTATGACAGCTCTGTTGTCCACTGAAGTGAAAAGTCCTATAGAACTTTTAATGTAGGCCTTATTTGTTCTAAGTTCAAAGGAAAACACTAAAATTCATTGCTCTAAAAACAAATGGGTCCTCTGTAGCAGATCCAGTACTTTGCCTTGAAATGACACACATTTCACTTGAAACGACACACATTGCACTTGAAACATCACTTGGCAAACCTGGGAGCTTTACCATCTTTCCATGAGGTAAAGGACCATTGAAATAAGAGGCCTATGAAGACAGCTGTTAAGTTGCTCTGAGAGTCAGGCACTTCAAGTGCTAAATATTACAACAATCGCCCTGGTGAGAACTGAGGCTGTTTTCAAAATTATCCTTCTTGCACTAAAGAAAATAATTTATTATTAAAATCAACCGTTCGTGAAAATAAGATATACAAAGATCTTTTAAAACACCAGCAGCTCTTTCAGAGTAGTGAAGCAAAAGAAAACACTCTGGGGAAAAACAAACAAACAAAAAACCCACAAAAACCAAAACAAACAAAAATTTAAAAATAACAGTCTTATGTACCGTACATAAATCTGATCTAAAAGTAATAATATGAATAGTTTTAGAAAGATGGAATGACCAATGTGAGACACTGCCTTTTAAGAACTTTCAGCTTGGTTTTGACTTTATGCATTTGTATTTGTTCTCACCAAGCTAGTTTGTTTAGAAATACATGAAGGAGATGGGAAAGATCTAAAAGACAATGATGATATCACACATCACATCTTTAAATCACCCTGATCAGATCATCAGAGAAAAATTTCTATTTTAAGCACAAGGCTTGTCTCTTAGAGCTTGGACATTCTCTGAGTGGCTGAGTGGGAGAGGATTTTCACCAGCAGAACTGCTGAAGCATTCTTAACAAGAGATCTGTCTTCTCCAATTGTAGGAGTTAAATAGCTAAGCATCTAGTCTGACCTAATCATTTAAGCTCCCTTCATAGATAGGCATCTTCGAAATTCAGCCTGTCTCACTCCAGTATATGAGTTTGAGATAGGTTGCTACCTACGGCCTACTACCAAACAGAGGTGGGGGCATGAAAAGCCAGCACTGATGGAACTGAGAGTGTCATCTCTGGTCACTCAGAAGTGCTCCTGAATTTCTTCTTGCACTTTCTGATAAATCTGTCTTAAGCATTGTTGAAAATAAAAATCACAAATTTTGAAGGTTTGACATTTTTTTGCCTTTTTGAAATTAGTTTTCCCTGTGACTATTTTCATCTTCAGCATCAATTTCAAAAGAGGTGAAATAAATTTCTATCATAAATAGCTTCTAGAGAAAGCTTTTTATTGCCTCAGTCTGAGAAGTGCTCCTTTCTCCATGTTTCTTTCTACTTTGGCATGTTAACATATGAAAGCCTCAGTTATTCCTAACTAATTATAAAGCCTGTGTTTTTCCTATCAAGCCACATGAAAAATGCTGTGTGAGTCACAGACCAAAGTCAGTTCCAAATATCAGATACCAAAGGGCTCTCAGTTCCTGAATTCCAAAAACTTTTGGATTGTTACAACTTGCAGTACATCTGCAGCTGGTCTGAAGTTTTGCAAGATCGAATATGCTGAGCAGATGACATTTACAGAATTATCCACTTTTGTATATATTTGTAATTTTTCCACTTCACTTACAGACTCAATTATGCAGAAGTTTGTGCCTTACTCCCTATACAGAATTGTTGCATGACACACTACATGATAGACACCACTAGTAAACCTTAAAAAAAGCTACTTGTATATTCGTATGATATTCACCACTCTCATAAAGGAAGATATTTTGTACATGTTAAAGACAGGAAAAAAATGGAGTATATGAATCTAGATGTCATTTCAGACTTTAAATATCATAGAGCTAAAGAATATTTGCTGTTAGAAGCTTACTTTTACTCAATACTTGTTAATAAAGAATGCAATAATGAATGTTTTCCTTATAGTTTGGGTATTTATTCTGAGAAAGTTATCAAGTGTTTCTACATTAGGCTTAGAAGTTCACTTTTTGAGAGTCCTTTTTTCAGCAAGAGGTTGAAGGCAGAAGTTTGATTCCCTGGCCAAATAAGTATCTTGTCTGAAAGTGTACCTTTTCAGAGCTAACACATAGCTGGACAAACTCATTCAAGTTCCAAAAGAGAGCATGGAGACTGATAATAGAACAGGGAAAGTATATGACTGCATGAATCAAGTGTGTCTCTTCCTTAGTTTTTACTGCAGGTCACAGCTGAATAGCTTATACTAGCCATTCTATTGTTTTCTTTTCAGTAGGTGTATTTAAGACTCTGTGGACAATATGTGAACACAAGTGGGAATTGGCTGTTAGATGCTTAAGTCTTGGGTTATCAAAAATTCCCTTCATTTAAGTCCAGGATGTAAGACAATGTGTTACTACTGCTGGTAACTAACCCTCCCACCTATTCTGTACAATGTTTCCCTTCAAGAAAAAGAAGGTGCAGTTTGATACCATGGTGACAGCTGTCTCCTGCTAATTCCTTTAGAATCCTTTAGTACAGCTACATGGCACACTTATTAACCTAAGGCAACCACTGGAGGTAATGCTGGGAGGGAAAGAATAAATCAGAAACTATGAGCAGGGAAAATGTTGTGTTTCCCACTCCAGTCATACAGTTGAGGGAAACTCTATATTCACTTCTGGAGCTAAGATTCAGGCCTGTAGGCTATATATGTATCTGAGCTTGGAAGAAAACATCTATAATTACTACAGTATTAATGCAATAACAGTGGGCCTCTGGCGTAATTTGACTGTCCACTTGTTTCAAGCATCCTCTGACCTCTACTTTAATGATAGCAGCAGGGACTTAGAGTAGCTGTTTAAAATTCTCCTAAATAAAATGGAAATTATTATTCATAATTTTTGGTGCCAGTTTTACACTATTGCAGCTTTTTCAAAATCACAGAAATGTTGAGTATTTGATTTTTCCAATTACACCAATTTCCATTGTTTGTAGATTCACTGGAACACACAGGCTCTTCACAAGATACCGGCAGAAGGAAGTCGTATGAAAAGAGATTATAACAGTAAAAATGACAGGTCTTTTAAGACTGGATGAGGATTTTGGACATGCCTTTACATTTCCTCAATATTTTTTTAATCCTCACATTGATAATACAATCAACCATAGACAATTAATAGAAAGGGCCACTGCATAACAGAAAATTTTTTGTGGCTGAATTGCCTTCTTTCTTTATGCAATGGAAATTCTGTGGTTTTATCATTTAATGATAAAGGTTCACTTTCAAAATGCACAATAAAAATGGAAAACAACAGAAATAAATAAATTCAGAACTATTCCTTAAATGACCTTTTATATTATGAGTATCTTACTTTTGATCTGGACATATAACTGATTTATAACTCTGCTGTGCTTAAAAGTGTTCATTAATCTATTCTTGTCTTATGAATAAAGGCCATGCTACACTTAGTCATTACTATAAATGTCACACCAACATGTTGCAAGCTATGGTGGTGAAGTTGGGGCTGTGACTTCTGCCATTACTTCTCAAATCTTTAACTGGGTCTTTTTTTTCTTTAGTGTTCATGGTCAGTTGTATCATGGGACACTTTTTCCCTGCTGTTCAAATATGTTTTGCTGGCAATCACCAACAGTGACAAGAAATTTAGCCTTTCTTTCTGCTTGATGATTGTAGGTGAATAGACTGTGATTTCACTACTTGTTCCCATTATTCTAGAATATTTGGCAAATATTAGTGCAGATATCTTTGACTCTGAGGCTGGAGTGCAAACAGTCTTCCACTGATTTTTTTCATGTCACATTACAGACTGATTAAAAAAATCTCATACTGTTGTTTCCACACTCCTATTTTACAAATATGGAATTATTTGAGCAATAATACTGTGCTTGAGTTTAAAATTCCAATCCCAAGATTACATTGGATTCAACATTTTCAATGGCTGGTTTCTTGTGAACATTTATGTCAGTGAAAGGTCATGAGACTAGCCTAAATACATCGAGTTTAAATTTCAAAATAGACAAATGTTTTCTTTGCTTTTGTGGTGATGATTTGTCATTTTTTGATCTGTAATTTTTTGATAGTATTACAGGTAAGAATGAATAATAATCTTAAGTCTTTGACTATACCTAATCAACATGTAGGCTGTGACAACTGCACCAAAAGTTGATTTTTGGCATGAATTGCATGCCACCTTCTATGCTAGTAAGTGTGTTCTGCCATACACCTGAACTTCACTTATATTCATTTTCCTCAACTTCATTCTGCAGGTTGGCTCTTCAACCAAGATCAAATTACCTGATACTGAGAAGGCCAGTGCTGCATGCACTATAGGGAGTATTCCACAGAACAATTGCAAGTGTTGTTTTGCCAAGGATGTTGGCTTTCTACGTTCAATGAAAGAAGCTTCACTGGAAAATATTCAGTTATTTATTAATCTTAATGGCTAACCCCTAGAAGTAGCGGCTTTTAGAAAAAGGGCAAATTCCACCAGCTTTATGACCAGTAGCGGGAATACTCAGCAGAAGTAAAGCTGGCAGAAATTAGCTGTTGGAAATGCTCAATGGATGCTTTATTAATGGATTTCTACTGTACAGGATATGACAAGACTGGTGTGAAGAGACAAGCTCCTCATATAATATGGACAGAAAGAAGGTCATCTCTCCTATTATTTAACACAGAGTTTAGTGTACTTACACTGTGTTTCCCACATGTCTTTCTTTAGCTTTATCCATGTTGTATCCTCCAGAACTGGTGGTGAATTTACCTAGACCAGCTGCCAGATGCCTACTCAGCATCTGTCCACTCCTGAATGGGACAACAGGAGGAAACAAGATGGAAAATCTCAGAGGTTAAGATAAAAACAGGGAGATCACTTACCGATTACCATCAGACAAAACAGACTTGGGGGAGATTGATTAAATTTGTTGACAATTCATTAGACTAAAATGGTGAGGAATAAAGGCAAAACCAAAACACTTTACCCTCACCCCTCTTCTTCCCAAGTTTATCTTCACTCCCTCAGTCCCAGCTCCTCTGCCTCCTGGGCAATGTAGGGGGATGGGGAATGGCAGCCTGAGGTCAGTCCATAAGAGCTCCTCTCTGATGTTCCTTCCTCCTCGCACTTGGTCCCCTGCTCCAGTGTGGGATCTTCACATGCTGAAGTCCTTCAGAATAAACTTGCTCTTCATCACAGGTTGCAGGTCATGCCAGGCCCCTGTTTTAATGTGGACGATCCATGGACCACAGCTTCCTTCAGGACATATCAACCTGCTCCACTGTGGGGACCTCCACAGGCTACTGTATAGATATGTATGTATGTATGTAGCCCCTTCCCACAGAAACCCTGTAGGTTTATAATTTCAACTGCTTGCTAAAGGGTTTTATTTGATATCTAAGATATCACATTGTCCTTGATTTCTTCACTGAAAGGGTGTTCAAGTGCTAGAAAAAACTGCCCAGGGAAGCGGTGGCATGACCATCCCTGAAAGTGTTAAAAGAAATGTGTGAATGGGGCATGTGGGAACATGGTTTAGCGGTGATCATGGTGGTGAGAGGTTAATGGTTGGACTCAATGATCTCAGAGGTCTTTTCCAACCTAAGCTATTCTATGATTCTATACCTTCCTCTAGCTCTTGATCCAAGAGCATGTAGTGACAGGACAAGGGGGAATGGCTTCAAACTGAGAGTAGATTTGAGTTAGATATTAGAAAAAAATTCTTTACTGTGAGGTTGGTGAGGCTCTGGAACAGGTTGCCCAGAGAAGTTGTGGGTGCCTCACGCTTGGAAATGTTCAAGGCCAGGTTGGATGGAGCTCTGAGGAACCTGGTCTATTGAGAAGTGCCCCTGCCCACAGCACAGGGGTTGAAACTAGATGAACCCAAAGGTCCCTTCCAACCTAAACCATTCTATGACTCTATGATCACTTCTTTCCAAATTTCACATTACCTTTCTCTCTTCCAAAATTTAGAGGAAATTATTCAAAAACCAAGAGGTGGCTGCAGGTCTGAGGTGAATTAGATCCAACCTGTGTCAGAGTCTGTCGCAGATGAGAGTGGAGCACTAAACACCTCATACAGCTTTATCCTCTGCCTTATGGGAATGCCTATAATCATTATAAACAGACAAAGAAAACTTATTTGTCTTCATACAAATGAATGAATCATTAAACATCTTCCTGTCTTAAGGGTCTTGGGCTATTGGACAAAAAAAAATTTTGAAGTGTGTAAATCTCTGTCCTAAATGAAAAGGGGATCTTGGTTTGCTGTGAGAATGACACATTTTCTCTGCTTAATTACTGCTTTCTTAATTGGGATTTCCACATGTATTTCATGTTACTTAGCAGTCAGCAGAATATTGTATTTTATGTCTGTTTTCTTTATGCATGCATGCTGTTTTGTCTTACAATAGCAAACAGGACAGCAAATTAAACATTAAAATGGATAAACTTGGGCAAGTTAGCACACCCATTAAGATGAATAGGGCACTTCTGATTCCTTTTGGTACCATGAAAGCATCTCTGCTGTGAGCTTGCGAGAAGGTTGGAAACCTGATTTATGCAACTTATTGGAGAAGGAAAGCTGTGTAAGATAAGCCTACTTTAATAGAAAAAAAAACCAGGAACCTATAAAATAGTAGTATGGCATACTCTACTTTATGGTACACAGATGTCATAAATTTGTGGAATCAGGACAATTTCCACAGTTGTAAATTCCTGTTGCCAGTGATAATATACATTAGGTTATATTTATTGTATGATATTATTCTCTAAGTACAGTGCCAGCAAGTTATATTTTATGTACAATACCTCTCTGTCCCAGCATTTATGTTTGCAACTCTTGCCTATGTAGAGTACAAAAGGGTGGGAGAATACTTCATTAGATTACTAAACTGATGAATCTAATGTAGACTGCACCCACTAATAATACAGTATTTATTTTGCTGTTGGGGACCCCTGGTGGCCTAGCGGTTAAGATGCTGGTCTCTCAGCGCCAAGGTCACAGGTTCGAATCCCGGTCCTGCT
>JAWWLV010000088.1:67059699-67073196 GCA_035041135.1 Platyrinchus mystaceus | reverse complement strand
GTCTCACCTAAAAAATCCATTGCGCAGGCTTGAAAGGTAAAAAGACCTTTCCCAGATCTTCGTTCGCGAAGACTGACTGGCCACTATTTTGCTGTTCCATTGTTAGATATCTCTCACTAAAATGATGGTTTAAAATGCAGGTCACCTCTAATTCTACTGTGAAGAATTAATGGTCCACTTGATCTCTGTACTCTGTGTAATTGGCTGATCAGGAAAATGCATGTGTGAGTGTTAATGATGCAGTATGTCCACTGTTTCATTTCACTGCTGTTCTCAGCCTGCCCTTCTGCTGCGCAAGCCTGCAGAATTTTCCTCACTGGGCACTTATCTCTGAAGCTATAGAAGGGTCCTTCAGAGCCTTGTGGAACTGTGAGAGGAAAGATTATATCCTGCTGAGTTGCCAGGAAAATTTTCATCACCATTGCCAACTTCTTTTCTTAAAACCGAGTCAAGGAAAAATGCTCAGCTTTTACTCTGTGCATGGTGAGGAAAAAAAAAAGCAGTTTCTGCTGGAGTTTCTGTACTGTCAGCTGGAACATCAAACTGATGTAGGGCATTCTGGAAGCATTGACTCAGACCTGTGTGAGCCCAGCTCAGAAATAGCCCAATCAGTACAGTTCTGTAGGATGGTGACATCTGTGGCTTTTTGGCCTGGTTCAAAGCACTCACTGGTCAGTCAGGAATGTTTTCAAGTCATGAGTTACATGGGGAATGTTTTCTCTGGGAAGAGGAAGGAGACATTTTTGTTATCAAACCAGACTTCCAAGATGAGAGGAGTAATCACTGGCAGATTCCCAGTAGCTGTTGGCTGGTCCCAACAAAGGTGCTCAGCTGGGCACTACTTCAGCATTAGGCAACTACTGACCTGCTGATATGCAAGTATGTGTGGAAATTATTGTGTTCTGAAGAAACATTAAAAAAATTTTCACGGGTTTCTCAAGAGCTGTTAATGGAATTCTTGTGCCTGCTCTCTTATCCCTTGTTTTTCCCATATAAGCACAGCAATGTGCCATAGGAAAGGCATATTAACTAAGAATTAATGCAATTTCATGTTCCAGTGTGGTAGCCATGACAGATGCTGTGCACATGTACAGCAAGAGATAATTCTTCCTCTGAAGAGCTCTCAGTATAAATAACAACAGTGATGATGATGTAAGTCTTAGTGAATCATCACAGGAAGTTGTTGACTTATACATAGGGGTGCCAGGCAAAGTCCATGTTTTCCGTGTTTGCTTCCTTTGGGAAAAGCGGTCTTGGATACACGTCTGCCAAAACACTGTCATTCACAATGTCTGTTCTGCAGTTCCAAGTGGCCCCACATATTTACCTTTTTTTTTATTTTATTTTCTGAAGGCATTCCTAGATGACATTGAAAGACAGATTCAACCCTATAAGAAATAAATACCCGGCAGAATGAGCTGTTAGGCAACTGTAAACTGAATTGGTTGTCTGACTGCAGTTCAAATTTAATGATTCATTTGCAGCCCCAATATAATGCATTTTTAATCACACACTTGAAAGCAATGATGAAAACTGCAGCAGCAGCAATAAGGAAGTAGCACAGCTATAGAGACAACATACTGATAACACAGCATGCAGGCAGTTTCTTCCTTGGTTGATAGCTACAACACGTACCTGCAGTGAGAATACTATACGTGTTTTCAGAGTGCTTCTTTCTCAGGAAATGTTCAGCCTATAGGACATATGATGTATTGCTGTTGACTTTCTCATGCAAGAATTGGTGCAGACCAAAGTGTTTGACCTTCAAGTCAATTTGTTTTCTCCTTTGTTTTGTGGGCAATGCCTAAGATGGAATATCAAAGTGGAATTGCTGTCTGTGAAAAAAGTATTGGTATTATACTGGTGCTTGTAGGAACAATTCCTGGTAGCTCTGTCACTGGCATCTTTTCCATCCCCTGGCTAATCCCTCATTTATGCTGGAACAACTGCATGTGGGGTCTGCACTAAGAACCAGATGAACGAACTCATGCAACTGAAAAAGCCTTTCCACCTTTTCTGAGTAATTTTTTTTATTATTTTTAGCCAATATTGTTGTCAAATGTGGCACTTGGCTTTTAGCAGCATCAAGTCTGAGTATTTTCTATTTCTCCTAAAGTGACTGTAATATCCTCACTGTTACTACTGTGCATATAGAGAGTGCCAGTGTCAGAATGTGAACAGATGATAGTAAAAATTCTAAGCTCATGCACACTCAAAACGATGATAATTATGGAGTGCTCACGGTCACTACTTAAGTTAGTGGTCCCTTTTATTTTGAAGCGGTTTTTTTACAATAGTGGTAGGTTATTCTTTATGAATTTTTACCTAATTTATAAGGCAAATGGTGTTATTGAATGTAGGACTGTGGATTATCAATGAATTAGTAATTATTACCAGTGCTATGGCATTGTAAAATGTTCCCATGTGTTTTCTACCACACTGTGATGATATTTACTTTTTTGTACCTGGGAAGTGCTGGGAATGAGAAAACTTCTGGTAGAAATTCTTGGGAAATTTGCTCCCCTTTCAATGGGAATTATTAAGATGCTTACCCAACTGTCTCGGAATTACAGGGCAGTTTAGGGAATTGTTACATTGGAGCACACAGATTCTCTTTAGAGCTTCCTGCCATGAACCTGCTGTGTTGTGTAAGTGCAGTCAGCGACGCATTTCTGCTTGTTCTTCAAACCCTTAGTCATAGCCCAAAGTGTGTTGATTTGACCTTGCTCAGCTGAATCTGTCTTTATTTGTCTTCCCAGAGGATCACCACTTTTCACATTCCAGACAGTGAAGGAAAAGGAGATGAATTAATGCTCCTGCAACTGAGTGCTGTGCAAAGAGAGCATGCCATACTTCTTGTGTAGGCTGTGAGTCATGTTTTCCTTGATGGTCAGTGGGGGAAGGGATTTTGAGTGTTTGTAATGAATTGGCAGCACTGCCCCTCCTACTGTCGCTACATATGTGACTAAGAACACGGTTATGACATTGTTCATCCAGAGAAAAGCAAAGGTGATGACTACATATAGGGAGGAGTGTTTGCGCAGTTCTTGTGTGCAATGGCACATACACTGACAGGCAGGATGGCAGTGAGGCTTTGGATGAGATATTCTTCTATGAGTAGATAAAGCCAATGAGCTGTGAAGATGCATAACCTTTCAGTGGTGGCTGTGTTTATGAATAACTAACACTAGTACTTCCAGAGATGATATTCTGTACAGTTTGGAGAGATGATTTGTGAGTATGTTTTTGAAAGCAAAGTAATGCACCTTGCAGCCTAAGGTACGCTCTTGTTTTGTGATGGATGTAAGTCATACAACATACTTGTCAGTTACATACCAGGTTCAGATTTGTGTGGGAAGAAGATGCAGCGTGCCTGTATAGGGGGCAAAGGTCAGACAGATGGGAAGTGAATGCTGCAGAACCATGGTGAGTTATTTTAAGTCCCATATTTAATTGATTCATATAAGAATATCATAAACACTCCTATAACTTCCATCACAATGATTATGCATACTGCAAGAGTTGCTTAATGAGGCTTACCTAAGTCACTGCCAGCCCTACCATTCTGCAGCAAAAGAAATAATGGAGCGTTGTAATAACTGAGCCTAAAGATGTCTGTTCTGTAAACACAGAAAATTTTTATGAACAGAGATAATTTCTTTCCACTGGAATGCCAGTGTAGACCTTCATGTGTGCCTGCTTGCACGTATGTGCACAAGGCTTTAAGGGGGGGTGCGTGTGTTCACAAAAGACCAAAAAGTGTTTGTGCTTGTAATGTGCAAGTAATTAAAGTTGCTGAAGCATTATTGGTGTTATACACTGAAGAGATGCTTATTTGGCAAAAGAGAAAATATAAAGGTTCTGGTGGAAACAAGGGTACTTTGATACATACATCATGTCTCACAGCAATAATGAAAACAGGACCAGAAGAACAGATCTGGGCCAAGAAACTGCACTGCACAAAACTTTATCTGTTAACTGTACGTCAGAACAAAATAATGAGAACAGAGGCCAGTTCTGACTACACTTATCCCTTAATAACTCCATTATACCTTAAACGATATCACAGATATGACCAAGCAAAAAATTTAGACATAAGGGAAGAGGAAAAAAAAGTACTTTCTGAATTTGGAAGCAATGAAATTGATGGTGATAAAGATTATGAAAAAATAAAAATTATTATAAAAATTGTTGTAAAAAATTCTTTGAAGAATTCTGTGTCATCTTCCAAACTGCTGGGTTATCAGAGAAGGCACTGCATGTTCTGAAGTAGTCCATTAATGTTGTATCTGGTGTCACTGTTTTCAGAAGGATATTCATCCACAGCCCAGCTAGCTGACCAGCTGTGTGTTCAGTGAGTGTGGGGCAAAGCTATCTCACCAGGCTGTTGGCTTCCTCCAACCTAAGCTGCAGTGGAATAAGGCAGTGGCAGGCTAAGGAGGGATGCCCCCAACCACAGGAATAATAATCAGCTTTTGATAAGAAGCAGCGGTCAGCGTGCTTCCAGGGAACTCTGCTGGGGCTTGTGTAGACAAAGCAACAGCTATAGAACTGTGAAGGAGGGCAGAATATATTCTTGCTGGAGCCAGTCACAGATTGTCTAATTTCCAGCCCCATTTTTATTCTCAGAGGAGCACAAAGAGGGTTTCTGATTAGTCTGTATTTAAAAGTGTAAGACAGAAAGACTCCTGATCCCTCTCCTCATTTACACTGTAGAGCAACAGAAGCTATTATTTGTTGGCTTTTAGTGAGTTAACCATGCTGCTTTTAAAGTCTGTTTCTGCTGCAGTCAGAAATCAACAGATAACCTTCAGCTCAGCTAATTTAGTGCTCCTGGGTTCCTTGAGTTTCCCTTTCAGGCAAATGGAAGGGAGAGGAGTTGTCAACTTACTATCAGAGCCACTGTCAGCTGCTGAATGGCAAAATCAGAAAACAATCAATTTTTGTTGATTATTCAGAAAACTTTGATGGTCTACACTAATCTGGCACTGTTGAGCATGGCAGCAGTCATACACAAAAGCATCACCAGGACTGATCCCTAGGGATTTAAAATGTGAGTAATAATGGGTTAATTTCTCTGGAAATTTCTGAAAGGGATGACTATGTATCAATAAATTGTTCCAGATTACTAAAACAAAGTGTTGGAAAAGCCTCAAGGGACTCATATGATATTGTCAAGGAGACTCTTTCCCTGTGTTCTTAAAGGTGGCTTGTAATATAATATTTAAAAAAAAAAAAAAAGGCTTTACCACTTAGTGCTACTTTATGAAGGGAGAACAAGACCTGAAGACTTGATTGGTTTAGTCTATCTCTACCAGGCATTAATTTATTTAGGAACATCTACTATTTTTTCTGTTTTTCTTCGCTTTACAGTGAAGAATAGGGTCATGAAGTTCATACTTTCTTAGCCTTTAATTGAAACTGAGGTTGGTGGACTAGAGCTTGAATCTTTTTTTATGCCTTTGAGCTTTTTATGTAGATATTGCTCAGATGTTTGGGTTGCATAGGTGTTAACCAAAACAAAGGATTAGATTACACAGCTTTTGCAGTGATTTAATTACATTGATGCAACCCCAATTCAGTTTTGTTGGATCAGCATAAATACCCATGCATAGACAAGCCCAAAGCACTTCAGAGAACTGGGTGAGAACTTCCTTGCTTTCATATTTTGCTCCTGTTTTATTTCATTGGTTCTTCTGGGTGAGGCTTCTAGGTCACAACTGGTCATAGAGGCTTCTGGGAACACTCCTTAGAGTGTAAACAAGGCCTGAAAAAAGAAAACAATCTAGAAACCACTCATCAGCTTTATCACTGCCCTTTTCACCTTTTTAACGGAGTGTTGACCGTGTGGGAGAATGCTGTGCTGAAAGCCCAAGACGGCCTTGTAAGTGTAAGACAGAGGGTCTGCTATGGGACCTGGAAATCAATTTGCTCTACAGTGATGCTTCCCACCCACTTGAAGAACAACAGCTACCTTCACACAGAAGAAGATGACTGGCAGCAGACAGCAGAACCTGCTGTAAGAAAGCCAATACAGGAAATAGTGCTGAGACTGTGCTTCAGATTGGCACATCCCACCAACATGGGTTTATTCCTCCTCACTGTCATTCCATTCCAGGACTGAAAAGAACAGAAAATGAAAGCTGTAGTTCTGTGACTTACTTTTATCCTTGGATAAGGCAGTGGTGATGCTTCTTTAGCATGGGAAGCAAAAGAGGTGTGTCTTAAAATTTTAAGGCCTATCATGGACAGACATGACCTCGCGCATTTGTTCTAGGTATACCTTACATCTGCAGTTGCTCCATCCTCTTTCATTTTTTCCTGTCAATTAGTTGATTTTATTGTCCAAATGGAAAAAGATAAATATGGCAATTTGGCCAAGGTTTCCAGGCTTTTGGCCTAGATAGTAGAACATGGATAAATAGTGATATGCTGGCCTTCCTTTTATTGCCCAGATGGTATGCGCTTGCAAAATAACCAGGTTGCATCTTAGATACCTCTCCAGTGTGTCAGACTCACTGTGATGTGTCATTGTGCATGCTCACACGCTTCTGGCTGTGAAATATTAGATAGAAATACAGCAACTTGAATTACTTTAGATGTGAGACAGTTTTGCATAAATGAAGCACATGTTTTTGTGGTGAGGCAGAGGCCAGAATGTCTCTCCATAAACATAAGCAACTTTGTGTGCTCTGCAGTGCACCCAAAAACCATCATAAGCAGTATGGCAGTCCACACTCCTCCTGTCTCACTCCTTGCATTATTAGTGACTGGTGATAATAAAGGAATTAAAAATAGGAACAATGCAAAGAGTGTTATATAAGGGAAGTAACTGCTCTGTACAGAATCTATTATGTGCCTGCTGTAGGATTTTAGTATGCATTTACACTCCTTCCTGAAGTTCGCAACTTGGAAATATTATTTGGTTCTTCCCAGAAAAAAATCTTTGCTGACAACTCTGTTTTATCTCCATGAACTGTAGTATAATTCAAGTTGAAGGAACCTCATGTCTCTAGTCCGTCCTCTTTCTCAGGCAGTTTACCTATAAGTTAAGACCAACGTTACTCTCAAATTTTTCCTGTTAGGTCTTGAAAAGCTCCAAGGATGGGAACTGCATTGCCTCCCTGCTAAGCTGTTTTCTGCTTGACACAGGGAAAATTTTTCCTTATATCCATCCTGAACATATCTTGTTTCGGGTGATGCCCATTGCCTGCCATCCTCACACCAAGTGCTGCCATGAGGAGCCTGGAGCCACCTCCTTGTATGTACTGTCAGGGAGCTAGTTAGGAGCCCCAAAAGCTGTCTTTTCTCCAGACTGACCAATCACTGTTTCCTAAGCCTCTTCCTCCAGGACAAATGCTCCAAAGCACCTTGGTAGCCCTTTGCTGAACATGCTCCAATATATCAGTGGATTTCTTACCTTGCAGAATCCAAATCTGTAACAGAGTATTTTAGATATTGTCTAACAAGCAGTGAGTAAAGGGAGATTATCCATTTCCTTGACTGTGCTTCTGCTGAAATAGTGTAGGATGCTGTTGGCTTTCACTGCTGCCAGGCAGACTTCTGGCTCACCCTGACTGCCCCCCATGATTCGCAGGTCCTTCTCAACTAGCTGCTCCACAGCTAATCAGTACCCAGCCTGTACCATTGCCAAAGTTATTCCTTCTCAGGTGCAGGGTTCTCCATTTCCCCTTGCTAAATTTCCTAAGGTTGTGGTTGACCTGTTCCTCCAGCCTATCTAGGTCAGTCTGGTTGGCAGCCCTGCCCTGAAGTGCATTAGCTGGTTCCCCCTGTTTGGTGTTATCTGCAAACTTGATGAGAGTTTACTCCCTCACCCCTCCAGGTTACAATAAAGGTGTTGAAAGATACTAAGAAAGATGTTAGATTATGAAAATGTTATATATGTTTCCATACATCAGAAAGCCTCCTGAAGGAGAGCTTCCTGACAGTTATACCCATCCACTTCCTGTAACCTAAGGACATTATGTTTGGTGATGTGCATGAGTTGTGTGGCAGGCACAGACCGAGTCCTGTAGGCAGTTGTGCCATCTGCACAAAACGTGTGCAGCTGCAACTCTGTGCTCAGCCTCAGTACTGTCATGGTCATCTAAATGGCTGAAGTGGTTCTTGCCCCCGTGATTTAGAGTTCCTGCAAAACAGTCCTTCCCGCAAGTCAGCCATATCACAGGTAGGCAGGGTAGTCAGTGAACGTAATCATAAACTGATATACGTATGTGCAGTGTAGGATTGAGAGTATGTAATTCTCTGCCTAGAGGAATGGGACATAACTTCAGGAAAGATGGTTTTTAGGTCCATGCAATCATGAATGAGTCAATTATTTTCTTTTGTGATTCAATTTTTTGCCTTTAAAGTAAAGAAAGCAACATTGCTGTGCTACATAAACATCTTTTGAGGGTAACTAATGTTTTAGAAGTATTGGTAATTGGATTTAGGCAGCAGTAGTTTCTTCAGGCTCTGAGTGAGATCAGACACCTGCGCATTATGCTCCATACACTCATATAATGCATGGTCCTCAGAGGGAGGTTTCACACAGGGAGAAGGAAAATGGAGGCAAGGGGAACACAAATGGTAGAAGCCTTGTCGGTATTCACATAAAAGATTGCAAAACTAGGGAAGAACTGCCACACGAATGATCAGCAGTACACATATTCTTTGGGAAATTCTTCTTTGAAAACATAACAAGAACTTTATAACAAAACTGTTGTGTGTCTAACTTTTATAATGCAGAGGCCAATAATCTATATAAACCTTGAACTAGGGCACCTGTGATTAAAATTCCATCTGCAATTAGTACAAAACATTTTAACTAGGAAAGTTGTTGTTTGTTTAAAAATCATCTTCTGCATTCACTATATAGATCTGCTGCTAATAATTGCAACTACACCTGCTTTTAACTTTTATTTCTCATTAAGTATGGAAACAAAGCAAAATAAACTGGTGTTGAGCCTGACCCCATGCCCTTTCATAACAAAAGAAGAATAAGACTCCTGGTAACTTCAGAGGGCACTGCATCCAGCCCATTGTTTTTAAAAGTCAAAAGCTAACACAGATTGTTCATTTCCTGGCATTGGCATCAGCGGTAAATGGGATTGCCTCACAAAACGTTTGCTCAGTCCTCTGGGGACAAAGGATAAGAGCATGTTACATTGCTCAACAATGATCTCCTCAACCAGCTACACAGCAGCACTGTTTCATTTCAATAGCTCATTACCTCCTTGTCAGTAAAATGAGTCCATGGAGTTGAAACTATGGGGAGAAGAGTAAAAGCCAGCAAGAAGGGTGGGGCTGAAATACCTTTTTTGAACATTCCCTGCTTCCCAATGGAACAAGTGAGAGACAGAGGCTAACATTACAGCAAGGCAGCAAAATGATAAATTATTCATCTGAGGAAACATAGGGATTGCTTGATGGCCTTCTTCGTATCACTTAAGGGCAAGGGAATACTGTTCTGTGTTGTAGCCTCTACAGTGTAGGCATCTATACCATTGCCAGTTGTCAAGACTCCCTTCATAGTGAATGAACAGAAATAGGCCTTCCTACTCTATCTCCTAAATGAAGGTGATTCATTTAATCTATTTTAGACATCGGAAATGCGATGAGAGGAGCTCTGCCCTCAGAAGGCCTGTTCCCTTGACTATAAAGGGAGCCTAGACAGTTAACTCAGAGATAGACACCTACAATGCAGAATCTATATTTGGACAGATGAATCCCACTGCTGGTGTTTACTATAAATAGAGAAGTGCACAGTATATTTAAAGCAGAAAATCCATTGGGTACTGCTGAGATTATTGTTAATGCTGCTTAAACTAGTTAATTAAATAACTAGTCAATCACCCCCTAGTGTAGAGAAGACCAGCCATATAGCTACTGGAGTCAATAGCAAAATTCACACAGGCAACAGCAAGCACTGATCTGTGTCTATATAAAACCATGCATTATGTCAATTTAAATATTTCCTTCTGCTTGTTTTAGTAAAAGGGAGCACCTGCAAAGCTCAGCTGAACAGCCACTGCTTTCCCTGTGGGTGATCTTTCTAAGATATAAGACATTAACAGAACCCCGTTTCAAGGATGTTCACTGCCCTCATAATTTAAGACTGAGTTTCCATTTAAGACCCCTTACTAATAAATTTGGGGCAATGGCTTTACAAAATGAAATAGCTGGCAATGACAAGTTTCTATATCATAAGAGTAACAGCACTGAATGTCATCACTGTAAATTGGAACAAACTACTGATTCTTGTACCTAAACTGCAAAAATGTGGCACTTGATAATGGACAATCAACTGTAGTTTTATTGACTATAGTAGGAATGTGTTAATTTACTTCTTCATAAATCAGTTGGAACTGTATTATGAAAACAGCATGATAGGCAAGGGAGAAATTTGTGTGGATATTTTTATAATTAAAGGGATGAAAACTTTTCATAAGACTGACTTCCAGGTGGCTAATTGCCATCTCTGAGAGAATGTGTTTCGAAACATTGGGCACGTTTACCATGGAGAAAGACTCACCAGCCTAAAGGGCTGGATGGATTGTTTTGAATTTTATAGTGGTTGGTGGAAATCTTGAAGTCTGTTCTTGGAATGTAAACCAGATTTAGCCATGACAGCTAAAACAGGATCCTTCATTTCCTCCCTGCCTTACTAGGAGATTTAATTTCTCTAGTGGAACCTCACATTCCAGTAAGCATCCTGGCTGATATTAAACACAATTTCTCACTTACTTGTTGACTCTCCCTCCCTTTGTGATAGTTGGAGACTGTGTGCCTATTGTAATTGGTAAGTCATCTCTGAGAGTAAGAGTTCATAAAATGCTTCAATTTGCTGCAAGAGTTAAAGATGGCAGAAGGGTTAAGAAATTGAGACAACATTCACTCATTCAGAGAGGTCTTCCTGATCCAATCAAGGGTGATATGAAGATGCGGCAGATAAGAAAAGAGCAAAGTGAAAAATTAGTGGACCCAAACAGATGAATGAAACACAGAAAGGATGTCCTGTGTGACTTCACACCATCATTTTTTGAACCTTTAAAATGTTTAAAAAAAAAAAAGTTCCTGCTATTTTGAGCAGGAACCATTATGGTGGAAGAGGCTTTTGAAGGACTTGATGCAAAATGGCCACTGGTTGATTTTTAACACTACTGGGCAATTTTCACCAGACCCAGGCTGTCAAACAAGAGAATATAACTGGCTTTTCCCAACAAACTGGCTCACAAAAAGGACATCCTGCCTTGACTTTCCATGTTCTCTGAGTCTCTTTCTTTCCCCTTTTTATATTTTTTGTCTCTCTTTCTGTCACTCAGCTTTTAACCACACTTTGAGTTGTCCTGTGCTGCTCTATCAAATACAGGATGATGAGTGGAAAGAAAGAGACTGACTTGGCCTGACAGGGGATGTTCCATGCAGGCAAGGCAATTGGGCTCCTGGCCAGCAGTTACCAGGACCGGTAACTGGCTACTCTAAACCGTTTTCTGTGACTATTCAGTTGTTTTGTAACCTTAAAAGCTCAGCAACAGCTACATCTCCCTTGCTTTCCACTCTCCTACCCTTTCTCCTTTTCCTGTCCATGTTTATTATCAAAAGTAGCAAATCAATCTTTACTCCTACAGCCATGATCCAAGGGATAAGTAAGAGAATTAAACCTTTCTTCCTCTGCTAAGAAGCACTTCCGGATGGCATAATGGATTCTAAATGATTTACCTATGTTTAGGAAAGGGACCCTGACAGATTTTGATTGTTAGTCTTGTTTAACCACTTGACTTCAATTTCCAAACGCTTTGTGTTTTGTTTCTGTACATACTAATCAATATACTTCTCAGATTTGGCAGAATTTCTAGTGCAGCTGCCATGTGACTGAGCAGGCTAAACTCTCTGTATTTAAAACCATGAATGATGTTAAATGGTTTAACACTGTTGGGAAGAACACATCAACACCTATGACTGAAGTCTCACTTATTCCATAGAAACTAACACATGACTCGTTATATCTGACTGTTGTTGCTTCTGTTGCTACACTTTTATTAGAGATATATTTGTTCAAAACTTCTGAAATCCCTTTTCAACACTGCATAATTTTCATCTAGATTATCAAGTTGAAAGAAAAACCTGGGTTCCTTTATTTTAGCTTATTTGACAGTGTGGGTGAAAAAGTAAAATGTCATGAAGGCAGAACCAAGTATTGGTGTTTTGGCAAACCGCCACGGAAGGAAAAAATTAAGTTTTTTGCCAGTTACTGCATTTAACATTAATACATTGTGAGAAAAAAAGTAAGTTAAAACACAATATATTATAGAAATAGCAGAGCATGTGCAACCTGCAATACTTAGGATAAATGATCATGCCCTGTTCTCAATGAAAAGGAGCTTGGGAGCTCATGGAATGGCACAAGATGTATCTCTATTTCCTTTTACATGTCCTTTCAAGGTGAAGGAGGTCAAATAAAGCAGTCTCTAAGCTTATAAATCACTCTGCTAGACTCGTTTAAAATATCATTCTACAGAAACATATGTGACAGGTTTTTAAAATGAAGATAAAAGAAGTTGCTGACAAGTATTTGATTTGTTGAAGGCTTTCAACAAGAACTTTGGAATGCAAGAAAAAGGAGAAATTCTTAAGAAAATTGGAAAATCTCTGATGGGTAGAGTTGCTAATTATGAAAAATAGAAGAAAGCCTGGCATCCAAGAGCACAGGATTTCTGATGAAAGGCAGGGATGGATGAAATGTTGTTTAAATTCAGTCACAAATAAAATGCAAAACGTTTCTGAAGGAAAAAATGCAAACTTTCTTTTTCATGAATTTGCCTTTTTTTAAGAATTTCTTATGATCATCATGTGTCTTCACAATTCCTAAGACAAATACTACAAGAACTTTGTGAAAACATCCTGCAAGTTTCCCATGCCTCAAAGATTATTTATATAAACATTATTTGACATGAAGTCAATACAACATGAAAGACATTAAACTAAGTTGTTTCAATAACAACCTTATTAGAGTCAAGCCACTAACAAGTACAGAACAGACAAGAGACTGTTGTCTGCACGTTTTAGACATGAGGCATTTTCCCCACTCTGAAAAAGAACATATGTGTTTTCGGCCATGATAGAGTTAAGTTCAAGAGGAACAGAGAAGGTACATTTATTCATGTTTCTCTTCAACCAGTTCACAGGGTAATTCTGAACAGCAGACAGTTTTAAACAGAACTGTTCTTTCCTGAAGTATGAGCAAAACTGTGTTTAACATTGTGTTAGTTGACACATTTCCTATTGTAATTCATTTTCCCAAACCAAAGATGGCAAGAGGGCTTTCATTGTTGAGTCTTCTCTTCTCTCACCAAAGTGAAGACCAGGCTGGTATGAACTAGGTTTTTGTCCACCCTTCCTAATCACATAGGATTAGTAAGTGGCCAGTCTTCGTGAACGAAGATCTGGGAAAGGTGTTTTTACCTTTCAAGCCTGTGCAATGGATTTTTTAGGTGA
>JAWWLV010000088.1:67045202-67059599 GCA_035041135.1 Platyrinchus mystaceus | reverse complement strand
AGGACGTAGGTTTGTTTAGAGTGACCTTCTCTTAGATGGATGGCCTTAGGGGCTGACGAGCTCCATCTACCCGGGGGGATTCGAACCTGCGGCCTTGGCGCTGAGAGACCAGCATCTTAACTGCTAGGCCACCAGGGGTCCCTAATCACATAGGATAAGATACTAGGAAAGGTATGATGTGTGATCATTTTTATTAGGAAGTGATCATCTCTGCAAGAATGACTGAGGGATAGCGTCACTGGTTGGGTGCCCAGAAGTCAAATGAAGGCAGGTCTGAAGAAATAACTGAGGCTATGGACTTTCTGTCCTTGTTGCTAATAGGAGACTGTAGGGGGTTTTATGTGCTCATACAGCAAGTTGACACGCTCATTTTCTTCTGATATATTGATTAGGGTTTTTATACATGCTTCAATTCTCCTATACTTCTTTATGAATACTGAATAACTAAAACAATTCAAAATGTTGCTGTATAGACAGATATTTATAATTACATATGGGCATAAAGGTTGAAAAACCTTGTTCCACTCTCCTTGTTTGGTATGTATAACTTACACAAACCGCAGCCGTGTGAATCTGTTGGCACAGATTACAGCTACATAGATAGGATAGCTTTGAATGCAAAAGAAGTCCCTCCCTTGAGCTTCTCTGCTGTCATCCTGTCCCTGTATTTTCTGAGAGCAATTTCTTCACACTTGCACAGCTGTTCTGACAATTCTTGAACATTTCCACGTTGTTAACATTATCCATGTCCAAGGACATACTGACCTGCTGCTTGGCTCTGACTAACTATCATCTTCATTCACATTGAAAGTTTTTACTGCTAGATATCTTGGGTGTCTCATTCTGCCACCAGCACATATAGATACTGAAATCATGTAAACAATACCTCCAGGCATGTCTTTTCATTCCAAAAAGTTACTCTGTTTTGGGAAGAGATTGTGGATAACAAAATATTTTGCTAATTAGGAGAGACAATTTCTCATGATAAACACAAAGTTCTCAGGCTGATCCTTGCTTGTCACTCAGTTTAATTACATCTTCTAGAACAGGTTTCACACAGAGCTTCCAGTACCTGGGCAGAATAGTTGCTGTATTTGTGCTAGTGGAGCTGTTTCTTCTGCTATTGCTCTAGGGGCAGTCTGAGATGATATTTCGTGTCTTCAGGAGAAGACACATTCAGCCACAGTGCTGTTTCTTTACAGGAAATTGCCAACTGTCTGTCACCGACATCAGAAGGAAAAGAAGAGCATTTTGATTGAACAAAGGAGAAATACATCCACTCAGTTAAAATTAGATTTTTTTTTTCTTTTAAGTGAGCAAATACTATTTCAGAGCAACAACAAAAAAACTCCAACAATAATAAGACCCGGAATAGAAGAAAGAGCCAAGTTTGCACTTCATATTTTTATGCACTGCTGATTTGGAAGCCAACCATAAATGCCAATAGTTGCTTATGCACTGTACATGCTGTACTCCAAAAGCATATCCACTGCGGCAAGCCAACCAAAAGGGAAGGCATGGAATTTTCCTTTCAAACAGAAAAGGTCTCATTGCTCAAAAGCATTTTGCTCTCAAGTTAACTCATTTATTTCTTCTTTTCTGCCTAAGAAACAGAAAAGAAGACTGCATCTGAGCAGTCTAGTAACAGCACTGTCATGGTGTTCAAGGGCCTTGAAATTTTTCTCTGGTGTTTAGTTATTGCTATAGTATAGCGTTTCTTATTCAATTTTCCATTTCTCAGTTAATACTCTCGAGACTTCTCACCTCTGCTGAAGCGTTCTTCTTTTCTTCTTGTATTATAGTGTTGCTGTTCCACGGTGATAAACTGAAGGTGAACACAACCTGGGCCCAACCTGAAGTCCAGAGGCCCTGGGAGCCTATTGGTCAACGTGAAGAAGTTATTGCGGGAAACTGTTCGCAAATAACAATTGCAATAATCCACATTTAAGGCACCACAGCAAGTTGTATTATCCTGAGTAAATAACAGCGTCTTCATTGTTACATTTGTTGATGCAGACAATTAGTGCTCTCTGTCAAGAGCAGCCAGAGAACAGCAAGAACTTTCATATCTAGGGAACAGGATCCTGTTCTTCTATTGCCTGAGTTTGGTTATCGCAGCTCTTCAGAGTGGACTCCTGGATGTGAGGAGAGAAACTAGGCTAGAAAAAACAACCATGGGCCTCTGTATCCTTGAGAAACAGAGAAAAAACACCGCAACAAACCCACTTTGTTTCAGGAACAGAAACTATAAAGGAGATTTTGGAAATAATCCAGATCAGATCTCAGTAGGAAAATGTGGATGCTCAGAAAGAGAAAAAAGAACCATCAACAGATGTTTGCCTACAAAATGGGATAACCATAAGAACTGTCTGTTGCATAATTTGGTAATGTGAATATGATTATAGACAGTTTTATTATTTTCCTCTACTGTTTTATTTATTAATTATTAGATAGTTGCAGGAAACTCTAAATACTTTTTTAACACAGAGGGAAGTCTCTGCAACCTCTCTCAATGTCTCCCCTCTGTTTTTGCATACTTTTACATATGTTCACTTTGTGATGAAATGGTTTTGTTTTGTGCAAGTATTCAGCCACAGCTACTTTGGCATCATAGAAAAAATAGTATTTTGTGGAGGAGTACAACTGCTGTATATCAATGCACATGTCCTATTATGTATATTTCCAAGCCCCAGCCCCCAAAAAGGAAGGAAACTAAATGCCTTCCTTACATGAAAATACAGCAAGAAATTATGCCTGTAAAGGTAACAATCATTCTCCTCATACATTTGAGGGCCAGGACACCCACACATTTGGCATGTTGCCACGTACACTTAGGTAAGGTAATGTAGCATACACAGCAGGCTGTTCTTATTCTCCATCTGTTCTAAGTCATGCAAATTCAAGTTGTGTGTCCCTCAAAAGTCCACTTTTCCAGCACCATCCAGTCTGTAGCAAGCACAGAGGCAAAGTTGCCCTTGTGTTTGAATTCTTTAATACCAGAGCTGTAAGGACAATGGAGGTAGGTGGGATCTTTTTTGCATTAGGCCTTAATTCACTTACAGCAGAGAGCCAAGCTCTGAGTTACAGTTTAAACTCTTGCACCTGAAAAGTGTGTGTGTGGAGAGTGGTTGTTCAATTCAGCACGTGAGGTGTTCAGTTGTCATAACTGAACAATGCCTCGGCCCATTCATGATGTTGGCAGTATAGCAGAATAGTTGGTGTTTCTCTGAGCTCATCTAGCTTGTGTATGTGCTGTTTAAGTGTTTGTTATGTTCCAAGTCTTTATAACAAATACCTAGCAGTTACAATAGCTTTTCCACTGGTAGTAAGTTACATGTAAGTGGGGGTAAGGCTTAACAACAGAAAAAAACAGACCTGGTGTTCTGAAGAAAAATACCATTTTCTGTATGTTGCAATAGGGTTTTTTAACTGCCAGAACAGTGGATGTTTTTTAGAGATAAAAATTGATGCATCATTGCTGTCCTTCCAGTGAAAAACAATAGATCAAAATACACTGAAAGCAAGTTCTCTTCTTTTGACGTTCGTAGTTGACTGCAAGCTGTTATGTTCAGTGGTCAACTTCTTCTGTAGCATTGCCATAAAATGTCATGTGTATGTTGTGTGACCATAGCATCCTGCTGTGAAGAGCAACAGCAGCATAAATAGACAAGGAAGGTGAATTAAATTTGCTTTAGGGACCCAAGGCAGATCCTGATTTTATTGGTGTAAATATAGAGTCACTTAACCTGATCCTAGGTTTACAGAACTGCTACTGAAATAAAAATGACATCTCTTAGCTGCATTTTCTTAGTTCTCTGAAATTCTGGTCTGAATCTTGACAGTAGTTAGCATAGTTGCTTCCATTTATATATTCAATATTTCTTCCAGTTTTCTATTGTCTTCCCTTTTTCTTCACTTTCTGTGCAGCTGTCATCATAGCATTTCAACTCCACTTAGAAGAGCAAGGCAGATGTCTCCCAGCAGAGGCTCTGCCAACATCACTCCAATGACAGCTGTGGGAGCAGTGCTGTGATAACAGCATGACCACCAACGTCAACAGAGAATGACCACATCACATCTGCAAAGCTTTTCAGCTTCCACTGGCTTAGGGCCTGCAGTTTCAAATCACTTTTAAACTTGAGTCTCTCAGCCGGCAACACTTAATGCTACTTAGTTCTCTAGTATATTAGATACATTTAAGTCTATTCTGTTGGGTTTATTTTGGTTTTTAAAAATCTGAATTATCACAAAGTATTTTAATCCTGGGGTGAGAAGGACTTTTAAACATGCCTCTTCCTGAGTTGACCCCTAGGCCTAGTTATGTCTGAAAATCTAATTGAAAGTGCCAAAAAATTACTGTTAACCGCAACTTTCAGCTTTCCAAAATGGAAATCAGCATGGCAGTATTTTACCTCAATATCTACTAAAAGAGAAAATTTTAAGGTAGCAAATACCAATAGCTTATGAAAAGTTACCTGAAAACAATACTAAGCTTACTAATGTATGTTGGTGTTGTGTTTAAAGCTTTTTATGTATCGTTTTAAAATGCACCAAGGTAAATAATCATAGGTGAAAAGAAACACAACTCAAAAAGGACATGTTTGATATGGAAGCAACCATATAAGTTCAACGCAGTTGTATTTCCACACGCTCCCTTATATGTCAGGGTCTGTGCAGGGATTTTGTCTGAGATAAAATATCCTGTCAAGTGAAGTCCTAACTTAGTAACAAAGCTCCCTCATACCTCAGCAAGTTGTACCTTTGCTTGCACAGCCTGTGCAGGTGCCTCTACAATGTTCTTGCTCCATTTGTTAAGAAAGGGAGAGTAGTTCCAAGGGCCTCCTCCTCTCCATGTTTACAGGCAACGACTGTAGGTTACTACAGAGAGTCTTTATTTATTCATTACACGAAACGTCATTTGGTCATTCTAACTTTTCAGAAACCAAGACTTCCAGCAGGTATATAGTTAAAATTCCTTGTAAAGTAATGAACCTGGTGTCCATGGTTCTCCCTGGCAGTGCAGCCCAGGAACATCGTGATTCTCTTGAGCTGTTAAACTGAGCCGAAAGGATGTCCCAAATCCCTCTCTGCAGCTGATAGTTGTGATAACCTTTATCAGTCACCAAACAGACTCAGCTTTAAGTTACGCTGTGCAAACAGGAAGAAAACCATTGTTTTCTTGAAGATATTCCTAACACAAAAGTGCCTGGTTCTGAATCATTACAAAACTCATTGCTCTAAGTAAGACTGTCTCCACTTCTTATAAAAGATGACACAAACACGTCTAAGCCCAAGGACAGGTTACAGATCACTGGTTTAGTCCTGACTATGTGGTAATGCTTATCATTGACTATGCTGGAATTTGACAAATAGTATTTGGTTAACCATGCACGCCATTTCTACAACAAATGCTGTCATACCCCGAATTATCTGAAGCATTCAGCCTCTTTCCCCCACCCAGAAGGTAGTTCCTCCAGCTGTAGAGTTTCCTCACTTTTCTGGGCTATAGGGTCTATGTGGTTCATTAGAGAAGGTTCTGCCTGGGGATTGGCACAGGCAGCATTTTCATTTTTAAGATCGTGGGAAGTTGGAATTTGTGGAACTTGTAACACCTGATAACAGATTTTGGTCCCATTTCAGGAAATCACTCCTGTGCAAAGAAGCTTATTAACATATATTTAAGCTCTGCAACAAACAGTGAAAAATATGCAAGTTCTAAAAGTTAAGCGTGTATTTTCCTGAGAATTTGGAAGTGTAACTTGATATGGCTGCAGGTGCAAGCTTAGGCACGACTGTGTTTGCTGAGATTAGTGAAGCTAAATTGTGTCTCTCTATTACTGCTCTGTGGCACATACAGAAGGAGGGGTTGCTTCCTCCCCAAAAAGAGACATTTTACAGAAGAATATTTGGGACACTTATCTTTTGTATATTTAAAGGAGAAAGTCTGATCTTAATTGCCCTAAAATAATGGTGATTCATTTGCAGTACAAGCAACCAGGCAAGAGAACTGAAAGAGAAAATTGTTTTAGTCAGCTTCAAATTCCTTTTGCTTCACATGCTTATTCAGCTCAAATATTTGTATGAAAAGATGCTCTGGTGAAAAATTGAACCCTATGATTAATGGCCAAAGTCTTCCTATCCCCACCCATCCATCTCAGCCATCCAAGAATTTTTTCAAAACCAAAAGAGATTTATTTGAAATCTCTAAGAACACAGCAAGCAGACATAAAGAGTTCTTAAAATACAGATATTTTTAAAGCTTCTGTTTTGTACCAAAATGAAAAATCGTTCAAACAGTTCGTCTTTTCCCACTTACCCATCAACAAATCATATTCTGCTTTTAAAGACCTGCTTGCATTTTTCTTCTTTGCCATCAGTGTTATTTTAGTGTTATCTGAACTTCCTTCTTAGGTCCATTTCACTTTGCAAACATTCCTGTTGGAGGAACACTTTGGACCTTTTAATATAGGCACTGACAGTCCAAAGGCAGGGGACTGCCGGAAAGCTTTCAGGAGCAGCCTTTTTGCATTACTGTACTCAATGTGTCTGTTAAACATCCCATAAACAGCTAATGCCAAATATACAGGAAATTAATTTGGCTTTGTTTAAATGCAGGACTTTGACTGTCTGTGAGTGCTTTTATTTAGAAAAATGCTGCCTTATTTCTAAAAAATTTACTTCTAAAATCTATGTTATTTCACAACTGTGCTCCGTTGTTCTAAAATTATAGCACTCATAAAGGCCTGAACTACCATAACTGTAAGTATAATATATAAGCCATTTTGTTATTTTGGTTCCACTTAACCATGTAGGCAGATCCTTATACTCACATAAAACCAGTTATTTCAGCTTATTTTGTATCTGTGAATTTCCCTGATGTCCTATTTTCTCACTTAGATGATGGGTTCTTTGTACAAGAACTGAGCTGATTGGTGCAAACCCAAGGACAGATGAATGATAGTCCTATGCACTGTCCAAATCTATTTCTAATCAAAACAGAGTTAGGATATGTAGTCACTAGATGTATGCCACCTCATTGTTAAAATAAAGTGTCCATATTTTCAAAGCTCAATGAAAATAGCATTGATGAAAGAAGTACATTGATTTTCTACAGTGGTTCCAACCTTGTGTAATCACACTGTTCAAGTTGAAAATGCCTCTTCTTTTATAAAATATAGTATCACACCAACCCAACATTTTTAGGCAGGGAGGCCATTACAGAAGCTGATATACATGTTACTAAAGCTTAGCAAGGAACGTCAAATTAATAATAAGTTAAATTGCGTGACCGTTACTAAGTCAACGTTCCAAGTACCGAGCAGGAAAATCTATCATTTTCCTCAAGCTATTTTCTTACCTAGTCACTGAATAAAAAACAGCTATTCAGTCTTTTGGCTCCCAGAAATAATCTCACAAAAAATGGATAGCTTTAAAAGATAAATTATATTGAAGTCAAGCAAAGCAAGTTCTCATGTGTACCTTCTAGACATTTATGGTCAAATATTGGGTATATAGTGGATCCCCAGGAATATTTAGATATTTGAATCCCAAATATAGGCATTCAAAGTTCTCACTTGGATGCTTCTTTCCCTGAAGGCATATAAAATCTCTAAGCCCCCAGGTTCTCATAGATGATATTTACTAAGTAGCTAAGTTAATGGAACTGGGAGAGTTGATGTCTGAACGTTGTGTTTCTCAAGGAAGATAATCCATCCCTCAGCTTGCATCAAAAATCCAGTCCAGAAAACACTCTGAGTACAGACATATTGGATTGGGACACATAGAAAACGGGACTGGGGATCTCTCATCACTCTTCCTGTCTTTTTACTTATTGGCTAAAGAGTTCAGCTGAGACATAGAAGACACTGCGTCTTTTGTTCATGCCTCTCTTTTCAACAGGTATTTCCCACCTTCCAAGATCATTTTAGCTTGTGGAATAATCTGCTTTCCAGAGCAAAGGCATTCAACATCCATTCTTTCTATATTTTCCAATGTGCACAGCTTGGCAAAATATTTACTAGAACAGAAAAAGTGCAGGAAAGAAACCAAAGGAATACAAAAACTAGCGTGATAGTATAGCTTAGTGGTTAGCTCTCTCACCTAAGTAAAGAGAGGACTGAATCGCAGTCCCTGCTCTCATGATTACTTAATAAAGGATGCTTAAAATTTCATTGACGCAGGCACTAAGGCCTCTGCTCTTGTAGCTGATCGCCTCAAATGCTAGGCAATAAAGTATTGCTCTCTTTTGCCTAATGACTATTTAATTATTCTCAGGGAAGTAAAACAGCTTCAACCAGAGGAATTATGGCTCTTCATCTGTCCTCAAAATAATCATAGCTATTGGATAAAACTGAGCTCCTGGCTAGGCCCCATTTTGAAAAAAGTGAGCACAACTGTGCATTCAAGGTGGTTAGTAAACATCAAGAGAAAGAAGCTTTTTGCTATAGCCTTTAGAGAGATTGGTCTCCATACTCTTACTCTGTTGGTTTTCTTCTCAGAGTGCTCTGGGTCTTTCAGCATTGTAGACATGGAACTCAGGGCTGGCATACGACACCTGAAAGTCAGATTCTGAAACATGCAATGTGTAGCTGAGCTGCCGCTGTTCCACGGGGGTCTAGCTCACAGTATCCACACTGCTTAAAAAAACCCATAGAAGATATATAAGGACCATATGCATTCAGAACAGGTAGTGTTAAATTATAAAAGTAAAACTGAGAGGAAATAAAACCTTTGGGCCACTTATTTAGGTTAATTTTCTTACTTCTCTCCCTTAGTGCCTGAAAATCCACAGGATTTTCTCCATAAGTCATTTTGCCGAGAGAAGTGTTTCCCAGTAAGGCAGCTCAGGCAGACCCACTCCTATTGCCTTCCCCTCTGTCCAGTGCTTGTTAGTCTCCTGTAGTCCCCAGCTTATTGTTCTTTGAGACCTGTATCCAGCTCACAGATATCCTGAATTGCTCTGTGAGTATGGGTCTGCTGTACTGCTACCATGTCGGTCAGAAACCCTGCTGCTGTTCCTTTGCAACCACAACAGGTAGCAGCTGGCTCAGAGGGCTGGAGCCAACATGAGCGGACTCACAAAAGAGACAGATTTTGGGACTGCCTGTTGCTTTGGGAGAGGTGCATTGTTGGGAATTTGAAATCAGACACTATCTCCTTAAAGGGGAGAATCATGCTGAGGGAAAAGGCACCAGACTTGAGTTTTTCTAAGGAAAAATAAAAATGTCTTTACCTGAGCATAAACTCTAATCTTCAAATTCTCAGGGACTAAAAAGCGGGTAAAAGGCAGCTTGTCAAAAGAAGGCATTTTACCTGGAGGATACCCACCATTTTTCAGTATTCTCAGACATCAGCTTGACACAGTTCTTTCATAACTGAACTCCACAGATGTGATATTTTGGCAAGGAATATATCTTCTGGGAATCAGCTGGTATGGAAAAACTGCAGAAGATCAAAACACTGACTTTGGCTGACAACATGGGCTAGAACCCATGAACAGTGAACTGCAGACAGGGCAGACTCCTAGCCACCTAACTCTTCCATAGCAGCTATACTTAAATATGCTTTATCAAGTTACAAATCCTAGTCTGTCACCATACAATCCAATTTCCATAATTATTTCTCAGTTAAATTCCATTTGATTTATTTCTATTCAAATTACTCACCACTGCTGATATAAAGATTACCAGACACACATGCTGACAATGATTAAATCCTGCAGGTTTAATCCCATAGAAAGATTGATTTTTCCATTGATCTAAAGCTTTGTTTATAACTCATTGATAAGGTTTAGTGGTTTAGGGGTCACAGTGGCAGTGCTGAGTTGATGGCTGGACTTGATGATCTTGTAGGTCTCTTCCAACCTTGATTATTCTATGGTTCTGTGATCCTCATTCCAAAGTGGTTAAAGTTCCCAAGTGAAACACAAAACACACAGAAATGTGATAATCCATACGTTAAGTGAAAAATAGAGACTTGAAGAGAATTTTCTGCCAAGAGCATATTCCAAATAATGAAAGGAAGGAACAATAATGAGAGGAAAGAACAAGCAGAAAGGAAGTTTGGAATAAACAGAAGTGCTATCCATTTCTGGATGGTATTTTGCACTCAAAAAGTGGTGCTACCAAAGGAACTTTGATGACTTGCTCTAGTTGAATGACTGTTAGAAAAAACTCTATAACTTTCAAGGGAAATTTTTCCAGTCTTATAAATAAAAACTTGCATCTCCCAGTGGATATAATAACTAAACTGTATCTTATCCTATCCTCAAAACATGAGTACAAACAGCTAAGCATACGCAATAAAGACTGTATAGAAGTGAGAAGCATGACAGAAATTGCCCAGCATGACAGATATGCCCAAACGTGACACCTGCCATGAAAAATAAGTCATCTATTGTATATAATTCACAAAAAACATGACAGAAAAATGAGAAATCATGAAAATTTTAACGAAGTTAACACAGATCTGTTTGAATTAAACCTGAACATTTAACTGCTATTGGTGTAGCTATTATTTCCAAACTCCCAGAATGCATTGGTTCAAAAGAATAGATCAGAGCTTAGTTTCTCAGATAGTTGTGCCACTGTGAGTACCTGGCATGTACATTTTTTAAAAGCTACAAATATTTATGTTTACCAGAAGTTTTTCTATGTTCACAATTTAATATTAGCTGACCTAATAATATATTTCTGCATACTTATTGAGTGTTCCCGAGTGCGATCTAAGTGTGACATTTACAATACAGTACTTATCCTCTCTGGCTCTAATTATGTGCAGGGTCTTCTTAACCAAAGCACAGCCTACAAACCACAGAGAGCAATCCTTTCACTCTTCTCACAGCTGGCAAGGTCTCAGATGGACCGCAGTGTCCAGCTCTGGGCATTGCCCTTCAAGAAAGTAATGGACTAGTCAAGGCAATGCAGAAAACAGTAGTGACAATAATTGCAAGGCAAAGAAAACCACATTCAATGAGCCTAGACTGAAAGAACTGATGTCATGTACCCTAAAGGAGAGAAGACTTTTAGAGAGAAGAGTTTTAGACAGAAGTGTTCGATGTTCTACCAGTCCATGGAGACAAGATTTCTTGTGTGACAAGAAATAGTGGACTTGAATGGATGGAAGAAAGTATTGGCTTAGCTGTTGGGAAAAACTTGCTGAAGGTAGGGGTACTGACACTCTTGAGTAGGTTTGCCTCAGGAGACCGTAGAGTTGCTCTCACTATTTGTTTAATACAGGTTAAACAAAAAAAAATCTACTGAAACCGCAAAAATGTGGTAGTCATTGGTGATGACTGGAACTTGATGACCAAACAGCATGCTTCCTAATCTTTTATCCTGATGGGTTTGTGGTTTCAATTACCTACTGAAAGTTGTTGAAAGTTTTCTTCAAACTCTGAAATAATTCATGTTTGGAAAGAGGCTAACCAGTGGAAAGCATCTAGGACAAAGTAACACCTTCTTTGTAAAAGATATGAACTAGATGAATTGGCCATGGACTCTTAAGTATGACATTCATTACTGCAAATACCTTAATCAGGTGGATAAAAGTGTACCAAGAAATATACTGAACATTAATATCTCTGGATTTCCTACTTAGAAATATATGATGTCACCTCCATGCATGATGAGCATCTCTGGTGTGCAGCAAAGCTGCTGGAGCAGCTTTTTGAAGTTGTAGCATGACAGGCTTTTGGCAACTGCTTGGAACAAAGCTGCTCTGATGGTTGTTTGATTAAGCAAATCTGCTGTGGTAAATGTCTGAAGCCAAGCTGTTTCTGCAGCTGTTTGAGCCAGAGCTAGTCCTGCAGTTTTAGAAGAAAGAAGGCATTTGTAAAGAATGAAGGGAGAGGTGGAAACAGAAAGAAGGGAAGAGAGAAAGGGTTTGAAGCATTCTAATTGCATATAGCATTAAAAACAAAAGTATGTTTGTTTTCAAACATCTTTGCAAAACAAAACTATAATGCCATCTTGGGGTTTTGGTGATACTGGCAATTATAATATGCAGGATTCCTAAGGATATGTATGTTTGTGTAAAACTTATTAAATTATAGGCTTTAAGAATGTCATTAAAGCTGCAAAGTCAAGTAATCAAAAGGTAAGAAATGCCAGAAGTCAGGTGGTATGCAAACTTTACTCATCTGCCTATAGTTACACATCCACATACATTTTTTCTTCAAGATCTCAGCCTTAGTCAGCACTCGGGGGTGACAAATTGTTTTTAAAATATATCTGATTTTTTGCTTTCTTGTCCTTTTTCAGTCTGAGTCCCTCTGCCTTTTTTATTTCACAGTATTAAAATCTTATCTAACAAAAGAATGGTTAATGTCCACTTATTCTCAGTGGTTCTCATCACTGTAATCTCTGAGATCCTCACAAATATGAGTATGTATATTTTTATGATACACCTTTATCAGTAAAAATGATATTGCTACTCCTGGTTTTTGCAGAGATGTGGTTAAAACTATCCTGTAGTTTAGGGTGTTCACTTCAAGGTGTGTGATCTTGAGCAATCTATTTATCCAAGTTGTAATTTCTGTTGCTGTCTCAAGTGTGCAACGCTTCTGTAAGCCAGATCATAGCAACTCAGGTGAATGAGGCACCTAGTAAAACAAGCATCACATATGAAAAGCTTTTCAGGTAGATGACTTGCTAAGAATTACATAGGGATTTTGAGAGAGAAGGTGTACAGTGTCATGGTAAAATAAATGAAACATGCAATTGAGAAATGTATCTACCTAAACACAAAGGAGCCAACATACAGTCTCCATGATTCTATAGCTTTAGTTTTTCTATTTCCTAACTTCTGAACGTTTGATTTAAAGTCTTAAAAATGTTCTTTATTTCTTTTCTGTGTGTAGATGTTTCTCTTTTTTGTTCCAAACTAGAAAAAAAAATCTTCCACGTGTTCCAGCTGTCATACCTGAATGTGCAGATTTTATCAATGGATTAGGAAAATGTAGATGCCCTACATAGTCTCCTGACATTTAAACTAACAGAATAACTAGGAATAATATTTTCTCTCCTATCTGAGCACCAAAAAAATTATAGAACATTTTAATGGACAGTTTCTAAACTATTTTTGAACAATGACTGGATTTTGAAGTCAAGGCTCTTGAGCTCCACTACAAGAGCCAGATTGAATGCTCATCCAGAGGACATGCAAGATGCATAAATTTATTCCTGCAAAGCATAACCACTTCTGGCTTTACCAGTCACTGCTTCAGTCTTATTTTCTTGGTAACCTCAGTCCTCATTCCAACTCCATTTCCATTTCTCAGTGCATTTCAGTTCCTTCCACTAGTTCCTTTCCTTTCTAGCTTTTAATCTGTTCTGTCTCTCCTGATCCCTTTTCTTTCTCCACCATAGATTTCTCTGTAGACTGATGCCCAGCACCAAACCCTCACCTAGACTGAGTGGATCCTTCAGTCTTTCTCACAGTTGCCATTTTAGCAACTTTTTTCTCCACTTCTTGACTTTTTCATTCTTGCTGGCTCTGATCTCTTCAGCTCCTTTTCCATGTGCCATTTACCGACTCTATCACCATAAATGTCTTGGTTCCCTCTTCTTTCACTCTCTCGCTGTGTTTTGGTGTCCTGGTTCCTGTCTGCTCCTCACCTCCAGGCAGATCAGCTTTTTGCAAGCTCTGCTTTTAAATAGTGCAGCTTCCTCCTTCTCACTTCCTGTTTGGAGTAGGTGGAAGAAATAGAGCTTCTGCGCTCTGATTTGGACTGCAGCCCAGTATGACGTAGAGCTGTAGTTGCAAGGAAAATCCTGCTCAGCCTCAGTCTGGAACATGTTCTATAATTACAGAATCTTTGAGAAATGCAACTGCTGACACCTGAAACTTCTGTAATGAGCATGTGTGAACTGCTTTTTTTTTTTCCTTTCCTTTTCCCCGAAGGACTAGAACTTAGCCAAATCTAACAAATTCTATTTAGAGATGGAAATAGGCACATTCTTGAAATAAAGGCAAGCCTCCACCCAATTTTAAGCCAATTCTACAAGTGGTAGTAGCCTTAAAAAATTTCATCAGAATTCTGTGGCATTTTTTTTACAAAAAAAAAAAAATTGTATTTTCCCTTATCCTTGATCTCAAAAATGACTGGGCTATTTTTTTCCAGAAAAACCCAAATTCAGCCTGAGGCAGATGCTCAGTGTGGAAAATTTCAGTGCAAATAATTAAACTTTGGCAAAGTTACAAATAACTGAAAACAGAGTCTCATAATGGGAAATGTTGGACAACCTTGCTAGGCATGTGTGCACCCAGGCCTGTCTATAATATAATTTCCAGTAAAATTTGGAGCAAAAATCGTTTTCATAGTCACCAGAGAAAAGCTCATGGCTTTGCTGTCATTGCAGTGTCAAGTTTCATACGCAAGTTGTTGCAGGAGGGGAT
>JAWWLV010000088.1:67025887-67036653 GCA_035041135.1 Platyrinchus mystaceus | reverse complement strand
AATTCACCATCAAATGTAGTCAATCTAGCAGATCATTGCTAGATGTTGATGTTAACATGTGTTCACCACTCCCTTGGAAGAACCCTGGTGCTCATAAGACATGTACTGAACTAATTCCACACAGTAACGCACAAAAAAACTCCAGAGAAGCAAATGATTTTTTTTTCTAGCATTGGTGAGCTGAACTCATACCATAATGAATGGGACATGATGGGATTGCCAGAAGCAGGGGCACAGGAAGGGAGGAGCAAAGAGTAGGACTGCCCCTTTCTCTAGCAGTGAAACATTAGATTTGCCCAGGCATGTTCTTGCACTCTTTGGTTTGAGGCACCACAGGAAAGTGAAACATTTGGTGGAAAGAGGGAGAACAAAGGCATATCAACTAACAGGTAGCTCTGTGAGCAGCAAATACAAATGAGATTTTCTTTGGATCTCAGGACTGATCTTGCTTGTGTGTCCTGACTAGTCTGACGAAGTCTGAACTCACATTGCACCTTTCCTACAAGAGAGGGACTTTAAAGGGTCTCTCACAAAGATGTCTCTATTTTACTTGGTCAAAACTTTTTATAAACTTTGTAGCAACTTAATATCTGTGAAATGTCCATCCCTTTCAAAACTTGAATTAAATTAGTTAACAGGATATAAATAATTCTTGGACAAGAAGCACCTGTACAGACTGAAACAGGAAGTGAATAGCATAGAATATATTTTCTAACAAAAAGAAGCGGGCAAAAGTGTCACATCATTAATTTTTCTTTTGGTGGGGGGTTGCTTTGGGGGATTTTTAATTTGGAATTTTTATGAAAAAAGAAAGACTAAAATCTCAACATTGAAAAAGAAAAAATTATTGCCATTTTATAAATCATTATTTAACATGTGTTGGGCAGTCTAATAAGACTACAATCCAACATATATTTTACACCATTATGGATTCTAGAGCCTCCTGGAGAGGACTAGCACATACTTTACTCATACATTAGGTGCAAGAAACAGAAATATTTCATAATATGCATACCTCTTCAGGAAGGCAGCTTCGTAAAGACAACCCAAGATTAGAGAGACAATTCTACCATGGACCTGTCACCATATGGGTTGTAATTCTAACTTACAGCAGCAATAGTATACCTTGCATGAGCTTCACTTGATTCAATAACATTCTATTTTTCTAAGAGCAGTAGAGTGAACCATTATCAATCTCCCTATACTAAATATATTAAGATGTGACAATCATTTATTTCTGTATGGATTAAATAACAATTTGAAATGTCGTATTTGGATCTACTGAGCAATATGCCTGCTGCCAGCCATTGTCAGAAAACCACAGTAGTTAATTTGACCCTATGGAACATTTGAAAGCAGGCAAGCTTGAAGCACAAACACTGAGCATGTTTCATATTTCACTTACATATTTCAGCAAATTGATCATATATTCCTATTAATATATCAGTTATTTTTATTCAGAAGTACCTTCACACGTGGTAAACCACAACAGAAAGGAATGTTTAGAGATCCTGTTGTTAATGAAATGCCCCCAATTGAAATTCCTCTCACAAATATCTTTTCCCAGAAGAAATACTTCACTCCCATTAGAAAACATTTCATATATTGACTACAAAATAGGACATTCTCAAAGCCTCACAAGCCTTTTTCTGATTAAGGTAAACAATTTATAACCTTTCTAAATTGTTTGTGTGTTTCAATAGGCTAAGTGTCAGTTCTCACTCCTAATAGACTATTTTACCTGTCCACCTAGCCTAAATCTTGTGCTATGCTTCAAATTTGTTATGAACAAAAGCCCTGCCATTTATTTGGAAATTATCCCTGCCAATAAATTAGGATCCTTCTTGCTTGGACGTTTTCACGAGGACCTTGAAGCACAATCATAAAGGTGGTATCAACTCTGGCCGTTTGGTTTAGTCAAAGTAGGACACTGTCAGAGATGAATTGCATGTACCAGCAGGGTTAGAAGGGATGCAAGCAAGAGCAACGGGGACCCCTACTTGGTGGAAATAGCCAAAGGACGGGAGCTGCAGGCTATTTTATACCAGAGAATTATGTAGAAAAAAAATTAAATTAAACACAGACTATAGGCATAGGTCTTCATGGCAAAAAGGGTGGACATACAGAAGCCAATGGAGACATGACCTCTGCTGATGCTGACAAAGGTCTCCCTGGCTCTTGCTGTGTCTTAATTGATTTGGCCTTCTCCAGATGCCCTGCTGTACACAGTGACCAGCCCGAGGCATATAAGCCCCACATTTCTCTATTTTCACAATAGAAGTGGCAGCTTTGGCTGAAGATGCACCAAGTCTTTCCTGGAGGTTAGTACACACATAACTAAGTCAGCAAAAGGGAATGGATTTTCATGTCTCAGGCAATTCCCTACAAAGCCTAGTGCAGGGATGGTAGATTCAAGGAGAAAGGCTGAAGAGAGAGCTGGGGGCAGTAATTTCTTACACTGCGAAAGCAAATGCAGGATTTGTCAGAGCTTGTCTGACCATGCCCTAACTCCCCCCTTTTGAAGTGCACAACTTACCCAAGTACAAGCACTGCCCATTAAAAAGTCTTTGAAAATACCTTTAAAAACTAAGCCAGCTTGATTATATGATTACACATTTGTGTGAGATTATAGCTGATTTCATCTCTAAAATTACAAAGGTATCCCAACTGTGGATAGTTTTCTATATCAGAAGCAAATCTGATTTGGCAAAACAATGGTTTGTAAATTGCTAAGAGAGAACAAGGTCCTTTGCGTTGTAAGTCACCAACTGAAACCCACCACAAGTGAGTAACCAGAGCCTTTAGGAACTTCAGTTGATCTGGTGTGTTCTAGAACCAAATAGGAAATAAGCTAGTCATTTCAGTTCAGATCCTGATAAGCAGATATTACGAACACCGGCTCCGTTCCTTCAGCCTAAAATAAACAAAAAAAAGCCAACTGCTGTTACATCAGAGAAGTAAAAAACTACATTTTTCATCTGAGTGTTTTCTGTTTTTCCTTGTGGAGGCTTGTTCATAGAATCAGATGAAAAGATGTCATCAGTACTGCACAGAAAGTTCTTGTTCTTTAGATGAATAATTCAATTTCCGATGTTGGTAATCCAGAGCCTTTCAGAAGCATTAAATTAAGTTTCAATTAGGTATGTCTGAAGTCATTTGACTGTTTATCTTTTTGTTTTCTATTTTATTAAACTCAAACTATGAGAAATACATGGAAAGAAAAATTCAGTGTGTGAAAACAAACAGGGAGCTCTATTTTGAATTACTGGAGAACTCTTTGGCAATAAAGTAAACATGGTTTTTCTTACACTTATAACTGTTGGGTTTGGGATTTTTTTAATAGAAGCTATTTTTTTCAGTTTCCTCACACTATAAATAGGCATCCTTTTTCAAAATCTCGTACAAGTAGTAGTGTTCTCTGCGTAAATGTTAATCAGCTTATACAGTGTATCATCCTCATGTCCCCTTAATGAGATTAAACTCCTCTTGCTGAGCGTGAGATTTCCTGAAGTGCTCTATTCTTCTTGCCATTTCTATCAGAGGGAGACCCCACCCTTCCTGTTTCAGGTACTTTACTAACACATTAAAAAGGTAATCCTGCCCTGACAGAAAAATTTCCTTTACACATTCTTTAACACTGAAGGGTGAGTTTTACAGTACATCTTGAACTAGTGCAGTGCCTACCACTACCAAAATGGGGAAATCCCCTTCCTGGCCATTCATTCATCTTTTTTTGGGACCACCACTGACTGTGGGACATCACTTATAAACTAAGATGCCAAAGATAAATTTGGGTGTCCTTGCCTACTTTGGCACAGCTAAGTGTTTCTTTGGACCACTGGAGCCATCTGGAGTAATGCCTTGTGGCTTCTCAGCTGTGCCACTGTAACTGTTCCTGGATCTGCAAGGTGATCTAGATTTGAAGCTTATTCCAACTAAAACCAGCATTCTTCCTTCATCCACGCCCTTTTTTTTTTTTTGCCAAGAGGCAAAACTCATATTAACACAAGTGAGTGTGCAGTAGCAGGGAGAAGCAGAGGATTCTTAGGCTATTGCTGTGGTTGAAGAAATCCCCTGATATTATCCCCATGAACTCTTTATCTGATAATTAAAGCAGACTATCTAGTCCTCACAATTCAACGATCATGTCTTTATTTAAAATTGGCAATTAGATGTGACAATTTTTGTAAAAGTATTAAAAAAAAGAAATACTAAAACTGTGATGAAACAATCCAGTAGTGACATGACAGTGTGTGCCTGTGTGTAAGTCTACTTTAATGTCATACACACTTGTCCCCTTCGAACAGGTAGTAGTCTAATTTTTAGTTCTCTACTCATTATTTTGAGGGTCTGAAATACCAAGAAGCTTCAAGCCACGCTCTACAGTTTTTTAGTGCCCTTGGGTGTCTTACACCAGGAATGAGGAAAAAGAACATGCTGCTCCCACTGCCACCTCTCAGTAGGATTTCCTCCTCATGCCCCAGTTTGTCTCTCCTGCTCCTCTCCTCAGCTGGCTGTAGCAGAGCTGAATGTTCTTCGCCTCTAAAGCACTCACAGAAACAATACAAGCACACTGTCACACAATATTTTGAGTTGGAAGGGACCCACAAGGATCATCAAGTCCAGCTCTTGAGTAAATGGTTGTACTGACAACCTTGGTGTTATTAGCAGCAGACTCTAACCAACTGAGCTAGTAACAGTCCTTTCTAAGTTAATTCCTTTTTCTTTAGTCCAGGAAAGGCAGTGAAGACAGATCCTTAAACCCTTTATCTAAATAACAGTATTTTGGGACCAACTTTGAAGATTGATAGTATGCCATCATATCTCTGCATATGGAAAAATCCCAACATTTATAAGGAACTTTACCCTCCTATCTTCTTTAAAGCAGAGTTTAACATATAAGGCACTTCCCTCCTTTTCCTCAGATGCTGAGGAATCTTTCACCAGAATGGGGAAGACCCTGAAGCTATAAAGCACTTTGCCATGTCATCCATCTTCATTGTCTCTTCTGGGAGTCACAAAAACAAGGGAGACACCCAATCTGAGAACCAAAACCACCTAGCAACCGCAGACTGAATGAGGGCTTGGAATGCTCTTCTATTTCATTTATCTTCTCTGACCCTCCTGGCAACAAGAGAAACAGCAGCTGAAGGCACACCCCGTTCGGAAACCAGAGACTCCCAGCACTAGACCCTGAGTAAAACTCGGAAAAAGATTCTTCCCACCCACCTCCTGGTTCCCACCTGCCACACTCTATCCGACATAGGAAACAGCTAGGAAAACAAATGCCATCACATCATCTGCAACTCTGAAAAGTGACATAAGTTCTCCATGCTGACGAGAAGCAATCTGCCTCTGTGTACTTCCCTTTGCAGCATGAGTCAAGCTTCAACCTCGTCTCACTACAAGCGTCTGTACAAATGCACTCCATTTGTGGTGTGTCGAAAATCTAGGTTGTGTGCAACTTGGACACTGGTAGTTGAAATGAGGCAAGAGGCATTCCATTAGACAGTGTTGGTGGGAGAGAGGAAATCTATTCCCTCCAAACTCCCTATTGAAAACACCTGAGTCTACTCAAGTGTATCGCCTTGCATGAGGTCTAATCATCTGGCACTTTATTTATCTTCAAAATGTGCAAACTGGGAGGATGGAGCTTCTAGAAATTCTCACAGAGGAAATATAAGGTAAAGAGCTTTTTTCAAGTAATAAAAGCAAAATCTTGAGCTTGTCTAAAAAGCGTACTAAATTACAGAATAAAGATGCAACTGTACTTCTCCAGGCAATGAATATAATCAGTGGATCTGATACTAAATGTTCCTCACCTCACCAAGACTAGTATTGGAAAGAGAAGATAAACTACTCCATGTATATAGGAATAGGTTTCAATCACACTAGTCAGAAAAACTAATGTCTTAGACTACAATTCTACCCAGTTCATGGACAGTGGTTCTGGTTTTGTTTTATTTCAGAAACTATTTATTTTTATTTAGTTTACTGAATAGTAAACTTCTGTATTCTTACTTTCAGGAAATTTGGCTTTATTTTTAAAATTACTTCCTATTTTCTTTGCTACTGTTGTATATGTATCTTTAACCTAGTGTTAGACTATGAAAATAAGTCCCTGCAAATTTTTTACTCTACTTATTAGAATCTTTTTCAATTTGGCTCATAATTTTCTTGTGCAAAAAAAAAAAAAAGAAGAGAGTGTCAAATCAGTCTGACAGCACGACTGCTTCCAGTATTATAGAGAGGACTAGCAAGCCATCTTCTGTTCCTATGGTCTGCAAGCACTAAACCCAAGAATTAATTTGGTGACAGTGAAAGCACAATTCATTTTATCGTATACTGAAAAGATCTACATTGTGTAACTTGCCAATAGGGATCAGAGGTTGTCCATCACAGTATCTGCCTTTAATTCAGCAAGCTTCTAATTTCCTACAGACAGTAGAACAGCTGGGAACAAGCCAGCCTTGAGGTGCAGAGCTGAGTGCTGTCATCGTATTGCTGGCATTGTATCTCAGGGCATTGCACATTCTTTCCCAGAAGCCTTGCTATAGTGCTCTTGAATAGAAATGGTGAAAGGTCAGGAGTTAAAGGAGTAACTGCTGTTCTGTCAGGAATGATCAAAACCATCTTAACTGCTCATCCCAATGAGGTTTTGCAGACCACAGCCAGGTCTGCAAAACCTCCTCCCTAATCAGTGGCATTGAAAGCAGCAAAGATCTTGAGTATTGCTTGTTGATGATTCTGACTCAATTAATGCCAACAGTAGGGAATTCCTTGTGTGGCTTCCTTTACATCAAGTGCTCATTAGAGTTTCTAATAGAATAATGGAAAGGTTTGTCAAAAATTTTGCCTCTGCAAACTCCTCTTATCAGTATTGGTAAACAAATCAGTTACATACAAAGGCATTTTTAAATTTAATTCCCAAACCATTCTCAAAACATATTGGTTCATTTGATTTTACAAGACATGAAAACTTCAGGTAAATCTTTCCATGATTTTTAATTAAAAATGCTTAGAAAATTGCAAAATAGCTCAATTTCTATAATTCTAAACCAAGAAGAGAAATGTTTTGAAATTTTTTATAAAAACAAGTTTTCAGCTTCTGATGAATCCAAATTTTGATATAAAATTTGGTCTCCCAGAAGGGCCTTGTTCTTTAAATGGGAATTTTGTTGACATTTTATCCTTGGGTCAGTGCTTCCATTGTTGCTGCAGCTAAGACAACTGGAAATTGGAAACCCATTCGTCATGTTAAGTTGCTTATTAGAATAAAAATACGAGGAATACTATGACCAGTCTTTCCATCTCCCCAGTGAAAGTGAGCTCATTGATCTCTCCATGGAAGTGAATGCCAAAGACCAGCATTATCCAGTGGTTAGGCTACGAGGCTGGAAATGAAACTGCATTTTCTCCTCACAGACTTGTCTTACCTATAAGTTCTATTTGGCAAGAAGCATGATGTGTTCATTCCTCAATGTGCCTGCCTGCAAAAACTTCAAAAACTTCATGCTAACCATATGTACCAAAATGATTGGAACACCTAAACATATATGTGAAGCAGGTGCAAAGTATTCCTTTCCCTAAGGCTGAGATGTTTTTCATTTGACACTTATTTTTTTACTCAATCAGCAACTTTAAATTAGAAGGATACTAAGAGTATTTGTAGTTCTTAAGTTACCAAAATTTCCTGAAAATTGTCAAATAAGCTGAGAGAGAGCCAAATCAGCACCCCCACTCCCTACCCACGGCCCCTTCAGGGAGATGCTACAGTGTACATGATCCCGACAGTGACATGTTCTTCCTGTCCTTCTGATACAGCAACTGTTGTGTACATCAGACCTGAGCTGTCTACACATATGGAGCTATGTCTCAGCCACTGCCTATGCTGTTTCTTCTCATCCTGTAGAGGGATATAGGAGAAAGCTAGGGATGTAGGAGGACAACTCAAGAGAGTCACATAATGGAGCTGGTATTTCTGTCCTTAATTATTGAAGGGCACATAGGACACAACTGTGTAAGAGAGCAGGCTTTGTTGGTTCTTCTGCTTATGGAATAGCTTATTATTAGTCATTGCCCATGAAGTATCAATAGCTTTAAACCAAAAAACAAATTTCTTTATGTTCCCTTGCTCTTATATAGCAGGACTAGCTGAAAGCCTTCAGGTAGAAGTCATGTCCCCATCAATGATGTGTTTTCATTTAATCTTTTCTATGTTGCGTTTGTGGTAGGGCATTCAGTTCAGTTATCACACTTCAACTAAACAGGCAGTAACCTCCAATTGAAGGGTGGCAGTTCATTACATTACATAGTTCTATTACTTAATATAGTCAGGCTTACTCTAAAAAGGAAAGCAATGTTTTAAGGAGAACCTGCCAAGAAAGTCAGTCCAATTTAAATTAAGGTAATGCAACACTTGTGTAAATGCTAGCTTAATCTCCTGTTGTTTCAGTTTATTTTAAACCACTTGGAATTGGCGTATACCTGACTGAAATAAAGTGTCCTTGTAGTGGTTTGCACTCAATTAAATTGGTTTTAAACTGACTTGATCTAAGAAGTGAAGCTTTGTTAATGAACACAGATACTGAGTATTTTCTAGCATTTAAACTACAAAAGCAAAGTACCTTGTCTAAATTTGTCCTTCTTGAAAATGGAAAGCTAATGGACTGCAAAAAAGGTATTTTCTAACCTTTAAACAAGAGATTGGGTATAGAAGAGCTACAGTGTTAAAGAAACAAATTGTTATAGCTCAGTTTGTTTGTTAGTTCCAGGAGAGAGAGATTATTTTAGTAGTGATACCTCTGATTTTCTTTATTGTCCTTTTTCCCAGCACTGTTTCTATTTTTAAAATTCCATTAATTTTCTTATTTCTACAGCCTTTTACATTTCATAATAATATTTTAAAGATTTTACATGCAATCTCTAGGTGTTGGAGATGCTTATTGGGGGTGTTGGTTGATGAGAAGCTCGACATAAGCCAGTAAGGTGCACTTGCAGCCCAGAAAGCCAAATGTATTCTGGGCTGCAGCGAAGCAATTTGCCCAGCAGGTTAAGGGAGGTGATTCTACTCTGCTCTGGTGAGGCTTGACTTGGGGTGCTGCATCCAGCTTTGAGGTCTTCAGCACAGGAAAGACATGGACCTGTTGGAGCGAGTTCAGAGGAGAGCCATTAAGATGATCAGAGGGATGGAGCACCTCTCCTGTGAAGATAGACTGAGAGAGTTGGGGTTGCTCAGCCTGGAGAAGGCTCCAGGGAGACCTTAGAGCAGCATTTCAGTGCAAAAGTGTCTTACAAGAAAGCTGGAGAGGGACTTTTTCCAAGGACATGTAGTGACAGGATAAGGGGGAATGGTTTTAAACTGAAAGAAGAGAGGTTTAGATTAGGTATTAAGAAGAAATTTTTTGCCATGAGAGTGGTGAGGCAGTGGAACAGGTTGTCTAGAGAAGCCATGGATGCCTTATTCCTGGAAGTGTTAAGCCCAGGTTGGATGGGGCTTTGAGCAATCTGGTCTAGTGGATGGTGTCCCTGCTCATGGCAGGGAGGTTGGAACTAGATGATCTTTTAGCTCCCTTCCAACCCAAACCACGCTATGATTCTATGATTATTTTTAAATTCTCTGAAATTACACTAAATGGTAGGAAAGAATCCAGCAACGTCAAGACAGGAGCCCAATCATAAATGAAACTGTTTAGAGGTTTATATGGTTTCATGTCCATAGGTCATCGCTTCCCTGGGAATTTACATTGCATGTTTTACTGGTTTTTCTCATCACCTCACAACATGAATGAAGCAGCTATTTTGATAACGTAAGTTACATCAGGAATGAAGACCTAAAGAAATTACTTTGAATCTCATTGTTATGTTGCATTAGGAATGAAGATGTAGAGAAATTGAACACTTTAAGTCACCCACAGGCGGTGACAGAAAAGCAGGAATGGCTGAAACTGGTGAATGAAGGTTGAAGAACTGAAATCAAATCACTATCATTGTAGGCTAATCCCTTAAATCTGAAAACTCTTCTTCTACTTTTGTCTGCAGTCAGATTCCAACATCAAGAATGAACCAACCAAACCATCTTGTGTTTTTCCCTGAACCTGTTTATTTGCAAAACAAGATGATACTGCTTCAAATAGTTCAGTTGTCATTTCCCCAAAGTAAGTAACCACAAAATACTTAGGATTACTAAGGAAATGGCTGTTCAAAACAGTAGCTCTCAGTTTTTTCAGATCAGGACTGTCTTTCCTTGCCGTCCACTCTTGAAAGACCGCATTATGCTACCCACTTGCTGTTCGTAAAATTCTTTGCACCTCAGCCTCCAGTAAAAGACTCCCCAGTGCAAACCTTTTCTCCTAATCCTACACCTAATCTTCCAGCAAAATATCCTGTCATTCTCCTACTCTTAGCCAGTTTTCTCCCCTCTTAGTTGAGCCCACTGAAAAGTCATGTATTTTGTGATGTGTTCCATCATTATTGCTGACTGGTCCTCCAACTCAATTGACAAGCTCTGAGAAAGTCATATTTCTGTCTCACAACTATTAACAGCAAAGTCTTTTAGCTGCCTCTAGCCAGTCAGTCTCTTGTTGCACTGGAAGCACAGCTTTGTTGCTGAATGCTGTTTTTATCACCATGGGAAATCCCCCAAACTCAGTACAAGTTACTGTCATACCAAGATGCTGAAGGAAGAATGGGCAGAAAGAGCCAGCCATCAATGGATCTAAAGTGACAGTGTTTTGGTACTTGGAGTAAATGGGGAGGGGAGGGGA
>JAWWLV010000088.1:66976916-66996760 GCA_035041135.1 Platyrinchus mystaceus | reverse complement strand
ACTAATTCCCTGAGCAGCCTGAAGTCTGCTCTCCTCATGTCCAGAGTTGAGGTTTTGCTGGCACTTTTCCTCCTGTCTACAGAGATTTTAAACTCAATCACTTTGTGGTCACTGTGGCCAAGATGGCCACCAATCTCCACTTTGCTCAGGAGATCCTCTCTGTTGACAAGCAGCAGATAACGGAGGGCATCTTTCCAAGTTGGGTCCCTTAGGACCTGTTTCATAAAGTTGTCATCCATGTCTTTTAGGAATCTTCTGGCCCAGGTTGTACCAGCTGCGTGATGCTCCCTGTTAATTTCTGACAAGCTGAAGTCCCCCATAAGGACAAGGACAGTTGATTTAGAAGTGTCCCTTAGTTCCTCAAAGAATAATTTGTTGGTGTCATTGTTCTGGCCAGGAAGTCTATACCAGACTCCCACAATGACATCCGCATTATTTGTTTGCCCCTTGATTCTCACCCAGAGGCTCTGAGCTGTGCCATTTCCAACCGTGAGCTCCATACATCCTAACCCTTCCACTACCTACAGTGCCACCCCTCCACCTCTTCTGCCCTGCCCATCCCTCCTGAAGAGCCTGTAACCATCCAACAGGGCACTCCAGTCACAGACTTCTACAATGGAAGTTCATTGCAGGGAGGTGTGATACACTGCAAAGGAGCTGCTGCTGATATTCAGGGATGATCTCTAGACGTGAGACAGCATCATGGGAATAGGCTGAGGAACTGAAAGAATATCATTCTGGTGGCTGCTAAAGCCTGATAAGACCAAGCATACATCTGAAGATAGATAATTTTCTTCCTAACAGAAAGACATTCAGTATTAGAAAAATACTGGAATAAAATGATGCTGCACTTACAGACCTGCGCTTGCATCTCATTGTTTTGTCACAGACAGTGTAGACTATTACGTTATCACCCAGAAAAAGAAGAGTGTGAGGGAGCATGTCAGTGGAAACTGACCTACCAGACAAGAGTTAGAAACTTTCTCCCTACCTTTGTTCTCATGTCACATCAAGTTATAAGTTACCTATGTAATGTAACTATATAACTTACATAAGTACCTCATGTGGTTGGATCTAATGAGCATATATAACAAATCTGGATGTTGGTGATTACATGTGTCTGTTGCGTTCTGTGTTGCAGTACTACAGTTCTAACCTACCAAGGAATCCAGATAAAGTTTATGGTAAAAACCTGAGACTGAACAAGACTCTCTAAAAACACAGTTCCTCTAAAAAACTCATGTAACATCAAACTCCATAAATATTTTCATATTTTTATACATTTTGTCCCAAATTTTAATGCTGATCATTCTTAGAATAATTATGTTTCAAATCTGGCCAAATTCCACAGGGAAAGCAGTATGTTAAAAGATCCTGAGATGACATAAGGGGGAGTCAAATGCAGGTAATGATCCAGATAAAATCCTTTGTAAAACAGGAGTAGGAGTACACTTACAAGCCTGTTTGCATGACAGGCTAGTACCAGAATAGGTGACTTATGGTAACATCCTGAAGTCATCAAACCCAAATAGCACTTGGATAGTGTGAATTCAAGTCTTGTCATTGTTAAGAATTTTTATATGTATTGTTTGCATTCTGCAGGAGCTCTTTCAGGAACATTGGTTCTGAAAACAATGATTCAGGTTTAAGAGCCAATATTTCAAAATGCTTTCTAATCAATGTGCATACCTAGATTATTCAGGGATTTTACGTGCTTAGGAAAGAATTAAAAGTGCAAGTTTAAGGTAATTTACTTCAGTTGCCTTTCTGCTCATAGGAATTAATTTTCATAATCAAGATGCTTGATTTACGTATGTAAGTGCATTGTCTTCAAAACTGCAACAATAGTGGCTGAAGCAGAATTACTGGTATAAGATTATTTGGCTAAGGCATTTCCAGTATGCAATGCCCACATTACAACACCTTTCGACTTTAAATGTGTTCTAAAGTCTACATAAATAACTGAATACTGGTGAATCCAGACAGTGAATCATTTTCTTCTGTGGGAAAATTTTGAGACATTTAGTCCAGGCATTTCTCAGATGTATCTCTCCTCAGAAAATAGCTGATTTTATTATTGAGAAAGCTTTAAATTCCATGTTGATAGTGCAGGTGTTTGGAAAACTGTCAGACTTTGAATAAGGGTAACACACACCAAAATGGATGTGTCATCTTAACCCCCAAGAACTAATGTGAAAACCTCTGTTCATTTCTATTGACTCCTCTCAGTGCACCTCCTATCAGTATGTACGGGCTATTTCATATTTATTCTGAAGTGGGTAAGGTCCCTTTCTTAAACATTATGCATTCAAAAGCAAGTAAAGGATCTAGGTCTCCCCCATACTTACTTACAGTAAATTCTCTTACTGTAATGATCAAGAGATGTTTGCCTCATGGCCTGTAAGTTACTTTGTACAATCTTTGCTGTAATCCATTTTAGACTTTAGAACACAAACCTTTCTCATGGTGGCAAAACCATCTTAAAATGTTTTTATCCTCCCCTGCCCTAGGCCATTCATTTCTCTATTTTCATAGGAGTTCACTGCCTAGTTCAGCTGTGCTAAAAAGACTCCATGAGGCCCTGTTATAACCTGGACCAGCAACATCATCTGAGGTTAAAAATTAATGTGCTTTTTTGCCCTAATCCAAGTTTCTGGCAACAAACAGAACTGAATTATGACTGGAAATCTGAGTAGCAGAACCTGAATTTATGTTCTGAAGTAATGTTGTGCTGGCACATACATCTTCTGAACCTTGAGAGTTATGCATTTCACCTTTGCTCAATTACATTCATATCTGTAGGCTTCTTCACTCAGCTCCACAGTTACTACAGTTTTGTTTTAAAATTGTGATAAAATAGGTGTATATTTTAAACTGTATGAAAGCTGACTGACATCATGTAAATAACAGCAGTATAACAGCATAAATAACAGCAATTTTGACATCCAGTTTTCATCGGACCAACTGTCTTTACATTGGGCTATTTTTCCAGGAATTGCGCAGTTGGAAAAGTTATCACATACAAAAAGTTTAATCATCCAGTTTACTCAATTATCTGATTCAAATGCTGATGTGTCAGGTGAGGCATTACCAGACTGAACCATTCACTGTCGATCAGGAATCTTTCATGTTAACATCCCACATTTAAGTCCCAGGTGTACATCCTCATTAACACTTTCCTGAAAAGAAGGGAAACTGATTGCCACAAAACTTAACTACTTGGCTTTTTACATTATTCTTGAATGTGAGTTGCACTTATACTTAAAATCCATGAAAATCAATAATACAAATAAAGCCCTTAAATTTGAAGGGGCAGAAAAATAAAGGATTGAAGTTAAAGCTAGGGAAACTCCTACAACAAAGGAGTGATTGTTTTTCTGCTATGAGTATTTCTGTGTGTAGACATACATAATATATACCACAACAAGGAGCAGTAGCTTCATTTAGTATTTACATTTTCCTTAAAATTTGGGCAGGAATGTGCCAAGATGCTTTGGAGGGGAAGTCATACAAAACAGAAGTATGTGAAACTGAAGAGTGTTATCATATTTAGCTAGCAATTCTCTCTAGACTTGTCCAAAGAATGTTGTTTGCCCTAGTAATTACTGAGTGAATTTTTCAAGAAATAGTCATAACCTTGCCAAATTCAATTCTTTGTCCAAAATTACTGGAATGTAACAACTAGTTAGTTAGTTTTATTCTAACACAGGGGAGGAAAAACCCACAAAAGTTCTATATTTCATTTCAGAAGAAACTTCCCCAAGAAGCTCAAACTGAAACAAACCTCTGGAAAAGGGTAAGTCCAAATTGGAGTCCAGATGGCTTTTAAGTTTCTTTAAATAACAGGCAAGTGAAAATAAATACATGATGGAAGATGTCAAGCAACCACTGAAGCTGTCTATAACAAAAATTACTTTTTAGTTTGCATAGCTTGAGATGGGGTTAAGCTATGTAGAAATAGATTCTTTTGTGACCAGAGAGAGTACTCAGGAAACCTTTTCTATTGGTTTCAGTCCTTTATCCCTAAACATCCACGCTACAGTGACATGTCTTTCCCTCAGTGGCAACACGATGGGATTAGCTACCTTGCTGCTGATTTCCACTACATTTTAGGGAACTCTGAGATCTTTATCCTTCTGTTAATTTTGTTTGAAATTCTGTAACAAATTTATAGGTCATTAGAGAGACTCTAATAAAATATATCATATGAGCTGTAATTTATCAGGCTGCCAAATAAACACTCTTTCATTTCCAAAATGAGGAATTTCCTTGTAAGAGAGTGCCTTATAACACACAGCTATGCAACTGATATAATTCATATAAAGGGCAATTTTCTTCCTGTGCTGGGTTACACAAAGACTCTGGTATCTTTTTCTTTTCTCTTTTCTCCAAATATGCCTACTAATTTAGACTGTGAGGAGGGACTTAAGGGTGGCACTCTCCTCAGAGAAGAATGTATCCACCAGTGTGAAAAGACTGGAAGGCTGATGACTCAGAGGGCGTGCACACCTGCCACCTCAGGCTACAAGCTGGGTATTGTTTCTTTGTCCTTACATAAATAACTCATCTGTGATAACTCCCCTCAGGGAGACATCAGGACAATTCGCTCACAGGGCCTGAAGATATTAATCTCTGCTGATGGCCATAATGAATCCACCTGTGCTTGGAAGATGTCAAAGACTCTTGAAATGTCCCATGATCCAGTATTAATTACCCAGTGAAGAACTCCCCTCCCCAGGGGAGGCACCAGAGCCCAATAAAAGACCACACTCGGACTTCACTAGGTTGGTTGAGAGTCTCCTTCCCTCACTCCACAGGACTTCTACCACCACCTCAGTGGATCAGGACTACAACCACCATCAGAGTTGCAGCAACCAGGTCTCATCGCTGATTCTGGCGGGTGTCTTGTGGGTCCTTCCAGTCTCAGCCCTGCTCCAACTGGCTGTGCCAGCACTGCAGACACACTCCAGCAGTGACCCTCCAACCTATTCCTGACAGGTTTTAACGGGTGGGGCAAGGCCAGACACCATCTTGTTTAGGTCTGGTGGGAGGGAGTTTGGGAATTTTTCTGCTTAGCTTAACCCAGTTTTATCAGAATTGTTCAGCATTCTTCTTAATAAATAAATATCCGGGCATATTTGATCTCTCTCCCCTTCTCTCTGTATTGGCGAGAACCAGAGGGGTATTGAGATCTCCATCCGAGGTCTCTGCCCCTCCAAATTGTCTCAAACCAAGACATTCCATATGGACAGACAATTAGGATTCAATTAGGTAACAAGACTCTAGTGGACAAGACCTGGAAAAAGCCAGTATGCTTCTTTAGAAACCATCTCTCATATAAAAAGCAGTAGCTGACAGTCTGTGTATTCTCAGCTATGCAAATGTAAATAAAATAAGCTAGCATGTAACTCTTTTAAAATAGAAATAAAACTGTTGTGACAAACAGTTATACAATATTTCCAATGTAAAATAAGTATTCATTAGTGACTAATGGAATGTCTTCCTCTCAACATTATAGTAAAAAATGTTAGATGATTACAAGCAGCTTTTTTTCTAAACCTCACTGGAAAATAATATATTATGCATTTTTTTCTTAACTTTCCTATGAGGAATAAATAGATTACCAGTTGTTAAGTGATGCTTTCTTTTCAATGCATTTATTTTAAAATGTTGTGACCTGCTTAAAATACTAGACTTATATGTATGAGATACTCATATGTATTTCTTATATGGGTGAGGGACTCAAAATTTGGCAGCAAAATAGCTTTTGTGGCAGGGATGAGCCTTTTGTAATTTCCCTGATGAATTGCCACAGTGATAAGCCTTTTATGAGAACCACTCTTTGCACATGCCCAGCAGTGCCTTGCCACAATTTTTCAGCCACAGTCTCTTAAGAGCCTTTCTGTACTGAGATGCTGAGCTGGACAATCCCTGTCGCTGCTGCTCAGGGTTGCTATAGAGCATTGCGGGAGCAGGCATTGGAGCTGAAAAGGCTCTTCTCTGTGGTTTTGGTGTTCTTATACTGCCAAGTCAGTACCAGAGAAGGAACCTCTGAATGAAATTCAGAAAAAGAAAGAAAAAAAAAAGGGAAAAAGGAAAATCAATCTGTCTGAAATGTCAAAATGTAGCAAAAGCTCACACTAGGGGAGTCTGGAAGGACTTTGAGGGTGAGGCAACTTGTTATTGTTACTGGCAAATTAAGAAAGGATATCAGCTTTACAAAAGGAAGATTTGGGACTAAGATATCTAGTGGATGAGAAGGCTGAAACAGAATAGGAATTTAAAAAGACTCCTGTGATTAACTAAATGAAGGAACTGGAGTAAGAAGTCAGAGTTGAAGGAATGAATGACAGTGAAATGGGAACTGGCAAGGACAACTACAGAACAGGCAAAAGGCTTGTGGAAATTGATAGCAGGACTGAGAGAAGAGACTGTGATTGTGTGTGTGTGTGTGTGCGTGTGTGTTTGAAGTAAATGATACTAAACAGGGAGCAGGGAGCAAGGGCTTCCTGAGAACTGCTAAGCAGTCTGACCAGAGGAGGAAACCAGTGATGAGCCACAGCCAAAAATATAGAATGGGGAGTGCGAGGCTGGAGCTGCCAGAAGAATCCCACAACTGATGTCTTACTATTTAGCAGTAACTCAATGATAGAGAAAATATACTGAAACTTTAAAGCAAGACAGATTTGAGTGGATGGGGACAGTAAACCTCTACCTGTGGTGAAACAAAGTCCTCTGCCCTCTAGATCCCACCCTGGCAGCAATTAGACTTGAACCCAGGTTTCTTGACTGTTAACAATCTTCTGCTGTCGACAAACACTTGTGAGAGTCGCTATGGTCTTCACTGGATTTAAGACCACACTGCCACAGAAAAGCATGAACATGCATTCTCTCCTGCCTCTCACTGTCCTTTTCTTGCTTAAGGATTAATGAGTATGGACCCACAGGAAGAGTTGATGCAACTCACACTCTAATCAGACACTGAATACTATTTTGCAGAGATAGCTTTTAGTAACATCAGAAAGGTGATCTGATTTACTATGTTGCCACTCAAATTGACAAAAGTTAAAATGGTGAAAGCTGCAGTAGAGGCAGATGGGAATATCAGGGAAATTCAAGGAATAGCTCCACTCCCAATTTTTTTGGACAGTCTGCTCCTACATCCACTTATACCAACCCTGAAATGACATCCTCTTTCCCTGCTATTGATGGACCATATAGAGGCGGATAACTTCCTGTTATTAGCTGCTATCCACTAACTGAAACTGTAGGAATCCCCTTTCTCTAACTAAAAATTTTAACCCTGCTAATGAACAATAATACTGCAATCAGCATGGTACCACACAAGGAGGTCTTGGACTTTTGTTTGCTTCTTTAATTCTCTAGAAAAAAATAAAAAGTAAAAAAACCTGTACTAGCAGATTAGGAATCTTATAAAATAAGCATTCTGAGATAAGGAATCAAAGTTGCCTTGTGGAAAACCAAAATGTAACTGTGTAACTTAAGTCAGTATCATAACATCTATGAAATAGAGCTCCATTAAAGCAACCTTGGAGTTTTTGACTTTGCAACTCTCATAATGTGCCTTCAATTTTTCCTATGTAGACATAAGAGTATACAAGATGTTTGAATCTCTGATTAAGTAGTTTAGAAAAACTGAAAAAACCCAAACAAACAAACAAAAACCCCCAAACCAACCAAACAAACAAACAAAAAACAAAACAAAACAAAAAAACAAAACCAAAAAACAAAACGAGAAAGAGGCATGTGTGTTTTATATGTATAAGCGAGCAATGAAAGGCACCATAGCTGAAAGAGAGTGAAATGAAAAGGACTTACATCATGCAGTTTTCCTGCAATAAAACTCTAAGCACGTCAAGGATTTTTGAATATTCCCTTGAGGCTGCTTATTGGCACCTGCAAAGCAAAAAGAACTCTTTGTATTGTATTAATTATAACGTCTCTGTACCACTACAAGTAATGCAATAGTATTTTCTTTTTCACTCTGAGGGAGAAGGGGAATAGTCAGTACTGGTCAGCTTGTTTAAATAACTATTATAGTAATTATTTGAAATTTCATATACAGAGTTCATATTGCTACCCTTGAAATTTGTTTGAACTGTATAAATTGTAATAAAATTTTAATAGTTCATAAGGGAAAATGTGTAAGGTTTACAAAAGATGACCCCAAGTCCCAGAATCACTCTGCCTTTATAGGAAGTGGACTTTGGTTTGGTAATTAAGTTCAAAATCAACAAACTCAAAGAGGAAACATTTCCTTTGTACGGGCATATCTACTTGGAGATTGTGTACCTGTATACAATGAGCTTGACTGGAGCAGACTGGCAGCTGTATTTGCAGAGTGGACTTGTGACAATTATCGGGCTTGTCACTAAGGGGACTGAGAGATGACGGCCATACTCTCATGTTGGTCATAGCCTGGCTCATAGCAGAATACTGGATTAGCTAGTTGCACAGATAAGTTGGTCTTTACAGAACTGATTTTCTATAGACTGGACCAGAAAATAAGAAGCTCTCCCTTTGCTACTCTCGGTATCACCGAAACCAAGCAGATTGATGAGTAGGATGACTTCTATTTGCACTTGTGAGATTGATCATATGTATAATGGAATGATTTTGTGATGTTTGTACAATTTGTTATGCCCACTTTTCTTCAGATAAAAGACAATTGTATTCTTGCTCTCAAAGGATATTGTAGATGCAAAAAAAAAAAAAATAATTTGTAGGGATAACTTACAAGGTTTAGTTTCAATTTTCAGAGCCAAAAATTAGCTGTATGAACTGGAAGTGGGAGGCTCTAGGCCTTAGTTATATTTTTGTTTTAAGACAGAGCAATGGGATTAATTCACTTCAGCCTGTGTTGCTAGCAGTGGCATCTAGCAAAAGAGACGTGTCTTAGGACTTAGTCAAGACTGTGCATTAGCAGCTCTTTCCATCAGAGATTTGTGCTAGTGACTTAATTGTGGAAGATGCTGATTTTGTTGTGTTTTGAAACTGTTATATGTGATATATAAGATTTATGTGATACATGATCTTTTTATCTTGCAGCAGACTGCACATTAGAGGATAACTGCAACTGAATGTGTATTGATCAAAAGAACACCCTCTAAATTATTATTACAGAAACTTACAACAAAAACACAACCAAAACAATTTTGTGGAAGTTGTAAATGGGTTGAGCAAAAGGCAGAGTTATCTGTGGATGAGAAGAAAAATATTAATACCAACTTTCATGGGCTGTCAACATTACTGGAAGCTCTCTGAAATGAGAATAGAAATACCTGTGAGTATTGACAAGTCTTAGAAAATGGTTTCACCATTAGAGTAGTTGCTCCAAGTGAGTAAAAGCCCACTTAAGAAGAAGAAAAAAAACCAGACACTCATACATTTGAAAGGTTTGTTGAGCTGTAACTCAAAAGCACATTCTGTGGGTAGTGTTCTATCACAGAATGAGTTAGAAAAGGCTTCAGGGAAAGTGTCAGAACAAACTGTACAGGCTTTTTTGTCAAGTGTCACTATTTTTTAGGAATGCATTGCATTATCTAGTAAAATAGTTCGAATGTGTCACCAGGTTTGTCATGCCCACCTTCACTTGGAGATTATGTCTGAAAAGATCAACAGAAAATCTCTAAAGAGCAAATTTCACATTATTCACACTTTGAAAACCACAAATGCCAAGGCTATTTTGCACAAGTGTATAGCAGCTTGGTAGTACAGAAAGTGATGGGAATCTCTATTTCATATTTCTCTATTCACTCTATACATAGCAAAAGTATAAAAAAGCCAGTGTGAAAAGAGTCTTAGCAACAAATGATCTGTATCAGACTGGATTTGAAAGGGATTTTTTTTTTTACAATTCATTCTTTCATTGGGTTTGTAAAAAGAAAAACACTTATGTACTCTAACTCATGTATATTTATAAATTAAACTAAATTAAAATAGCAAAATCACATAAAGTGGTGGTAGTGTGGACTTCCACAGCATTGTTAGTGAATATTTAAGTGTAACTGAATTGCTCTAGAATTTAATGGACTAAGTTCCTCAGATCAGAACAACTATCACCTACTGTTTAAGATACCACAGTCTAAACAGAATAGGAAGAAAGTATATGGAATTTTATCCCTCATATCACAGTTGGAAAAAAATTAACTTTTTTCTGGGTATAATAATAACAATTATTATTATAAATGATAATTTTTTTCTCTTTGGATTGAAAGGATAAATTGACTTTCATGCAATTTAAAGGAGAAGAACATCCTGTTGCAAAAGCAAGGAAGGAAAAATGGAGTCTTAAGGAGTCAATGAGGTCCTCAAAACTTAGAAGTGCCTGAAAACTATTCAGAATGAAATCTGACTGAGAATGTTCATCTCTGAATGAAAGTCAAAGCTTACCAACCTTAGTCTTTTAGAACAAGGCTCCTCTTAGGGCTCCTCTTAGGCCCAGTGCTCATCAACATCTTCATAAACTACTTGGGTGCAGGACTCAAAGGAAGACAAGTAAGTTTGCAGATGACACTAAATTGGGAGGAGCTGTTGACTCCCTTGAAGGCACAGAGGCCCTGCAGAGAAACATTGACAAATTAGAGAGATGGGCAATCACCAACCATATGAAGTTCAACAAGGAAAAGTGATGGATTCTGCACCTGGGATGGGTCAATCCCGGATGGATGGAGAGACGCTGTACAGGTTTTGGACTTCAATGGTCCTTGTGGGTCCCTCCCAACTCAGGATATTCTATGGTTCTACGATTCCATATCTCTGATTACTAACTGTCACTAATGGAAAATCTGTAGGGATCTGTTTGCTCAGTCTTGTTGCATGCAGGAGAAAAGAGATGACAACAAATTTAAACAAAGTCAGAATTAGTCTACATTACAGGATTTGTTTCAGGATTACTACCAAAGAAGACAAGGTGTTTAAAAAAAAAAAAAAAAGAGAGAGAAAAGAAACACCCCAGGAAATTACAGTCTGATCTTTCAGAATTTGTGTGTTAGTTGAATACTCAGAAATAAATTATGTGGTCACTCGATTACCATTTGACAATAATACAAAACCATCAATTTCTTATCAACTTTTACCTTAGTGTACACTTAATAGCCAGAACTTGAAATTCCACAGAGAAATAGAATTGTTTTCCCTCTTTTCAGGCATATGTTTGTTTTCTGAAGCAATATCCATGTGGGGAGTTTTATTTTTGTCTTTACTTCTCAAAAAATATTTATAATTCCCTAACAAAATTTAAATAGAAATTGCATTTCTTCAGCAAGCCTGAATCAGCAGGACATTAGTTTACATGCTGAAGATTATTTATATTGAAGGGGAAAATCTGTGCATGTGCATAGGTGTCTTGCTTTAAGATTTATGTTTTGCTGAAAATAAAAATTCTTTTCTTTATATCTTAAAATGCAGAACAAATTTTTACCTTGGGCTGCTCTTCAAAACCTAAGGACCCTAACAGTTATGCAAACACTGGTTTAAATATTTTTCAGTGTGTCAAGAATTGGATAGAGGATGGTTATTAAACTTCAGCTTCATAAATTCCCCCATCCCCTGAGATTCCAAATTAGCTGACAGGGTTGAAAATTCTTCTCAGCCAGTTGGACAGAAAATAAACCCACTTACCTCGTTCACTAATACATTTTCATCATCAGGAATGTGATTGTGTTTCATGTTACTGAAAAAGTTGAAAGCTAGCAAGGACTTCTGTGGAGCAGAATAAATAAGAAGGTAGAAAGTGGACTTGGAAAATATATATATTTATCTTCAATAACTACTGGGTTGTTTCATCTTGGTTGAGAACATACCTACAGCTGTTCTTCTCTTCACCTTTCTGTAAGAAAACTAGTATTATATTTCCTTATGTGACGTTTCCATGTTAACACTGAACACATATTTCAACTGACCTTAGAATATCAGATAAATGTGAAAGTATTGTAGTCAGTTCTCTTTCATTCATGTGTCTGTGTTTATTTTATTTTTGTCAGATATTGTTTTCTTCTTACACAATGTAATAGGAATGTGACAGTGACAAATGCGGGTGTGTCTTTGAATAATTTTTCATGCTGTATTTGGATCTGCCCTTAATATGAAGTCTCTGTACTATACAGAAGGCACTGGACGCGTGGCTTTCAGGTCTTGATGTGAATCTTCACTTACTGCCAGGTGAAGGACAAAGATATATGAACACCTGGGTTAGCCTTCTGTGGATGAGAGTATTCTCACAATGGAGCAGTACTGTCATTAATATTCCTATAGGTTTTTAAACTCACTCCTGTAAGTCAGGTTATTTGAGCTGAGATACCCTTCCAGAATTGACTGTATCAGTTGTTACAGGTTGCCCGTCCTTGGGGGTGGGGGAAGAACTGTGAGAAGCCATTTGATGACTATCAGAATGACTACGTTATTTCTGCATTTCCCTATGAATTGGACTGGTTCCAGCTGGATCTTAACCAAAATTGAACTAAATATGTGCGTGGGCTCTTTGGTGTTTCTAAAATCCCCTTTTCTCTCACGCTTTATCACAACTGCTAAATAAAAATGACTCCTTTCAAGGGGGCTGTTTGTCAATATCAAAAGAAAAACAGGTGCCTGAAACTAGTCAGATCTGCAGGATGATAGACATTAGTATATACAAGATAGTGCTTGCCTCCTGACTGAAAATAAAAGCAAAGCAAGACTGCACACAAAGAGAAGCCCAGGATTAGACAAGTCAGAGAGGAGCCAGAGGTAAAGTCGCTCCTGTAACATCAGAAATGACATGTTAGGATTCTGGAAAAAGTTGATACTACTCTGCTGTCCAGTATTAGAGTTGCAACTCACTGCAAAAAACCTGCAACTCATTTTGAGTTTATTACTCCTTGTGTGCATATACATTCTCTGCCTAAGAATGAATACTTCTTTTCAGAAAAATTACATTTGCTCACTCTAGAAGGTGCTTTATAAAACTTGGACCCTTTGAAGTTGATGAGAGTATTATCACCTGACTAATGGAGTATGTCCATAAAGCACAAAAATCTGTTTGGTCTTATTATATGTAACTTGCTCATGATTTTCTTTGGCATGTTTCAAGTATACTCAAGAACAACTAATGTAAAGAATAGGTCCTTGAAGTAACCCCTGAGTCCTTGGCTTCTCCTGTTTCCTGCAGAAGTAGGGAAATTCTTCTGTGATGCCATCTCCAGTTTCTTTGACAGGTACCACATGACAGAGTCTCTGAATAGAGCTGGGCAGATGAACAGTCACTGTTCTCTGCTCTGGACTTAAATACTTTAAATAGATATATAACTGATTCGTGATACATTTTTGATGGTTGACAGGGTTTTTTGTCCTTGCCTTTCTGCAGAGCTTTTAGTAAAAAGTCTATTCCTTTGGGAAGTCCAATGTCCCATCCCTTTTATGTGTAGAAAATCCTTTATTGCACTTTAAAATCAATTCCATATATAGAAATAATTTCAAGTAGTTCTGAGATCTTTTGCAGATATTCTTTTTAAGCCTTCATCTTATCTGAACATTGAATCTTTTCAGTGAAGTTAATTACAGCATCCTTTACAAGTTCAAAAGATACAGACAAGAATTGCAATGCTGTTTTTACATATTTTCAAATAGTTTTCAAATAGTTCCTCTTTGGTATATGTATTATATGGAAGAAATGTAACACGATGATGTTATATATAAAGATGGTATCTTTTTGGGATGACCTGCACGACTAATTCATAACTATGCTATTTATGAGTAATGGCATCATCTCATACATCTTTTCAAAAAGCTTATAGTATGCAGTGCTTATGCACCTCTGTGATGATCTGAGATTGTATCTTTGGGGAGTGTTACACTGTTTTTATTATAGCAAATACGTATACTAATGCCTATAGTTAACATTGCTCAATGTTTTCTAGTATAAGACATTTTTACATTGCTATCTTTGCAGAGTTTAAACCATTTGGATTACAGCTTTTCAATATATAACTCTTGATGTATTCCTTGAAAGAGTATTTCACCTAAAAAGATTCCGTTTGTGGTTGGGTTTTGCTTTTTTTTGGTTGTTTCTTTTTTTTCAGAACAATGTTCAAGAAAAATATGTTGTTCTTTGAATAGCTTTTATAGTTTCTCATTATTGGGTTGTACCAACAATACAACTTTCACAGCTGCTTGATTCCTTGAGGAAATATTCACTGATTGTCCTCATATCTCCTTTGCTCACTCCTTTCCCTCACTGCTGCCTAGTGATCTAAGGGTAAGATTACAAAAGATGTACGAAACTTTTAATCATAGAATCGTAGAATGTTAAGGGTTGGAAGGGACCTTAAAGATCACCTAGTCCCAACCGTCCCTGACATGGGCAGGGACACCTTCCACTAGACCAGGTTGCTCAAGGCCTTATCCAATCTGGCCTTGAATACTGATGGGGTTGGGGCTGCCATAACCTCCCCAGGCAACCTGCTCCAGTATCTCTCCACCCACACAGTAAATTTCTCCCTAATAGCTCATCTAAACCTACTCTCAGTCTGAAGCCATTACTCCTTCTTCTGTCACTACACGCTCTTGTAAAAAGTCACTCTCTGGCTTTCTTGTAGGCTACTTTCAGGTACTGGAAGACCACAATTAAGTCACCCCGAGGCTCCCTCTTCTCCAGGCTGAACAATCCCAATTCTCTCAGCCTTTCCTCATAGAAGAGGTGCTCCATCCCTCTAATCAACTTGATGGCCCTCCTCTGGACTCGCTCCAACAGGTCAATGACTCTTCCCTTGCTGGGGACCGCAGAGCTGGATGCAGTATTCCAGCTGGGGTCTCACAAGAGCAGAGCAGAGGGGGAGAGTCACCTCCCCCAACCTGCTGGTCATGCTACTTTTGCTGCAGCTCAGGGTGTTTGGTTTTCTGTGCTGCAGGCACACATTGCCCAGTCATGTGCCAACAATACAACTTTCACAGCTGCTTGATTCCTTGAGGAAATATTCACTGATTGTCCTCATATCTCCTTTGCTCAATCCTTTCCCTCACTGCTGCCTAGTGATCTAATGGTAAGATTACAAATGGTAGATGTAGGGAATTTTTAATGGCAAGAGTTTCTTGCAAACTGCAGCAGTGATCATATTTGGAATTTCAGTGAGCCAAGCTGACATAAATACACCAACATGATTGGCATTTAGTTAATGTTTGATTAGGCATGAGCTGAGATCATTTGGTTTTATTAACATTTTTTTTGCTTTTAAGAATAACAAGTATTTTGATGCAACACAAAAATATTAATGCCAGAATTAAAGATAGACATTGTATCTTTGTTAATATTTGACCTTATAGAGGAAAAGTCATTCCCTGTTGCACTGCTGTAGAAAGACTGATAGAAACATATCCATGCCCTTCTAAAACACAATGTCTGTGTGTGAGGACAAGGAACACAGTCCAAGATGACACAGAGGCTTGATGTCAAAACCTAGTAAAGTGTTTACTAGTGAATTACCCTTGTCTATTGACAGCAAAACTTGAATAACGATACCAAATGATCACCAGTGAGCAGCTGCTAAAATTTAACAGAGCAAATCCAGTAGAATTCGGCCTATCCGAATACAGGCAAACTTCTGGAACAAGGCCTTTTGTTCCAGTGCCGCCAGTCTAAACAACAAGGCTATTGACTGCATGTGCCAGCCTTTGTTAGTGGGGGCTACCTGAAAAGATAAAAATTGCATGAATCTGCAATTTCAGATCCATTAAGTCTCAGCTGCAAAACCTCCATCTGTAAACTGACCCAAAAGGAGTACTCATGTTGACTCAAGCTTCTATGTAAAAGGATCATAACTGTCATAGTGTATCCCTAGGAAATAAATTTATTTCCAATGCCAGTGCTGAACAAGTCTCAAGAAGCTGTAGCATAGCTTTGATCATTCATAATTCACAATTATAGCAAAGGGTCATTAATTCATCTATAGACCAGACAAATCAGTAAGCCCTACATACAACTTCACAGAAAGATAACGAAACAAAACGAGAGGCATTCAGACCACTTCCTCTCCCACTTTGTCACACTGTTACTAAGCTATACACTGACATGAACATGCTTCCCCAAAAAGGAACTGTTCATGAATCACCTCCAAGAAAAGACACTAAGGATTCCTTATCTTTTGCATCCCTTGTTTTACAGAAGATAACATTATTTTTGTTCGGGCTATATTGAATCCACAGTCAAATCTGCAGTCTAATGATGAAGCGAGCAGACATTTTACTTTCTTTTCTCTGTGCTGAAAGGCAGCTTGCACAGTTTTGTGAAAAGTTTTCCAAGCACCAAGCCTAACTGATTAGCATAGTAATCCTATCCATGAGTCAAACATCTGGTGAGAGGTACTGGTAGAACTAGGCTACATTGCAGTGTAATGGATAGATCTACGTTTTGATGAATACAGGAAGACTAAATATAACCTACTACATAGAAAACCTTCCTCTGGACAGGCAAGGGAAATCAAGTACTGGTTCCCACATATCTACATCTATGTTCCTAGTTTTAAGAGAAGGCAAAAGGCCTGTTGAATTCCAAAAGACAGGAACAGAACCAGGTTATCAGACCTAGGCAGAAGAACCCATGGATGTTTGTTTCTTCATCACCCTCTTCAGAAGATATATTGCAGTTCTATTAACTGGAGGAAAGAAGGGATTGCAACCTTGTTAAAATAAAATTACTCTTCCAGTCACAGAAAAATATAGGATTGAATCTTCAAACTGAAATAAAACCATAGATCTTTGAGACATTTGGGATCTACAAAATTTCAACTGTTAGATCAAAAAGTTCATGTTCTTTATGCACAGTAATGCATTTCTATTGCTTTAGAAGACAACCTTCCTCTGCATTGTTCAGTTTTCCTTTTTTTAGTTATTTAAGAAGAAAAGATAGTTAAGCACCTTATTTTTCTTATCTGAATGGGGAAAAAAAAGATGGTCTTTAGTCTTCCTCCCACTATCAGAAGGAATATCCTGTTCTGCCTCCATATTTACAAATGTCCTTATCAAGGGAAAGAGATAACAATTTACCACTAAAATTAACATTCTCTTCACTGGACAACACAAGTTTTGGGATTTGGAAAAGGCTGGATACATCATGTTGAGAAAAAAAATGCTGGAGGTTTTTAAACTCTGGAAAAGTCAACCTGTAAATACCATAGTCATAACTAGAAGAAATACTAAACAATGAACAAATGTTCTGCATTAGCTATATTGGAATAGGTACTTAATTAAAAATCCATAGGGTTCTCTGTATTTGCTGTAAAAACACAGAGTTTCAGATGTCTTTATTCTTCATGTACCGACTCTCTCTAAAAGTGTATTTGGTCATGAGAAGGTAAATTAAAAATTCCAGAGAAAAGCAAAGAATATCTGTCTTTCAAATATGGTACCTACAATTACATCAGTCCTCAACCTACTACTTTCTTAGTTTATGACACTGCCTTTAAAAAATTGAAGAGGACATTCCCTAATTTAATTTTCAGGTAATGCATAACGATCATTGTTCATAAGAATGAGCAAACTGTTATTGCTGATCAGTCATTTAAAGTGTTCTATAAGGATAAAATTATCCTTCAGTTTCACTCCATGCTCCCATCCCAACTCAACTATTAAGCTAGGATTTTGTTTTCACAGTTGTTTTATAAACGTGTTCTGATCCTCACCAAGGCAAGGAAAGCTACACTGCAGTGGTAAGACAGGGCTGCTTTGAATAGAGCCAAGGAGTTCAAGCAGGTAGCTAACACTTTTTATCTCTAATGTGGATGTAAACATCTAAACTCTGATGGTGTCCAATAGGGTGAGCTGAAAGGGCAAGCAATGTAATTGCACAAGATTATTTTTGATTTCCAGTTGACGGCTTTTAAACATAAACTTATTTTAAATTAGGTAATACTTGCACACCTTCCCTGCCTATGTGTGTTCTCCAATCAGCTATTTGGATTGTCTGGAACTTTTGCCTCATTTAAGGCATGGAACTTCTTCTAGGAATAAATCAGGGATGTGTAGCACATATGCAGACTTATGAGGGATGTAAAGAGTTATTAATCTCATCTCTGTTAGCATTGACTTCACGGCGCCCATAGTCACAGCTATTTATGTTGTTTCTGTGTACTGATGGAAGCTGCTGTATTTAAGATTCCAGTTTCAAGTGTTGCAGAACTAGAACTAGTGTGTGGTGAAAGAGGCAAGAGAATGAATGTGGAGAAAAGCAGGTCCTGTAGATTAAAACTTGCATTTTTTTCCCCACGAGATTATAATTTAGTCCTAATTCTATCATAAAGCTCCATTTAATACTGAGCAAGCCATTAAAACATGGTAGTCACGGATGGCTTCTAAATATATCTTTGGAAACTCAATTGAAAATGTTGGGTACCCAGCTGGTGGTACAAAAACATCTAGTATTTACACCCCTAACAAATATCAATAAGAAACTATGTTATAAATAAATGGTACTATATTCTCTAAGGTTCTTAAATCTAGGTCTCTTTAACTGAACAGCGGAAGTCAGTGGACAACTCTGACAATATTTACTGTAATTTTAGGTCTCAGTTCTACATGGGTATAGGATGGATAACAAAAAAACCCCTTATTTCATTGGCACATTGTGAAGTAAACTTAATTGTTCTTTAAAAAATTATTACATTGAATCTATCATTGAAGTCCACAAGAAAACAGTGGTGTATCTGACCACATTTTTTGAAAGTTTAGAGCTAGATATGACATCAGTCCACAAAAATTATCAAGAATCTATTACTCTGAGCATAATTACTCTGAACATATTTATCATTTCTTTCTTCAGTTATTTAAACTTGACTGTGTTACTGTCTTAATCTAACCTAGAAGTCAGTGTTTTGCAGATCAATGAAAGTAAGCCTTAGTAGTTTAGAGAATTAGAGGGTCCTCTCTTCTACGCTTTCACACAAAGAGTCTTGTTTAACAGGTGTTCCTTCAAGCGATCCCACTTTCCTCAATGTGTGTCCTAGTTCTGGGCAGGACAGGGTTAATTTTTTTCAGTAGCTGGGAGGGGGCATGGCTAGGGCACTGAAGTTATTCTATACCACTTCATTGCCCAGGGCAGGGGAAATATGGACTCTCTTCCATAGAGAAGGGGTTTCTTCCAGTCAAGAAAACATGGAGGAGGAAGCCAGCTGGTATTGTCTATCTTTTGGGTTTTTTTCATGTGAGTTGTTTCTTTTCTTATACTCTCCATCCTTAGTAATGTTGCTGTTATGGTTCCTTATCTCATTGCTGTTTCCAGTAAATTGTTCTTAACTCAACCTATGATCTTTGCCTTTTGTGCAACCCTAATTCTCCTTTTCATTCCACTGCAGCAGGGAGGGGGAGAGGAAAATAGGGGAGGGAGAGAGAGCTGCACACACTTTGGAGAATCTCAGTGTGGGCACTGAATTGGGGAATACTGTTCCTAAACCACGACAATGTGTCACGGAACTAACCCCTTTTTTCTGCCTGAAACGACCTCTCTTGAAACTGCACCCACCACAAAACAGGAAACATAATTCTCAGCTCTGTGTTGGAAGGACACTTCGCTAGAAATGCCTTTTTCTAGCATTTTTGTTTCTCCACTTTAATTTAAACACCTCAGACCACTTAGAAGATGGCAGACTGGAACAGAGATGAGGAAGAGGTGAGGAAACTTTGTGGCCAGTCTTCGCGAACGAAGATCTGGGAAAGGTCTTTTTACCTTCCAAGGTGAGACACAGCCTGCGCTGAACTGAGCCCACCCTTTAATCCTAAGGCTCATCTGCCGGGCCGAGCAGGCTTGGACAATGGCAGTGAGGTCCTCAGGACGTAGGTTTGTTTCGAGTGACCTTCTC
>JAWWLV010000088.1:66940175-66964969 GCA_035041135.1 Platyrinchus mystaceus | reverse complement strand
TTTTTGTTACCAATAACTTCTAAGATATATGAGGGATGCAAAGCAATTAAAAGTAAATTTGTGAAAGTTGGCTCGATTATAGTTTGGCTAGTTGCTAAATCATGCTAGTTTGTTGTGTTTTGATTTCAGCACCATATTTTCCTCAGTTTTATGTCTGTATAAAACATAGCTTCTACTAACGCAGTGTAACTCTTCCACTTTGCTTTAGTGGTGAGGTCACTTACAAGGTTAAAACTAACAGACCTGGGATTGTGTCTAAAAGAAGTAATGTGAATGTAAGACTATAGGTACTTACACAAAAGATCCACCCAGTTCAGCATCCTGATTCCTATGACAGGTCCATAATGTCTTACTGTAGAGGAGAAACTGGGAAACGTGGCGCAGCAATAGTCATTGGGAGCTTTCACGGCTGGTTTTGTTGGGAGAAGGCAGATTCCAGCCTTGGTTATAAAATGCCAGCAGCATGACCTGAGCTGCCCAGGTGTTCAGAGCCCACCTTCGTTCCCTGTGCACATCTGCCGGAGGGTTGTGGCTGCAGGCTCGGGCAAAGGCAGGGGCACATCTTTCTGTTGATGCTGGCAGGGTGTGGTGTAAGGAGTACGGTGTGATTGCCAGGTTGCTCAGTTGTGTTAGCACAATTGTTCTTTGGGCTAAACTTTCATCATTTCTCTTCAGACAATATTTCTAAAGACTCACAGGGGTCTTCTTCAGTTGTTGGAGTTTAAGGCAGTTGTATAGGAGTTTTCTGAGCCATAACCACGGAATACATTGGTGTTACTGAACTCTCTTAATTTGTACTTAAATTTTTCAAGAAGAGGTTGTTAGCTTATGTGATCAAACAGAACAGAAGCACTGACCCTGTGTGAAACCTAAAGTCATCAGCAGTGTACACTCCAGATACCTGCAGAGTCTTCAGTGGAGATTTAATGTGCTTAAGGACTCTATCCCAAAATAAGGTCTAGCTAGCAGCTTTGTGTGAGTAGACTTCTAGTCTAGAAAATTTGGAAAGAGGAATATGCCCAGCGAATAAAACAAATTGTAATAGCACTTGTAATAATAATTATAGGAATTAATCTCATTATTTGAAATTAGTACTGTTTTGTGAGGGTAAGTATAAACCATAGTGGATGGTACTGGAGTAAAATATGTAAAGTTAGGAAGATCGATGGAAAACTTTTCTGAAAACAGAAAAAAACAGTGTTTTTTTCTTCTCTGTAGGCTTTTTGCCATATAGTAACTCTATACCATAACTCTTAGGTGACCACTAATGTTTTCAAGGCTGACACTTTTTTTCTCGCTTGTTTGGGTGACAGATAAGGACCAAACTTGATCTTGGATTAATAGTACTTTCTAAGAACAAAGAAACATCAAGTAAAAGGAATTATGTTTGCATCAGACTGAGAATCTTGAGCTTTTGTTCTGTATTTTTCTGTGGAATTAGATCATAAATATAATAGTTCTGTGTAGAAATATTCAAAGCAACTCAACTCAACTGTGAGCATTTCCAGCTAAACAGTTTCTAATGCCTTCTGAAAGTGATGCTGTACATCTTTCCCAGCTCGCCACCCTCCTTTGCAGCTGAAGGAGTAACTAGATGTCCAAGCATGCCCAAGGGCAACAGAAATTTTAAATGAGTGCAGTTTTAGAGCAGTGAATGAATTTTCACTTCTGATATAGCACGGTCAGAAGTTTCAGACAAAATTTAAACTGTTGGTGCACATGAGGTTTTTTATAGTATATGTATGTGGCTAGAGAAGGTTAAAGCCCAGCTTACAAATTGTTTTCAAATGTGTTCCTTCCTTTGTCTGGTTCATATACTCAGTGTTATGTACTTCATGTTTGGATTTGATTGTACAAAAAGGACTGTGTTGAGTGGGAGAGTAAAGGACAGTTGATCTCTGTTTGGTTTTAATTTGGAAAAAAGTTCCATGAGACTCTGCAATATGGAAGTCTAGGGCAATTTTATTATCATATGACTTTTGAGAGACATTGACTCCCAGAGAATTAACATTGGAATAAGCTGTATTTTCACCCAGGTAAATCAAGTAATGATGATCAATAACAACAAAGAATTTTTTCCCAGATGCCAATGGCAAATAAGTTAGCTTCCTGTCTCAAAAGATCTGTCAGTGTTTCAGATTTTATTTCACTCAAGTTAGAGACACTTCTCACCTATCAGGTCAGCTCCTTAATTGATTTGCTTTTCCTCTCTCCACATTGTATTCATCACATCTCCTGAGATTTGTGCTTATTTATTTAAACCACCCAAAACCAAAATACCAAGTTCTGAATGAGAAGATGGAAATCACTGTATTTAAGGATGCATCTCTGAGATGTAACATTGTAGGACTGTTAAAACATGGAAGCTGGTGCATCAAGCAGTTGCTGATTTTGACAGCTAATGTTCCATGACTACAAAAACCGAATGAATATAAAGGATTACTACTTCACAAATCTTTAAAACCATACAAAGATGGAATCTTGCTCACTTTTTCATCAGCAGAATACATGTGTCATAGTTGTATGCAAACTGTACCAGGCTTCTCTACTTTCTTATCAGTAAAGGTTTAATAACAGGGTTGTCTTTTATTGGATATTTTTAATGCGTATTGAGATAAATCATTAAAACACCTTATCTTTAAAACCAATTCTTTACAAGGATCATTTTCAATTTTAAGTTCAGTTTTGCCCTGAAGCTGGTGCAATGCAGAACAAGCATATTGAATAAAATGGTGTTTTGGAGGTTACCTGTGCATGCCACGAAACGTGGATTTAGTGAGGGTATAGAATGAACACTAGGACGTCATAAGGTTTATGTCCCCATGAGCGTTAGATTTTAATCCACTCATAGTGGCAGGTGAAACTGTGCTGTTGTTCATTTAAACCTATCCCCATGTTATTTTCCTCCATTTATCCAAATAAAATAATTTGCTATGCTCTAATTCTTTGTACCTTTGGATACTTACAAAAAGGAAGGAATAATGAACAAATATCAGTTGTTAAATAGCATGTGATATATTTTTTTCAGTACAAGAAGATCTTAGTTAAACATAATACTGGTATTGGTCTGTAAAATGTGAAGCTGTTTATTGCTGTGTGTTATTTGAATATGTTCAGTATTAACTGAATTATTAAGTGCTAAAGTCTTTACTAAAGTAATTACAACCTAGTTTATTCTAAAGAATCTTATCCTTCACACTTGAGCATATATATATATAAATCAAAACTATGAAATGTAACAAAACTGATTTGTTGCATGCACGCAAAATAATTTCTGTATTATGGCATTCTTATTGTGAAAGAAAAATAATGTTCTCTGGCTATGGATATTTTCATAAATAATGGGAATTAATGAGAGTCATCATTCTAATCTATATATCTGTATATATGGGTTTATTATTTCTATTAGTAAAGTAATGCTTTATTTGGCTCTTTATTTTTTCTTGTGTACACTTGCTTATCTTTATGAAGCTTGAACTAAGATGTGACTGAAAGTGATTAATTTGGGAAAAGGGATTTTGTATCTTTATATGCTAAATAAAATCTTGAAGTATACTGAGACATAGTAAATTATGAGAAGGGGAAGAAGAAAGTGGTGGTTGGCTGTGGATCCATGTGATAATTTTGTGTTCTGCTTTTCACTAAATGAATGCTCTCTTTCTATTAATTTATCCCTTTTGTCAAACATTTGAGTTTTACCTTCCCAATGTCTTTTCAATACCTGTCTCTCTCATTTGCAGTCAAGCCACCAGAAAAATCTTTCTCGATCCAACTGTTCAGGAAAGGGCACTTTCTGTGTGGAATTAGTTGTCTATTGATTGTGAAGTAAGGATGTTTTCTGTTTTTCTGCAAGAATCTGAAACTTGGTTATGTAGTGGAAGAAAGGCCTATCTGTTAAAACTGGTTTATCTTCCGTAGAAAGATGGGTAGGCAGGGGTTGTTGGGGAACAATGGAGGCTCTAATCATTAGGACACCTGAACTGTCTCGAAAAATGTAATTCTCTCTTTTCTCTGTCACAGTCTATCATTGAGCATATCACTCAGACTGAGTATTTCAGAGATGATTGCCAATCATTTGATCATCTCCCTGACAAAGTTTGAATCCCTGAGCCAAAGCACAAGCAAAATAAAGCCTTTTTTCTTTTTTTTTTTTTTTTTTTTTTTCTCCCCCAAGCAAATATTGTCAGAACATCTCAGAATAAAGTAGAGCAGGCTAATTGTGTCTTACAGTGAGGAACCATGCTACAGCGACAAGCTACAGAAAAGCCTGTGTCTCTTTTAAATTGGTTTTTGGTTTGGTTTGGCTTTGGTGGGGCTAACTGCAGAGGTATTCAACTAGCATGCTGCGTTATCTTTGATGTCCTATGCAGTCAGTGATGAGAGTCATCCAGAAGGCCATTTAGACCATTTAAGTGAAATTCCTCTAAGAGGTCATCAGACTTGATCTTTCTCTACAAAACAGTATAGAAAGGCTAGTTGGGTTAATTTAGTCAGTTAAGTTAAATATCCTTAAATGTGGCCTCCTAAGCGCTGAGGTTTTGTTTCCTTTTTCTACAGTCTTCTGATCCTAATGCTGGATAATACCCAACTTTTCATTCACTACAGATCTTCCCTTGGGACTGTAAACTGTGTTAGTAGGTGAATGTTGTTAAGGGATTGTGCTGTTGAAGTATAAAGAGTTTAAGCACAGCAGTATGATGTTTAGGCACCCCACTATGTGGAGCTACTAGGGTGTAAGTTAAGGTTTGTTATTGAGTGATAGTAACTGATGGAATTATGTTTTTAAATAATAATTGTTGTATTTTACTTCCTTTTACATTAAATCTTGGAGGGTGTTGGGGTGGCAGTGCTCTACGATTGACTTCAGCAGGTCCTTGCTCCGACCACTCAGCTCTTCCTTCTGTTGAGCCACAGCAGCAGCATGGCCATGTGTTACAAGGATTGGAAAATTGATCTGGCATAATTGACAACAACCAAACAAAAAACTCCACCTCAAAAATGTTTATTTGGTTGAAGCAGTTCCTCAGTCTGGTTCTGTGCATGGCCATGCATGTATTGGTCCAGATGATGAGGCAGGTGTGAAAGGTCATTGGAGCTGTTGAGCCTCTGAGTGATGGCCACAAAAGAACAGCCTCAATGAGCAAGCCCGGAGACCAGTGGGAAAAAATTTGTGTATCCTAACAGTGTTTGCGTCAGTTTTTCTCTTAATGTTTCTTTGAATGACGTGCTGTTTAACATTCACGTTTGAAACATACTAAACATTAAGGAAGGAGACTATCTATTCCTTGCCCACTTTCAACTGTGAGTACTAGGGCTCTCTACAGCTTAAACAAATTTAAGTGCCACAGGCCTTGCTTTCCACCACCTCCTTCTCCCGCAAAACACTCGTTCTTCCTCCTTTTCTTGCACCAACACCGATTTTTGTTGCTGGGTCAGGTGAATGCTGATTAAGGAAGCTTGCCTCACTGAAGGTTGCCCACTGCTTTTGCAGAAATAGTTTTCTGGCAGTTTATTGACTGTCTAAGGTTGAAATCCAAGAGGTGTCACTTCAAGTGAAGGAACTGGAATATATGGCATGTTTGAAGGGAGATAGGAGGAGCAAATGGGTTAGAGGTGGAGAGATGGTTGCAGCAATGACTTGGGTCTGTTAAAGAAAAGGAGAATCTGTCAAACTGCATGCTTAATTTGCAGCTGGATCAACTCTCTGGACAGACTTGCAGTGCGACTGCACAGCTTCTTGCCCTTGGCTTGAGCTGACTCAGAGCCCGTGTCCCCAGACTCCACCTTGAGGTCATGCAGCACATGCAGGGGTGGGGTGAGGAGCAGTGCTGCTGACGAAGGAGCTGCACTGGGTGACAGGCTGGTCGTGTTCAGAGTAGAAGATGCTGTGGTGTATGTTTGAGTGGCTGGTTACGCTTCCGTTTATTGTGAAAATGGAAAACTCGTGCTTGCAACAATTTGTGATTCCAGTTACTTCTCAGTGCAGCATACTTGCTACAATTCCCTGAACTTTACTTTAAGCATAGCAGTTACAAAGTGTACTGAGACTTTTTATTACCTTTTCTGTGCCATGGAAGTAACGACAATCCTGCAGGGGGGTAAGGTTGTATTTTTCTTGTCCACCATTGTGATATTGTAATATGCTCTGAGGCTGTTGTGCAAACCCAGTCTGAAGATGCAGGTGATATACAAGCATAGTTAAAAATATAATTTATTTCTAAGGATTCTAGTTATTCACTGAGTGGGCAGTGGGCAGGAAGTGGGATGAGACAGGATGTCTCCTTGTAGTTGAGCTCGCTTTGAGCTGCATTTCATTTAAAATGCTGATATTCCTAAAGATTATTTTTAGCCCTCCAATGGAACTAAAGTTCAGAGTAAAAGTGCTGTCAATATCTTTTGGGTAGAAAAACTTGTGCTTTAATTACTTTTGGTTTCAGTTTCACAAGCGGAGGAGCAAATTATTTTCACTTCGAGTGTGTTTACTTGAAGGTGGGAAAACTGATAAGGAAAGTAAACTGCGTTGCTCTCTAACTCCTTCCAATATATAAATAAAAACTGGTTAGGAAAGAAAAACATCTACTAATATTAAAGACTAAAAGGCTAGTGCTGTGTTACAGAAGGATTTGGAAATGTAGAGATAGTAATTGAGTGAGAATTTAGAAAGCAGCTTGAGTACTTTAAGTGCCCCAAATCCAATGTTCTCAGTTTTCTCTGTGTGTGTAAGCTCCTTATTTTGCTTATATTAAGTAAAAATATTTGTCAGTTATTTAGGTGTAGATAAAACTTAATTAAGAAATGTATTATTTATAAATGTTAGTTATTATTATAAAATTCTAGATTATGTATTCAGCATTTAAAAGACAATTTATTAAAAATATTTAATATATTTATTACAAATTCTGCTTTTGTATGCAGTTTGAAAAAGTAAAATATTGGTAATTTCCAGGGTGTAGCACACAATAATTAAAATTGCCTGAATGTACATTCAGATGACTCATTGTTTTAACAGGTGCAAGTAGCAATAAGTTTAAAAGCTCTACTTTGCTCTTAAACCAGGACAGTTTAGTGGCATTGCCAGCCATTGACATTGATTCTTCATTTAGTTTTAAAAAATAACAAAGAACCAAATTATTAAATAAATAATTTAAAAATACAAAACAAGATTACAGTCAATTTAAAAAATGTCTGTCGATCATGGTCTGGAAACAGTCCAATATATTTAAATTTATTTATTTGCCAACAAAGTATTTAAAACAAACCCAAAACCAAACAATGAACACTCTAGACTGCCTATGTGAAAATTACTAAGTCAAATAAACTTCCACTGTGTCAATTTTTATTGAGTGCCACACTCGATAATAAGAGCAAAATCAAATTATAAAATTAGGCCATTATTATTGCCCCTTCCATTTTTCTTCTGTGGTTCGATTCTGACATTGGTTTAACAGCCAACCCAGCCTAGGAACTGGGTTCTTTACACCCAGAAAACAAGGAATAAAACATTGCATTCTGGTTTTGATTTATCGCAAGATAAAAGCGATTAAATGAAGTATATGCTTAAGGGTGGAAAGTTGCCTCAGAAAGTTCTGTAAGGCCTGAATTTTCTGTTTTTAGGGTCAAAGGCACATTTTCCTAAGATTTATATGATAGAGGAATCTTTATTTAAATGTCTAGATACAAAGAAAACATGCATTGTTATTTCACAGTGATTACATTAGGTAATCACTAACATTTTCTTGGAGTTACTAATATGTGCAGGTCATTCATCATACTTTTCTGAGAATAAGAAATTGTGTCTCTTCAATTTTACTCTTTTGACAAAAATGAAATAAAAGATCACTTCCATGAAAACAATCAACACTGATAGTTACCATTGCTTATTTCAATGTTCTGTCCAGTATCAGCCTGGCCAGTAATGACTTTTTCTAAAGGGATGATTTCCTAGAAATAATATAAGACAGATTTTACTGAAATTATAAAGAAAGCAGTTTTATCTCAAAGTTATATTGCTTAAAAATAAAAGTTACTCAGGCATTTTGTAATTATTACAATGAAAAGTCATTAGGGATGGGTATGAAACTGTCATAGTGTAATAAGGCAGAGGTGAATATTCAAATGGATGTAGATACAGAGAAAATGCCATGAGCAGCAGGGGCTATTAATTTCACAACAAAAAGACCATCCATAGTGGATTATATAAACACTAATCATAAGCCTTCTATCCATGGGGTTAAGAACAATATGAAAATTGTCTTATCTATTGAGAGCAAAAAAATGCTGGTGAAGATGTGTCTACTAGATAGGGAAGTTAATAGTTGAGAAGAGACAGAAGTACTGAAAAAAAAATTCTATGATTCTGCTGTGAGTCAGACTACTGCTATTCTGTGGCCAAAATCTGGATGATCTGTTCACAATTTGTCATGACTTACAAAAAATATTTCTTTATTCTAGTAGGAAAAAACAAATTTAAATTTTTCTTTAGTGTACAGAAATCAGGATTTAAAACAAACAAACAAACAAACAAACAAAAAACCCCAACCAAGCGAAGATACCTAAGGTATTGGGGTTTGTATTATTGTTTTGTGTTAATTTTAATTCTTAGAAGTGTAAATGGGATAGGACAGGTTGGTATGTAACATTAAATACTAGACTGGACAGGTTAATTAAAACAAAACAACTGGGAGGAGCTGTTGCTTCCCTCGAAGGCAGGGAGGCCCTGCAGAGAGACCTGGACAAATTAGAGGACTGGGCAATCACCAAGCATGTGAAGTTCAACAAGGCAAAGTGCCGGATTCTACACCTGGAATAGGGCAACCCTGGATGTTCAAACAGACTGAGGAACGAGACATTCCACGGAAAGGGACCTACCTGGGGGTCCTGGTCAATGGCAAGTTGAACATGAGTCAACAGTGCCCTGGCAGCCAGGAGGGCCAACCATGACCTGGGGTGCATCAGGCAGAGCATCACCAGCCACTAGAGGAAGGAGATTGTCCCGCTCTGCTCTGCACTGGTGCGGCCTCACCTTGAATATTGTGACAGTTTTGTGCACTACAATATAAGAAAGATATTAAGCCATTACAGAGTGTCCAAAGGAGAGCAATGACGATGGTGAAGGGCCTTGAGGGGAAGCCGTATGAGGAGTGGTTGAGGTCACTTGGTCTGTTCAGCCTGGAGAAGAGGAGACTGAGGGGAGACCTCATCGCAGTCTTCAACTTCCTCATGAGGGGAAGAGGAGGGGCAGGCACTGATCTCTTCTTTGTGGTGACCAGTGGTGGGACCCAAGGGAATGGCATGAAGTTGTGTCAGGGGAGGTTTAGGTTGGATATTAGAAAACAGTTCTTCACCCAGAGGGTGGTTGGACACTGGAACAGGCTTCCCATGGAAGTGGTCACAGCACCAACCTGCCTCAGTGCAAGAAGCATTTGGATGATACCCTCAGGCACATGGTGTGACTCTTGGGGATGGTCCTTTGCAGGGCCAAGGGTTGGACTCGACAATCCTTGTGGGTTTCTTCCAAATCAGAATATTCTGTGCTTCTGTGATAATGATCGCAGAAAGAAATGAGAATTGTTTAGCAGAAAATTAAAGAAAGCAGAGTCACTGCTTGCCCAGCTGTTCATGACAACTAGAACTGGTCTGTATTTATTTCTTTATTCTTAAGCTGAAAGTTTTTCATTGACAAAGATACTCATGTAGGTATAGTAAGCTTTTGTAAGGCACCTTGTACAGTACTGCATGGTATTCGGATTTCTGAAATCCATCCCTTTGCTAAGTCTGCATGGCCCATATCAAATACATTTCAAAGGGGTTGACAGACAGATCATAAAGCAGTAATAGATTAAGGACATTCATGTTGGATTTTATAGAAGTTGTTCACAGCCCATTGCTTTGAGGATTTGGATAATGATCTGGAGGAAAATAGAATGTAATCTCTGGTAAAATGCACATGTGCAAAAATTGATGGATTCATAAGTGTGAGGGATGATCTGTACTTCATTAATGGGGATCATTTCAAGATATGTTAATATAGCTAAAGATAACTGGCTAGACAGTGGGATCATACCTGTAGAATGGAGAATAGTACTTTGGAAAGGAGTAATTTGGTGATACAATAGTAGCTAAAATGCACATTGCAGTCTGTTGGTATGATTATAGGGGATCTCAAGTGGAATTAAGTGTGCTGTTATTTTGCTGTTTAACTCTAGTGAGATGTTAAAAAATTGTGTCCTGTTTGAGTTTAAAGTGCAAAAAACCCCCAAAACCTAGATAAACATAAAAAGATTCAGAAGAACATGTCAAGGACAATTACAAACCTTAAAAACAAGTAAGTCAACAAACCCTGCTGTACAGTAAGAGCCTGGAGAAGCTCAGTCTATGTAGTTTTTAGCAAAGGGAAGTTCGGGAAGTGACTGATGGCCTTTAAGTACTTATATGGGGCAAAGATTTCAGACTGAGTAGTCTTTTAGTAGACAAAATACTGGAGCTGAAAGCTGAACTCAGGTGTATTTCTTCTAGAAATATAATAAATTTGAAACTGAAGGAAGTTATCTATCCAAACAGCATATTTAGGGATGTTCTGGATATGTCAGCAAAAAAAAAAGCTGTGAATTTTTTTAAAAAATTGCCTTTAGTTCAAGCACAATGTGATGACCCAATGCAGGAATTTAGGAGTGAAATTATCTGTTAAACAGAAAGGCAGACTAAATGATCATCTCTTACACAGGTCATCTGCAAAATCTGATAAAAGTGTTTTCAGCGTCAGTGGCACCCTGTACTCAGTTGTAGTGTGTCTGTATTTTTGATGGGAAGGCAGAAAACAGAGGGGGAAAGGGAGGGTTGGGGATGTAATGAGAGGATATAATAAAGATGGGTTTAATTGTTATGTTACACATACAGAAGAATTAAGTATTAAGTACTAAATCAAAATATGTGATCATCCAAGCATCACATACATCTTCCCTATAGCATTTTGAAAGATTTTTGCATGCTAATTGTGTGCATTAGCAACCAGCTGGGAACAATACCCTGCTATTTGTTAAAGGAGAGACAATAAAGTTCTTCTAGACAGGAAAGAATCTACATTGTTAACAGATGACCTGAAAGTTCAGCTCATTGAAAAGGCAAATATTTTGACCAGGAGAATAATTCTTCCTGTGGAGCAGTATGAGTTGCCATGCTTAAGCTGTACACCTATTTTTAACCATGTCACAGCTATTGAGCTTAGTCAATTTACTTCATAAACAGTGTAAAAAAGACTAAGTAGGTCTTTCTCTTTGATGAATGCAGAGGTGAATATGTCAGAACCCCTTTTGCTGCGGTTTTTGTTTATTTCCTGGAATTTCTACATTGGTTTTAACAGTTCAGATGGAGGTTTTTGACTTATTGTCACTATCTGCCACATTCTGTTTTGTTAAACTCCAGAAGCACTATTGCACTGGAGTAACTGTGGGCAAAAGCTGGAGTTGAATGTGAAATGAAGGCTGTTATGATCAAGGGGAAAAAAAGTTACATCTTTACTTAAAATCCTACTTAGAAAGCGTAACCACATACACAAAAGTTCCTTGCGTTAGGGCGCATTTTGATAGTTCACCATAACTTTTTAAATAACTAATTTGACACTTTTTGGAAAAACCATTTGACTGATACAAAAAAATGTGAGACAATATAAGTGAAACTGTACCCTGTCTGCTCTGCGTTAGAGTTAACTGGCAATGCATAAGTATTACCACAAAAAAAAAAAAAATTCAAATTCAGCTCCCACCAAATTATGAGATGATTACTTTGGCTTGCCTGATAAAGAAGTGTTCATATAAATAAACCACATTTAGATTAGCCCCTTGCTCATATATACTTGATAAATCTGATAAAACTCTGTATCCCTGTGGGGAGGACTGTGAGCTCTCTGGGGCAAGAGCTGTGCCTAAGCATCTTTTGTGGTTTGTTTTTTTTATTTTGCTTTTTTTTCTTTATAGATTTTGTACCACATCGTAAAAATACTGTTATTTACATCACAAATTCGAACAGTTTAGATTGAGGAAATGATAGATTAATGATTTTCTGTGAGTTCTTAGTTCTCTTCCTTTGTATCTAGTTTATGCACAAACTGAATCATGGGTTCTATGGTCAGGGAAGAAAACCATTTGCAGTCATAATTAAAAGAGAACTAGAAGGTGCACAGCTAATCTACCCTTTTGGATGAATTCAGTGGGAAGGGGTACTTCCCTTTGGTACTCCCAGGAGAAAAGTGTAAGCCATAAGCAAAAACCTGACAGGTTTTTATTCTCTTGTTTGTCCTTATTCTCAATGACTAGAGATTCCCATGTATTTCCAAGGCAATGTATGTTGATACCCTGCCTGCTCCTCCTCTCCTCAGCTGGGTGTCCCCTTTACCATCATAGGCATGCAGGATTCCATAGAGGCAGGTTTGGGAGTTTGTCCATCTGAAAACTCTCCCTCATAACCCTCCACTTCTGCTTTTTTTCCCCCCTCCTGTTCTGCTTAATAGGGTTAATGTGGCTCCAGATTTTCTCCCAGGAGCAGGTTTAAATTTTGGCAACCCCATGAGTATTGCTTTAAGCAGCTGTGAAAAAGCATCATTGGACTGTTAATCTGCTGAGTTTCAGAAGCTGCTGGCAACTATGGAGGTGGTATAACTTTTAAACGAGACTGCCATTGTAAGGAAACTTTAAATTTGGCATTATTTCACTACCAACTCCCTTATAATGAAATATTTTTAAAGTAATATGCAAAATTGCATTAAAGGTGTAATAACTTTGTAGTTGGAATACCAACGTTTTTGTATTGGTGGTTGGAAGCATCTAAAATGAATTTATTAATTAAAAACTAGAGTTGTATCTGCTTAAAACAAAAATGCAAAGCCCGAGTTCTCAGTTCGGAAGTTAAAAACCAAACTTTCTAGAAATTTACTGACTTATGACTGCCTGTTACCAGAAGAGAGCAGAGTTAAAGTTTGGGTTTTTTATAGAATTTGCTCTTTAGTCTTTGCTGTTCAATAATTTTCTTAACTTGGCATGCATATGAGGACCTGATGATTTTGTTGATTTTTTTTTCCTCTTTGGATAATAAGAAAAATTATGAAGTAGAGGGACTACTTCTAATAAGCATTGCTTACAGTGTTGCAAACAGTAAGTGTTGTGATTATCGTAAGTATAAACCTTGTATCCAGCTGTATTGGTAAGGAGTTGATAGCTTTTTCCATACTAACAGACCCATAATTGATAATAATGATTTTATTTTTCTTTTTCTACATGTATTCCAGTTAGTGTGCTCAGCTTCATGTGCATGGGATCAATTTTGTTGGCTCTCACCTGCTTCGTAGAAGCCATTGCCCCTTGCCTTTCCCCACTTGTACTTAAGAGTACCTGTTTTTAAGAGAGCAATATATTTCTTATCCATATAGCTTTTCTAGATGTCTCTTATCAGGCTTACAAAACAGTAGCAATCTGTCTACAATGTTTACATCCTCCTTCAGCAGTAGCTTTGTCAATGGAAGAGCAAGTCCACCCGAAAGCATTCATCTCTGTCCTCTACCTGGGGTTACTGCCCTCTCTGGTCTGCTAGCTGAGCTGCTCATGGGAGCTCTCCCTAATCCAATTCAGTCAAATTGAGCCATGTTAGGAAAGATTTGTTATTTAAATTACTTAAGCTGATCTAGCTTATTTTGACTGACATGTTTAGTGAGTTCTTATATATGCAGCTCAGCCAGAAGACTTGAGAAGTGGTAACCGTCAGCAGAATGTGATGATAAACTGGGGGCATGAGTGGCAAAGAGCAGGTCTTTCCCAGCTATGCCCAAACTGGTTGATGTATACTCATCTACATCCTGAAATCTGGGAACTTGCTTTTCTTCATGGAGCATTCTTAAGTTTTTTTGGCCATTAAAAAAATAGAAGTCTGGCATCACCAGTTCCTCTCGGAGTGCTCCTATTAGCCACTGTTTCACCCAGAACCACCTAGGGTATGTTGGCCAAGAGGCTTTGATTACCCACTTTTGAATGACTCCTGCCAGCATCATTTCATAGTTGAACTAAAGTGCAGGTCTCCCTCTGGTGCCTACTTTGTAAAAGCACAAGAATTTATAATTGGGCTGAGCAGTTGAAAACCAACTGTATGAAAAGAGAAAACTCTCTTTGTTGTCCTGGTAATAACAGTTCTGAGAGTGCTGACAATAATGTTAGACAGTAGACTACTTTTTTTCTTGTGGTACATAGTGCTAATCTACACATAAATTCAGAACTGTGCAGTCAGTGTCAGCTGCAGCAGTGCTTGTCATCTGCACCTTTTCTAACAGCAACATCTTCTGTTTGGGAGGTATATTTGTTAGTATGTGGATGTATGGATAATGTATATATGGATATATATGGATATATGGAAATAAACCCAGATAATTTTCACCAGTTTCTAACCTTTTTCACTTTCTTACCAGTTCCTTTTAGCTGTCCATTTTTGGAAATAAGTTGACCACACAAACTTTGATCTTTCTAATACAACGAGAAGTTTTCTGCTTTGATGGAGTTTAATCTAATATAAGGACCTTACCCCACTGATGGAAAGGCCTAGGCATGAGACACTGAAAAGAGCACACCACCACGTCCCCAACAGAATACTAAAAACTGGTGTCATCACTGTGGGAGGAATTTTTCATTTACATCACCTTCCACCTCAGGGCCTCTGCCCCCTTCAGAGAACCACATTTTGCATAATCAGTCCTACCTCTCACAGCTATCTATGTGTAAATTTTTCCATTCATATTCCCAAGAACACACAGCACAAATGTTTCTCAGAAATGTCCTGCTTATGCCATACATCAAAAGAACTCCATGACTTTTGGACTTGGTACCTATTGGTTGTGACTTGATGACATTGAGAATACCTTGACAATGCCTGCTATCAGCAGGGGGGTTCTCAAAACAAATACAAGTGATGGGTATGACTCAGTCCAGCAAGTTGCTATTTCCTGAAATAAGCCTGTTCTAAAAATGCCCTCAACAATCTTTTAGGAATACAGTTCTAGAGGAATACTGGTTAATGTTTCAGATGTGATTTTCTCATCCTTTGTTGTGAACCAACACGTCTAAAACCTTCCCTGGTATGAGAAACAAAGCAACATAAAGAACTAGTTTGGACTGCCCAGCTTGAGCAAGGTCAGGTTGATGCTTAGAAATGATAAACTGAAGGCAGCCCCCCATCAGGTTACCTGTCTGCTACAGTCTTACAGCATGGTGGTCTAACTCTGCATTTGAAGCCTACCTGGGCTTATCTCTGTGGACAATGTAACACAACATCGTGCTTGGCTGAGGTTTAGGATGCTTTGTTCTAAAGCAAAGGGACAAGGAACTGTGTGGAACAGGAATTCATTGTGGGGAGCCCAATCTTCTTGTGGTGTTCATTGCTGTCTACGTGGGGGACAAGCTGGGAGACCTGGAAAGAAGCCAGGTGGTCCTTTGACTTGCTTTGTGCTTTACTGCTCTTTTGAAATCTGCAGAGGATGATGATGGTAAGGTTCTTTTGGGGTTTATATAGGAGTGAGGGTGGTGTCAGCCTTTAGTCTCGCTGTATTTCTCTATTCCCTTGATAGAAAACTAGTGTTTTTTCTGACTGTTAGGACATAGTTTTCTTGTGTATTGTCAGTACTGTGATAGGAATGGGGGGAGGAGACAATATTTGTTTTAGGGAGATTTTTTTTTCCAGTACACTCTCTTCCACTGTGCTGGTTAATCTGTTCATTCATCTACATGTGAATCAGGTTCAGAAATTCGGCTAAAACATAAGTATTATCCTTCTCAGAATTCAGAATTAGTTATCTGAATGGGTACAATGTGCATCTGTGGACATAACTATGCCAGTGTCCTTTATTTTTTTAACTTTTAAAAAATCCCTTAAAAATATTCTTAAAAAGAAAGAAGCAAGGATGAGCAGGTAGCAGGTCACCCACTGGTAACACTTTTCTGCAAGTTGCCATTAAAGGGCTTCTGTTCATTCTCAGCTTGAGCTTCTGGCTGTAGCTGGTCTTTGTGTCATCTTTTCACATTTTTTTTTTCAAATTTTTCTGTAGAAAACAAAATAAAATGTTGAAGAAGCTCTTTCACACTTATCCATTCTGCTTTCAAAAGGAAAAAAATGGCCTCAAAATGCTTTGTAATTGGGCTGCTCTCCGAGGCAGGTCAGTGACCTCCTCTAAGAGCAAATCAGAGTACTAGATTACTTCTTCAGTGCTAGCACTTAGTACCTTCTTAAAGTCTGCCCTTGAGTTTAAACATCCTCTCAAAGAAAGACAATCTATGTCCCAGTGGTAGCAGATGTACATGGAGAGGTGGCAAAAGATTGCTTGGAAGGTCTTGTTTGTTCAGTGGTATAAGTAATTGTTTTGTCCTGGTAGCTCAGATGCTTTATAAGGCTTCTGAACCTTACTCCTCCATTTACTTCCCAAGAAAACTTCATTTCTTCATGTAATTGTTTTGTCTTTAAGAATTTATTTGTTTATTATCTTACAAAGTGTCTTGGAATCAGATAAACCCTCTCTAGAATACTATGTTCTGCAAAATGCACTCAGTGCTGTGGAGGAATATTGCTCAAAAATGCTTCATAATCTTCATAATAAATTAAAGAAGGCAGTAAAGACTGTTGGAAGGTACCCAAATCTCTGCCAGTGCCAGATTAGGGGAAAGTTTGATGAAATATAGTTGTCCATCTACCTGTTTACTCCTGTCCTAGATCCTTAAACTGGGAATCACAATAAAGATACTGCAGGACAAATAATGAAAAACATTCTTTTATGTTGAGAACTCAATATGTTGCTGGGAGGGAGGAGGTGTTCAGAATATATTGCACAATCATAAAGATATTTCAAAATATCCAAAAGCTTTTCTTGAGAAAAACACCTTTCTGGAAGGCAATCCTTAAAGAAGATGAGAATCTTAATGCTGTCCAGTTCCACTGTGTAGACATAATTCTTGTTTAACCTGAGAGAAGAATGAAGTGATGGTGCAATTCTGTTTCTCAAAATGGCCCTTTTCCTAATATTTTTTTTTCAGAATTACTTAAATTATTTTTACACACATTTTGAGCAGCTGAGTTTTGCATAGACTTCAGTGAAATTTGAGCGTTACTTGTAGTTTGAGCCTATCCATTAGACCACAATTTTCACTGGGGCTTAAGTACAAATTTGATCCTTTGTGAGTACTGACTGAGTTTAAGACAGGAACTAGCACTGAGGTTCTTAAACCGCTGTACTGTAAAACATCAGCCAGGCAACTGCCATGCTCCCAGTGCTGTAGCCCACTTCATCCACAGTGTTTTTCCTGCTTTTCCATTTGGCCATTTTACTCCCACCTTCTACTCCAAGTCACTTTCAAATCTGTTATTGCAGCCATGCTAAAAAGCCACCTGCTTATCTCTTTGATGATACTACTGTTGTACAGTACTTTCTATGTGCAACCTTTGTAACCTTTGTTCTGTTGTAACCCTCACCTTCTTTTTACTTGGTGTCTTTCATAGACACTGTTCTGTCTTCTTGTCTGTTGAAGCCTTATTCTCAAACAATATTTCCTTAAGCCCTTATTAAAAAAGACATACCATCTATTCTTCCACCTTGAGAACTGAACACAGCAAGAGATTTGGAGTTGTCTTTAAATAATGCTCTTTTTCAGAGTGTACTCTTTATTGTTCCTTTGTGTTGACCCTCTTGTCCTCCTTACCCTTTTCTTTCTCTTACTGTATTTTAAATCTTTTTGGATCAATGATATAACTAAGTGTCTACTGGCAGGATTTTAAGTTGTTTGTTAGGTGCCAAGCTGAGCATTTTTTTAGATTTCCTCTGGTGTCAGAGTATGATCTGATTCTGCTAATTTTGATACATTAGTGTTGTTGGTAATCAGCAAAATATCTCACGAGCTGCATTGGTGTGATAGAACCACACCACTAAATGTAAAACTAGGTGTTTAAAATGGAAACAATTAAGAATAAAGTAAATGCTGGTGTCTTGCTAAGTAGTAGAATATTGTTTTCTAAAAGAATGCAAAGCCAATCCTGCAACTTTTACTTACATGGAAAATGCATACTCAGGCAAACCAACCATTGTTTAGGCTGAATATTTTTTTTCCCCAACAATTTTAAGATATATTAAAAAAATTGGTTTTTTTCCTCATGTCTGATAAGTGTATGTAATATGTGTAGACTTTTAGGCCAGAAGAAGTTACAGAGGCGGCATGTATTGGATACACTTCATAATAATGTGTGAAAGAAGCACTTGCTGATTCCTAGATCTGAAAATAGTTATCTGAACGAATCCTCATATACTGTACTTGGGGCTCCTCATGTTCCTTAACATACTTCCCTGTTCATTTCCTAGATTTAAATAGTTGTCCCCAGCTGTTGTGCATTAGCAGATCCCCACTGCTACTCTAAAAAATTGGCTGAAACTGTTCTTTAAATTTAGAATTTGGTCTGAGTTTAATTTAGCCAATGTTTACTACTATAACTTCTTCTCTTTCTCTGGAGAGAGAGGTTCAGGCAGTGAAGTAATAACATTTAACAGATATAGTAACTCTTGGGCAGCTGTAAGAAAACTGAATCTGAGGAATTAAAAAAATCTTGACAGAACATGAAAGTAACAATAATATGCTAAATAAGCAAATAAGATACAGATTAATATAAAATTCTGAATATGTGATGATGTGCATTTTAAGGAAGTATTTAACTTTACTGAAAAACCTACTTAAAATATGATACATCCATTAAAGGCTGAACTCTCTGTAACTTACCAAGGTACAGGAAACTACAGAAAAGTACAAAATACCGTGTATTTTTCTGCCAGAGAACTACATCACTGAGTCAGTCATGGCTAAGTAAACTTGAGTTTTAAGTACCTAATCCATTTCTAGCAGTAGCGGCAAACTTTTGGTAGATGCACAGAGATACATTCTTCATTTAAGCTTACTGTCTGAATTAGAGTAACTTACTAAAAGCTAAGAAAACATTTCAGCATTTCAGAAAGCATTTCAGAAACAGTGTCTTATATATTATTGTCTAAATAAAAGGATAGGTATGAGTTAATATATTTGACTTCGAAAATCTCGAAGCATAAACATAAATCCAAGTTTCGTTCCCTGCTACTGATAATGTTCTCAAAATGATTTATAATAAAATCATGTTAAGTAAAAAAATCCAAAACGACACAACAACTTCCACCCCAAAAAATCAAGTGTTTAAGTGCATAACATATTTTTAGTTTAATAATACTAAAATGAACAATAAGAAATGAAAGCTTCCTTCACTGTAGTTAAATTTTAGTTTACATGCTAATAAAAATTCATGTAAATTATAAATAAAACCCTGAGTTTCCCTAATTCTTTTAAGATTAAGAATGATGCATTTCTTGGCTGAATAAAAAAAAAAAAAAGCAGTTAAATCTTTTCACACCTTTAACATCTCATGCGTGATGTATTGTCCTGTTCAGAAAAACCTGCCAACTATGGTTAAAAGATGGTATTTATCATTTTGATCTAACAATACCAACCAGTGAAAGTGGGCCTTTCCTTAAAATGTAGGATGCAGCTGCTGTTAAAATGTTACATTCAAGCAAGTGGAAAACCTTGATTATGAAACCAGGATTAAATCTGTGATGATCTTAAATTTATTGTTTGGGGTTGTTTTTTTTTTTATTTCCAGTGACTCCATTCTGCTGCTCCCATGCCTCTGAGTCTATTCGTTTTTATTAAGGCACCTATCTGGTGGAACAGGGAAGGGTATACCTGCAAAGAAGAACTGAACAAACTGAATCATAAAGGATTTGTTCCCAAAATGTAATGAAAGAGGGAAACAAAACTGGCCCCTGAATCTTTGGAAGCTGCACTTAGGGTTGAAGAGGAATGAAAAGATTGTTGAACCTGAACTGGAGAAGGCAGCTCTTGCTAAATTGATTTGATTCATTCCCGTTTTATGTGTGTGTCCTGGGGAGTTAAAAAGAGTAGGAAAGAAGGTGGGAACAAAATTGAGTTAAAGTAAATTTGATTAGTGGATAGATGAAAAGAAGGATAGAGTGGGAAAAGTAAATTTAAAAAGCAGGTTGAGCAAGAGCTAGCTGAACTTTGTTCTAGCCCATTTGCAGTACCTGAAACATTCTTTATTTTCTCCGTTAAATTCGGCTTTCTATTTGGTGTGGTTTGGTTTATTTCTTATTCTCTGCCTGCAGTTGTTAGGTTGTGACGATTTTTTTTCTGATAACCAATAGTAAAAAACCCCCGCCAAACTCAATTCAAACTTATTTGAGAATGCTAATGTGGAGTTAACGACTCACTGAAGTGTAGAATGACTCATGAGTCAGAGGACTCTTGGTTTGAAAATGCCCTCAATTACAGGGGGTTGGACCCGTATATCCAAACAACAGGAGATGGAGATGAGCAGCTTCCAGGTGCATTTCCACTGCAGCTTTGAAGCTGAGCTGAGTGGGGACTCTTGAGTTTCCCTTTTCATTCTTCCCAAATTCCAGTTTTGTGTCTTGTATGAGTGCTGCTGCTAAGCTGATGAGGCACTTCGGATAGCTGGTGAGTTTTATACCAGGTGAGGGTACAGGGGGTAAAGTTCCTGAGACTTCTCCCTCTGAGATCAGATGAATTCCAGTGCTACTCCCCAGGGACGGGTCTGAGACACCCTGGGATGGGAACAGTGGGACTGCGACAGGAATACTTCAGTTTTAATGAAACTTCCCTCGTAGGAGAGCCGTAGAAATGGCGATGTGATGTGATGAAATGACCTCTTTAAAGGCTTTGGCTTTGTTTGCTGAATGGGTAGGAACGTTGCAATACTTAATTATGTATTTAATCCTCTATGGGGCCAGTTATTAGGAGGCCGTTGATTGTGGGGAGGGAGGGGGGAAAAGAGAAGAGGGAAGATAAAATTTGGCTGTAAGACGTAAGTAAGTGTATATTGTGACAGTGGGACAAAACGTTCTGAAGACTACAAGGAGGCTTTAGGCATTTTGGTATCTGCATAAGAACGGTTGTGACTGATCACTGAATAGTGCCATTTCTTAAGAGTCATAAGGATTGTCACAGGACATCAAGCAGAAGGGAGAATTTGCAATTCCAGGGAAGAGCTGTCTTTAGTTGCAACTATATCTGATGCTTGCAAAGGCCATTAAAACGAACAACAAGGTCTCTGAGCTGGACCCAGCTATCCTTTTCGAAGACCTTTTTCTCTGTTTTGGTTTAATCATCTAGTTACTGTCAAAGTTCTTAGTTTCACAGTAATTCAAAAAAACTTTCTGATGCCTGTTAGCTGATAGAAAGCAAAAAATAATTAAAGGAAAATAACCCAGTTATTCCCCAGAATTACTAGCTTTCCATTGATTAAGGTAATTAAAATGATTCTTCAGGAGCTGCAATATCCTTATAACTGATATAAAGGGTGGAAATTACAACTGCCTGTTTTAGTTATTGTTTGTAATTTACCTGCAATATAACAGCTTACCTTTAAGCCTCTTTAGACTATATTCTGTTCCATCAGACCTAAATGGAACAGCTGAAATTAATGTTATGTTGGCATAAGTTAGCACAGGTGCCACAAAAAGCAGTGAAGTTCTTTTCTTGTGCCTGTCTGCTCCTTCCTGCCCCTCTGCATAGCAAAGCTTTTGAGCAATAGTGGCACAACATGATACGGGAAACCAAATTAAGTTTAATTTTTTTTGTTTATTGTGACATTTTAAAGCTGGATCTGTTTCTCGGACTGATTCCTGGTGAAGCTAAAAAACCCCTGTGCTAATGTTGGGGGGATGATTTAAAGAGCAGGGGCTATTAAAATTGGCACCGGTGCCCATACCAAAAGAAACGTAGCTCCTATCGTTGTGTTAGACACCATTGTCTCACTTATGCTGGTATTTTAAACGTATTCTTATGGAAATGTTGGGGGTTGTGTGGTTTTGTTTTAATTTAGAAAGCAAGGCTTTTGCACTATCCCAGGTCTCTGGCACTGGTATCCTAGGTATGTGATTGCCTCAGTATCACCTTGCTGTGGGGTATGATTGAATTCCACTGAGGGTGTTAAGTGCTGAGGCTGTAGCCGGCTGTGTATGTATGGAACATCTCACTTTTGTGTCTGGGTTACTCTGGACTTCACCTCTGTGGTGGCTTTCTGATCTTAAAAGTGTTGCATGTTTTCAAGGTCCTCTGCTTTGCCTACTTGAAAGCTAATTAACCTTCAAACATCAGGGTCCTCATTGAAAGCATTTTGTGAAGAGCTAGATAAAACTTAGATGTTTCAACAAGTCTAGGAAACATTTCCTGTTAATTTTCTTATTCCTCATATCATATGCCTCTTAACTGAAGAGTCAGTCTGTTTTGGTTTTCCTTCTTTGAAAACTGATAGTTCTTGCTACTTGAGATCGTCTGATCTCAAAAAAAGATGGAAAGGCAACTGCACATGTGATTTTTTTTTTTAATTATTTGATTTTATACCATGCAGGACTTGAGAAATTGAAGCAAACTCAAAAATTTCATTAACTGTGTTTTGGGGTTTTCCAGGTGAGAAAAAGGTCTGATTCCCAGAGTTCAAGATTTTTATATTTGTGATGAGTTGTTTAAGCAAGAACAACCCTGTGGCAGGTGGGAAGTACAAAAAAAGATGGTGCTTTTGATTTGAGGGGAAGGTGGGGTGAACTAAAATAGTTGGACAAAGCGTAAGAGAAAAGCACACTTAGAAGGCCACTGTTCCTCATAGAGACCTGTCTAGAGGCTTTGAGATCTAAAGCTTGTTTTGGCAGAGGTTTCAGTTTTACACGTAGGGTAGCTCCTTTTAGCAATCCTGTCAAATATCAGGAGTTTCAAAAAGAAGCCATTCAGAGTACCCTCTGTTCTAGGAAGTTGGATTGTAAAGCTGTTTGTCTTGTCGGTCCAGTCCCACCTGTATAAAACATGGGCATTTCTATCCCATAGACACGTAAATTTTAAGTACAGTCAGCAGAACTGTAATTTCCACTGTTAGTTTAGCAAAGTCTTGAAGGTTTTCTCTTTAATTCTGGATATTAGCACTTTCATTCTTCAGAACTGGGTCCAAGCTCTTTGATAGAGAGAATTATAGCACTTTAATTTGGAAAGTTGTGAAGGTATAAGAGACAACCAGCAGGACTTACATAACAGCGTTTTAGGGCTTGAGGAGGTAGATTGAAAAACTTACATTATGGCTGATGGCAGAAGAAAGCTTAGGCTGCTTCTAATACACACATTACACTCAGCAAAAGGGCTGTTGCTCTCAAAATGTTAAGCTAGGGAAGAAAAGGCCAAATAAATGAGTGCTTTAGCAGTGGTTGGTCTGTGACAGTGTATCTCTTTCATATCCTGCCATACATTAGTAGGCAGGAAAAATAGCAGTCTATAGTAAGTTCAGGTGCTGGTAGGAGGGTGTCTCTAAGGTACGTGCACATTGATGCATACAGAATTGATTAGAAGAAATAAACCTCTTTTCCCCAGATGTCTTTTTTAAAGTGACACTTGATGTTTGTGTACAGTGGAAACTGAAATGGAACTTCACATTTGTCAGTAACTTTGTCCTTTAGGATTAAAGAGAAGTCTGTTTCACTTGCCTTTTTCCTTACTTTAGTGAGATGTCACAGATTTATGGAAGTTTCAAGAAGAATAATTTAATTCAGAAATTGGCATCTGAATATCTGTATTTAAAAAAAAAAAAAAGGTTGACTTAAATGCTTTTCTGGTTTGGAGGCAGTCACACATTGTTTTTCTTTGTGAAACGGAGTTCTCTGAATGAAGATTCCAATCTGGCTCTTGAATAATTATTTCTAAATGTGAGATGACAAGTTAAAATGACATTGTGTCTGTAGACCAAAAATAAAACCTTTTGCTTAACCCTTCTTGTGTTTACGGTGGGAACTAATAGAGGTTCCTTGCAAATTTTTGTCTATTTGTTTTCTGGATTGGGACGGCTTCCTTTTAACTTATTCTCTGTTTCAGTTGTTAGAAAGCAAGACTTTTCTAAACATGCAGTCAAGGTAAGGAATACATAGAAGAAGAAACAAAGTCCTAGTCCTTTGTTTTGATACCACATTGTACTTGATTACTGTGAAAAGACTCATGTCATAAAAAAAATGATTAAAGACTTGGTAGAAAAGCTTTTGAGCTGACTTTTCAAAACTGTGGTATCATCCTTGTGTAATTGCAAAAGACAAACAAATGCAGGCAAGAAATTGGAAGATTTTAATTTATACACATTCCAGTATTTTAAAAAATGGGATTAATTAGTCTTTAGGAATTCTTGATTATGCATTTAATTATATTTGATACTTATATGCAATTTGTAATTGTTTTCATGCATATAAACTCAGTATTCAGTCTTTAAAGCAATCCCCAAAAATAATGCATTCCTTCAGGTAACTTCCCCATCTCTGATTTTTATTTTCAGGTTGAGGCACTCAGGGTTAAATTTCCTTTGGGTTCATGACAAACCCATATAAACCATGCTGCTATGGAACTGCAGCAATTTTCGCCATAATTCCACATTTTCATTATTCCAGAAAAACTTACTGGTCTATCTCCACTTCCTTTTTTATTTTCTCTGCTCTGTCCCACTTGCATCATGTAAGGATGTGATTACACAATAAACCAGCTGAAAGCCAAAACAATTTGGATGTATTTAAGTTAAGGCAGATTGGATCATTAGTTTAATGCATAACATTGCTACTTTTTGGGAAAGGAAGGAATCAGCTATGTTTTTTACACTAACAGAGCCAAGTACTTCCAGATTCAACAGAATATGAAACAAAGGTG
>JAWWLV010000088.1:66903060-66929635 GCA_035041135.1 Platyrinchus mystaceus | reverse complement strand
TAAGTGTAAATGCAGTATATTTTGCTAATAAAAGCTATTAAAATCCTCAGGGAGAGAAAGCAAGCATGAACCAATTTCGGCACATTTATGGAAGGAAGGCAAATTTATCATCTCAGCTACAGTTGTGGTGTGTGGGATTATAATTTGTGGATTTCACCATTGTTGGATTATACCTCTGAGCAGCTCATTGTTTTTCTGTCAGTTTTTTTGCTGGCTGAGTTTTTAAGTGTCATTGATCAGTATCACCCAGGTGGGGAAGTGATAACTTAGTATGCTAAAATAAACTGGGAAATGTTACTTTTTTGCCACTCAGATAGTTTGCCTGATAACTTTCCCTCCCACCTGTTTTATATTTTCTTTTTTTATATATAATTTTCCATTTTGTTTTGATTCTTCTACAACACTTGAAAACTAACAATGCATGGCAAATCCTACGGTACAGACCCTTTTAATTACTAAAAATAAATATTGCCCCATGGCAGAAGGCATGGGACACTGTAGAAGTGGTAGTTGTCACAAAGTAGTTGTTGCCAGCATTTCTGGTGTGATTATGGCAAAGGATGTGGTCTTGCTCTTCTCCTGCTGGTTGGGGACACTCTGCCAGGTTCTAGCTCTCTGAACTAACTTGGCATAAGATGAGCTCAGCTCCAGGGCAGCAATAGTGGGCAGAAACAATACTGCCTGTGTGGATGCTGCCTAGCTGTTCCAACAGGGTAGCTGTATCATCAAACCACACCATGACTGATGTGTCAGGAAGTAGGAATGTAGATGTTTTTACCCACCCAGTTACAATCTCTTTTTTCATTTTAATATTTGGGTGTAAATCATTGGTATCTTCTAATATCAGACTTTGAGGTGTCGCGCGTTGTATTTCATGTCATGTCACCACTGTAAAGCAAAGGAGAAATGGAAGAATTGGGCAAGCTTTCTTTTTCAGTAGGAGAAGAGAAGCACAAGTTTGTAGTCTTTGTTTTTACCATGAAATCGTTTAAATAAGCCACTAGTTCAGGATGGATATTCCTATTCTTGTTCTATACTCAAGCTCTGTGTGCATTTTGTAGGCACTCCAGTTTCCTGCTCCCAAATCTGGATGAGAAACACTTATGTAGTTATCACCAGCAAAAGCATTGAGGCAGAATATTCCTGAGCAGTTTTTCAAGTGCTTCTAGTGGAGTCAGACTAATCAAACTGAAGCAATCCCCAAACAGTCCCTCAGTAAAGCTCTGAAGCTGTGTGATAAATTGTATATCACAGGTTAGTTGCTATAATTTTTGTGTATACATAAAATAAAAAATGTATTCAAGAAGAAATAAAGGGTTAGGAAAAGAAATCTCCTTTTAATCAAAAAGAGCAATGACAAAATAGGTTTTGTTGCAGGCTTGGACAATGCAGCTAAATATAACGGGTTTTTTTATATATTTCTGCTTGCTCCATAAATCATCGGGTTAAGAATGGATTTTTGCATCTCCTGTTCTAGAGTTCATCTGTTATCGCGGCAAGGTGTCTGGTTTTTTGGATGAGAGGGATGGCTTCCTGCTTGAAAAGGGCATGCCCTTAATGGGTGGCCTTTCACTACTGAAAGACTGTAGCAGAACTTTGTGCCCAGTAATTGATGCTGTTTGTTACAAAGATTTCCTGCTAGAAAATAAAATTACCTTGCTAGTAGTAGAGATCTTTCTCTGAGAATTGTGTTTTTAAAATCTATTTTAGAAGGTCGAGAGAGGCAGAGAGGATAAGCAAGACTGTAGTAGTAACTGCTTTTTTGACAAGATATGAAGTTTGATTCATGAGTTTGGTTTTAGTTTTTAATTTAACATTTCTGGCTTAGTACTTGAAGGTCTTTTTACTCAGTCTTGACTACAAAAATTTTGAAGGCATATTTCTCTACAGTGACTTTCTTATTTGGAGTTGTATTTTCTTCTAAGATGTTCTGAAGTAGTTAATGGAAACAAAAAGTTTCCTTTTTCTAGATGCATATTTTTCTAAGTGCAGTAACTTTACTAAAAAGTCAAAGAACTACAATAACAATAGCTTTAATATATTTTAAGATTTTAAGTAAACTTTGGACAATTTATATTGTATTTCTCTCTATAAAATGTATTCAACTGTTCAAGTCATTAACAAGGCAAAGGTAGAGCTACTTTGTGTTTGATTTGTGTGTTGTTGATTTGGTTGAATTTTTTTAAGACCTGTGCAAACAGAACTGTGCAACATCCTGGTGACAGGACAGCATAGTAGAACACCTGCAAGGAGTCACATGCAGTTGTAGGGTATGTCCCTATATTGCTGATGAGATTATAATAATAGTAGTCATTTAACCTCACTGTTGAAAACCAGGGAGTACATTATGATAGCGTGCCACATGCCAATTGAGGTGCACTCTTAAGAGAATCTGTTGTCAGCAGTGATGTGATTTGGTAATGAATCATACACCATTTATATGTGCACCACACATACTTGTATTTTCCTTCCATCCTTCTAAACTGTTCTGTAGACATTCCATTTCATTAATGCCACTGCAGTAAATGTTACTGTTTCTTCAGAGGTTCTTCTAGGTACGTGTAATCTTGGTTTCTATGCATGAGCTTTGTTCTTGAAGGGCTGAGAATTGAATTAGTAAGTGATAGTCCCAATTCTGCTTTTTTTTTTTCCCCTTAATTTTTAATACCAAAAAGAAGAGAGAGATGGGTAAGAAAGCTGAATTGGTCCCATAACTGAAATGAAGTGGGATGAAGGATTTACCAGAAAAATCTGTCCGAGTAGGAAAAAGGAAATAAAAAGGGGAAATCCTAGAGACTAGCCTTGCATTTATATCTCTTTTTGGGTAAAAGAATTTCCTTTCTGGAGGATTAGCATGATTGGCATGAGTTTTGGTCCTAGGCATGAGCCTCTGTCCCTGCAGCTGCTGCTGTCTGCCCTGTCTGCTTTACCCCAGTGCCTGAATTCCTCCAGGCTGTGGGTCCCACATGCAGTTGTAGCATGTGCATACTTAATACTTGTGACATAAATATCATCTCTATTTGCAGATAAGTGAGACATGGTAATTTGTTCAAGTATGTGTATCAAAAACTCTGGCCAAAATGTTCTCTGTTTTCACAAAAAGCCTCTGAAAAAAAAAAATCTCCTTGCCCCAGTTCCTGAGCTGTTCTATATTGTCCCTGGTAGCTATAGGATAGCTCACTGTAAGTAAGAGATTCTCACATATGCCTTATGCTAAGCAAGCAAATTATTCATACAATATCAAATTGATAAGTTTTGTAAGGTAAACACACTGTATTTGTACAGCATATTTAAACATGACCTCTGTATTCAGAGAGGGAAATCCTATCCCCATTGAAGTTGGTTCAAGAGCTTCACGGGGACCAGTGCCGATTGTCAGTTTTAATATGTCATACTCAGATTCTTGTGCATGCAAAATACTTAGTGAAGAACAATTTTGGGATTCTAGAACATGTTTTTGAGATGAAAGTAACAATCTGAAGTTTCAAGAGAGGAGTGTCCAGTCAGCAGTGAAAGACTGTAAGCTATAGAGCTACAAGAATATTTTAAAATCTGTCTACACTTCAAAAATTATTTGCATGCAAGTTGCTCCCTTGAGTTGTATATCTGCCCATGTCTTATGTTTAATTTTCCTTTTTAACAGGTAGAGAGAATTGTTGACAAGAGGAAAAACAAGAAGGGAAAACCAGAGTATTTGGTGCGATGGAAAGGATACGACAGTGACGATGATACTTGGGAGCCAGAACAGCACCTTGTTAATTGTGAGGAATATATACATGAATTTAACAGACGCCACAATGAAAAGCAGAAAGAAAGCACATTAACCAGGACAAACAGGACCTCTCCAAACAATGCCCGAAAACAAATTTCTAGATCTACCAATAGTTCTTTTTCAAAGACATCTTCTAAATCTTTAGTTATGAGTAAAGAACATGAGTCAAAAAATAATCAACTTTTTTCTGCCACACAGAAGTTCCGGAAAAATCCACCATCTCTTTCTGGACGGAAAAATATGGACCTTGCAAAATCAGGTATTAAAATCCTAGTGCCCAAAAGTCCAATTAAGAGTCGGACAACAGTTGATGGCTTCCAGAATGAAAGCCCGGATAAAATGGACCATATAGAGCAGGATCAAGATGACTCTGTAGCACCAGAAGTAGCAGCAGAAAAACCGGTGGGAGCTTTATTAGGACCTGGTGCAGAGCGTGCTAGAATGGGGAGCCGACCAAGGATACATCCATTAGTGCCACAATTGCCCGTGCCAGTAACAGCCACAATTGCATCAGCATTAACAATAAATGGAAAAGGTACGTGTATGAGTTGGTCATTTTTGTGTTGATTTGTCATTTGACTGGAGGTTTTCTTGCTGCTGAGGTGCAAATTGCCCACTCTGTTTCAGACATGTTAAATCAAGTCTGGAGAACTTCACGACTTTATTTTACATAACTATATGACTACAAAGCCATTTCGAATTTTGCCAGCTTTTGGTTTCCTCACAGAGATTCATTGGTATTTGTGTTTTCAGAATCACCATAAGATACATCTGTGTTTGCCTTGATGTTGTGTGGTACACATATTTAGTGTACCATTTCCAGAGATAACATTATTGCTTTAAGTTTATTTAAGTAGGTCAAATTTGGTATGAATATTAGAAACTGTAATTATGGGAACAGAAGAATGGTGTGAGCAGGAATTTTTCATAGTAGTTTATGTATCTGTTTTGCTATAAATATTGCCTTGAAAAAAACCTGTGAGAATGATGTTGCTTAAAAAACAAAGTTGATAAGCTTTGTTTCAGTGAACATTTGAGCCAGTTGTGGAGATACATATGCCTCTTGCCTGGTTTGAAATCTGTTTTTATTATATTTTATCAATATTTTGTTGTTTATACCTCATTTGATATTGAGCGCTTATTTAGGAGTAGATGACAGTGAATTCAATTTGTGCTGTAAAATTTATGATACCAAAAAAACCCAAACTGCTTTTCTGGGAGGAAGCTGTTCGTTTCCCCATCCAGCTGAGACCCTTGTTTAGGACTTCATGGTCCTCATTCTTATGTCCCAATTGTTCTTCCCTAACAGACCCAGGTAGTGGTGTAGTCACAAGTGTTCTTGTAAGCATGCTTTTAAGGCTAAATTTTCAAGTTTATATTTGCAAGTAAATGCTGCATCCTCAAATTAAAATGCAGTGGGTAAGATCTGCAAGTCTGCTATTGATGACAGCTTGCTGGAAAAATTGCCTGAAATTTTTCAGGGACCGGGCCTGCCAAAAAACACACTTAGATACACTATATAGGGAGAAAAACGTGCTGAAGACTTTGGGAGAGTTTGTATTGGGTACCCCACTGTCGTTTGCATTGAGACATTCTGAAAAAATAGCTGGAGCAGAAAAGGTTGGAAGGCAGTGGACAAGGGAGGAGTATGCTCCTGGAGCTGCGGTGTCAGGTCATGGACCAACACATTTTGCTGCAGGTGAACTAGGTAACCATGGTAATGGACACACAGATGCCAGGAATATCTCTTGCTTTGCATGGGCTAAAGAAGGAATGTAAATCTCAGAGGATGTAAACAAAGCTGGAAGTGAAGATGCAAGAGATGCCAGGATGTAATTTCTCTGTGTGGGTGAGGTAGAGGAGTGCGTTTTCATGTGTGATGGTTTTATGACAGTTAATGTGCATTTTGGAGTATGGTGGTTTTCCTAATGTAGTGATGGATAAGTGCTGCCTTTGGCATGCTGGTTTTTTGCCTCATGGCATCCAGGAAAAAAAACTGGGACGTGAAGAACCTTCTTAGGTAGATCAAATGAATCATTCCCACCAACCTTTCATTCTGGTATTAGTGGTATGGCGAAGGCCCAGCTATATGGCATCAAGTGGAAGTGCAAAGAGCTGCACAGGAGTGGTAGTGACACAGAAGATATTAGCTGAGGTGCATTTACCTGTTTCACTGAGATGTTAAAATTTCCTCAACTGCCACCATTTCCTTCAACTCTTCTTAGGCATTTGCTTGGGCAACTAACAATGAAAGCTATCGACTGACTCTAGGGATGATGACAATACGAGATTTTTCTCACACTTACGTGTTCACGAGATCTTAAGGTGTAGATCAAAATAAGGAGAGCCAAGGAGATAGTCACAATACATGGTGGATTTAACATACACAATATGTTCCACCTTCTGTCTGCTGCTGGAGGCATATCAGTACATTAACTGAGGCTTTCCTTCTCTGTCCTGATACACCGCTGCTGATACCCAAGCTGAGCTGTGCAGTCTGCTGGGAAATGGATGCTAAATAGCATTATTAGGGCTTTGTTGTGCTCACCTGCAACACTTCTGGGCTTAACATTCAAATCATGCATTATTTCTGTGGTGATAAGACTTGGAGACAAAGTTGCAAAAGAAAAATAATTTGCATTTGTTTCTGACATCTCTCTCTCCCTAGCTTTTCAGGATTTCTTTGACAGGTATCTTCCTCATGGAAGCCCAGGCTTCAACTCAGACATTATGCATGGCCTGAGTGGACCTTTATTTAGGGAGAAGCCAAGAGAAACAGCCCTGTCTCCTAGAGCTCACCTAGCCTTGAAGCTTTGTGAGCTGACACATTCCCTGTCTCTTCATTAAAGTTGTGCTCTTCTCCTTGCTGTTTTTATTTTTAACTTCACACTGTTATTTATTAAAAATGTAGTAAATCCTTCCCTCCCCTGCATGGGGCTGTTACAGTTCAGGATCCTGTTTTGCTCCTTACTCAGGACATTCCTTCTTTCTTGAATGGTCACCTCACCGTATTTTCAGCACCATCTCAGGATTCAAACATCATGAGAGGTATTCATTGCACAGAAATGCATCTTCATATGCACCAGATCTGACATATTAATAATACAGATGATAGATCTGGCATTTGAAGCACTCTTTCCAAACTTCCCACCTCCTCCACATACACCTTCTGTTAATTTTAAGAGTTCCTACTACCACTAGGAGGATGCTGTCAGGAAGACAAAAGCATGTTCTGAAAAATAACTTTTTACTTGAGCTGGTTTAGGAATTTTATATCAAGACATTTTTGTTGGTAAACCAAGTTCATCAAAACAGAAATCACTCGTTGTAAAGCATAATTTTGAAGGATTCTAGAAAAATACATATTACACTTTAAAAAACTTCACTTTTTAAATTGAAATGGATTTAGATTTTTTTAAGTAATATTGGAAAAATAATTTAAAATTTTAATATGAAAACAGTGTTCCTAATTTTGAGATTACTGCTATGTCTGCTTTTGAGTTGTGTGATTTGTGCTGATTTTTGAGTCCTAGCTCAGGATGGTGAAACTCTTCATTGTTTACTTTGTTCTTTGTTTGTTTTCCCCAGCCTTGCTTTTTCTGGGTTTTTAAGTTTAAATTATAATAGAAGTGGTGATCATCAGCTGTTACTAAAAGCTAATGAAAGCAATCCTGAATTTAGATGAATGAAACAGAAAAACACCATCAAAGAACTGAAATGTTGTGGAAAAGTTTTTAGTGGCATCTACAGTCAACGCAAATTACTCAAAACTAGGCAAGACAAAAAGTGGCCTCATGTCTAATAATAGGTTTTGATACCTTTAAAGTTTTTGAAAGCTTCCTTCATTAAAATGGCATTAAAAATAGCTTTGAAATCTTATTGGAAATGTTTTAGGCACAGTACACTCATAATATCCAGGAAAGTTCTGTTTTAGAAAGGACCATAAGCCAGGTGAATACCATTGCTTGGCAAATTCTAGTTATTTGTTTGTTTGTTTTCTGGTTAATCCTATAGTTGTTGCAGTCTTTACTGAGGTAGCAATGTCCAACACGTGGATGCAATTCAGAATAAATGCCACAAGAAGGGAGATTTTGGGCAGAAAGGCATGCAAAGCTCAAAGTATAAAATGAGGAAGAAAAGCACATCTAGCTGCATATGTTGTTGTAATTAGAATAAGGCAGGCTGGTTCTTACATACAGGAAGAGAAGAAATACGAGAAATGCAGTAAATTACATCACTTGTTAGACAGACAAGCACCACCAGTGTGGCATTAGAGCATCTCCCTCCCTAACCGTATTAGTTCAGATGAATAATTTGCAGGAGCAGCAGACTGACAATACAAAGATGCTTGTCATGTATCACCCTATAAGGAACAAGGGTGTCTGCTGATTTTTCACTTGGATATGGTGCTATTTTTATCTCAAACCAATGGTTTTGTCACCAAGAGAAAAGCCAGACATTAAAAAAAATAAAAAGACTGAACTTAAATTCTCTTTGTTACCTGTTCTCTCCTTTCCACAAAGCAGCTTATGGGATTAAAAAACATAGATTTGGAAAACCAAAAATCCACTCAAACACCGAAGGAAAATAGTGTCTGTTTGGTTAAGTGTTTGATAGCTTTAGTCTCAATAGGAATTAAGTGTACAAGGGATTACAGAGGCAACTGGAACTGAGCGGAAAGATACGTTCTCAATAAGATACCAAGCCAAGCTGAAAGGAGTTCTGTCCCTCCTCGTTCCTTAGGGTGAGGGGAGCTCACACACTTCCCTCCCAAAATCTCCCAGTTACTTTTTTTTCCCTCTCCCTGTATGTGCCTGGGTGTTGGACTTTACATGAGGAACAGTCCACTGTCACCAGCGTAATGGGCCACCCTCAAGAGTCCCATGGGAAGAACACAGCAGTTGACAAAGGTGTTTTGGGTGTAAACCACATATTTGTCCATATATAAGCCGTGAATATAACCCTCTCAGAAAGCAGAATGGAGAGTTACAGTTCATTGCAGTTTGAATTAGAGTGGACATTACAATTAAAGGAAAGTCGGGATGATGTGTTAGAGGTTTTTTTTATTTCCTTTTCACATCCTGGAAGGACAGAAGGAGCTTTGAGGTGTCATTTTGTTTGTTGGGTTTTAGGGATTTTTTGGGGGTTTTGCAGTAAAATGTGATTGAAAATAAGAGAGGAACTTCCTTTTTCAGCGTGTATGTACATTGCACTTGGATGGTGGCTTGACCTCTGCTGAGTGAGCTTTAAAGCAACCAAGTATTTTATTAGTGCAAACAAAAGCCTATGAAATGGGTTAAAGTCCTTTGCAAAGTCCTCTTAACTTCTGAAATTACTGGTTAAACTTCTTTGTCAAGTGCAGCAGTGTGAAATTCTGTATCTTCAGTTGTGTAGGCATTTAGCAAATCACTAAGAGTAAAGAGTAAAGCAGTTTTCATTAAATCAACCTTAAAGATACCTCTGGCTTGTTTTTAATCCAGAAATTTCATTTCAGTCTTATTTCTTAATTCACACTATTACGTCTCTTATTCACACTGTATTGCAACATTTTACTTAACATCAAATTTTGCTTCTGTGTTACAAAGTAATTTTCAAGTTCTTCAGCCTCTTTAAAATAATATTCTGAATTGTTGTGAATTTCTTTTTTATCTGTATTTTGTGGCTTACTATAAATGCAAAAGTGTTAAGGAGTGTGGTAGACTGGATGGTCTATGTCATGTGGAAAACTGATCTGTTACCCCTACTGTTCTGATTTTGGTCTCCCCTCTGCCCTATTGCTCATGCAGTTCATAATACACATTATTGTTACTTTACATGGAGCTCCAGGATTGAAAATTTACTGTGAAAATCTCTCATCTTCAGGACCATATTGGTTTATGTCAATGGATTATCATAATAATAAGGATCTAAGTGCAGGGTTTGCTTTAGTTTTCTGAGAACATAAGGAATAACTGACTGTTTTCTTTCTTTTTCTGCCTTCTGCCATCCTTCACTGCTCAGAACAGAGATGTCTCAGTTGGATATTACATTGGTGTAGACTTCTGATACAGCTAGTGTAAAATGAAGTTACTTTGAAAAAAAGTGGTCCCATTCCTTTTCCTCCCTTCCCCAATTCCAGGTATGGGATATGTATATATATATAGAGAGAGAGACAGAGAGAGATGTGGCCTAACCAACTGCTCCTTTAAAGGCAGGCTTATTTTTATCAGCCTTCTGGAAGTGACAGTAAGGGAGAGGATGTGTCCCTGGGGAGGGAGACAGACACATACTTTTCCCTCATTTTAATTCTGTCCCTGAAAAACCTTTACAGGAAACTCTGGATTAAACATATTTTTTTTTAAAAAAAGGGTAAGAGACCTTTCAATAAATTCTCAGTTTGGACATAAAAACCTCAGCCTAAGTTGATGGAAAAACTCCTCTGTTATTTTCACTGGAATTTGTATTACACCTGCAGGCTCAGTGGTAAACATAAAACTCGTAGCTGTGCAGTTCTTCTGACATTACATCAGTTTACATGGACTGAGGGTCTGGAGTCTAAATCTCTCATGACTGACCGCTCAGAAGGGCTCAATAATGATCAGCCGTCACGTTCTCCTACAACACATGTGCCAACATGGGACAAAAGTAAATTCTGAGGACAGGTTTGTCACACCTGCTGTTTCAAAACTTAGGAAAGATGAAGCACGTTGAAACAAAGGCTCCGTTTACAGGGCTCTCTTTCAACCTAGTTTGCATACGTCTACACAGAGAAAATGTGTTGAAGATCAGACTGAATGACAGAACAAAAATGTTGAGCTAGATACTTTTTTTTTTTATCCAACATTGTCAAAATTGTAGAACTTCAGAGCAGCTTTTTATAATACAGCAGAAATGTGAAGTGCAATCAAAAATACTCATGCGGTGCCTTTTGCAGTGCCTGGCAGAGTAACCAACAACTTTTTGTGTCTCTTGCTGTTTCAATTTTTGAAAAAGTTTCATCTCCCATCTCTGTTAAGGCTGTCCTCTATTTTCTTTGAAAATATTCCTTGAAAGAGGCAACTAAAGAAAGTAAGTAGTTTTGCTTCAAAAGACAGGTAAAAAAACTGACTGGAAGGACTGAAAACAGAGTAGGCTTAGTGGTTCATTGTAGTTGTGTCAGAAGATTAACAGTTGGATCTGTGTTTATATTTATTAGTGATCTCTTTAAAAAAAAAAATGTTGCAGTGAGCAGCAAAGGTACAAAATTTGCAGAGAAACACTTTATTACTTCAGACATAAGAAAATAGAAACTTCAGAGGGACATATCTCTAAAGCAGGAGGCTAAACAAAGTGATGAACAGCAGGAAGAGAACTTCAACTGATCATTTTTCTTACTAGCTCCTAAACAGAATTTTTAGCCTGGGATGCAGATAGGAATGCCTAAACACTGCTAAGGGCAAGTCCAAGAAGACTTGGCCTAATATTGAACTAAAGAGGCTCTCAAGGTTTCTCTGTTTGTTATTACACTTCAGTCACTCTTGGTGTATAATGAATCCATAGGTAACGTGTTGGCTGGCACAGTGTCTTCCATGCATTGGCACTGCTGTTCCTTGGATTTCAACTTCGATTCCTGTATTGTTTTTGAGATGGGGTAGAATGAGAGAGAATGGAGTAACTGTCTGGCTGCTTTCTCAGACAAGGCCCCTGTGAGATGTGTTCAAGTGTAATTCCAGTGCATACACAGTTGGAGAATCTAGGCCAAGCCACCGATGAAAGCTGGTGCAACAGGAACAAGGATGATATTCAATAATTTGTTAAAAAGTCATGTATCTAAAGGGAATACAGAAAAGATGTTGGAGAAGAAACAAATTATAGACATGATGAAGTAATAACCAAAGTAGTTGGAAATTTCTGTTCTGGAATTGAATGAATAAGTCAAGGAGACATCTAAAGAAATCAAAAGGTGTCAAATTCAAAAGAGAAAGATAATAGCTTTTCTTATAGCTTCCATTTAGTCCTGGGAACTGTTTGTAAAACATATTTGAGACCAAGAGAAGAAGAGGTAATGGCCATTTAAAAAAGATTCAACATTTATAAGGATAATGGAAATAAACAATATTTATAGGAATGTTATAATATACTTGAAAATTGTAATTCAATGATTTTTGTACCTTTTCCAACATTGTTAGTCACTATTATTTATGGAATACTTCACTCGATTATTATTTATGGAATTACTTTTATACCGCACAGACATTCAGAGGTTCTAGTCATTGCTCTGTTAGGATATCAGGATAGACATTGCAAAAGCAGTGAGAAGGTGGAGCTCTGGTCAGGTTCCTGCTGAGGTCCTTATTGTGAAGCACCCTTCCTTTAAAATAATTACTTAGGGAACTGAATAAAACAATTATTTTAGAAAAAAAAATACTACAAAGTTCAGATGCTTTAAGTAAAGAATACTGATTGTCATTCATCCTCTTTTGCTTTGGTATAGTAAGCTCAAAACCCACTCCACTGTAAACAGATTTGTTGTGTTCTCCCCTCATCCTTTGGTTTTCTGGACAGATTTCAAATTCAGCAGGCACTTTCAAGAAATGCAGGAATGAGTTGAAACCAACAGTAAATGCAAAGCTAATGCTTATTTTATTGGGCATAACATTTTAATGACAGAGCTAATTTAAAAACAACTTTCAGCAAGTGGAAAGAATAGCCTGTCAGGGCTTCTCTTGAAATTGGTGATTGTGTGAAGATGTGTTTGTGGCAATTCCGGGCAATACTCTTTCAGCAAGGAGTTCAAAGATAGTGGATTTCTTCTTATATTAGTATAAGCAGGTGAACAAGATGTCAATAATGGTTATTTCATACAATTTACTGTGTGGTTTGTGATTTTCTGTTTCAATTTCTGAATACAAAGGATGACAGATTATTCAGTGTTCTTTAGAGAATCATCTATTTTTACCTTTTCTGAGTGTATAGGCAATTAGCTTGAAAACCTGTTTTAAATATTTAAAAGTTTATTAAAAACACAAGTTACATCTTTGAGTGGGACATTTTATTTTCTTGTTTCTTTGCTTTGCACATTGACAATGCTTTTTGTTCCATTAGCTTTATTGGGTGCTGTATAGTCAGTCAGACTGGGGAGGTGTTTTTAGAAATGACCTTTCTGAGCACAAACAATGGAGCAGCAAAAAAACTTCTTCAAATATCTGAAAGGGAGAAAAAAAAAAAAAGAAATTTAAGTGTTTCCTATCCCATGTCCTTGTGGGAAGTGCAAAGCTTTCCATTTAAAAAAATGGTAAAAGGTAAAGAAATTAGAAATCTTACCATTAATAAAAAATGTCTTGTGTAATAACTGTACAGTAAGAGGATGGGTTTTCTCAAATGATCATGTAGTACAGTGCAGTAATGATAGTAAGGGGAGGGCCTTCCCAAGCTATGGGTCAGGAGCCAGGGCCTATTTTGGAAGAAATACTCTGAAATGAGAGTTTTCTGAACTTGATTTAGTTTCTGCTCTTAAGAATCAGAGGAAATGTTTATTTCACAGATTTTCTTTCTCTTTCTGGAGTGCTAAATTCAACAACCCTTTAGATGCTGTAAAGGAAATGTAAAAAGTAAAAAATATTTTATGTTTTATCATCTTTGAAAGCAATGGGTAAAACTATTCAAGCATGAGTGGCTTTAAGACACATGACAAATCAATACTATGCTGTTTTTTTCTTCCAGCAGGTGGTTTAGATACCTGTTATGTTTATTGACCTCATGGGGAAGTGCTGATGCTTTGCATTTTTGAAAATCAGATTTCTTTTTGCATTTCCAAATACAGATCTAACTAGCTAACAGTAATAATTGAGCACTAAGTCTTCTGATAAAGTAATACAAGCCAAAACCAATCAGTATCCCTCACTGATTCTTATTTTTCATCGTGCTGTGAAACTTTGAGGAAGAAAATGGATTTGTTACAATGATGTGTTAAGATATGTTGTTCTTAAGGTCTTTCTTATCTGAGTTTTACTCTGGCACAATGGTCATCTTTAAGAATTCATTGTTCCTCTTGGATATCTTATCATAGTTAGGGGCTCCCTGTTACTGTTTTGTTGGCATAGCCCAGTTTGAAGTGTCATAATTTCATAAGGTATATCAGTAGATTAGTGATTGATGCATGACATGTTAAGGAGCACTCCATTCTCTGTTAGATATTTTAGGCATATCAGTAATACACAATTTTAAAAACATTAAAAAATTGGATTCTTTTCAGTTAAAATGTAATATGAAGAAATTCTTACCACACTATTGTGTATTATAGATTACAAACTAGTAGAGTGATGTAGTACAAATAGGGCAAATACTTATATATGTTCCGGTTAAAAAGGTTGGGAGTAATACTAAATAAATTTATTTCAGGATAAAGCTGTCAATCAGTGGGTCTGTAGTTGACCTGACATTAGCATCTCTATACTTTTCCTTCTATAATTTTGGCTAATATTTTAGTATTTAGCCAGTATCAGTATTAGCTAGTATAGCTAATATGATATTTTAACAACTCAGTCCAACTCGATGATCACATTTTCAAACGTCTCGGTCTTTTGTGTATCGGGTTTTTTTAATATACTTAAATATTATCCTATCTTTCTCTTATAAGTGCTTCATATACTCTTTGGATAGGCCTTATGCTCTTTGAAGACTCTAAAAAGAGAAATCCATTTTGCTGAGGCAGTTTTAGATTCTCCCTCTGTACTGCTGTGAGTTTGGTAGCACTGTGTCAGGGCCTAGGGAAGGCCCCTGGGGAGGCTGTTGGAGCCTTTGGATGAAAACTGAGATACTCCAGCATCCCTGGCAATCCTCAGCAGTTAAGGAGGATTTCTGTTGGTTACAGGGTGATATGAACTGTGTGATCGTTGTGTGCTTTTACAGACTTTGTTTATAGGTCAGTCATTTCCTTGGTGTCTGTCCAGTTTTCACAGATACTCTTGTAATTCTGGTCTATTTGTACTGTGGCTTCATGTAGGAGTAAAATGTTTTTGTAGGGGGTGAGGTAAGGTAGGCAAATCAGTTTGGTGTTATTTTTTTTTTTTCAATTTAAGTTTTACAGAATTTACTGTGAAATCCTAGCACTGCTATGCCTGGTGTTTGTTGTACCTCAAATGAGTCTTGTTCACATCTGTTAGATACTGTGAAATGACTGTACAGAACAAATCAGCAAATGAAATGCAATACTGCTCTGCTAGTGATATCCTTGGCTTCACTGATCAAAATATTGTGGAGTCTAGGATCCTGCTGAGCACGCTGAAGTTTAGTACTAAGACAAAGGTTTTACATTTTAGAAGAGGAAACATCAGCTCGCTTAGAGCTCAGTTGGGAAGGATTCTGTGGGAAGCTTCCATGGAGAATAAAGGAGCCAGCAAGTACTGGGAGGTTTTCAAGAACGCTCTCCTGGAAACACAAAAACCATTCATGCCCTTTAAAGGTGAGGGAAGTAGAGAGAGACCCCCTTAGTTTAACTGCAAGCTTTTGAGTCTGCTCAAAGCCAGAAGAGAAACGTACCATAGATGGAAAAGCAGACAAACACCCAGTGAGAAGTACAAGGGCATTGCGAGGGTGTGCAGAGGTGCAGCTTGACAAGCAGAAGTTCAGTTCAGATTGATAGTGGCCTGATATGTCAAAACCTACAAGAAAAGGTTCTTTAGGTACAGAAACAATAAGCAGAAACAGAAGGACTATACTGGCCCACTGTTAAACAGAAGTGAACAGCCACCAACAGTGCTGAAAAGACAGAGAGGTTCTCAACACTTTCTTCTCCATCTTTACCAGCATTGCTGGGCCCCCAGCCTTGGGAACAAAAATCCAGGTGGATGCAAACACAGACCCTGTTAGTGAAGGAAGAGCTAGTGTGTGACCTGTAACAGGAGCTTGACCCACACACACCAATGAACACTGTCGCTGTCCAACTGAGGTGTTAGGAGAGCTGCTGACGTCACTGCCAGGCCACTGTCCATAATTTTAGAGAAGTCATGGATATCAGCGATGTCCCAGAAGACTAGAAGAAGGCTGATGTCACCCTCATCTACAAGAAGGGCTTAGAGGAGGATCCAGGAAATTATAGGCCCATGAGTCTCACTTCAGTCCCTGGGAAAGGGAATGAATGGAATGAATCCTGCTGGGAGCCACCACAGGTCAGATGAAGCATGTCATCGGGAAGAGCCAGCACGGATTCACCAAGGACAAATAGTGCTTGACAAACCTGACTGCCTTCTACGACCAAGTGACCTGCTCAGTGGATGTGAGGGTTGAGCAGTGGAGATTGTCTATCTGGATTCCTCCAGGGCATCCAGTAGGGTTTCCCATAGCCTCCTAAAGGAACTAATGTGTGATGGTTGAGCCTGGTGTCCCATGCTTTGGGTGGGGAACTGGCTGATCGGCCACACCCTGAGGGTGGTGGCAAGTAGATCCTCCTTAAACTGGCAGCCTGCCACAAGTGGGGCCCTCCAGGGACCAATTCCAAGCCCAACACTGTTTAATATCCTCATAAGTGATCTGGATGATGGGATGAAATGTACCCTGATAGTGTTTGCCAATGATACCAAACTGAATGGGAAGCGTGCACTTTAGAAGGGAGAGCCACCTTACAGGAAGACCTGGATAGGCTGGAGGAGCAGGCAAACAAGAGCCTTATGGAGTTCAACAAGGATAAACGTAAGGAAAACATGATCCAGGAGTGCAACATAGACTGAGATTTACCTGGCTGGGGAGCAGTTATGTGGAAAGGGACATGGGGGTCCTGGTGGACAAGCAGCTCAACATGAGTGAGCAGTGTGCTGCTGTGGCAAAGAGAGCCAACGGGGTGCTGGGCTGGGTCAACAAGGGCATCACCAGCAGAGGTAGAGAAGTCATTATTCCACTCTAATCAGTGCTTGGCAGGCCACACCTGGAATATTGTGCGTAGTTTTGGTCCCCACTATGCAAAACAGCTGTGGACAGTCTGGAGAAGGTCCAAGGGCTACAAAGATGATCAAAGGCCTGGGGAAACTGACATATGAGGAAAGGCTGAGAGAACTGGGTTTGTTCAACCTTGACAAAAGAGGCTTAGGGAGACCTCATCACTGTGTTCTAGTATTTACAGGGTGGCTACAAAAAAGATGGAGACTCCCATTTAAAAGGAGCCACATGGAAAAGATGAGGAGTGAGTACAAGTTCCTCCTGGGGAGATTGGACATAAGAAGAAAATTTTTCACAACGAGAACAATCAGCCACTGGAATAATCCCCAAAAAGGGGAAAGAGAACACAAAATCAGACTGGCTGGCATTACTTGGAACTCGTTTGGTAACCCATTTCAATATGAAAAACTAAAGAAGAAAAACTGTGCAAATATGAAAAATTGAAGTTTCAATGTCCCTTGGTAACCTCCAATGATATTTAGGTACCTGCTAAGTCTTCTCAGCAGTCTGGATGTAGTAGTGATGCAGGTTAATCTTCTGAAGGTCACTTAGGCAAAATCATCCAAATAATAATGGGTAAAACTCTCATACAAATAAGAATTACACATAACTAAACAAAACCTAAGTTTTATTCTTTACTCATGTTCAGGCACAACAAAGTAAAGTGAGAGTAAGTAATTGGTAAGAAATTTAGTGTTTACATAATACTGGTTTAGATTTACCCACTCAATTTACCTTTATAAAAATAAGAAGAGAAAGAGAGTGTAAAAATTACTTACTAGTAAAACTACAGTTTTGTAAATTTTATCATTTTTGATCATGAGAACTTTGGGTACGAGTGACTTTGTGATGCAGTAAATATGAGAAAAAATACAATTTCTTTTTTTTTCTTATCACCTTTAACTGCATATAGCAGTTCCTCCCAACAGTCAGGTCACAGGTAGAGTTGGTCCCAGAGGATCCATCCTGGGAGTCTTCTGCCCTGTCCCAAAGAGATTGAGAACCATTTGAACAGCAAGTGTAGTCCAAGTCCTCAAGTCCTTCCCTTCTGCCTAGCAGGGATCCAGGCTAGGTGCTTCTGCTTGAAGGAGGGAAGTTGCTAGGAGCAATAGGTGTCCCGTGCATTCTGCAGCAACTGTGTGCCCTGCCTGGCAGCAGCACCTCTCCCAGGCCTCCCCTCTCCAGCAATGGTTTAGTAGTGTCCAAATGGTGTGTCCAGGAGCATTTATTGCTAGTGGAAGAAACAGAAAGCAGAGCTGTTGTATGTGAGAGGAGTGAGAAGGACCTACTTGAACAGAGAGTGGAAGGTGATGATCTTGGTTAGGGGTGAGGGGGAAGCATTGAAAAGAAGCTGGAAACTGTCAGGAGGAGAAAGGGACCTTAGAAGTTGAATGTGATTTCAGTGACTGCTGAATTTGAACCACCTTGACATAGTGCATAACATACAAATTCCTCGAGTTGGTATTAGTATTCTTTGAGTGTGTTCTTATTTAAAAATAAAACCAGTAAATTGTTAAATTATTGGAAAATATTAGGACCATGCATGTTCTTCATGCAGAAAATTCTAAAATTACTTTATTTTGTGGGAGTCCCTTATATTTTAATTATGTGTTGTATGAGGCTGTAATGAGAGGATGACTCATTTTTGATGTACTGCATTGTACTATTGTTTGGTAAATGAACCTCAGTACATCAATACACTTGGGTATGTATGACTTTCCTATTAAGAGAAAACCATGTACTATCAAAAGTGGCACACAGGAGTCTGGGATTTGAGCTGTGGAGTATGAAGGGTCAGGAGAGAAGGGAGTATTTGATAGTACTTAACTTCCTTCTAAATTATGTTTTATATGTATGTAGTGATAACATTTTCTTTAACATGATATCCTTCTATATGTCTTTGTAGTTGTGGCTTAGGCTTCACAATGAGTGGAGATTAAAGGTCATGATTCAGCAGAAATTACATAAAAACATAGTATGAAACGTATCAGCAATGCCATACAGAATCCTGCAATACAGTGATTGCATGGCAGTATTCCTAACACTTTCTGACAAGATTTCTTGCCTTTTGTTCTCTTTTGTATAAATACAAAAAACTGTGTTAGGCAATTCTGAATAACTACAGGTCATGGGGCTTGTCTATCAAATGTGCTCATCAGCGCAGAGGCTGCAATTTGTAATATTTCTTTTCCCCCTGCAGTTGGAATGCTTTTTTTGTATAGCATTTAAGTCAAAAGACACTGAGGTCATCTAGTCTGCACTCCAGTGTATTACAAGTCATTACATTTCATCACTTACTGCTACATCCTGAGTTAGCTTCAGTTAGCCTAGAGTATTACCAGACTCTGGAGACTAAATTTTTGTTTGTCATTTAATGATGAATAGCAGGGAGTTGATTAGAAAAAATATGCTCGGATGAAAATACTTGTTTTGTGTGTCATGTTCTGCATAACATCTTGAGAGGATGCCATCTGTTTCTGAATAAATAAATAAACTGGATTCCTATTAAAAGAGCTTGCTTGCAGAAAAGCAGCTTATGTTTCAGTCATGTACACATAGCCTAGCTCTGGTAATGTGCCCTCCAAACACTTCCTTCTGGCAACCTCTGCTCTTCCCACCAAGACCCATGCAGATTGTTACGCCTCCCTGAATGCCTGAGTGTGCTGACAGTGAAAAACTGTGTAGGCTGGTTATTAAAACTTCAGCAGAGGTCATCCTATTAAAGGGCTTGCTTTCACCATTTGCAGTTTCTTCCTTTAGTTTGTTACTCAACTGAGGAAGAGAACAGAGGTGGGCTCACACAAATCCTTGATAGACGTCTGCACCATAAACTCTGGGCTTTCTCTTGCATATGAAAGCTGAGTTGGCATAAGGGGCTTTATGAATACAAGCGAAGTATGAGGGGTCTTTTGTTTTTTCCCCCTTTAACAAAAAAGGGTTTTGTTGTGGTCTTTTTGTGGGTTTTTTGGGGGCAGGGGGTTGTTGCAATTGTCTGTAGAGTAGCATATGACCAGAGATATTTTTCTTCAACTTCACATGTGTCAGGCTGAGCTGTAGCCTGGAAGGATACCTGCAGAAAGTCCAAGCCAGGGAAATCCAGTGCAAATAGATTTTAAGATAGATGGTCTCACAAATACACTGCATTTTTTTTCTTACATTGTCTACTCTATGAAGTTCTGCAAAAGTAAGGATGATATTTTAAACTTAAAATTTTTTGAAGTTGATTTCAGAAATAACCTCTTGTTCCCTGTACCGAACCCTCTCAGATGTTGGAAAGGTCCTGGCAAAAAAATTGGGGTTTTCTCTCTAAATTTTTTGAGTTGTCTGTCCTGTGCCTGCTTCTGTGTCTTCTCCAGTTTCATTTTGTCTGTTGTGTGCAGCTTTTCCAAAATCTTCAGTCTATACTACTTTCTGGAAGGGAAGGAGAAATACATCTACAGATTTCTACTAGGCAACCTAGCCCAAGCCAGCTATAATTTTCCCCCTATTAAGAACTGTGGTTAAACATAAAGTAGAAGTGCTTCCTATACCTGCTTACACAATGTCTTTTTCCTTCTGTCTGTCCTGCTTATCACTCCATGGTTTTGGCTGCTTGTTCCTGTCCATATCCTTTTATTTATGACAGCCTACTTAAAGGGGCTGAGCAGGGGCTGAAACCAGCAGGCAGAGAAGGATCCTGAAACTGGCACTGCTTCTTGCTGAAGCATGTCCCAGATATATTTTGAAAAAGTTCTTTTTTTTCTTTTTTTACTGCTAAAAGCATCTGGTAAAGTTGTGGGGAGAGTTACCGAGAGCTGATTTCTTCACCGAGCAGAAGTCCCTATTACAATGAATAGAGATACAGAGATAACTCTGAGGTTCCCTAATTAACAATATCTGAGATGCTTATAACCCTGATGCAATGTACCACTCTGCTACCCTCCTCATAGAGGCAATCAGTGTCACTAAGCAGCTTCTTCAAATACAGGCAATATGTAATATATGAACATGGAAACCTCTTAACTTTTGCAGCAGTGGAAGGATTGCTTTATATCTCAACTAAGCTAATACAGAGCCTTTTAAGTGTGGATTTCCTTTAGCCATTTCCATTCTTTGCATTGGCAGCTGTGTCCCTGTGGATGATAAGGTATAACAGAATGGAATAAGGATGGAGGTGGCTGACTCAAAACTTCACTTCAGATGAGAAGTTTATAATTCAGACCCAGCAAAATGTGGCCTTGGCCATTAGTCAGTGTGACTGACTAATGTCATAAGTTTTGGAACTGCCTGATGAAGAGAGTTGCCTTTTGACTTCATTTAGAATAATGTGATAGCAGGTCACAGGATACGAGCTAAACAAATTTTAAAAGGCAGTATTTAACAGGTAAATATGACCCTATTCTTTACTCTGCTCTAATGATAGGAATAATTACCAAGATCTAGCAGTTAGTCCCATGAACAGGATATGTTAGCCTGTATCTGGTTATTGAAAAAAATTATGTGATTCAGTCTTGCGCTTAAGGTTCAATTTTTTTTTTGTTTTGCTTCTCATCAGACATTTTGATATCCTTGTGAAGGTTGTTCAGGACTTGTTTAAAATATCTGCAAGTATGGAGATTTCACATCATTTGGGAACACTTGTTTTAGTGCTTGACTGACCTCTTTGTGAACTCTTTTTTAAACCTAGTATCAGAATTTCACTGGTTACAGCTTTCCATTTCCCCACATCCCTTAATGTGCACCTCCAAGAATAACCTGGTTATCCTTCTGCAATGCTGTATGTCAGGTTGTTAAATATGACATGAGTTAAGATCATCAGCTCTCCTTGAGTGCTTTTTTCTAATGTGTCAGGCCATCCTACATAAACTGCAGGAACCAAAATCAGAACAGTTTTTACTTGTTAACCTTCAGCATTGGAAGTCTGATTTTGGAGGGAAAAGAGGGACTTTGTTCTGAGAATCTCCCATTTACCTCATCAAATAGTCAAAATAAGCTGGTAAACTGTATTCAGACCTTGTAATTGTGAAGTATTAGTCATATTTGAATCATTTGATTATTTGAAGATGTAGCCTTACAGTCGTTGTTACAAATTCAGAGAATTTGGGAGATCAGTTAGGGCTCCTCAAGTAGATGTTGTCAGCAGATGGTGTGTGTGTGTGTGTGTTCTGAAGTAGGTTTAAATCTCTTAGTGAGTTAATGCCCACATTGGCTCTGTCTTCAGTGGTACCGATTTCTACCAACAGCTTCAAACTAGCAAGATGGTATCTGTTTATAGTAAGCCTGTTACTCCAACACTTTTTCTCCATTTAGAAATACCAAACATCTTAAGTTTAAGAGCTGTGTAGAACAACATGTCACTGAAGCAATAAATATTGGCCTTTGTTCAAGATACCATATCATTGAAACTGGGGCTATGCATGTGGAAAGCAGATTTAAAAAAAAAAAAAAACAAACAAACAACCTCAGAGATGTTGTTAGGGCTGCAGCTTGGACTAAAGGAGATGTTGATCAGCTTAGTCCATCCTTGTACTGAGGCAAAATTGAGCAAGTGTTTGTTTTCCCAGACAGGGGTTGTATATAACCTGTTCTTAAATACATCTATAATGGGAACGAAACCATCTCTAACTCTCATTTCATACTGCTTTGATTAGAAAAGTCCACTTTTCTTTCCCCAGTTTATTCTAATAGATACAGGTCTAGCCAGTTCCATTCAGTGGTGATTCTTCCAAGGAACAATTAATATCTGACTTGCACATGCTATGGAATAGCTGTCAGATCTCCATACTTACTTCTTATTGACTAAAAAGACCATATTCTTTTAATCTTTCCTCTTAAGTATTGATTTCAAATCTCTTACCATTGTTGATCAACCACAAACAGTCCAAAGTATCTCTTTTTAGGTACAGTTTTGAATACTGGATTGTTTCAGCAGATACTTAATAGAATGTACCATCGTCTTAGCATGTAAAGTTTCCTTACTGATGTGCCTTAGAATTGGGCTTTGCCATGTTTTTTACTTCACATTGTTAATGGATATACACTTAATGATTGATTATTACCCAATAAACTTTCTTGTATTCTGATCCATAGCCTGTTATTCCATGTTTTTAATGCCTTTTATTTTTCCTCCGTACAAGTGAAAATGCACTTTTCAAGCTGTCTTCCAAATTCAGCGATATAATTTAGAAATGTGATATTCCCCTTCTTAAAGTTTGCAGTCCTTTCAATTTGATGTAATCTGTTCATTTCATGAACAGTTTCTCTTCCAAGTCTTGGTTAAAAAGTACTGACTAGAATTAGGCCCAAGGCAGACCTTTGCCTTAAAAAGTATTTTTAGTTTGATAGTGTGTTAATAATAATATTTCTTCATATATTTTTCAGTTATTTATATACTTTGCTTCTTTCACCTTGCAGTGCTTGTAACCCCTAAAGAATAATTTCTCACCACTGTCAAAAACATCTATTCTGTCTTTTTCTTTCCCCTTTCCCCCTTGCCACTAAATGGTTTACTTGATTTCAAGGAACCTGCAGAGGTTTGTTGCAAGTATGTGAGGTGGTTGTGCCTGGTGGTAGTTTTGTGTTGTGGTTTTTTTGGGGGAGTGGAGGTTCAAAATTGGGTGGCCAAGACTAGGAGCCAAAATTTTATTGAAAAAATAACAGCAGTGGTCCAAGTATGTTTATTATATATATAGTATATAATACTTCAACTGGGGGGGTTGCATCAGTGTTGCCCCCCATCTATACCTATAGCCAGTGCCCAGTAACGCTCCTGATCTGTCACGGCATGCCTTTTTCATGAGCCTTGTCTAACCCAGCAGCTCTGACTACCTTCTGAGATTCCTTAACCTTGTTTTGCTGTTTCTCAAACTTAGGGGTGACATTAGCACCTCTGAGACTTTCTGGATCCTGAAGACTTCCTAATTTTATCCTTGTGGAGCTAAAAAGGTGCTAAGGACAAGTCACACTGTTCACAGCACAGCTTAATGTCTTATTTGTTCCTACCGCATGGATATATATTCCACTATGCAAAGAAAATGTATTTCTTCCTTTTGTTTCCTTTTTCCCCTTTTTAATTCTTCCTCAATGAGTTTCGTAGATTGTGGTTGTGGTTTTTTGAGTGGCACCAGAAAGGCCCAGCATTTTGCTGTCTCCGTGCAGGACTGGGCTGCACTCACCTGTAGAAAGGAGTAGCCTCACGATGTGTTGTTGTGGCCTCCTCTCCCCCTCTCTTTGCATGACCTCTGGTTGGGCTGCATGTGGTGACAGCCTCTCAACTGCCCAAGTGAGGTTTGCCCATCCCTCTATCAAGTGAAACCTTGGGCTGCTTTAATTTATGAGTGCCTCAAATTTTGATCAGGTTTTATAAATCACAGTGTGTGCTATTCCTGAATCTAAAAATTCTAAATGTTTTGCTTATCAGATTTTAAAGATCACTCTGTAGATTAGCAGCCCAAGATCTGTAGGTGTTGTCTTTTGCTATGCATTGCTTGCTCAGTGTGGTCAGGTGATGTTGTTTGCATATATTTCCAACACGCAGCAAATTCACTTCTTTCTTACTTGTATTTTTTTTTCTCCACACATATATTTAATATTATGTTTTTAATGTTGTACGTTGTTGATCTAATGTCATTTTGTTAGCATTAACTACATGTTTTGACCAAGGAACTCAGTAAAAGGGACTTTAAACATTGACTGTGAAGGAGTGATTTGCAGTTGCATCTCTATTCCATGGGAATCCTTCCCCATGTTTATAATGCACTGACTCTTCTTCCACAGTGACTTGCAGTTTCAATAGTTGGCACTACTGAATCAGTTGCACTTTCTGTTTCATTTTTATCTCCAGAGTTTCCAAAAAATTATGGACTACATGTTTGAATAATCTGAGTTTTGTTCCTCCTCATACCACAGTCACAATCCTTAATTTTCCCACATATTTCCCACTCTTTGAGCCGTGACTTGTAGGTAAAACCAGACAGTTATGTTTTGTCTTTGTTTCAGGCAGTGATCCTCATCCTTTCTTTTAAAACGGTGCCATGGTTATTTTAATCTCTTTTTCTCTATGAAGGTAAATGATTTATAGATCACCTGGACTCTAAGGACGTGAATTAGTAGTCTTGTTACTGGGCTTCAGCTCGTTTAAATTAAGGTTGTGATTCAGAGGTTAGGGGAAAACACACATTCTCAGAATATCACAGAAATTTATGTAATACTAGAATATGTACTGAAATAATGACTTTCCACGGTGATTTTATCACTCCTAGCTTGACATAATACAAGAAAGCCTGCTTCTAGTTCCATTTTGTTTGCTAACTGTGCAGAATTATGGAAATTTTTTTTTTTCTCAAATACCCGGTTAAGAAAAAAAAAGGCATAATGAGTGAAGTCACTAATTATAAACTGGCAGAGCTTCAGATAAGTGAATTCTCCTAAGAACTTTCCTGTCCAGGCTCTGGCTTCCTGTCTCAGGCTTAAAGAAACCACATGTGTGTTCTAAAAAGCACTTGTCCTTGTGCCCCACATGCTTTTCACTTTAAGACTGTTAAAATTCTTTTTGTAGACCTATTTAATGTCATAAGCAATGAAGCATTACCTTGAGACTTTCTTGAAAACCTTTGACTCTTACTGGTTTTAAACATATTCTAGAAAGCTGACAAATCTAGTCTGTGTTGGACTTTTCTTGTTTGCAAGGTAAATGCAACCTCAGGGTCACCACTGAGAAGGATTAGAATACCTTATGGTTAAATTTAAAGACAAATTTTCTGTGTTTAAGAAAAATAATGGTAGGTTTTGTTCTTTGTATTTTCTTTTCATCAAGGTACCAATAAAGACCACCTGATTTCAAATGTTTGTGCAACAGTATGACAACTAAAAATGCACGTCTCAATTTTTAAATATAGTCTGCAGTTCATGGGTTGTCACAGCATGTTTACAAGGATCTTTGTAATTCTGTAAGAGGTACCATTTTGCTAGAAGAAAGAGGCAATATACCTCCAAGAGCAATATACTTTCTAAGAGGTAGTAGGAAATTTTGGAGTGTAGAGTGATACTTTTGACACTGGACAGTGACAGAAAAGGTATCCTGGCTCAGTGTGCAAATGAGAAACTTGTCTTTGTTTACAGACTGACAAGAAATGCTTAATTTAGGGCCTCTTGTGGTTGCATGCAACAGCAGCTTTGCTTTAGCTTTTGTCAGTGGCAAATTATTAGCTACTGCTATGTGAAGGCTGTAGTGAGATCGCTTCCTTCCAATGCACCTGTGAGGGAAGTGGCACAATAGAATTCTTAAATGTGGATTTTCTAAAGAGAAATCTTAGTATATTTATTTGATAATGCAATTTGTGGTGATGTGTACATGTAGCACTAGAAATGTATTTGAAATGATGTGGAGAATGAACTTAATAGTGTGTAACATTCAGTGTGTCTAATATTACCTGCTCCATAAAATTCTGAGCACTGATGCCCAATTCTGGAATCACTGCTTCAGAGACTCCTGCCTTGTAAATTTACAGAACAGGATTACTATTGATGTAATACATATCCAAACTAATGGGGAGCTTAATAATATAGGTAGAATCCAGTTGGAGGCCTGTAGTCAGTGGCATTCCACAGGGATCAGATCCACTTGATCCAGTCTTATTTGACTTGTTTATCAACAACCCGCATGAAGGGATAAAATGTACACTCAGCAAGTTTGCTGATGATATAAAACTGAAGCGGGGCAGGGGGGGAGAGTGACTGATCATAGAATCATAGAATTAACTGGGTTGGAAGAGACCTCCGAGATCATCAAGTGCCACCCTTGATCCAACCCCACTGTGATTACTAGATCATGGCACTCAGTGCCACATCCAGCCTGATCTTAAACACCTCCAGGGACGGTGAATCCACCACCTCTCTGGGCAGGCCATTCCAATGCCTGATCACTCTCTCTGT
>JAWWLV010000088.1:66862416-66894052 GCA_035041135.1 Platyrinchus mystaceus | reverse complement strand
AGGAGGTGATGAACAGTCACACTTCTCTGACTGTCCCTGTTCATGCTTCATCCCACTGCAGACTGTGGCAGCCTCAGCGGTTTTACCTCCCACCTCCCACTGTAGGTCGTGTCTCAGCAGGACATCCTGTTCGCTTTCTATTCCATTTTCTTTTCTTTTCTCTGACAACTTTTCTCATTCCTTTGCTAAGCATTGATTAAATTACAAATTGATGGCAGCAATGAAATGCACTATATTTCTCTTGCAGATACGGCAGTGGTTTTTCTCATGATTTTTTCTTTGGGAAAGTTTAAGGAGTTTACATCACAGGCTGTTTTCTACTGTAAAAATAAACTCGTCCACAGATAGGTTCTAACTACAAGCCATCTTACGTTTGCAAAAGTACTTACCTGTCTTGGTGGGTTTTGTAGCCATGTAATTAAAATATTAGAAGACAGATTCATAGCAAGTGGGGGGTTCTACCATGCTAATTGTTATCTGCTAGTCAGTATATTATTTAAACTGGAGAAAAATATGTTGCTGTTCTCATTAGACATGGTGCTTTTCACCTTACTCTCACCTTACTCTTGTCCTCTTTCCTCCCACCTCCTCCCCACACATCACTGGTCAGCAGCAGCACATGGGAAATGATCAAGCTGAAAGTTAACCCAATGCACACCACAAAAATGTTTGGCTGCTGTTAAATTAATTTTGTCAGGTCTTGTGAGATTTTTGGCATGTCTTCATTTGTTTAAATCAGTTTATTACTCATTTTTCACTACTTAGTCATAAGTTGATATTTCTGTCCAAATAATGAGCCCAGGGTAGGAAAACACTAGTACTTTTGCCCAGATATTCTGCTGTAGTTGAACTGTATTTAATGTTTTTCATAATTTTGGTTTAGGATTCCACTTGTCTTACTTGAGACTGGGAAAGTCAAATGGGGCAAAAATACAGGTAATTTAAACTGGATTTTGGTTTAACTCTGGAAGGTCTCATGGATGATTCAGCAGATGGAACAGTGGATGGAGAGGAGGTATTAAGGAATCCAGCTGCCTTGCTTCTGGGTTAGGCAGAAATACCTGCAATGAATGACTTGTTTCTGGCCTGGCAGACTATGCAGGGAAGAAATAGAGCAGTGAAGGGAAATGAATCTTCATGTTATGTAAGCTAGATCAGTACTTTAGTACTGCCAAGTAATTCAGTATGTGGTGCTTGTCCAGGCCACAAGTGTGGCAAGGCTCATGGAAGCTCCTGATTTTCCTGAATTTTCCAGCTAAATGGAATGCCAGTCTGCTGGCAAGAGCAGTCAAGCCCAAGGACATACATGAAGCAGAGTTCTTCCTCCTTCTGGCAGGGATAAACTTGGTTACTATATTTGCAAGTGTTGATCTGATCTGGGCCAGCATATGATTGTGCTGCTTCTTGCTCGTAGTCTCTTGCCTGGTTTTAGGGGGTAAGGGGTGGGGAATAATCCCTCTTTGAAAAGCAAAAGCCACATAATTCTTTAAGAAATTTCAACAAGCATATAATTTTGTTTAAAATTAATGAAAAAGTAAGATGATCCCGTCACAATCCTAATTATGACTATTCAAAAGAACAGCTTGAAAATACACTTATTTGAGAAATTGATAGTATTTTAACTGAGCTGTAGGGGGAAATATCTGATGGTGTTGTATCTTTTGTGATGTAGCTGGAGTGGCAAAAAAAAAGGACAAGGTGTTTAGGATTATAAAACACCAATATTTTGATGTATAGATAAGAACGGAATAGAAAACTATAAGCAATAAATTTATTTCAGTCAACTGTTGATCTTATGGCAACATACTAGTGATATGGCAACATATTCTGAGATCAAATGGAGATTCAGATTTTCTTATAACTCTGTATATCAAACTCCCAATGACAGAGAATGTTAGCTGTGTTATTGTACAAAACCTTGAAATTTGTGTTGCTACAAATTTCCACTTTTGAGCATCAATAGAAGCTTATGTGTTTTGGGATTTTAGGAAGTAGAATTAATTTTAGATAGAAAATTTTTACTTTTCAATGTATTTCCAACTTTAAAACACTAAGAATAATTCTATGTATACAGTTTTGATGCTGAGCAAAATAAGGTTGCTCCTGTGATGAGATCATTCTTTTAAAATGCTGACATTTACATTACATGTAAGTACATATGATAGTGAGGCTTCTGATGCACATTTTGTAATGGTATGAAACTGCAAAATATTGGTAAAAAACATAATGAGAGAACTCTTGTGAAAGATGAAATTTTTCTGTGGTACCCAGTATGGCTCTCCTGAGTATTGCTTTGGATCTCTGGGAGGTTTTAATTGGAAGGGCACTTTTGAAACACAACTTTGAGGACAGTCTTGTTTATAAACAGAAACAAACTTCAGAAGTTTAAGGCTTCCTTTTTTTAAAGTTGTTTGTTGGTTTTTGTTTTGTTTTTTTTTTCAAACCTATATCTGAAACTACATCAATACAAATTTTATTACTCAGTGTACCTTACAAATTTGCTAGTCTTTAAGCAAGCAAGTCTCGGAGGTATTTCACTTACTATGATACATTTCCCGCATAGACTATCACATTTGTCTATTTATTTTTTATTTTTTTTTTTTACTGTCAGTCACCAGTCCTGCCATGTTCAAGACTTTTAGTATGTTATTTGTTATATGTTCAATATATTCATACTCATTATAAATATTTTTCTGGTTTCCTATGGCATGCTGGTTTCCCCACTAATATTTTAATTGACTTTGTAGCTTATACTACATTTCACGTTTGGTTTTGGTCTAATTCTCCTCCCTCTTTTTTTCTTCATCACTGGAAAAATAATTTGTGTTTAGCATCTGTAACTATGAGTACTTCAGAGTTTTACTTTGCATTTCTAATACCCGTTCTTTATCTGTTTTAGCATCTCCCTGTATTCTTCCCAGTGTTCTTTACTTCCTATTTTCTTGTAAGTATTCTTTTTTTCCCCTCAGTTTCTATTGACCTGTTTAACCATGTGGAGTTAATTGAAGCTACATCTCACTCCTGAAGAGAATAATATAATCACTATATAAATTCAGTTCCATTTATACACCCTCTCCTTATGACTGGGGTATCTTGCTATTTGTCTAAAAAGTATTAAATGCAATATCTTTTTACCTAACACAGCTGTCTAAAATTGCACAGCATTCATCTTGGTAGAAATTAAATTTCAATTCCATTTACTGACACTGTCCTGTTTCTATTTTCTTTATTCTGTTTGTTTAGTGTTTGGAATCTGACATGAACAGGTGGGTCCCTGGCAGGTTTCAGGAAACAACCAGTCATGTAATTAATCTATCATTTTGTGGCATCTATGACACGTTCTAAATGGTTTCCAAGTTAAAATTGAGCTCATGGTTGTGGCTAGTTACATACTAGTGCCATTATTTCTGTGTACACTATCTTGCTTTACTCAGTAGTCATTTTTCTGTCTTTTGTGTAGTGACTTCTCTTGATATTTTTGGTTTTTCTTTGTGTTCTTAATGGATTGTTTCCTAAGGCAAGATTCAGCATTTTAGGCATCTACTGTATCTAAAAATGTTCAGCGCCTGTCACCCATGAACCACCTCTTAGTAAACAGAAGTCCAAGTACAGCTTTATGAACTTCCTGCTGAACGTGTGAGGCTTCAGTGCTGGGCTTTGGAATTGCAGCAATGGGAGCTGTAACAATTTGCAAGCCCAAAATTCAAATGGAGATGATTTTTTTTCTTTTCCTTTGCTTTCTCAAATGACTAGGTTGTTGACCCATGTCCTTCCATGCCCTTTGCAATGATAATATTTTTAAAAGCTGCAAATTTACTCTTGAACTGTGAACACACCAGTATGACTTCTGTGAAAAGATATGCTCCTACCTCCATCTCCAAATAGTCAAATAAACCTTGCTTTCCTATCGCCAGCTACAAAAACTATAAAAGTCTCTCTGAGGCTGCTGCACACTTTGATTTAAAGTATCAGACATGATACACTTTGTTCTTGGTTTTTGTGTAGCAACGGGCGTTATGGTACCTAAATAAACCTCCCTTGGTTTTGGTGTGGTTGATAGTAGTTGCTAAGTCCTGCTCTTTGAGACAGATTTTAACTGGTTTGTGTTTTTTGAAACTTGCTCGGAAATTTGCCTTAAACCACATTGGTTTTGCTGTTGGTTGGTTGTTTTCTCTGCCACATCTGTAACTTCCTAATTTCTTTATTTTTTTTCTTCAAAATTTCAGCCTCCTAGTGTTAGTGTTCATAATAATTTAGAGGCTGAGGTTTAATATTAATATATAAAATTTATATTAATATATAATGTATTGGTGCTGCTGAAACAGTATGTCCTACTTAAATATCATAGTGCTTATTCTGTTGCCTCATTAGCTGTCTCTTCTGTCTAGCAATAGTATCATTATTGGTACTTCCATCTAGATACATATAATTTCTCTAAAGAAAAAAAATCCAGTACTTCATAAAAGCAGATTTTTACAGGAGAAGATTGCCTTTGGGGATTGGGACCACCTGTAACTAATAATCCTGGCTTCTATACTGACTTGGTTTGTAGCCTGAGAGAAGCCACTTTGGCAGCTTTGCATCATTTTCTGTGTATGACAGCATGTGTTAACTACTTAATTAGTGGTTTATGGACTTACCAGTTTAGGTTTTTTGTCTGTAGATTTTTTTTTTGATAGTTTGTTCATAAATATGACAACAGTCAATGAAGTAGAAAGCCTAATGTCTTAAATAGAAGCTTACTGCTTTCCTCAGCAATATGAAGAACACCCGCCCTAACATTACCCATGCTTGTGTGATTCAGCCTGCTGCGGAAGGACAGCCTCCAGTCCTCCCGGCTGCTGGCTGAGAAGTTGTTCACTGCTTTCATCTGTGCTTGTTTCCTTGGGATTTACCCTGGGCATGTTTCCTTTTATATATTTGCTTATTTACCACTACATTCTTTATTGCAAAATTTGTTGAAAATATGTGTCTATGATGGGTATTTTCCCAGCACCCTAAGCCATCGTTGTAGAATGGTTTGGGTTGGAAGGGATCTTAAAGATCATCTAGTTCCAACCCCCCTGCCATGGGCAAGGGACACCTTTCACTAGACCAGGTTGCTCGAAGCCCCATCCAGCTTGGCCTAGAACACTTCCAGGGACAGGAAGTTTCTCCAGTTTCTCTGGGCAACCTGTTCCAGTGCCTCACCACCCTCACAGTAAACAGTTTCCTCCTAATATCTAATCTAAACCTCTCCTTTTTCAGTTTAAAGCCATTCCCCCTTGTCCTATTACTACATGCTCTTGTCAAAAGTCCCTCTCTGACTTTCTTGTAAGACCCCTTTAGGTATTGGAAAGCTGCTCTAAGGTCTCCCTGGACCCTTCTCTTCACCAGGCTGAACAGCCCCAACTCCCTCAGCCTGTCTTCATGGGACAGGTGCTCCAGACTGCTGATCATCTTTGTGGCCTCCTCTGGACTTGCTTGAGCAGACCTGTGTTCTTGTTCAGCTGGGGGCTGTGTTCAAGATCTTCGCTGTCTCTGCAAATCTCACATGTGGAGAACTATACCATTTGTACTGGGATCAAGCTGTTGGGAAAATGACATGAAAACAAATGCCTCCTGTGTCTTTTAGTACTTGCCTGCAGTGATACAGCATAAAACCTTATTGAGAGAGGATATCATATATTTTTTCCTCATGCAAAGATTTTGATCCAAGTCTTTTGGTAGCTGACTTTAGAACTTTCTCTGAGGGTTTTTTTGTTTAGGTGCTTCGGTTTGTTGGGTGAGGGTGGGTGTTGTTTTGTTTGTTTGTTTGTTTGGGGGTTTTATTATTATTTAATATAGGAAGAATAAAGAATTCTGGATATGCTCCATGAGTTCTCCAATTGCGGCAAGTCCTCACATGTGTGCTGATCCTGGCTAGTATTGCCAAAAACCACACAGGAGAGATCAGATTCATCTTGAAAGCACAGGTTATATTTACTTGCTCCTTTCCATCACGCCTCCTTTCAGCTGTTGCCAGCAGTTCATATTTGGAATTTATTCCTCTCCAGCAGTACAAAAGGAAAAATTTGGCAAGGTGATACACTGTTCTGAATTTCTTTTTCAGTTCAGGGCACCTAACTATCCAACACCTGTTGCATGGGATACCCAAATACAGCTTTCTTCGTCCTTCTTTCAATGTGGGCTTATTTTCCCAGAATATTGGGAAAATGATTGGAGAGATTGCCTCTAGAACTATTTGTGAATGCCTCTTTAAATGTGCTGCAAATATCGGTTGTGTGTTTTGCCTAAAAGCAAGGTCTTTTGGAAATCTTTTTGGCTTGAATCCTTGACTTTCCACTGATTATCTCTGAATCAAAAGTGAGAACCTACTTGGCACATGCATTTCTTAGTATGCCATTCATCAGAGGATCCTAAAGCTGCGTTTACACTTCCCTGAGACTTCTAATCTTCTTTTCACCCTATTTTCTTCCAACCCTTCAGGCAGCAGAAGTGTTTAAGCCCTCTTGCTAGCAGCTAGCAGCCCTCTTGCTTAAGTGCAAGGCTCAGGACTAAACACCCAGCACTGCAATGATTAGTTCTTCACTTGAGGTTTTTGGGAACCTCTTTGAAAAGACAGAGATTTCTCCTTTGTTCTTCCCCTTCCCACCCCAACCATTTATTTCTGCCAAGGCCAGTAATTTCTGATAAGAGGGTGCTGCTACAGAACAGCTTGCCTGTGTTAGTAGCAGCCAGCAACATTACGGATTGCAGGTTACTCAAGGATAAAGTATAGCTGGTCATGGTAAGGCACACAGCTGTGCACCCTTGTGTACTGGAAGATGGCTTCAGGTTCATTTGCCACCTCTTAATGAGCTTCTTGGTGAATATCCCACAGGAGGCTGAGGCATCTTCTATGAATAGCAAACATTAGACAGTGGCTGGAAAGACACGGGTGCCTTCCTGAGGTAGATATGTAAAAATAGAGGCGCTTCTTCCCAGCAGGAATGAACTCCACATACTCCGAGCACTCTGATCTTGGGGTTCCCTGAAAAGCTTGGCACATGCACATCAGTGTTCTGAACCTCTGAAAGTCCCGAGTCTTCTTTGTCTACTCCTTTTCTGCATTGAAATGCCAAATGTTGGGGGGAAGGGGGAGGGCCAGTTACGAATGGAGTTCTTGCAAACTCTAGTATTGAAAATCTCATCTATGTGATAAGAATGAACCTGCCAATAAGTATTCACATCTGTAAATAAGTATTCATTTTCTAAATGAAGGTAAATGAAAGAGTTCTGCCAATATAGTGCTATACCTATCTATATAAATCTCATTCATAATTTAGCTAAGATATTTTAGAATGTTTTGATGTCCTTACAAGCATTATACCACGTGTACCATGGTATGTATATGCTTATGTCTATGGAGGAAATTACCTGTGATGTCTTTTGGCAGTATCTGCTCTAGACTAGCCTTGCATTAGGGCACTGATATTCCACAGAAAGCCATTTTTCCCATCACCCTGGGAATTGGATTAAATTGCAGTGAGGTGCTTTTAATACAGAATGTGTTCACCTCAGGAGTTAGTGTGAAATAGCTGGGTTTAAACCTTAGCCTATTTTGCAATAGCTTTCCTCTGTAGATGAGCCCCGAGAGATGTCCTTGCTTAACTCTCAAATTTGAGAGCACTTCGAATGAATGCTGCGGTATCATAACCTGCAGCTCTAAAAATATCAAGATAGAAGAGTTTTCCCCTGTGAAATGTTCCCAGTATTAAAATGCCACAAAAAGGAGTCTGTAGCCTGAGAAAGGTTTTTCTTGTTTGTCCTTATTTGTGAGAAAAAGAAATCCAACCAACTCTTTGCTTCCCATATCAATTACTTTGGTGCATCCTGCTGTGAATTATGGCTGGGATTTCTTGACTGGAGTAATATTGGAGGCACTTAGGAATTTTTATGTACTTTTTTTCCTTACAGCCATCTAAAATGATGAGAATAATCATGTGCACTGTTTTCTATTTGTCAGTATCATCCTGACTATAGATTTAATGGAAGAAAAATCACTCCGAAATGAGTCTAAAACTGCATGGAAGAGAACAGTTGTAATTTATCTTAATGCCATGATAAAGGAGAAAAGTGTGATTACCTGAGCAGTGTTTGTTTATCTATTTTTGGTAAAATAATAAGAATAAAGATGTATCTGGAAAACCTTTTGCAGTTGTTAGGAAAGAAACATTTTTTTTTCCACCATGAGACTGTGGAAAATTTACTTAATACCTTATGCATAAAAATGCACAGTTCCTTTCCAAAGACAGTAAAACTTAATCAGACTCCTTAAAAGATATGTTGCCAACTTACTTATTAAGGTTATCTTTGTTGTTTTTATGGGCATGGTCTTAACCAATGTTAGGTACAGTGCTTCGTTATTCCCATCTTTTAAAGTATGTAAACTTTCTTTTATTTCCACTTATATGATATAAAATAATCAAACTAAGGTAAACATATTTAACTCAAGAGTGGAGAAATACCATTTTCTCTTGTATTGGTTGCCCACTTTCAGTAATAGAATTTTGTGTTCTTATTAGTTGCATTTTTGGTTGGCATTGCGAGTTTATCTTCACATGAATGCTTATGCTCTGAGAAGGAAAAACACTCAAGAGCAAAAATAATCTAATAGCCTATAACCTACTAAAAGCCAATATGAGCAGTAAGGCTGCCCTTTTCCTTACAATATTAAAATAACATAAATATATTTGATATTCTGTGTAATCAAAGAAACAAAGAAACCTATCTACAAAAGGGGGTGGGGGGAAGGCTGCTATAGACCATATTACTCTAAATGTGACATGGCAGTCAAGATTAAAAGCTGGTGTAAGATGAAAAAACTTGAAAAATTGAGTAGAAAAACATTACCAGGTTATGTGTGTGTGTTTGTCTTCTCATGTTAATTTACTCCACAACAACAGTGTCCCGTAAGACATGTAGGTTTAATAGGAGCAATGTTTCAAAGTGACATTTACAATTAACACCCATACAAGATATATGGAAGAGCAGGAGTTAAAGGGCATGAGAAAAGGGCTGTTTAAGAATTGAAGGTAGACATCGACAATCAAGCCTGCCAGCCACTGCATGAGAGTGCTTACTGCTGAGTTGTAGTGACCTATTGCTGATGTTCCACCAAGTTCTACCATCATAATTTGGCAGTTAATCTGTGCTTAAAACCTACATTCTTTGTGTACTGAAATGTGACATATTTACAAAAACAACTGAATGTGGCTGAAGACATCTAATGATTCCGTGTAACTATTTCCTTGAAACAGAATCAAGAAGGTTGTTAACTTTATTAGAAAGGATAAGGTTACAGCGCACACACACTCCCTCCCTCCCCCTCAACAGTAAGAATTTTGAGGAGGGTTCAGCACCGGCAGCAGGGTATCACAGTGACCAGCAGCCCATAATCTGAAGACTTTTCATCCTTTCAGAACGCTCTTTCAGAAACACAGAGCAAATCATCATTTTAGGTGAAATGTACAATAAATTGAGACTCTTTTTTTTCTTACAAATATTTATAGTGATGTTTCATGGGAAGGTGGAACTTTTATTTTATTCCAAAATGTAAATGCTATACTCAGACACAAAATGTAAATATGTACTCAGACAAAAAATGGGCACATACATAGCAGGTTTAGAACCCCCATTTTTAGTTTCTATAATCTGTGCCATTGCACTAGAATTCTAAGATATTTTCTGTGTAATTTCTGAAGCAGAGGTGGAAAAATTACTGGAAACTGTTAAAAATTATGTTTGCATTTGCATTTTCCCATCGCTCTCTGGGATCTGTGTCTTGTGTGAAATATTTGATGTAGTGCAGAGTTAAGACTGGAAAAGCTTAACAGTGTTTACAGTTAGAGCTTGCTAGTACATATGAACACACCCCTGTGTGTAGGCAAAAAATGCACTGGACAACTGACGTGAAGTCTTGTGGATTATATATATACAGGGAACAATAAAGCAGTGAAAGTATAGAAAGGATTTTAAAAAAATGCAACTTACTTCTAGCACTGGTTTTAATTTAATTTTTTTTTTTCATTGAAAATAATTGTTTTTTTTTCCAATCAGTGTTCCAGATCATATTGTTCCGTGTCTGGTACTTGAGTTGTACTCAGTTACCACTGAAGTGTTATTTTTGCAGTTAACACTTTAAGACGTTGCTGTTGGTGTTTGTTCATTTGCTTATTCAAGTGGGATGCTTATTAATCCCTTCATCACTTAGTTTAGAAGAGGATGTGGTTGGTGCATCGAGGTATAGAAAAGGTTTGTGAGTCCTTGAAGCTCCTTTTAAACGCAGAAGGCTTCTCTGAAAATACTGAGTGATTTTGTGATTTAAAATGAGGGATGACTTTCAGTGCAGATGAATGCCAAGCAATGAGGAGGGAATAAAACAGACTTCTATGCAAAACCTGTGCCTATAACAGAACATAAATCAGTGACTAGTTCCTAACTTCATGTTGCTGCTCAGGAAAGGGCATTGGGTTTATTTTGGGTAGTTTTCTGCAAACATCTGTTCAGTCCTAGTTTAAAAAAAAAATCCCCATATTGAATAATATATGCCATTTTACACAGTGTTCTAAGATTTAGCAGATGAGGAAGAGGCATGGAGAGGAATGGACAGTCTTAGGCTGCCTTCTGAAAGAAGAAAGAGGAAATAAGATGGGGGCTAATCAATCTCTGATGAAAGCGATGAAGAAAGTCCAGATATATGTTGTAGAACTTGCTGCCAAAAGGTACTTCAGAAGAAAAATCCATAGTGGTTTTGAAAGTAAATTGGACAGTCCCATGGGGGAGAAGAGTTTAATTACATGGGATTTTTTGCAGCCTATGATTCTGGGCATGCAAATTTTAGTAATTGCTATGTTTCTGATGGCTGGACTTAAAATACTTGGACAGTATCGTTCATACCTCCCAAGTTCTTATGCTTGTTCCTTGGGCATCTCTGCCTTTGAGAAATGGCATACTCTGTCACTTCAACCTTTGAATAAAGAGCACCAGTACTATCACCTTTGTACCCAAAAAGAAGCATGCAAAAAAAGCTTTGCTGGTTTTAGAGCATCTCTTTGGATGTGAGCCCAGTATTGTTGCAGGGAGGGGAGTGTTTGTATTCGAGGTTTGCTGTGTAAGCTAAACTGAACTTCTCAAGAATTCAGGAGACAGTAACAGTGAGGCACAAATATCTTAGAGGTGCTTGGGATTGTAACTTTGGATAGTTGTGAAGTCCCCTGTTATTTGCTTTGTTTTTAACTCCGATGTCTGGCATCATGCATTTTAATTGTTATCCCGCTCACATTTTGGAGAGGTTTCTTTTTTTCTGGCTTCTGACAGTGGAATACAGATGATTTTGCATTTGTTCTGCCCCTTTCCTAACACTGGTATTTTGTGCCTGTCTTCCTTTGGACAAGACCAGTTCCTTTCTTATCTCTTACTCATAGCTCTTTTTTTCCCCTCTCCAAGGGCAGCTGCATGAGAAATTGGTGACTGTTACCAGGTTTGGATCAGCAGCTGCAAAACAAAGTGGTCCTCTTAATTTCATTTTTGTATCTGTACAAAAAAAGCTTTGGCTTTGTGCAGTAGTAGTATGTCTTCACCTCTGAGATCACGTTACATTAGCAGTTTGCAGGTGGAACAGTTTTTTTAACTATAAGCTGTTTACCTCTTAAACAAACATGGTCCTGCACTAGTTGACAATATCCAGGGTAAACTGTCTTTTTTCCAAGTCCTTATTTATTTTTGGATGCTCAGTTTGAAAAGAGCGGGCTGTGTTGTTTTGTTTGTCTTTTATATGTATTAAAATGCAGAACTGTTTTTGGTTTGTTATGAAATCCTGTTTTAAAACATTAAAATGTAGTTCTAATTAACGTGAAGATAAGTAACCTCAATGCAAAGTTTTCATGCGAGGAAGTCTGTGGCAATACAGTTAATTCTCAATGGCACTTTCTTATTTTGTCCTCATTTACTGCAACACATGTCCAAGATGTGCAGCAAAACAACCTTTGCCGGTGTGTATGTAGCATGAAGCACTGCTTTATGTCTCTGCATTGTCTCTTCACCCCTGGGGATTAGATGCTAAAAGAAAGAGCCCCCTGTGCTGTCAGGTGTACAAGGTCCCAAACTTACAGGGATGATGACAAACACTAACCAACCTGTTTTAACTCCTTTGGTGCCATTTTCTGATCTGTACCAACTGGCTGAGTCTCCCTGCACAGAGGTGTGGTTTCTAAAGTTAACAGGTTTTTTTATTCCAGTCTAAGGATCCTAAAAGTGTGTTTTCAATATTGCATATAGGAGTATTCTTCCACTGAACTGCAGCTTGTGGTTTGAAACAGCATTTGTTGACAAGTGTAGACAGCATTTATATAAAAGCTCAGAAGGTCTCTTGCCAGTTCAAGAAGCATGAAAGGAGGCCTGTGGTGTTTACATCTTGGTCTCTCTTGCCAGAGGTTTTGTCTTTCAAAGTATAAAATCATTGCCTCTTACATCTCAAAAGTCATTTTCTGGTATTTGAGTATGGCTTTGGAAGTGTGAGTTGTGGGAAAATATAGGCTCAAAGCTCTTGCACAAGTTTACTGACTCCTGTTTTGGCTTAGTCTAATCTATTGCGCTCTCCCAATTCTCCATGTTTTTCACTATGCCTAGGATAGGAGACAAAAAACTTTCACTGGGGTTTAAAAATCAGAGATGATTTCAGGTTTTTTAATTTACATTTCCCATTGAAAAAAAAAGCCAACGAAGTCAGTGATACCATTTCATCTTGTGTTCCTAGTGAAATATGGAACAACACTGGTGTTCCTGCAAATTCCCTTTCAAGGGAACTCTTTTGAAGGAATGTAATTGCCATTGTAGGGTTTACAAGGGAAAGGCATTGAAAACATTCCTCATCAACTTCATACTTAGTATGCATCAAATTTTTATTTGTTCTCCTGAAATGAAAAAAGGAATTTCATAAGCCATGAAAAATTGGGGAGTAAACATGAAACTATTTTGACAGTATAAAATATTAATTTTCTGTTTAATTTTGTTCATCTCTGCCTCTGATAACAAACTGAATCCAGTTTCTTACTCTTCACTTTAAACAACTAAAAAATCCTGAGTTGTCTTTAACTTCTTCACAAAAAGTGATATAGTGAGAGAATTAAATCACTATTACAATGAGAAAGACCTTAAAAAATAAAATAAAACCTTATTATTTTATAGCTCTTATAAGAGGCAACTTGCCTAATTAATCATAACAGATTTATCATAAAATGTTGATTTTAAAATATTTTATATAAAAACTTCATTTATATCTGAAGGCAGTTTCTGAAAAACAAATAGGAAAATGTATAATGTTCTAAATTTTGATTATGTTAATCTCTTATTGTCTCTCTCATACTTCATATAGGACAAAGTAGCAGCATTTGAATACAGTGAAAATATTAAGATATAGGATATTCCAGTTACCTAAGTGAGCCTGTTTAATGTCTTCCTTGGACCCACAAGTGTTTGAAGTATGTTCTAATTAAAACAGAATATTAAAATCATAGCATTGCCTTCTATTAGAACTCTAAAAATATAACTTCTTCAGAAAAATAACGATGAGTTAAGCAAGATCCATCAATGACATTTAATGAACAACTTACTTATAGTTGGTTTTACTCTACTTTTAAAGACCTCATATGCACAGTGTTCTGAAGTGCCTGTTAGTAAGATAAGAGCTGTGGATTTCTGAGATTTTAGTCTCAGACATCAGCTTTCAGAAAAAGTCTTTCAAAACTTTTCTGTCTTGGCATGTAACACACTTTCCCACATTTTTAACCCTCCTGTCCCCTCCCCCTAAGCATACTCCATTACTTTAGTGTGACAAATTCTATGGTGGAGATTTTACATGGAGGCCTAAACTTACAGATGAATTATAGATCTAATGCGTTCTTTTATTTTCCCTTATGAATGGTAATTATTTGGTATTATGTTTCTAATGTGGAGTACATAAAAACCTGTCCCTCCTGTGACATAGGGAATGGCCTGTTTACTTGCATGCCTTCAAATTCTGTCTTTTTTTAAGTGACTGGGAACAAGACCAGAAAGACTTAATGCTCTATTTGCCGATAATAGCAAAATAAATTAAAAACAATTTCAATTTATTTAATTAAATATTTATTTAATTTATTTAATTTAATTTTAAAAAGTAATAAAAATTGTTTAACATGAAAAATACCTTATTGTCTATGAATCCATTAAAATATCCATCACCACATGGATCTTGCTTCCCCCTCAAAGAACTATAGTCTGTATTTCTTCGTTTCCATTTTTCTTTAAAGATTATTGTGCTTTATATTATCTTGTCAGTGAAGTTCTTTATTTGGTTTATTGTGCCTTTTTCTTCTGTATAGTAACTTCTGGCATTTGAAAAAAATAGGCTTCTGCTTTCTCTTCACAATGTTGATGCTGTTAAATGACTTTAAAATGTTGGACAGGGAGAAAGCAGAGTGTTAACCAACTGAAGTGCATTGGTATTAGGAAGGTTAAATACACCTTTCTCTCCTTCTGAAAATAAGTGTATGATGATTGGTCTGTTCGGCTCATTTTAAATGTATTTTCTCAAAACTGTAAAATTACTTTCTTGAATCGCTTTGTCACTTTAATTTTACTCTATGCACAGTGTCTACTTCAGTAACTTCCAGGGTACTGGGTTTCATATTTACTGTGTGTTCTTAATATGACCTCGCATTTTCTTAGCATTTTCATGCTAATAGGGATTTTGAGACTGGTGGGCTAATAAAATGTAATTGTTCTTGTTTAAACTGTTTCCAGGTGCATCCACCTTTATGGAAGCATTAGCAGCCAATGGTACAACCAACATACAGACATCTGTAGCAGGAGTGACAGCCAGCAAACGAAGGTTTATTGATGACAGGAGAGATCAACCTTTTGATAAAAGGCTACGCTTCAGCGTGAGACAAACGGAGAGTGCGTACCGGTACAGAGACATTGTTGTCAGGAAACAAGATGGATTCACGCATATTTTGCTATCAACAAAATCATCTGAAAATAATTCATTAAATCCAGAGGTCAGAACAATTCTGATTTTGGGAGGGGAAGGGTGCTGGGGGAGTTTGAAGTCCTTGCCTCATTTATGCCTCTTATTCAGGCACAAACGTACGCAAAACAAGATACAGGTTCTTGCAAGATGTTACAAGTACAATTGACTTTATGCATAATTCACTTGAGTTTAAAAACTGTTATCTGACAGTGTAGATGTACTGTCTTTTATGAGATGTGCGGCGATTTACGAAGTGCAACTTGAAAAAAGCTTTAGCCTCAATTAAGGTTATTTTTTTTTTTCTGTACTGGTTGCATGTGCCATCTGCTGTCCAAATTACAGAAATGCTGAATGAATGCTTTAGTTACAGATAATGTCTAATAGATCTTTCCTTAATGATTTAATTATCTTAGTCTAATTACATTTTTAAAATGCAAAGCTTCTAATACTTTAACTTTCTTTTTTTTGGATAATGAAGAAAGTTAACTTTTCTAATATGATGGTTGAGTGGACCCTAAGGAAAAATTAAAGATGTCAAAGATCTCAAGGGGGGAGGAAGGGAAGAGAGCAGCATGCTACTTTTTAATGATGGATTAAAATAATTCTTATGAAATTTTTGTCTTTCAGGTAATGAAGGAAGTCCAAAGTGCACTGAACACAGCAGCTGCAGATGACAGCAAACTTGTGCTGTTCAGTGCAGTTGGTAGCATTTTCTGCTGTGGTCTTGATTTTATTTATTTTATACGACGTTTAACAGATGATAGAAAAAAGGAAAGCACTAAGATGGCAGAAGCTATTAGGTATGTAAGATTATCTTCAGTCATCTGATGGGGATTCTTCATCATGTAACCTGGCTTGTTTTATCTTTTTGGTTCTAAAAGCCTCTAATTCAAAAAGATCTCAGACATTCACCTGTTATGAGATATACTGTGCAGCACTTCTTTATACTCTCTGTCCCTTTCTATTTGGGTTATCATTTGACACATCACTACTTTTATTTTTAAAATTGAACTATGGGAGTATGGTAATAGTCGTCCAGTTAAAACCAGTTTTAAAATACTTAAATAGCCATAGGGTTTCAGGAAAACAAATTTAATACACAAAAACACAAGATGTGCATTGAATGAGTAACTTGAATGGGCTGCCCAGGGAGGTGGTGGATTCTCTGTCCCTGAAGGTGTTTAAGAAGAGACTGAATGTGGCACTTAGTGCCGTGGTCTAGTAACTGTGGTGGTTGTGGATCAAGGGTTGGACTTGGTGATCTCAGAGGTCCTTTCCAGCCCATCTGATTCTATGGTTCTATGTTCAGAGCACTGAAGCGATGGATGTTTTAGAGGAGTAGATTAATACTAGTGAACATCATCCCAATGCTAGGTACCAAACCTACCATTTAAACAAAATGAGCTGAACTACTACTAAGTAGAAGAAAATATATGGAAAAGAAGTATATGTCTTGGAGACATGTTTTAACAGAACAAACAAGTAGCTTATCATTTGAACACTGGTCTTGAGATTCTGGTGTCTTGTATGCTTCCAGAGTATCTGTATTCTTTCAGAGACCTGTCTTGTATTGTTGTTATCGATATTCAAGAAAAGGCCATGTGGCATGTAAAGTCTGTGTCATTGGAGGCACAGTTGGTTCACAAAGATGGTTGTAGTTATTTTTATCAAAGGAAATTTTTCAGTCATTCCATGTAAAAGTTGCTCATGCAGTGACTTCAGATGTGGTCAGAGGCTCTTAACATTGAGCTTCTATCACTAGTTTAATTTGGGCCCTTCCAGAAACCTGATCTTTCATCTATTATTCTTTGTTAATAAAATGGGCAAAGGTAACTTAAAAGACCTACAAATACACCTCCCCTTTCAAATATAATAATGGTATTTTTCATTTGTGTGCTAGAGATGATCCTCTTTGGAATATTCAGACATGATGAACATTTTTTTAAGTCTCTGGATGGGATCTTTGCATGATGACTTGTGTAAGATGGTTCCAGAAATTAGTTTTGCTTTTAGCTATTTCAGTTTACTGGAATTAGTTAAGAAGCAGCATGATAACCTTTAGTGATGAATGTAATACAGTAAAATTGTCCTGTTTCACAGAAATACAGAAGTATGTAATGCATATAAAGAGCAAACATTAAAATTACCTGTGTATGTATATGTACACATATGCTTAATTTTTTCTGACAAGCTCTTGAAGGCGTTACTGTTTGAGAACAGAGAAACATCCATGCTTTGTGGGTGCTGGAATGAATTGGCATTTTTTTGTTGACAACAAGGATGAGAATATGCATTTGTAACTTAACAGCATAGTACCCAGAGCATTATAACCAACCAAGAGAAGGTAGACAAGGAGGGAAAGTTTACAGGTGTGTGATCTGTGATAATGGAGCTCTACTGTTTGTGATTGGTTTATAATTTTAAAAGGCAGATTTATTTATTAAGGAAAGCTGTTTCCCAGTAATCCAGAAATGCTTATTAAGGAAAATCATTAATGCTTTGCCCATCTTCATTTATACCTTATTACCTTCACTTAAAAATACATGTAGTTACCTTATACCAATGCCATACATAAATACAGTGAAAACAACCAGGGTTGTAGCCACAGTTTTGCTGCCCAGAGGTGAGGTATGGCTGCAGCCTTATCTGAGAGAGCTGTGAGGCATGTGAATATACCTCAAGTGACAGGTCAGCTGATGCTTCTGGGAGGGGTGTTAAATCTGCACCTGCCCAACTACTGTGCTTTGTTGGGCTGGGAGAAATGCTAGGCTTTTACAGAAGCAGAAGATGATTGAGGTTGGAAGGGTTATCTTGTTCAACCTGGCTCAGCTCAAGCAAGGTTACCTAAAGCAGGTTTCCTGGGACCATGTTTAGTCTGGGTTTTTTTGATATACCCAAAGGTGGAGAGTCCAGGACCTTGTTGGCTGCCTGTTAGGTCACCCTCACAGTGCTTTCTACTGTTCAGGGGGACCTTGTGTTTCAGTTTGTGTATAAATACCTGAAGGGTGATGCAAAGAGGACAGAGCCAGGCTCCTTTCAGTGGTGCCCAGTGAGCACATTGATGACAACCCCCTGAGCCTTCTCTTCTCCAGGCTGAACAGTCACAGCTCTCTCAGTCCCTGGGTCATCTTGGTGGCCCTTTACTAGACCCTCTTGAGTCTCTCTTTCACTGGAGAGCCCATAACTGGACACCAGGGCTGAGCAGAGAGGCAGGATAACTTCCCACAACCTCCTGACAACATTCCTCCTAAAGCAGCGCAGGATACTATTGGCCTTCTTTGCCACAAAGGCACACTGCTGGCTCAAGTTCAATTTGGTGTCTGCCAGGAACCCTAGCTCATTTTCTGCCGTGCTGCTTTCCAGTTATTTGGCTTCCAGCATATATTGGTGCCTGGGGTTGTTCCTCTCCAGGCGCAGGACTTTGTACTTCCCTTTGTTGAACTTCATGAAGTTCTCCAGCCTGTCAAGGTCCCTCTGGATGGCAGCACAACTCTCTAGTCTATCAGCCCAGTTTTCTATCATGAGCAAACTTGCGGAGGGTGCGCTCTGCCCCATCATCCAGATCGTGAGTGAAGCTGTTGAACAGTGCTGGACCCATCACTGACCCCCTGGGGTGCAACACTGATTACTGGCCTCCAACTAGGCTTTGTGCCACTGGTCACCGCCCTCTGGGCCAGCCATTCAGACATTTTTCAGTCCACCTCACTGTCTGCTCATCCAGCTCATACATCAACAGCTTGACTATGAAAGTCTTATGGGAGACAGTGCTAAAAGCCTCACTGATGTCTCTGTAGACAATATCCACTGCTCTCCCCTCATCCACCAAATAACCACCTCATTGTGGAAGGTTGTCAGGTTGGTTTTGAAAGTGATGTTACTGTGGAGATTAATTATTACAGATTTTTCAAGGGCTGGTGTATTTTGCTCTCTCGATATATGTAGTGAGTGCATGTTTCTGTTTCTCTTCAGGAATTTTGTGAATACTTTTATTCAGTTTAAGAAGCCTATCATTGTAGCAGTAAATGGCCCAGCCATTGGACTTGGAGCATCTATATTGCCTCTGTGTGACGTGGTTTGGGCTAACGAGAAGGCTTGGTTTCAGACACCATACACTACTTTTGGACAAAGTCCAGATGGATGTTCATCCCTTACATTCCCTCGGATAATGGGCCTGGCTTCTGTAAGTAGCTTGCAGGGTAGGGGCCGACAGCTTCACAGTTCAGTTGTGATAATTTATCCAGCGTGATTTCAAGACTTTTTGCCTTTGCTGTGTTGTCTTTTTCTTAGTTTTTTTCTTTCTCTCATGAAAACCTTTCATGAGAAACCACTCTTTATAGCTTCTCTGCCCCATGCTCTTACAAGTTAGCCTTCACCTGCGTGCACGGAACAGAAAGCAGGTGTGGGACTAAATCCCACATTGTGGGCACCTTTAACCCTGGTGGTGTGGGAGTGGTTGTGTCCTGTATACCAAGACATACCTTCCCTGCTGATGCCTCTGAGGATCAGCCAGCAGTGTCTTGCATTCAGCACAGCATCAGAGTGTAGCAGAGAATGGGCTGCTCTGCACTCGGTGTCGTTACATGGCAGAGCGCTGTGTCACCACGCAGCAGCAGTCTTACGCTAGTATGCAAAATAAGTATTTTAGCTTCCATGCACCTGTAAAAAAAGCTATTTAAAAACCTCTTACCTACATTATTTTCATGTTCCTTAGTGGTTTTCATGCTGTGTTCTCTGAAAACTTGGACCTAAGTCGCATTTCAATTTGACCAGTATGAAACAAGTGTTCGTACCTACACCTGTTTTTCCAAAATTGCAGCTTATTGTAAAAGCCAGTTTTTTCCCTGTAGGTATTTATTGATTTAAAAATATAGATTTCAATATATTAAAACATCACTTTGAACAGATCTAATGACTAACTGTTTGATGTCTGGATTTAGTTATTTGAACAGAACAGAAAAGGTAACTGAAATAGATTAACAGTTATAACAGTATCTTTAATATTTTAGCATGTTTCAAACTACTGATTGTTCCTTTCCCTTTTTATTTGGCCATCCATCCATTCATCCATCCATTCCATCCATCCTCGTCCTTTAGAGACTTGTGGTTGTTACTTTAATTTTTTTAGAAGTTGTACGAAAAACTCAAGAAGCTCTTCCCTAGTATACTCTTCCATGTGTGTTCGTGAATGCTCTCATTTTTAAATATAAATATTTAAATTGAAAGCTTCCAGTGGTAACAATTCCATAATGTTCAGTGCAGAAGGGGAGAAAAAAATCCACTGTTTTCATACTATCCTTGACCCTCTGCAGTATAGCAATGTTGGTGCTGTATGGGACAAAATTGAACTTTACTCAGCAGATTTCATGAAGTATGTTCACAATCCATACTGAAGACTTTGATAAAGCAGCATGCTTTTTACCTCTGAAAGGGAGAGAGAAGTCAGCAGAAAGATGTTAAGACTGAGATGCAAAACATTTGGGGGGGGGAAATTAAAATATCATACAAAAGAAAGAATTAAGCCCTCTGTATGCATCATAAAATTTTCTACAAATGTATCAACTCAGCAATATTAGTCCTGCCTTTAACTCTTGTAAATCAGATTCAGTGCAATGTTAGTGGCGGCAGCAGCTATGTGAAAATCTTCAATTGCAAGATTGCTGGAAATACTTTTCCTGTGGGATCAGTCTTGGCTAGTAAGCAGGTCTATCATGGATGGTTTTTTCACAGAACACATTCAACAGCGGTCTTATTACAGGAAATCTGAAGCCCAAACCTTAGAATTCAAAACTGATACTGCGTATTGGGAATACCAAGAATTTTAGAAGTGTTCTCAGGCTTAGCTTTTGAGTGTGAAAATAATCTGCAATAGAGATTAAGGTGATGTCTGTATGGAGAGATATGCTATTGTGTGTTTGCTGTGCAGTTCTTGCTCTGGTTGTCCTGTCTGGATATAGAGCACAGGAGCTGTGTGATCAAGCATCAGATACTGGGTTTCCCTGTCAGTCCCCAGTATGCTTGGCAGCATTTCTTGTGCTTTTCTGTCAGTCATAAGGCTTACACGTTTCCATAGTGCCTGTAGTCCACATCAGAGCCAGGATCTCGGGTTTTCCAGAGACCGGATGCCTTCTGATCATAGTGCAAGAGAACTGAGATGCTCCATGGCCCCAGTGCCTGTGGCCTTGCACGAAAGGTCCTGGTGAGCCTCAAAGCCCTTACTGTGAAAGAGAGACGAGAGGAAGCTCCTCTGTGGAAGGAGAAAGACAGACTGGGTAGAAAATTAAGGTTTCTAATGAGACTCTTGCGTTACTGAAATATTTTTATCAACCTCATTTCTATTGCTATATTACCTTTCTTGGAAAGTAACCACAAGCGTATTAATTTTTACAGCAGGTACAAGGAGTGATTATGTGGTTAAAGTTTGTATAGCAGTGGGTCTCCAGCAGATATATTGTGTATAGATCAGAAGTGAAGATGCCAGAGCAAGACATTTCCCTTCAAAACCTGTCAAGTGACAATATGAATGAGAATGCTCATTTTGTGTGAGGCTTTAAGCTAATATTGTGTCACAGATGGCAGAAGTAAGCTAACTGCACCATTCTCACCCATGTTCAGGAGAATTTAGCAGTTGCCACTAAGTTTTTGGGAAAAAATTATCAAGGTTTTCTAGCATTAATTTTTATCCATGCTACCAAAGATATATGTGAAGAATATGTAGATCTGACCAGATGAGTAAAATTTTTGCCTTTCCTAATTACCATTTAGATTGACTTCACATTTTTATCTTTGATATAAACATTTAGTATTTTTCAAAATTATTTTGGAAGAATATCCGCATCTGCCTAGGAAAATGGATATCTCTTTAGATAAGCTTGTGTACATCACTGGGTTTTAGCTAGTGTTTCAGGTTATTATTATTTTTCACATATTTTCTGGAAAATTAGAAGGAATGGTTAACAAACCTTTTTATATGATTTTGCATTCACAGAAGGTAGAACTATAGGGGTGAGAATTTGATCATAGTGCAAGAGATTTGGGGGTTTTATAAACTAATATGTGTGAATCACAGGTTTCTGTATTAACTATGAAAGATGTGCTGATGATAAATTTTAAGGAAGGAAATGCCAGATTTTGTATTTCATTACAAAGGGGCAAGTCATAGACTGTAGATATTAGACTTCAAATTGCTTCATGTGTAAAATGTCAATACCCACAGTAAATAGATAATTTGAGGTCCTTAATTGAAAGTTGCTGACATAATTACCAAAACTTCCAGTATTAAAAAGCATTAAAAAACTCAGAATTTTGCCCTCAGGTTTGGGTGTTTTATAGCAGCCTTATTTCTTATATTTCAAGAGTCCAGTAATGGGTTTGTCACACTTTTCATGCAAATAAGTCATTAAGAAACATTAAAACCAATTCTTTTTTTTTTTTTAACTAAGATTTACTATTACTCTGACTTTTTAGCTTCCACTGGCTGTTTCCATGCAGATGTCACTGCAGACAAAGTTTAACTATGTAAGAATCTTCACTAAAGGTAGAATTAAAGCAGTTGTAGGGCAAAGCTTTAATGGGGAGATTAGTAAATAGGGAAGTGCATGATAATTACAAATCAAAAATATTTACAGAATTGGAGACCACGTTGTTGCATAGAATGTAGTAGTCAGTTCTGTGTACCTTTATGTGCAAGACCTTTTAAGTACTGTTGGTTTTTAATAAGACTGCTACATAAGATTTTGAAAGGATTCATCAGTTCAATATTGAACTCCTGAAGAAAATGTGAATGTTTATTTTCTACGAATTTGTTCAGAAATTAGAATACATTATTATAAAGGGCAAGCTGATATATTCTTTGTTGTTTTACAAATTTGCCAGGCCTTGTAACCTATTACCACATATACAGATAACCAAGTCAGCAATACTGCAAGAAAGCCAGAGTTAACAAACATTAACAGCCAGGAAATGACAAAAGATGCTTTCACATTTAACCCTTAGTCACAGACCTCCGTATTTTAATAACTACTGACATAGTACTAGTCAACAGCATGGACCAACTATCTGTAGGCCAGTCTTTCTATTTTTTAATTAAAACTTGGAAGAGCTATAGTAAAAACTATTTCAAATAGTGCAGGCATTTTTCTTGTTTGTTTCAAACATTTTTCCTTTAATGAGTTTTGTCTCATTACATTTCATACCAGAAGTAACTTTTTATCCCTTCAGGCCAATGAAATGTTGTTCAGTGGAAGGAAGTTGACGGCGCAGGAAGCTTGTGCCAAAGGACTCGTCTCTCAAGTGTTTTGGCCGGGAACATTCACACAAGAAGTAATGGTTCGAATTAAAGAACTTGTCACATGTCATTCAGTTGTAAGTTTCCTTTATTTTCTTACATTCTTATGATTAGATGAATAAAAATTATTTTAAGCATTATTAGACTGCATCGTTTTGTCCTCCAAAGACAAAAGAGACCATTTTCATGAAACAGGGACTGCATTATAGTACAGCAATGTTTTTTGACATATTTTTATGTGTTTTTCTGTTTCTGAGGTTTTTAGGATTTTTTTTTTTATTTATATCTAACTCTTCTTAACCATGATGTGCTATGGCATATAAAGAACATAAACCAGTACTGGATTTTTTATAATATACTTTGTTTTCAACATAGTTGCTTAAGTCCAACTTACTCTAACCAACAATGTAAACAGTTGCCCTAATATCAGCACAGAAACACGGAAATCTTGAATTGTCTTGAGCTGCAATTTAAATTACCAAGGAAATAAATAGTCTTTGACATTATGTTAAACTTAGTTTTATGAGTAACACCTAGTGCAGTCAGGGTTGTGTGCACTACTGGCAGTTGCAAAAGATAGTTAAAACTGCCACTGTTTGTTGCTTTCTTGCAAGAAAAGGTGCAGTCCAAAATAACTGTTCCGTGCATTAGAAATTTTGTATTTTAAAGCAAGTTAATAGTTTTTTAAATGGAAAAGCAGATGAGATTTTTTTCAGTGTATCTTAAGTGCTCAAGAAATTCAAGGTCTGCCTAGTTATTAAAACTGTACTGAATAATAGTGTTATGTGCTCACTAAAATGGACTTGGAGTTTTCCCTAGTTATAAGACCATATAATTGTTATTTTATTCCTTTCATTATTTCCACATTTTTGTGCACTTTTAAATTGCGCTGGTGTAATGTAAAGGAAATTTTATGTGATGCTATGCAGAAGACTATGAGAAATGTTTCTTATAGTCATAGTATGCCCATGAATTGATAAGCTTAAGTTCATGATCAACTTCTGGATCCATCCATATAACCTGTAAGTGCACATGTTGCTTAGTTCTCATGTAATGCTAACCCAAGTCCCCCTTTTTATTTTTGGCCTAGGTACTTGAAGAATCCAAAGCTTTAGTACGTAACATCATGAAGGTGGACTTGGAACAAGCAAATGAAAAGGAGTGTGAAGTTTTGAAGAAAATCTGGGGCTCAGCACAAGGGATGGACTCAATGTTAAAATATCTGCAGAACAGAATTGATGAGTTCTGATGAGATGCCCATTGACACTGGAATTGTATTTCTTGGACAGCGGGGCAAACAAAATATGCCCATTTAAAAAAAACCCTATATAAACTAACCCCTTGTTCAACTTGGGAACAGGAGTGGACACACACACACCCCTCCCTCCCCTTGTATTGTCAAGGGGTTTAAAAGTACTGTATCACTTAAATTTGAACAAAACTCCTTTTTCCCTGATTGTTACATGCAGATATATATACACACACACAAGTGTATGTGTGTGCATATATATATATGTCTTTTATATATATATAAATGTAATATGTGTGTGAGAGTGTGTACGTAGACACACGCACACAAGCTAAAAAAATGATAGAGTGCACTACCAAACATCTCTTTAAAAGCTCTAGTTTTTGTTATCTTTGGCTAGTACTGTATCAAATAGAGAATTAATTAAAAAGTGAATGGTGTTGCATTATTTTCTGTGTGGCAGGGAAGTCTGGAATAATGCTTTTCTTTTTCATGAGAATACAGAATTGAAACGGGTATTAGCCAGCCCTTACTTTCTCTGCCCAATGAGTCAGCTAAGATACAAGCCGTTGTCTCAGAAGAAGGTTGAAATACCTCAAGTAATGGAACATTCTGAAATTTTGGGGAACTAAACCCTAGTAAGGTTAAATCACGCATATCCCCAAAAAGAGAGTGTGCTCAGGATGAATGCTAAGAAAACACTCTGTCCTTTTTTGGGGGGGAGGTATAGAGGGGTGGGAGAAAGGGGGCAGGAATATGTTTGATTCTTACCCAGACAGCATGAAGAAACCACTGTCTCTTAGGGAAGGGGAATGAGGGAAAGTGGGAGGGAAATGGAAGGGGGAAGGAAAAAAAAACAAACAACACAAAAAAGCTTGTTTTGCAGTATTAGTGAATCACTGAATATCTTATGTATGAATATCCTAAGTTATAAGTTAGTTTTAGTGGGTTTTTAAAAAGCCTCTCTGGGTTTGTTTTTGTTTTGTTGGGGTTTTTTTGTTTTGTTGGTTTTTTTTTTCTTTGTCTTTTTTTTTTTAATAACTACATAAGTGCTTCTGTTGCTGGGTGAGAATACTACTTTATATACAGTTTGGGTTTTGTTTTCGGTTCTTTTTTTTTTCCTATTTGCTGGTTTAATTGATGTATTACACCAAAAATGCATTTTATGTTCATAAATTTTAGTTTCACTTAGAATATATTATTTAATAAGTTAAAATTCTTTTGGCACACTATTAAGTAAAAAAACAAAAAACCTTTTAAAAAAAACTACCTTATATTAGATGTTTAATGTTCTTTGTCTATGCTTTTTTATTATTTGAAATATACACTATATGCAGTATGGTGTAAAAGAGTGCCCTGTGTAAATAGACCTATTTTGCATTCCTTTCAGGAGTGGTTATTGATTCCTGACTGCAGATATCTATTATTACTTGGGTATCTGTGCTTGCAATCTTATTGAATGTATTATGAAGAATGAAAAAGAAATCAAACCTTATTTTTGTACAGTTTTGAAGTTTTTACTTGGAACTGACCCACCTCCCCTTCCCAGTGGAGAGCTGTACAGTGTGTAAATCTGCCTTTACCTTGGATTGGTACAGTATTTTTGCATCTGTGGGACCTACTTCTTTGTTCTAGTAGTTTGAACTATATATAAACTGTACAATCTGTAAAGTTTTTATAGAATAAATATTCAGCTGTGAAAACTGGTTAAATAAAACTAATATTTCTTAACACATTTTAAATGTGGTTCTCTCGTAGAGTTGTCTTTTTCAAAGACATTTTCATTCTGATTTTAAAGTAAAAGTTGCTGAAACAAATCTTGTAAATCAGAGGCCTCGATATTTATGTGTTATTTTGTTTAAAAAGCTCTTAATTTCCTTAAAATTAAAACATGAATATTAATTTATAGTTGCTAATTACATAGAAGTTTTCTCTTACAGCATATAGACAGGGGAAGAAGACATAGAAAGTAATTCTATTTTTAATTTTTTTGTTACAGTTCCAAAAGAAATGTAAATGTTTCTTTGCAATCTCTTAAAAATGGATCATTTTGACTACAATGATGGGTTTAGATTATAATTCCTCCGTTGAATTTGATTTTATTGAAAGGGAGAAGGAAAGATGCTTTTGCCTACAGTTCTGTAATATTAAACCTTTTGGAGTTTTACTCCCAATTTATAGGAAGATCCCTTTTCTCGCACGTGTAAGGGCATAGACTCCATCTATGTCAGCTCAGGAATTGTTTCGGCTTTCCTTGAACATGAAAGAACTTTGTGTCCAGCCTTCTGTTACACTGAAGATTCTTGATTTGTACATTGAAGATATGATTGAAGGTACAGGAAATTCAACTGAAAAAAATAATTCTACTTGCTTCATTTTTTTTTTTTTTTTGGTGCGTGCATGTTACTATCAGTCAGGCTGTTAGGCTGCTTATAGTTTGCGTGATAAGATGGGAATAAGTTGGAGACCACGTAAATTCCTGTCTTTGACTGGAAAAAGTCCTTAGTTCAGGCCCATTCCTGTACACTGTCAGTGTCACTGTGCAGTTGCCCTGCCTTTACATTAAAAGCAGTAACTGACTTGACACTAATAACAAATTATGTTCTGAATTAAAAATGTCTACCTTTTGTCCATATACTGGACTGCAGGGATACTGTTTCTTCAGGAAAATAGGGTGCCATTCTTTCCAGTATAGGTAAGTAAGTATCTTTTCATGTGTGCGAAGGTTACTGTTCTCTGAAATAGGAAACATTCCAGGCACAACCACAGCGAACCGACAAGCACTGGCAACTGGACTGCACTAAGCCTATTGGAGTGTGCATTCCACACCGAAGTTCTATCACATTCTACTTCATTTTTGGAAGAAAATAAGAGAACTTTTCTCCTGATTAGGAAATGGTACCAGAGAGACACATGGGTTGAATGTACCTGGAGCTGCTTAAAAGCCACCTGTGTGCCTTAATCCCACCTTCTGCTGGTATGTTACTTTCAGCAAAAATAGAAAGCAGAGTAAGGTCTTAACTCTGGGTAAGGTAACCTACAATAAAATGAGTTTTGGGGTAATCTGAAGGTCTAAACCCACCTGTAGATTTTTTCTTTGTTCAAACTTCCTAATTTGTATGAATCCAGGATTTGAAACAGTTTGCTTGAGCAAGTCCTTCACTGGATTGCTGTCATTGCTAAAAGACACTTCTCTGTCCTTCAGAAGCTGCACCATTATCATTCTGGAAAACAGGTTCAGGGGAATTAAATAATTTTTTTAGGGGGAATTAATTTCTTAAAGTCAGTCATACTTGAAAAAAATAGAAAAATAATACTATACATAATACTAATAACAATAATAATACATAATACTGAGCTATAAACTGCTTAACTTTACACAGATATAGATCATACTTTACCCAAATAGTAGATAAGATAGGACTGCAAACAGCTACGGAATGAGGCAGCAAACAAAACATTTCTGGCCAAATGGACAGGAAAAACTCCCTTCAATAAATGGAGCCTATACTCTGCCTAGGTCTGTTGGTAGAGGTTAAGGCACTTTCACATTCATGTGGGACATTACAAGTATGCTTCTGAAGAGAGTAGGAGGAAAGAGATGCCTCGACTCGTTAATAGTTTGCCACATGATTTTCCACCCTGAAGAACTGCCAGTAGCTGTCAACACAGACTGTCTTACAGAGCTTGTAGCAGAGTCCAAGTTGGCAGCCTTCAGTCATGCAGCAGAGGAGCTCGGTTATACTGAGGATGGCACACTGGTGAATTTGCCTTTCCAAGGCAAGAAGGATCAGGAGGAGAAACCCTGGTATAGCACAAGGTCATCATGGTCCTGCTCTGTACAGCCCCTCAGATTTCTCTAGAAAATACTTCACTCAATGTTTTCTTTTCTTACTCATGAGGGACATGACTGGCAGACTAAATCACACACTGGGCTTCCTAACAAGCAAAACCCAAATAATTATCTCTTGAGGAACTCAGACGATGAAAAGTGGATTGATGCGCAAAGATTTTGAAGTACAATACAAAATGAGACGATGGTGATGGAATTCCTGTTCTCCTCATACCTCCCGCACAGGGAAAAATACAACAAATAACGCAAATTAGAAACCACCAAAAACCAGCATGTAAGAAGTCAAAGGAGCTGCAGGAAGAAATGAAGGAATAAGGATATTCTCCCCTAAGTCCTCATTCTTACCATGCTCAATTCTGGAAGAGTTACAATTGTCAAGAACACCAGATGGATGTGTATCTGTTCCATATAGTCTGGAGGACATTATCAGTACCTCTGCCTAAACTCTTAGAGACTACGAGTCTCACCTCTGCAGGCCCTGGCCCTCATAGGGGACTTCAACCACCCTGATATCTCCTGGAAGGACATCTCAGGGGGAATCTCATCAATACACATAAACACTCACTGGCAGGGTGCAAAGAAAATGGAGCCAGGCTCTCTTCAGCGGTGCCCAGTGACAGAACTGGGGCAGTGGGCACACACTGAAACACAGAAAGTTCCCTCTGAACATCAGGAAACACTTCATTACCATCAGAGTGACTGGCTTAGGTTGCCTAGAGAGGTTTGTGCTGGATGACACCAAATCATCCAGGTCAGAGATAAGTACAGCTCAACTAGTGTTTCAGGTAAAACAGGGTTAAAATGTACCCTGCCTTGAAAAACCATAAAGAAAATTATTAATGCAAAGAAAAGGATTTGTTTCTTTGAGGATAAACAGGATTGCAGTACTGAACCAAAACAAATCCATGCCTTATACAGTACCTGAAACATTGCTTTGGCCTCACCAGCTCCTTGGAATTTTGCATTTTTTTCCCGAGATGTGCTTCAGTCAAGTTGAACAGTAACCCAGCCACTGGCATTCATGCTGAAACATAACCACGTGGAATAGCCAAGAAGACAGCACGAAGTGTGAGCCTTTAGGTCCAGTGTAACATGTCTGTACCATGTCATCTGGATAATTCTTACACAATTGCTTTGTAATGTGTGTTTAGTAACTCTGCAGGGTGAGAAGTCAAGTCATAATGCTGAAATAAACCAGTATTTCCCAGATGCTGTTTTTCCAACACTCATAACCCACCTCCAGCAAAATGTACTGTAAAACTGTACTGTTTGTCTCAGTAGGAAAAGGCACTTGCTGAGGCCAACCTCAAAGTCGTGTCCTGAGTAAACTGGCTGCTGACAGTAGCAACTTCTGTGAAATACAGATGCTGCTCCTTACAACTATAAAGTTTTTGGAATTCACTGAGTTTGTCAAGTTGGACGGGGATCTTTAACCAAACAGTATTATTAAAAAACCAAAACAAACCTAAACCCATCTGTTATGCCAGGAATAACTAAGACAAACGCTTCTACAGGAATCATGCTTGCACTACATGATGTAAAATAAAAATGACAAAATAGTGGAGTTTTTCTTTCCATGGTCAAATATCAAAAGACAGACACATCCCCATATTTCTTCCCTGTTCTCCACAGTCACACACCTACCCCTCCAGCCTTTATGCTCAGAAAGAGTGGTGGAGATTTAAGCTGGAAACCTGATAAACCCAGAACTTACATGCTGGAAGCATTATTTTGGATCTAAATAACAGTTAACAAAACAATTCAAAGCTGGGAGTTTTTAAACTGGATGACCTCTTGAAATAAGGGGATCAAAATAAGAAAACAAAGGGAAGCCACCATGGCCACTAGAAGTTTTTCTTCTCTTTCTTCTCGGTAGGCTTCTCAGGCCCAATCATGTGAAAACAGGAGTCCATAAACTTAGTTTTGTGATCTCAAGAGCTGTGTAACACCCACAGAAGTATTTCTGAAGACAGTATTATGCTGTGTTTTGGAATAATTGAAGACACACTTTCATTTTTGAATGTTTCTGAAGGAATTGCATGTTCACTCATGCTGGCAGAAAATTGTGTTCTGGATTGAAATTAAACAAATCTGTGCATCCAAGGGAAGAAAAAGACAAAGGTCAGGTCTTGACATCAGTTTTCTTGAAGAAAAATAAACCACAACAGGCAGTCAGATGGAGGAACCAGGGTAACAATTCCATAATCTCTTGGACATTTTGGATAATCTCTTTCAGCCCATAAGAACAGATTTAGTTTCCCCTAGAATCATAAACATCTGAAGTTATTGATATTAGTCTGTGGGGCAGCAGAATTAGTTCTGATTTTATCAGCAGAAGATCTTTGCAAATTGTTAGTCCTAATGATGTAAGGCAGGAAATTTGGAGACCTCACACAACCCAGCTCTCAAGTAGAATAAACACTTAAATAATTCACATCCCTGATGCTTCTGAAAGGTCCTGGCACAAGAAGATAGACTATTGCATTTAATACTTAAAAAGTGTAGTCCCAAGGTCTACAGTTCAGGTTCCCCTACAATGAATGCCCCCAACATCTTACCAACCATTCAGATGAGGGCAAACATAATTTTTCACATTCACTCAGTTCTTAAATTCTGCTACAGATTTAGGCATCATAACTCAGCAAATAGGTTTTTTACAGATATTAAACAGTTTAAACATAATTCGTTGGAAGCATGGTTTTCAATTAAAAAAAAAAGCAGTAAGTAAGTGCACAAGAATTATATTAATGGGGCACCTCAAAACCTGAAAGTAAGTGAAAAGCCAATATTAAAATGCCCTCACTACACTTGCTAACAGCAGGACAGGTCCACACAGTGCTCACATGGTAAGTTAATGCTTTGGGAGCAAAACTCACTGAACAAGACGTTGCACATCTGCTTCTAGACAGTTCTTGACACACAGGCATTAAAACTACAATTTTGCCACTGAACCAGTTACCACTGATTCTCAGCACATCAATTAAAATCTCTCTCTGTTTCAATTCCCCTCTCTAATAAATTGGTTTTGACTACTGAACTTTCAGAAACAAATAAAAACAAGTATGAAGGGAGACCTTGTAGCTGTCTGCAGCTTCCTTGTGAGGGGAAGAGCAGGGGCAGGCACTGATGTCTTCTCTGGGGTGACCAGTGACAGGACCCGAGGGAATGGCCTGAAGTTGTGTCAGGGGAGGTTTAGGTTGGATATTAGAAAAAGGT
>JAWWLV010000088.1:66834999-66857219 GCA_035041135.1 Platyrinchus mystaceus | reverse complement strand
GAGGAGAAGAGAGGAGAAGAGAGGAGAAGAGAGGAGAAGAGAGGAGAAGAGAGGAGAAGAGAGGAGAAGAGAGGAGAAGAGAGGAGAGAGAAGAGGAGACACCAAAACCAAAAAACATCCACCAAACAAAAAAAAAGCCCTGAAGATTAGTGAAGTCAAGAAAATTGAAGTCCACAAGAAGCTGCTACTTCTTTTTACTTCTAAATAGAAATAAGATTCTTTGAAAAATCTAACTCCAGAAAAATATGCCCTAACTCAGGGTCACGCAGAGCTGATAAGAGGATGTAGCTCTAGTGGCCACTGTCACCAGGTGATGCCATCCACAACAGTATTTACTTATAAGCCCTTTACAAGCTACTTGTTTGCAGACTAACAAAAACATATAAGTGCCTTTCATAGGCAATTATCAAGAGGATTTTTTTATTACCATAGTTGCACAAGGGCAAGAGACTAAGAGGGTTTCTTACAACACTGATTGGCTTCTTGTTTTTTTGCACAGATTCTTGTATTTATAGATTTTTCTCTTACAACAGAGAAAAATCTCATTTTGTTTGATTGTGAATGGAATAAACTTGAACATGCTCGGAGGCATTTGGCATTGTAAGATATTTGTTCATTAAGAAGAAAAAAATATGTTTTTACCAAATTCAGGACACTATGAAAGAACCAGGGAGTTCTCCATGCACACTGAAGTCAACCATCTTAACATTCTGTTCTTTTCTGGCCACAGGACTCTCAGGTTGTTTGAGGATGAGTTTAAACAGAAACACATCAAAGGCTCATCTTAAGTCTGAAAATTATGTATCTTTTCCTGTATTACTCTCAAGGCAAAATTTTTCATGTTTAGTCTCAATCGAAGACCAATTTCTAAATTTGTTTTCCTCTTTATACACTTTGGCTTCTGTTTTGTTGAAATCAAATTCAGAAGTAAGAAGGGGGGCACCACAGCCATTTTAGGATAGTAGCTGTATGAGCTGACACACTTTAAGAACCTGGAGTGCTTCTACCATGTCCTTACAGGGACAAAGCACATATGACATTCTGGACAAATCTGGTTCGTGAAGCAATTTCTATGCTGCTGAAAAAGCTTCAGTCAAACATCCGTCATAAGTTACCACTGCAGTTTTCAACCCTTTAACTTTGTTTCCAAATCACACTTTTTGTGTCTTTGAGAAAATGGCAGGTACTCCTGAAATGACTGATCTCTGAGGGAAAATAAAAATCCTCATAATAAATCCTCAAATAAGCACCATCTTAGACCCATATAATTTTTGAGTTCGAGAGGGTGAGCTCTCAGTGCTGAGGGTTTTCTGTCCAGATCATGGTTGTCAGACTACTCTTCCAGAAGAGAGGGCATGAACTCCACAGTTCTTCCCTGAAAGAAAATTCTGCTTGCTCATCTACACAGGCTGTGGCAATTGCTAGCCAAGGGCAGTGTTGGGCAAGCAGGACACAGAGTGGGCCCTGTCCTGCAGCAAAGCCCATTTCCCTGGCTGATTTCTCAATTTCAGCACAGTGAGTGATTCTAGAAACAGATGCCAGTAAATCCAGGAGCACTTGAACTTTCGGAACCAACTCACCAATGCATACCAGAGGAAGACAAGAAAGAGCGAGCTGTCCCAGATGATGAAGCAGCAAAGCAGCCCTGGATGGGGCAGGTCTACCTTCTGACAGTCAGGGAGAAAGACCTTTTCTTCACAGCTCCCCGCCCTAGATGTCCTCAGCATATAGTTCACTAGATCAAGCCATGCATTAAAGAAGAAGGAGAGAGAACAGCATCTGGATCTAAAGAAGTCTCACATTTAGGTGAAACTCAGCAGCAACTCCACTCTCAGCCCCCAGAAAGAAAAAGTCAGCATAGATTGTCATTCACGAAAGAAACAAATCTGTAGAACAAAAATTGTTTTTTTCCACCCAGTCTACCGACACCAGTGAAGAGTTTTGCCTAGAGCTTGTGTTATGTCTTACATGGAAGCATCATGGCTTTGCTCCAAGCTCCTGTTTCCATAGGAGCTATATAGAGAGGTTCCCACGGTCGACAATACCTTAGGGACTTGAAAGAAAGCTACAGGAATTCTTCATTATTTAAAAACACACTCATTTCTCTTCAAGGGAAGGCACAAAGGAGAGAGGTTCCCATGCAAAATAACACAGGTGAGGTTGGGCTGGAAGCCCTTCCGAAGCCACATCTTATATCGCTTCCTGAAAACGTGTTCGATCCCTGTTGAATCTTGCCCCTCTTCGTTGCAAGGCATGGAGCTTTGAGTTCACTCTAATTTAATGAGAGGCTTAATGTCCAAATGTTTTGAGCACTGCTTGGGGAATAGCAAAGAAAGCCTGGCAGCAAGAAGTTGAGAAGAAGGAAAGAAAAAATTAAGCCTCTGACCCTTTGAGAAATCAGGGAACGAAAAAAGCATCCTACTGATTCTGCAAAGTTTAAGGGACTTCTATCAACAGGGATCAAAACTTGGCTCCTAAAACTCATGTATAATCCCCAAAATAAAGGTCTGGCAGCTTCCCACCAAATGCATCAATTTTTGCCTAGATCACATGGAACTGACATGCTTATAACGGAAGCCATAATTAATAGTGTTTCAACAAAACAATGCATGGGAATTTAGCCATGTCTCTCTGCTGGACTGAAAGCGAAGTCCTACAGCTAAAAATCCCAGCCTTCCTCTCAGGGAGAACAGAACAATGAATCTGACTGTAGAGTGACATATTCCAGGCAATTACAAGAGCTTCAGACCTCAAAGCCACACTCTGAGCATGACTGGAACATAAATAGATTAGCAACTGCTAAGGATTGCTCTTCCTCCTGATTCACAAAGCATGTTCCCACTTTGCTTTTGATCCCTTTAATGATGCACAACCATTCTTTTAACAAGAAAAGCCATTTCACATTTTTATAAATATCCCAAATGCTTCATGTTACCCTTAGTTACCCTTCATCCCTCTCTTCTCTACAATGCTGCTGACTAAATGGAGTCATGTTTTTCCAGCACATTACAGTTTTGCCTTAAGCAGAGTAAACCCCACACCACTTCCTTCACTTACATCACCCTCCAGGCAGGTAGAGGAAAGATAGGACTTGCTTTGCCCTGAAGCCCCGGCCAAAACCACCCCTCTCTGATGAGCAGTCTTCAGAGGAAAATGGATTCTAGGTTCTGAAGTAAATGCTGTGAACACTAAATGGTAACCTGTGGCTCTCTCAAAGTGCTCTACAAAGCAAGTAGCATCTCTAAGTCTGTTACATTGAATGGGAAAGTGTCGGAGCAGCACAGAACTGCCAAGCTATTTGTAGAAGGTCGCCCAGCAATTTGTTACCAGGGCTACAAGTAAAACCCAGATGTCTTTATCACAGCTCTTCAGGCATTCTTGCCTTTCTGTCTAAAACTGTCTGCCCCCATGTCCTGTCCCACCACCCACAAAAAATATGAAAGCAAAAACAAACGAACCAACAAAAAAAAAAGCAAAAAGAAAAACCTGCCAAAAAACCTCCAGCAAACCTCCACTTCCATCAGAGCAGGCTGCACTAGAATCCAAAGGAGCACTGTAGCCATTCACACTGTTTACCAGCAAGTGTAGGTAGCTCACTACTCAGCATCCCTGCTTTTCTGCATCTCTGTTCTGAGCACAAGAGTAAATGCACTTGGGCGGACTGGTATCCAGCCTGAAGGCTCTTAATGCCATCGGGGAATTAACTGCCTACAAATAAGTACCACAATGGTCTGCCTTAACAGATCTTCAAAAGTCTTCCACAAGTCTTCAGAACTATGTAGGTACTGCTGCTTTTTACAGATCTAATCTGAAGGTACTTACATAATTTTTACGACTCGATTGACAGAACTTGCAAACCCATACTCTGAATCACTAAATGCCCGCTATTCCTACTGACATTTAAGATCAGAGCAAGTACAGAGTTTCCACACCTCAAACTGTGATTCCATAATATTTAAAATGGGAGATGCAAGTCATGAGGCCCTGTGCAGCAGTGCAAATGTCAGTGACATCTGGAACACACAACTACCTTCCTGTCAAATCAGTCACAAGTACAGGATATGGCATTTAAGCCAATTATGGGAAAACAAAATATGCCAAACTATCACAAAGCTTATAAAAATATTTGAGCACATTTAAAAAATTTTGTGGGGCTACAACATCTTGTTCTGACACCAGGAGCTCTAAAGCTGGATTTAGGATCTAACCAAAAAACAGGCACAAGAACCAATGTATCACAGCTTGGTTTTATGCCTGCCCTGCAAGAGCTGACCATTTAAACTTTCAATTTGCTTCAGTAACAAAGAAGAAACCTCTCTTCATAAACTGGAATCGGTGTTGTCCAAATGGCAGTGTAGTGCTTTGTTCAGTAAGGTTTTTATTCCCTGCCAAACTACAAAAACTTTTGGAAATTGCTGTGTAATAGCACTAGCTTCCTGTAGAGCCTTAAGATACGGCCTTTTAAAAAAACATATACTCTTTTTGGCAGCACTGAAGAAGGGTGAAAACTTCAACGATGACAAAGATTAGAAATACTTGTCTTCATGATAAATCAATAAATGCACTGTGATTAAATGCTAATCACTTAGTAAGACTTAGTCCCTTTGCATTCTCTGACATAGGATGCAGAAAGATTGTTAGTATCTATTGAACCTAGACATCAGGCTTAGGCATTAACAACAATAATATTAATAACAATGGTTATCTGTATTTTACAGTGTCAATGGCAGAACAGCACACACCACTGCTTAGCACATTCATCAATTACCCAAGCAAAGCATATCCATATTCTAATAACTAAAGCCCAATAAATTGTTCTAATAAAGTCAACTAAAAGAAACTTGCCATAGCCAAGGCACCCTGCACTTGCATCCTGGAAAGCTGAAAACTGTTCAAGTCACTTTAGCTCCCCCTTTTTTCTCCTGTATACACCTGCATTAGAACAAGTATTTTTAAGCAGTGCTGGAAGCTACTTCCAAGGGTGAAAGAGAGGCCACTCGAAGTTGCCTTAGTCTATAGTAGATATTTCTGAAAATCTTACTACTATTCAGAAGGTGGTTATTTAATAGCCCATTAATTGAATTAGTCTCCAGTTTTGCTCTTTAAGCTCCACTCTGTGAAAAAAATGATTAAGAGAAACAGTTCAAGCATGTTCCAGTATAGCTAGCACATTAAGACAGAGTCAATTGCATGCATTAATCTTTAATTAACAGCATCAGAGGAACTATAATCTAGTAGTCGGAGTATTGGACTAGCTACAAAAAGCCTTGCTTTTAATCGTAGATCAGCCACTGATTTGCTACTCACCTTCCATGAGAGGGAGAAGAGAAACACCCCTCTAAGCTCTCGTTTTCCTTATTATCTTTTGTCTGCCTTACCACTTCTTTTCATAGCATCTGTAGCTGGGGCACTCTCTATACAAGCAAAACTCCACCCTGGCTCTGCAGAGCTGCTTGAGCAGCCAAACCGCTAATTGCAATTAACAGCAACATCAACAGAATCCAACCTATCTCAAGACAGTATTAAATTTTTGGCATTTTTATAACATTCTCAGAAACCTTACCGATATAAACCCAAGAGAAGCAGCCTGTAGCAAGGGATAATAAAAGCACATAAATGACTCCTAACAAAAATGTTATGGCCCATCTTTGAGCAACCTTCCTCATTCCCATGATTTCTATGCAATCCCCAGGCCAATGACATATGAACCCATTTCTTTGTTGGCTTTTTTTCCAGATGCCCAACTTTACATATTGACTAGCTGCTTCAAAATGGATATGCCCCAGTAAATGACAGCAAGATGCAGCCAAAACAGAGCTTACGCTTCTCCTTCATTAAGCAACATTCTCATGTCTCCTGCATTCCCCAAACCCCACGTGTGCCGAGTCTTGCTTTTTTCCCTCTGCAACCAGAGCATCTCTGGAATCTGATAATGGAATTTCTTGTTCACATCCTTACCCCTAACTTTCTCAGAGTCCTCGATGCTAATATTCCCTTCCTCACACAAAATACTATCATAACCATTAGTCTCTCACTCTTGCCATTATGAGATACGTACCTTTATTTCTCCAGGCGATTTCTGATTCACTCAGCATTTGCAAACCAAAGAGGCAAATATGTTGTATTTAGAGTGATTTTGCATAACACATGCTATCCAACTACCTCAGCTTTTATCTCCCCTTTGTCAACATGAAAGTTTGTTCTCTATTTGTTCCACGCCCACCGGTTTCTGAATGCACGTAACCACTTACTCAAATAGCCAGGCTGGAAAAGCACATGATCTTTGTGGCCCATTTCCAGATGGTTCTGCTACCCCCTACTAACCTCTCAACAAAATTCCCTTTCCATCCACCAGCAGAGAGGCAGGAATGCACAACTCAGTAAAAGGGCTGAGGTTAAAGCAGAGCAGTTCCCTAGCTCTCAAGGAGTGGCTTATCACTGTCTGTCCACATACCAGGACAGCAAAAACCTCTACTCCTCATGCAACCAGCTTGCCCAAGGCTTGTCTCTGCTTTCAGATATTTGGCTCTCCTTCCCCATGCTACATAAAACACTCCCCAGAGGCAAAATTTCTTAGTAAGCACTCAGTCCCCTTTGATCTCAGAAGCAGCTGGTGCACAGCTGCTCCCCATTACTTTTGCAGCTCTCAGGAATCTTTTGCATTTTCCTGTCCTCCCTCACAGGCAGGCATAATGTGCAAGAACACCGTCAGCAACCATCCTTTTATCTCCAACTCACGCCCCCTGTCCATTCTTCTTTGAATTACTGCCCGACTGGCCCAGTCCCAGATCTTCCCTCCTGATCTGTTCCCCAAACATGTGAACTATGCCTTCCTGTTTCTTTTCTCCGCAAGGATCTCCTCCGTGCTTGGGCGACTCCTGGGGAGACGCAGTACTCCATCTGACCTTACAGATGGTAAGGAACAGGCTGCTGTCCCTCATCCCTGAAAAAACAAACAAACAAACAAACAAACAAACAAACAAACTTTCCTCAGGTTCAGCACTGTTTGCAGGTGATAAGAAAGGAATCAATTCCACCCCATAGTTTCTCTTCTATGCAACTGCAAAGCCCAGCAAGCACAGAAAAACCTGTCTCCTAAGAAGCAAGTGCACCATTGGACCTTCCTAGGAAAGACGGGTCTGTTCAATGCAGTATTATCTCACAGAGTTTAAGAGTAGACCAACTGCTGTGACTATTAACAGCACAAGGTTTTTCAACTGTATTTTGGACAGGTTTAAAGAAAACAAGGGAAAGCTAGAAAGCAACTCAACACCTCAAGTTACAGGATTCAGAGTCAGCATTTTAATCCCTTCCTTAGCAGGAAAAGCCATTTGAAGCCACCACAAGACAACTATGGATTGTAGGAAGCTGCAAAGCCAAACAAGTCTGCCTACAATATTGAGCTTTGAGAAATGTTTGCAGTCCATTGCCTATTTAGACAGGAGGCAAAGGGAACTACTGACCAATCTGATGAGATTTCCAAAGACACCCATAAAAGACTAACTTTCATACTCTCATGCTAAGGACTGCTGGAGCTGAAATGCCTGCTTCTCAGCCTGCCTTCCAGAACGGTCTCGGTGAGGCTATCACAGTGTACCCACCAGCACTTCTGCAGCACCTACACCACCACCAAGCCCAAGGAGCTCTGCAACCAAGTACTCATTAGAAAAATCACTTCACCTGGTCCTACTGCTGCCATTTTAGAGCCAAGTCCCAGAGCTGCTGCATCGCTGCTCTGATTGCTGTGGGAAGCACACCCACACATAAAAGATTCTTACTCCTGGATGGCACTTTTTTCCCCAAGTAGTATACATTACACTTGTTTTTGCACATGCATACACATTGTTGAGGAAAAAAGTTTTACTAGAACCTGACAGAAAGATGAGCACATTCATTGGACCTACAGTCTGTAGCTATGAAGCTATAAACTTCATCCACCTTTTCATAAAAATGTAAGATTTTTAACTTTGTATTAAAAATTTTGCTGCAAGTGTAACTTCCAGGAAAGCTCAAGTGAAAACCTGACCTTCTGATCAAGAAGGAAGAAGATGTTTCTGGTTGCCAGTTTCTTTTGTGAAAGTTCATAATGTCTCAACAGACACTTTCAAAAACAGACTTTAGCCAACACTGGAAGTAATTTGCACTTATGCAGAGGAATGAAACATAATGCTTGAGTCAGCCACGTTAAGTATTTACTAGTCGTGTGTCAACCCAAGAACCCAGGCTCTCGTCTATCCAACTTGTGATTGTGTGAGTCTATGTTTGTCCATATGACAAGGTGGCACTTCTGCTCCTGATAACCAAGTAGAAACATCTCACGGCAGGATGATTTTGAAAAATGATGTAATGATTTAGAAAACTGTCTGCTGATTTAGTAGAGTTGTGTTTGTGAAACACTACAAAACTTGAGCAAAAGGGATTATGTTCAGTGGAGGTGACAAATACCATCCAGTCAATCATCCAGCATGATTCTCCAAACTGAAAAGAGACAAGAGATAAAATGAAAATACAGAGCTCATTGATTCCCATGGTCTTTCTGCTTGATGGTTCCACTACAACTGTGCCCCAAGTTCCAGTACCAATCTCTCACTCCATCAAGTGAACTTCGATTTTAGCACTGCATTGGTGCTTTAATGATAGGTACCCACTCCTTAAAACAAAAACCAAATCCTGCCTTCCCAAACCACTGCCCAACTTCTCATGGATTTCAGCAGGAGTAACCTGGATTCTTTGTAGCTGCCTATGCTCTCAGCATCACTGCTTATTGTTAACGGAACCTGTTTCACATCAACTTGCATTGTGTGAGGACATGTCCACAGCTTTTTTCACAAAAAGGTGTCTGCAATAACATCACAGTGAGACCTCAGCTCCATGAGTTGCTACTTTGGCAAGTAGAGATTGGGTGGAGATGGGGAGTGTGAGTGTGTGTGTGTAGGTCGATTAAGAAAGCAAGCAGCAGCCTTTTGCATCACTGACAAAAATATACTTCTGATAACAAACTGTGATCTGCAAAGCCAGAGCAGGTTACTTTTTCCATGTTTAATGAGTGCTCCTCCCACTGTCACACACTTTCTCCTCATCTTTATTCTCCTCCCCCCAACCAAATCACAGAGAACACATCTCCCTTTTTTTTATTTGCTAGCATGTAGGCTGAAATATCTTAAACAGGAATATGAATGTTTTACCGATTTTTTAAAGAAGAAATAAAACAGTACATCCCAAAAATGAGCTTTCCTTTCAAATATTTTAGCTGTCAATCTGTAAAACTAACTTTCAAACTCCAGATTTGCTCCTGAATAAAAGGACCAGCTGCAGACAATTCCCGAGAATTTAAACTCTCAAAAGCTTAACTTTTTCTTAGAGTTAGAACTGTGAAACTTTTAAGAAGGCACTGTATGATAGTGAAGAAACAAAAATCCATTCCTTCCATTGGCTACAAACAACAAAGACATATAAAGACCCTTAGTACTTAGTCTGTTATATAACTACTTTGATAAAAAATATTTTATTAGGTTTCTATCAGTAATGTGGGATTATTAGAACACTTCTGTAGACGTAGCCTTATGGAGGACAATCATCATGAGCTCCTACAGCCATCTGAAGCCAGTAGTCCAGATTCCTAAAAATTACGAAGTTGTACAGGTTCTCTCCTCCTTTGTGGAAACCATGTTCACTTTCTCTCCAGGAAACAGGGCTGTCTGCAAAGCCATGCACAGTTAAGGTCAGCCAGTAAGCCAGTTTTGGTTCACGAAAATAGCAACTGCAAGCGAGAAGACGATAATCAATAATTATAACAGAATAGACAGCACATTCAAATATACAGTATAAAGTAAAACAATCAAAGACACACTTTAGTGAAAATTTATTAACAGTTAAGAACCCCTCTTTAGTACACAATCAATAAGCTCAAAATAAAATATTCTATCAGGAAATGAAGGAAAGATTGACGTAATGAATTGAAGGAAAGAATGAAGTAAGACTGACTCTTCATTATTCCTACCACACTTTTAGACATGGCAAACCTGCAAGTTATAGCAATTAGAAAAAGTTCTAAGTTGTAAAGCACCAGTTCTGAATTTCCTACAGCATGCTCTGTCTTTCAGAAAATAGAACATTCAGTGAGAACAATTGCTATCAGGGAAAAAAAGACATCAGAGGAAGAAACATGGTCAGGCTATCCTTGACACAAATACTTTCACCACCAGAAAGGAAACAGATTATAAATAATCAAAGCCAGACATTATCCACTGCTCTTAAGTGGAGAATAAAAGCCAAGGAAATTTGTGTTCTAACCCTTGCCTAGGGAGGTTTTCTGCATGAGACTTGGAAATTGCTCTAAGAATAATGATCATATTCCAGCTAAAGCAACAGCAATATTGTCACAGTGCCACAATCAATAGCCATCAGGCACTTCAAGCATTGTCTCGCACATGGAGCAAGGAGCTTCCAAAATTTACTGCCAGTAGCACTAGTATAGAATACAACAGATTCCACACACATTCATGACAGACTAATATAATGTACTTTAATACTGAATTAGAACTGCAGCTACCCCATTCATCATTATCCAGTGTCCTACATTACAGCACTTGATTAAAAAAACTCAATATAATTTATTGTAGTGGTGTAATAACCTTGAAGTACCTTGTGATACTCCTTTTTGGTTTCAAAAAGGAATTTCAATTACAGTTAAAAATACTAAAAATAATACTAAAATACTAAATCAGACGTATTTGAGGGCATCTGATTTTCACAGACGGGAAATTTTAAAAATGTAGGAGCTCAGTACAGCCACAGTTTCTTAAAAATTCAGGTAAAAAATAAAGTCATGACTAGAATACAGGGTAGGTACTTTCAAATTTGAAGCATCCAAAATTGTTTATTAATTTTTTCATACCAATGTTAAGCTTCCAGCTCAATTCCTAATTAAAAAAGTCTTCATTTCATATATTTTGCTATTTACCTCTAACAGCACTACTGAAAACTATTTAAAAGTGATTTCAAAAATTATAAAGTGTTAAAGTACAAATGTTTTAGTAATGTGCTCCCGTTAGCCCTTACCACAGCTGCTCCAATAACTGAATTATCTTCTCAGGAATTATAAAACCTGTGATTGTGCACAAGAAAGCTTTTTCCACCACTGTGTTGGGCTCAGGACAGCAGTAGGTTGATAAGAAGCTAGATGAATTGTTGTCTCTGGAAAAAAAAACAAACAACAAAGCAACTAAAATAAATATACTTTAAATATTTTATAGGAAGTCTTAGTAATTAAAACTTGTACCAAACAAGTAGTCTCTATGTATATCACTTAAATTAATGTCAAAGCAACTAATGACCAAGCAATTCATACAAAAGATCTCTTGGTCCTGTGGGTTAACCCTGGTAAAGCACTCAAATACCACACAGCTGCTTGCTCACTCAGTCCCCCCTAGTGCAATGGGGGAGAGAACTGAAAGGGTAAAAGGGAAAAAAATGCATGGATTGAGATAAAGACAATTTAATAAGTAAAGGAAAAGTTGCATATGAAAGCAAAGCATGCTAAGGAATCAATTTCCTCCTTCCCATCAGCAGGCACGATGTGCAGCCATCTCCAGGAAAGCAGGGCTTCATCACACCTAACCGTGACTCGGGAGGACACAGGCTGGAACTCTGAACACTTCCCACCCTTCCTTCTCCCAGCTTTTATTGCTCAGCATGTCACCATATGGTGTGGGATATCCTTCTGGTCAGCTGGGCTCTGCTGTCGTGGCTGTGTTCTCTCCCAGCCTCCTCACTGGCAGGGCCGCCGAGAAACAGAAGCAGCCTTGACACTGTGTAAGCCCTGCTCAGCAATAGCCAAAACATCCCCCGTGGTACCAACACTCTTGGTCACAAATCCAAAACACAGCACCACACCAGTTACTCTGAGGAAAATTAACTCTACCCCAGCCCAAAACATGGGCACCCCTAAAAACACAGATAGGTCATTCAAGACTTACAACAAACGTTTATCAGCATAACAGCCTTTCTATTTACAGAAATGTGTCTTAGTTATTATTCAACTGTTTCTTAAAATAAATTGTGGCTTTCCTTGCTTAAAATGTATTTAAAGATCAAAGAAGTTCCAATACTTACAAGCTAACTTGATTCAAGACAGCACCCAGCCACTCAAAAAGTTCCTCTGTACTGCAGGACTCCTCTGGCTTTCCTTGTAGGTCATTACTTTGTAACACTGGACACTGCAAGTCCCTTAATGTGCTGAATGTTATTTTTGGCTTCAGGGCCTGTATTTGGTTTTTTGAGAAGTATGACATCAGTGTTGATCCCTCTGCACCTTAACAACACAGTACCATAAACAACTGTTATGAAACCACGAAACAAAATGAGCACTGAATACACGAAATCTTTGTATATGTATACAAAAAAATGCAGTGTAAAACTGCTTTCATGCTGTTATCTTGCCAAAAGCCATAGGATCTTCAGCTTCCTTATCTTCTTGGACATAAATATTAGCGGAAGATTCAGCAACTCAGTATAGCTCAGTAAATTTACTATTTAACTAACAAGCATAAATTTTCCAACAGAAAATTCAAGCAGAATCGACCGGGAAAGTAATAAAATTAACCCATTAGAAAGAGGAACTCAAGGATGTTCCTGAAAAGGAACACATGGAACAGAGCAGGAACATCATCCCAGAACACTGTTTTCCCTGAATAATGCAAAAGTGAGCAGGCGACTATAGGTTTAAGAACAGATTTATCAGTGATGAGAAGAGGAACTCTAAGATACTCTGGAGCACAATGACTGAAGAGAGAAGAAAGGGGAGAGGGTAGAGAAATCAGACCACATCACAAATCTCACTTTCCTAGAAGAATAAAAAAACCCAAACAACAGTGCTAAGTCTTCAAATGCAGTATGGCTGGAAAAGTTAAATGTACCTTGGTGGACTTGTGGGAAAGTACTAGTAAGAGATCCAAGCCTGCAGGTAAAATTCTAAAATCCTGACCTACTCTAAAAAACTAACGTAAGCAGACATATTGTAAATTCAGAGATATTAGCCACCTTGATTTTGAAGCAGTAAGGTAATTGACATTGAATCAATTCTCCTAAATTTCAAATTCCAGATAATACATGTGCTATTTTCATAAAGTAACAATGAGTCCCTAGGAGATCAAGAAATAATACCTTATTTATGACAATTCTCAAGTGCAGAACAACATTTAAATACCACAGAAAAGGCATGTATGAACAGAAGAAATTCAATAACAGGATAGTTCACTGCAGAACACAGTTTCTAAGACTTGCTGTCAAAACATTTAAATTCCTAAAACTCCATGAGCCATATTTATATCATCAAGGAGAATAATTTGGGGGAGTAGAAAAAGGAAGGTTAAGCTGATCCTTTTTAGTCATCCTTCAAAAAAAGGCTTTTATAAGTACCAAAGGCCACAGTGACAAAGAGAGGCAGCCACTGAATTCCTGTTAATTTAGTGTTTTTATATAGATATATTTAAGTCTGAAGTGTGCCAGAGCAGATGATCTTCCTTCAGCCTATACTTCCTATTGGAAACTGTTAGACTAACAGGTTCAAAGAACATATAGTATCACCCTAGAATTCTTGATAAAATATAAAAAATCATATATTTTAAATGTCTGCTCCATCTGGGAGCCTCAGCTATAGTCCTAACTTCAGGAAATCTCAAAGACTATAGTCAAGACCCCAACAGAACAATTCCTCTAGCCTACAGCATAACTTTCCACGTCAATGACAACCAGGCACATCGTCAAAGCTTTTTGGAGGCCAGTGAATTTCATCCAATAAACATGTAAAACTGTCATAGAAATTACAGCAATAGAAAAGAGAAAAGATTGTTTTGCTTCTGTCATCAAGGACATGAGACACTCCATATTCCCTTTTTCTGTTCCTCTTGGTGCTGACACCACTATGTGGGAAAAAAGGATATGAAAACAAAAAATCCTGCAGTGCTGGCCATAGCAAGAAACACCAGTTATCAGCAGAAAGGCTGAAAGCAGAATGTTCACAGAGGACACAATTCTCTTGACAAAATACAGCTCTCTTTTCCCCTTCCAGCAGAATCTATACCATGTCTCATGTCTATTGACCAAAATCTGTAAGTTTTATTTTTGTCAGTACTAAGGAACTAATAGCCTTTCATGCGTTAAGAGTGCAAGATTCTTGCACAGAAAGGCATTGAGATTTAACTCCATACTCACGAAATGATTGACCTGACCTGTTTTGGGGATGTAAGAAAGTGAGGAAAAGAAATTATATTCTTCCTGAATGCTGTTAACATGGGCAGCAACAAACACAAGAAACATACCTCTGCCCAGGGTCTATAAATCCAAGCATGACGATCTGCCACCTTTAGTTGGATTTATGTCACCATTTACAGTTGCAACAGTCTTCACTGTGACTCTTTCTTGAAGACTACAAGGACGTGAATTGCAGACCTTTAAACAATTTCTCTATGACAAACAAGGAGGGATCCTTGTCATATGATTAGGGCTTAAAAAGAGGGAGGGGAAACAGAAAAGACTAAAGTGAAACATAGGACACTCCTAAAGGAGCTTGTAAGCAGCTTTCATTTCTCAGGTGAGTTAACTCACTCTCAGACTTGAAGAGCCAGGAAAAATGTGAAGAGGAGATGAGAAAGCATTCTCAGGGACATTTCTGATATCTGTTCTCACTACTGTGGAGACTCAAAGCAGAACAACACTAAAAGCTACACATCTATGATGAAGAAAAACATTTTTGACGGTACAGACACCTGCAGTTTTCATCAATTCTATGCATATGCTACATATCCCTACATACAGCCTGTTCTGAGGCAATACAAACAACTGAGGACTTTGAAAAATGACCCTCAGAGGAAGAACAATACTTAAGACCCAGAAGAAAAAATAATGTAATTAGAAAACAGCAGATAAACAAATACTAGAAGATAATTTAAAACAATATAATTTCTTGTAACAATCTCTTCCTTGGCTCCACCCTCAAACAAGTGCTTGAGAATAAAGTGATAAAGCATTAGACTGTGTGTTTCAGTGCACACAGCACATGACAGAAATAGGGACTCTGTAATGCCCTATAACTAACGATGAAATCAAAGTTCACCATCTCAAGTATATGACCAGATATGTAACTTATGTGAATTAATAAAAACCCTCAAAAAATGTGTATTAATAATGGTTATGTGTGTCAGACATTTCTAAAGAGGCAGCACCATCAAACAGGCAAAGTTTTGCCAGAAAGCCTGGGCAACATACAGAAAAGGAAATGAAGCAACTAATATATCTCCTATGAATTACTGTTGTGTTCCTGAACTGAAATGTTCTGTGTGTAGGAAGTAACACCCTCCCCACAATAAATAAAATAAACAAAAAAATCCCACCCAAGCACATTTTAATCTAATTTTTCCTTCCACTAAAAATGCATTTGGACAATCACAAGAAAACCACAGTAAACTAAAAATAGACTTCATGTCAGTTACATTTTAGTTTTACATTTAGTTCTTATTACCTGTATTATACCAAGCCAGTAGGAAGTCAAATTCTAAAGGTTTCTTTTCTTTCAAGGCCCAGAGCACTCTGTTATGTTTCTTGCTCTCAGGGTGAAAGCCAGCATCAGTCAAGTCAATGGTGATAACTGCAGAAAATGTACAAAAGCAAATGGCACTCAACTGAAATGAATTTTATTATTAAATTAATTAAGAACTAGAAGAACACAAAGAAACCAAAGAACATTAAACTCCCTTTTCACATGTCCAGCATCTTTACAAAGTATTTGATTATGCAAATATGACTCCCCATTATGTACATAAATATTCAACTCCTGCTGTCCTTGTTTTGATATAATCTGGAACTGCCTTCTAGTGACTGTAAGGACAGAGTCCTTTTGAAATGGCACTGACAGAAGTCCTTAAAAATATCTTCATAATTATGTGAGCTATTAGCAGTAAAAAAAAAAAAAAGCTAGAATTTCTAACAATAAAAGCCATGTAGACAGCAATGACACTTTTTCAACAGGTTGCTTTTTATTAGGTGAATTGCTCCATGGCTAAGTTATATTTATTTTTCAAATAGAAATTTCGTGATACATTTTATTTCACAAACTGAATGGTAAAACCATGTCCGATTTTGCCAAAATGCTTACCAGACATAACAAGTTTCCCCTTCTAAAGTTTTTATGTAACTACCTATCAAGTGCTGCAAGTTTCAAAACATTTGAGATGGCACAGTATTCATGTTGGTTATTTATTTTTATTTAACAAAAATCACACTCAAGATGTCTCCTCTGCAGTTGTTAAAAAATTACAACATTTTCCAAGTACTTGGTATATGGAGATTAACATTTTAAAGGTATCAAACATAATACAATTCTCCCTTTCAAGCAAGCAGTCTTGGGTGAGGCTCTTCACTGATTTTTTTTATTTTTGTACAGTCCCCAAATTTTTAAACTCTACCTTAATCAATTTAGTATTTCTCTATTTAAATCAGAAGGCATGGATACTACGCACAGTATACAAAAATTCTTGAGTCCTACATCACTCCAGTATAAACAACATAATGAAGAACTGTGAAATTAAAAATTTTACAGAGTACTGAAAAGGTCACATATTTGTGTCCTTATAGCTGCTTTATTATTTGGGGAAAAAAGTAACTTTTCTTTTCAGACAGTCGTTGTATTTGCACCTGTAAAAAGATGACCTAGACAATAACTAATTTTAATGAAAGGGAAGTTTCAACATTGCTGGTTCAACATCCTAATAAGGTGCTTCTGAAATAAGCACTGTTAATATAAACAATACTTACTATATCTCATTGCTTTTTTGCCAGAGTACTGAGAAGGGCGACCTTGCAGTCCAAGTTCCTCATAAGTATCCTTATCCACTGATAGAATTAGTTTTCCTGTAAACAAAACAAACTATAATAGAACTAATCTTCTACTTGGTTCCCTTTAAAGTCTTCAGAGAACCAAATACCTTTTAAAACATTAGCTTTAGATCAGTGGCATTACTAATGTAATGCGGACTCCTTAGTTCCAGTTAAATGGATCACCAGATTAATCCTTTAAAAAAAAGTTATAACTCAATTACTCTTTTTTGTCAAAGAGGTCTTATGAACTAGAATAAGAAAAGTGTAATATCATTCCTGAGACAGTCATAGCTTTTTTACTGTACTACTAAGTTCATTGCCTCAATCTTTCCTCCACTTGTCTCCCAGCACTACCTATGTCAGCAGCTGAGCGCTGAATTACACAAGGGCCAGATTTAGTAAACATACATGCACTGCTCAACTAAATAAACAAAAGTAGTTCTTCAGCCTCCAGCAGGACTACTCGTGTTGAGTGAACCATACTTGCTAGTGATGAGCAAGTATGTGCTGGAACAAGTCCACTCCTGTGTTCATAAACCAAATCGGGCAGCTGCTGCTCAGTACAGAATTTCTGCTCTCTGCTACAGTCTTTGGCGTCTACCTTACAAATAAAGAGTACAGCACAGAACACAAACAAATCAGGCTGTCACTGAAGAGTTCACATAGTGACATCACCAGGAACTGTAACACTGTCTCTGCATCAATTGTGCACACCCTGTAACAACTGTATCAAACAAACTCAACACCACTATCAAGTATCCATTTTGCTAGGACTGGGTTAACAGACACATAAAAGAATTCTTCTGAAGAATCTGAATTACTTACACCTTCATGGGCATCTGTCATATTACACTGACTTAGGCTAGAGGGCCGATAGACCAATTTGTATTTCTCTAATATCTGATATACTGTTAAACAGAAATAAGACAACGTATTTTAAGTCCAAAATAGCTTCATTTTCTTTGCATGTAAAATTCTACCTGAGATGTGTGACGTTTTATGATGTTTTGTCATAAAACTGTGATACAACTGAAACAGACTTTTAACAGGTTACATAGTTCTTAAGGAATCATGGAATCATCATAGAATGGTTTGGGTTGGAAGGGACCTTAAAGATCATCCAGTTCCAACTCCCTGCCATGGGCAGGGACACCTTCCTCTAGACCAGGATGCTCAAAGACACATCCAGCCTGGCCTTGAACACTTCCAGGGATGGGGCATCCACAGCTTCTCTGGGTAACCTGTTCCAGTGTCTCATCACCCTTGCAGTAAAGAGTTTCTTCCTAATATCTACTCTAAACCTACTCTCAGTTTGAAGCCATTCCCCCTTTTCCTCTCACTACATGCCCTTCTAAAAATTTCCACTCTGGTTCTCTTGCAGGCTCCCTTTAGGTATTGGAAGGCGCTCTAAGGTCTCTCCAGAGCCTTCTCTCTCCAGGATGAACAAACCAAACTCTCTCATCCTGTCCTCACGGGAGATCATCTTCATGGCCCTCCTCTGGACTCACTCCAGCAGGTCCATATCTTTCCCGAGCTGGGGACCCCAGAGCTGGATGAAGTACCCAAGGTGGGGGTCTCATAAGAATAAACACCTACTATTTTAAAAGTGCTCCTAAGCAGTGCTGATAATTTCTGTTTTGGTACAAATTCTGTCTTAAAGATCAGTAGGAAACAAGAAGTTGGAATGCAATGTTTTCACAAAAATAATCCTCTGTTGCAATTCAATTATGATTGAAGCATTGACAATTCGCCTATACATAAGCAAAGCTGATTTATAAGTTTCCTTTATAATAAATAATTTAACCACATGAATGAAGAACAAATTTAAAATTAATATGCTTCCAATTTAAACATATTTCTAATAAAGTTGGCAAGTAGAGTAAGCATTATTTTTTCAGTTTACATCATCCCAAATAAAAAGAAAAAAACCAACAGGCCACAATTGATATATATTACTGAAAACAAAACTGACCCCCATACCATTTGGTAGCAGAGCTGCAGTATTATCTTGATCAATTTTTGTCTTATAGGAAAGGGCGTAGCACGAACCTTTAATAGTAAAGCAGAAAACCATGAGATTACACAGTTTTTAAAGACATGACAATATAAGCAATTCACCTCAAGATAATCAAACATGCCAAATACCATTTGCATCACTCTAAACCCTTGTGTTTTCATCAAGTAACTTTCTTCCACCTTCTCAAGCAAAATAGCATTTTTATTATTTTTATAAGCCTTGGACTGGCAACATTTTAAAAGGACCTATAACATGGATAACATTAACAATTTGCCCCAATATGAAAACATTTCCTTTCATTCCACCTCTGACTCTCCCCACTCAGCATATGGAAACCCCAATTTTTTTCCAGACACGTTCCTATTACCAGACCACACAAAAACAAGGGGAAAGACACTCACATTACTAAATATATTTTGTAGCATTATCTGCCACTAAACAATTTTGGTTTTTAAAATAGAAGTGTCAGATCCTGAGAACTCTGCACACCAATGTCATATTGCTTCCAGAAAATTACTGGCATAAAAGACCACTAATGAGATTAAAGGAAGTATGAAAAGAGTCCTAAATTGAGCAAGTAATGGATCTCTTTTTCTCCTGTTTCATCTGCATGTTCTCTGTTCTCCTCTCTTTTCCCTGTAAAGTTTTTTTTTTCCCTCCCTGGCTATCAGCTGAAGGGTACAACAGCTATCATAAGCCAAAGAAGTGGGCCCTGCAAGATGAAAACAGCATAGTCTGAGTATGCTACAGCAAGCTGGCTGGGCAGAGGCTGTATCTTTCTTCATATCCTCTTTAGTCCTACTGTGTAATGATGAGCTGCTGCAGCTCCATTAGCAAATAATTAAAAAAATAGGGAAGCATATTTTTTCTCTTGGCTGCTGTGCAACACAGCTAACACAGGTCTTTGTTGAAGTATAAAGGAATGAGAAACAGTGAAGGGAGCCAATTTCTACAGGAATCTGCACAAAGATAAGTTGTGGAAGAAACAGGTGTGAGGATACATGGAAGCCCTCTTGATAGCTGGCTTGCAGAATTAAGACAGAATAGGGAGAAATTAATAAGCAACATTCACAGAAGTTTTGGGCACAGTGGGTGTAAACAAATGTTGACACACCACAAAGCAGAAAAAAGCAAATAAAGAAACTCATGCAGAATTCGCTTAGTACTTTTCCTTCCCTTCCTTTAAAGTATTTTTCAGAATAAATAATAATAAATGGATTTTACTGTGCTATGAAAAACATACATTATTACTGCATCTGTCATCTTCTGATTCCCTCCTTACCTTTCTTCACGAAAGCATCAATGAATTCGTGAGTGACCAATTCGTGAATGGATAAATTCCTCACCAGGTAGTACTCTCCAATATCTGCAATTGTGCTTTTCAGCACTTCAGGTAGCAGGGCACATTCCGGGATCAAAAAAGATACCTATTTGGAACATATTTGTAATGTAAATCCTATGTAAAAATCTGTTCTGGAAAAAAAATCCAAACAAACAAAAAACAAGAAACACAAAAGAAAACCTCTATTTTTCAGACGTCAGTATATTATAACCAAATGAGAGAAAAAAAGTAATATCAGGTGATTGTTCTTCAAAATGTATCTATTTCTGTAAAGTATCAAGGCACACCAAATACATTATTTGGGTTGGGGGTTTTTTTTTGCATTTTATGTGCTATACAACAGTATTTTATGTGTTACATAAAGACACGACTGTACACCGCATGAGTTAACAGAAAACCTCGTGTCACATCATTATACATCTAGCTTAATGTCACACTGGAACACTTCCTTCAGCCCTTACTGCCCCATTTGTTGAAGAAATTGTAACTAAATAGGTAGGCTAAGCATTTATGTCATCTTATTGGAAAAGCAAAGACAAAAGCAGAATTAGTTTTTGAATCAGTACATTCTCCTGTGTAGAATACTTTAGGGGTCAGAAGAGCGAACACACCACCAGAACAACACCTGAAGAGAGGCTTGAAATTTTCAAATAAAAGTCACGAAATGTACAGTAAGGCTACGGCTTCTGTAGCAGCCTTCTAATTTAACGGAGGAAACTGATTTTCAACAGGGATCAGCACCCAGCTTTTCTTACTAAACTCAGCATTCAGTCCCTTGGTACAAATGCCTATCTTTAATTTACCTTCTGCTTAAAACCTTTCCGGTACATGTTCTATAGTCAAAAGAACCCTTCAGTCCAGCAGATCAGAGAAAATAAGGTTATTACATGGGCAAGTATGAAGCTTCCCAAGCAGCATAAAGGTCTGTCCCCTTGCTCGTCCCTCCATCCCTCAAAAAACTTCTTTCCCAAAGCTCTTGGAGAACAGGTACATATCTCCCTTAGCATGGATGTGGAAGCAGGTACTGTCAGATGGACTGCCTGCCACACCAGTAGAAAGCTTTCTAATTAGCTGCTAAAAAACATTAGTAAGGAATTTTAGGAGGAATTTCTTCACAGAAAGGATGATTAGACATTGGAATGGGCCACCCAGGAAGGTCATGGAGTCACCATCCCCTGAGGCATTTAAAGAACGACTGGAGTGAGTGCAGTGGTCTAGCTGACATGGTGGTGTTAGGCCATAAATAAATACACACAATAAAGGACTCTGATGATCTGAGAGGTCTTTTCCAACCTAACTGATTCTGTGATCCTTTGAAACCGCAAGAGGGTCTGACTGGAACTTACAACAGTCAAAGACACGAGAGCGAGCTGCCAAAACTGGACTTCCCAACACTGAGGTGTCCAAAACAATGGAGCAGTTGACCACATGATACTTTGGCAGAAGCAAGGGCAAAATGACAAAATGCGAGCGGGCTTTCAGGCTGCCATCCGCAGCCAGCCTTCAGCCAAAGCCGCCCTCGCTGCTGAGGGAGTCCCTCGGTCCCGCCCTGCTTGGACTGGGAATCTGTGGGTGCCGCTCCCCGTGGGGCTCGCTGACAAAGCGCTGTTACCCCTTCCAGTGGCTCCCCCTTTTCTCCTCCTTCTATAGGCTGGACTCCATGACCTCAGAGGTCTTTTCCAGCCTAACTGGTTCCGTGATTCCTCGTGCCAGCGCGGTTTTTCACTCTCTGAGGCGCTGCGCGAGATCACAAACCCAGCGGGAGCTAATTTCTCTTCTTGCCCTTTCCCCATACCCCCTCCCCCCCCCAAAAAATAGAGGCACGCGGGCCACTTGTGGCACGGACGGAGGGACCCTTCCAGAACAGGCAGCCCGGCGCGAGTGGAGCACCAGCGGCGCGCCCCCAGGAGAACCGCCAGAGGGGACGGGGGGGATCCCCTCGGTCCCGCCGGACGGGGGCTCGGGAGCGTCCGGCAGCTCCTTTCC
>JAWWLV010000088.1:66819265-66834899 GCA_035041135.1 Platyrinchus mystaceus | reverse complement strand
CCTGCTCCTCCGCCGCCGCCGCCGCCGCCGCCGCCCGGGAGCGGCCGTGCGCCGACGGTAGGGCGGGGAAGGGGCCGTGCCGTGAGGTCACGTCCGCCGGCGGCGGCGGCGGCGGCGCAGCTGCTTCCGCCGCGGGGCTGCTGCCTCTGCCAGCCCGGCGCTTGTCGGCGATCGGGGCTCTCGGTCTCCGCGGGGCTCCAACAGCCCCGGCACCGGTCGGGCAGCGACACCCGCACGGCTGCCTGTGCAGCTGCGGTAGTGAGCGATGGTTAAAGGCATCCGCCCAGAGGGAGCTCACGGGAGCTGGAAAGGGACTGCTTACGGGGGCTTGCGGTGACAGGACAAGGGGGAAGGGATTCAAACTGAAAGAGAGTAGGTTTGCATTAGATATGAAGGAGAAATTCTTTGCTGAGACTTGCTGAGGCTGCTGAGGCACTGGAACCGGTTGCTCAGAAAAGCCGAGGATGCCCCATCCCTAGAAGTGTTCAAGGCCAGTGTGGATGGAGCTCTGAGCAACCTGGTGTAGTGAAAGGTGTCCCTGCCCATGGCAGGGGGGTTGGAACTGTATAATCTTGGAGGCTCCTTCCAACCCCAACCATTCTGTGACTCACAAGTTACTCTGCAGGTGTTGAGGGGCAGTATTGAAAGGGCCTCAGGTTTCCTGAAAGTGTGCTCAGTTAAGCAAGTATCGCACAAGGGCCATGGGGTAGAGTCCTGCTTCCCGTGTGTTGTCTCACTGCCTCTTCTGCACATTGTATATTTTATATAAAGAATGCACAAAAATTTCCTCTTTTCTGCCTTCCTGCAGGATTTCTTCTCCCAGTCCCCTATCTTCATGGCTCCCGATTTAATTTAAAATGGTACCAAGCAACTTTCTTGGTAGTTGCTGTTTCTGTACTCTGCATGAGGCTGTTTGTAACCTTACCTTAAACACCACTCAGGTCTGTTCCCCAAAAGTCCTTCAAGCTGGCAAACCTGACTCTTGGTTTCGACGTCAGTTTTACAACAGTTGTTCTAGAGATCTCAGGCTTGCCCTATGGAGATCTTGACCTGCTATTTCTTGATGAGACACTCAGTGTTAATGCTCAGGTGTACATGAGTGATTATTTCTCTCAAAAGATGCAGAGGGGTATAGTTTCTTCAATGTATATTAGTGTAGGAACTTTGTTTAGTGAAGAAAAGTATAGGTTACAGTAAGGTCATTTGTTCCAACAACTGCAGTGTTACACAGATACGAACCATCAACTATGCAAAGACTTTACTCATTCACCAGCTACATATCTTGGTGGTTTGATATCGTAACTGGAGCACTCTTGCTCACTGCCTGGTCAGGTATTGCCTGTTTGGCTGAGGTAAGCAGGTAGCGATATGGTTTTCTAGATGTTCCAGTCTGGTGAATTTATGTTACAGCTCCAACTTCAGCAGCCAATAGTCCCACGCTCCGCTTCTGGCACAGACTGCAGTTTCCTGGTGCTCTGTCTATGTTTGGGTCTGCTCCATGTTGCTGGCTTAGTACCTATGAGCAGCTTGCAGTGTGAAAAGGCCAGTCCTTGTGAGGTCTGTGTTACAAAGCCATGATTGCCCAATGGAAGGGGGAATGCTACCCAGGAGTTACTAGTCCAGCGCTTCTGGCTCGTTAGGCTGATTCAGACCCACTTGTTTCAGCGCACGTGCTTTCCGAGTGCTTGTGTGCTGGAGTGACATCAGGATGCTGCTACTCTGGATTCGGTGGCTTGTATCCTCCACTGCGTGAGGCTGAGATGAAATCACATCATGAAGTCACTGGCTCATTAATGCCTGTGGAGGAGGGCTGAACTCTGCACTCACATTGCCTGTATAAATTGGATCGATTGGATTATTATGAATCAAAAAAAGGCTATGTAATCAGGGTAACCTTCCAATTTAAAGCATGTAAACATTAATGGGAAAAGCACTACAGGATTAATGTCAGTTATTACCATACCCGCAAGCAGAAGCCTCTGTGCGCAGATGAGCATCACACTGCAAGGATCAGAAAGCCTGTTCTACTATGGGGTGAAAAGTTCAAGCCTCTGATCTATAAGCCTAGGGAGCCAGGCAGGAAATTCAGCTGTACTCAAAGCAGCAAGGTGGTTTGTTTTGTGGTGGTTTTTTTTGTTTTTGTTTTTGTTTTTGTTTTTTTTTTGTGTATGTGTATTTTGTTTTTGTTTGCTTTTATTTGTTTTGTGGGGGTTTTGTTGTTTGTGGTTTTTGTGAGCTTCTCTATGCTAATAAAATCTATGCTTTCTGCTAGAGATACAAAAGGATGGGAAAAGAAATGAGGGAAAAATATGTTGGGGAAGGGTCAAGAGAGTCAAGATTCATGGTTGCATATTAAGTCAGTATTTTATGGATTCTGGCAGGAGTGTAGTTCACTGCAGCTCAGTGGAGCATTGAAGGATTAACATCACTGTTGGTTCATATGTCAGACAATTAATCTTAACCCACTCTTACTCTGTTGGCTGTTCTGTTATAGAGTATGTATGTTTTAGAGAACTTCCTGAAGATACTGAACTACATTAAAAAAACCCACTTAGCAGTCCAGTAGTCTGTGTTGCAACATATAGAATTTCCCTATCTTTAAATAATATATGTATGTTTGTGTGTGTATGCTAATTGTTGGTTAATACTGACATTTTTATAGTGGTTGTTACAGTTTTATGAGTAATTTGGTATGGGATTTCTGTATATTGCAAAAAAACTTCAAACCTTCTAAGCTTTAAATAATTTAAGATTTAAAGCTATCACCATTTTCCCAAGGATTTCAAACCTGTGACAGGGTAATGCAGTTCTACAGCAATTCAGTTTCTGCTTGCTTGAAGACAGTTACAGGCTGTAGTAAAGAGGAAAGGATTGCCTTGAGGCAACTTGTGGTAATAGCTTGGAATACAGAAGGATCTCAAATATTTCCTGAGACTGGTGAAATTCAATTCTGTTTTGGTATAAAATGACAGAGTTTGGAAAGAAGAGTCTGATCTTCACATTATGTACAATATCTCTAGTTGCGAAGCCCAGCTGCTTCTTGCATGTATTTTTTTTATTTTATTTTTTTTACTACGGAAGAACTATCTTAACCCAATCTTTCTGCTGGATTTTCTGATTTTCAAAACAACATTATTAAGAGACTTAGAGTTTCGTAAAATCAAATCTAAACAAACTATCACAGTATTTTGAAATTGGTTTGTGCCTTTAAGATGAATCAAAGTATTTTTCTTTTCAGTCACTCTTTTTTCTTTCTTAAATTGTGTTGACTGCAGAAGAGAAGGAAGGAAGTTGTCTAAATCTTTTAACCTTGGCTATTGTAATTAGTACCTTGCAAAACAAAACCAAACAGATACCTCTGGTGCCATGTCCATCTGAAATTAATAAAGTGCATAAGACTGAAAACCTGCAATTTACTTGATCAGCATCAATTGTTTCTTTCATTGAGGAAAGTGGAATATATAGTTTTATACCCTCTTTTTTATGCACTTCAGTTCATATAGTCAGAGCAGTGATGGACTGTAAAAAAGATCCCACTCAGACTTGTTCTTCAAGGGGATTGCAAACAAAGCTCTGCCAAGCTACTGCAGAAATCAGTTGTTCAAGCCAGGAAGAATACTGAACGCTAACCATGGACAAAGCAGTTGGATTTGGTTTAAAATGCAGTTAAATAAACCCAAAACCCCAACCATCTGATCTGTTTCTTTTAAAGCCCTCTCTAATCTGGGAAACCTCATACTCACTCAGTTTTGTGGTATTACAGTGGGAGAAGAATTGTGAGGGATAATTCCTTCAATAAGGTTCTGGGGAACAGGACTGTATTTCATCTATATTCCAGCAGGGTCTTCACCTCCACTTGCCTCCTAAGGATCAGATTTTGTCAGGGACCTGCATGGTACTGGGGAATTATCATGCACTTTCTGTCTCCTCCTAAACAAATCAATTGGCATTCACATTATGGCTAATGTGAGGCACGTGCACTCTGTTCTCTATTCACACTTCCTTGCAGTAGGTAACAATCTGTGGCCATGTTCCTCTGGTTGCCCCTTCATCTTCTGGGAAATGTCCTGGGGAGCACTTCCACACCCACCTCGACCTTCCACAGGCAATAAATATGTGTCCTTCTACTTGTCCCATTACAAGATGGTGAAAAACTGCTGCCTTTTCCATTGCTAAGGTCTCTTCTCCTGGCATTACATATAACAGACATTATTTTTCCTCAAATTGACTAACCAATTAACACGATCCTGTTAAACTTGCCATAGCATTTTTGTTCTCAATCTGTACATAATTTTTCCTATTATATGAATTGGTGTGCCAAAGGATATTAGTTGTCCCTGCACAAATTATCTTGATAGTATCCTTAGAGCATTTAATTTCTAGAAACACTAGTGGTGCTATTAGGATTGCAGCAGATCACAGTTACTTTAATACACTGTCATGAAGATTCAGAATATAGAGCAAACAGAAAATAAAACTAAGCAGTCCTTCCTGTACACACCTTAAAAATAAAAATAAAAAATGTGTAAAGTTAGAAGTAGAACGCATTTGCTTTTAAGACCAGCACTTTTTTCCTGTCACACCTCTAGCTTCCAGACTGCTTCAAGGAGAGGATTTGCCATTCGCATCAGTAAATCAGTAATATTTCCTGTACCTGTTATTGTGCAGTCCTTTGTCTGTTAATGCATATTGGTAATAAGTATTTTGATTGCCACTGGCATTTTTCCCCCAATAAACTGTTTCTCTGGCACCTCCAAACCATAAAAGGTCCCATGCTGCACTTCACTCTTCTTCTGCCTCATGTGAGGCTGGCTGTAGGTGTTTCTACAGAGGATGGGCAGAGAAGTGTGGCCTTGCAGGTTTAGAGCAGTAAAATTTCAATCACCTTTTACCATGCAGCTTTTGAGTCATGTGGTTGCTGGTTTCAAGCAAAGAGAAGCTGGAGACATTGCCAGCTGAGGCAGAAAGCCACATAGAGAGGAAGCTGTTCTCTGAGCCAGCTGGAAGCCTGTTTCCCCATGGCTGGATGGAGACCTCGTCTCAGCCACCTCGCCTGCACACAGATTGTCAAAAAGCAGCTCCTGGAGTGCTTGGATTCTCAATTTCTCTCTACAATATTATGTATGAAATTAAGGAACAGAAACTGTGTAGTAATTTAAAATAATCCAAGATTAAAAAAAGCCGAACAAACAAAAAGCATGATCCTAGGTAAGAGTAGTATTTTCAGCAGGATCTAAATGTTTAGGCACCAGTGTGGCATTATCTAAAGTGAAGGACACAAGTTTAAAATTAGAATTGTACATTTTATTCATTTGAGCAAGATTTAAAGTTTTAGTCTAGAAATACACGAAGAAAATTATCCCTGCCCCTACCCTCCAACAATGCTTGACAGCAGCTAATGTTTAACTGGCTCACAGGATCAGAGGAAGCAAGTTTGGTTCAGGAAGTATTGAAAAGACTGTGTGAAGGGTAACTATCAGATTAGTGTAAATACACAAATATATGACTATAAATAAGTAAGAATATATGAGACACAGAAGCATAGATAAGAGTATAAACATATATTTTATACTTCACTGGTTGCCTGGAGGATTAGAGCTCTCTGCAGAACATACTGAAAGGTCACCATCTCACTGCTTTTATCCACTGCACTTAAATGTGAAAAATAAAGAAAGTGATTTGCATCTTGTTATAGTTGCATTCTACTACTTTATTGGTCTTCCTGTTCTGTCATATGAATCAAGAAATGATGACCACATGGATTCATCTGTAAACCAAAATCATAAAACACCCCCTGACCATACGGCAGGAAAGAGACATAAAACTTTACATACTCATTAATCTTCAAATTTGAAAGTGACACAGGCTTCACAGTTAAATAAAAACGCTCTGCATTTGGCCAAGATAAACCTTTGGAGTGAAAAGGAAGGGACTTCTTTTGGGGAATGAATGCGTCCTTCTTGTGGAAGAAGTAAGAAATGCCATTTCTTCTTCATTTGGTGGGATAAGTTGAAAACAGCATATAAAATTAAGTGAAATAAAATGCAAGGAGACAGAGCAGGGTGTGAATGGCACCTTCTTCTTCAAGAACATCTTTATTTTGGAAACAAAGTGTCTTCTTTCAACTGAATTGTTTCTGAACTCCTTACAAGGAAGTGGCTTCTTCTTGAAGTATTTTCAAACTGAAGTGAATTGAGTCCTTCTGCTTCAACGAGTAAAGAGATAAACAACTCAGTTTTGGCACCATTAGGTTGCATTCACAGTCTATCATATTACAGAGACATTAGAAATGATGCACTGAATCAGGGAAGTAGCAGCCTTTAAATGTCTCCTCAGTTTGGGAGTGAAAAGAAATAGGAGACATGGGATTTGTCCTTTTGTTTTAGTTGGATATGAAAATGGAGACAGAAGCAGTTACAGCAGATAAGAATCCAGACACCAGCAAAGGAAACATATTTAGCTAAACTTATTCTTAAATATAAAGATGTGACCTATATATTATCTGCAGATGGCTTGCAAAAGGAACTGCCCTGAATTGTGCCAAGCCAGTACTAGGAAGAAAGAGTTTAAAAGAACTTTATTGAGGTTGCAATTCCAATTCATGATGATATGAATCATGATAACATTCTTTGATAAGATTCTAATGCCATGATCATATACTGTGTACATGGCTGGAGAAGTTAGACTTCATTTACATTTTCAAATTACAAAGAACACAAGAAGGCAAAGCATGATCCTACAATGGAGGCAAGTGATTTTTTACCCTAAAGGGACTAAATTTTATTGCTGCTCCTGCCATTAAGCACCTAGCAGTGCTATGCAAATTGCTTAAAGTACCTTGGCTACCTGTTGCATGTTGCTAACTTTCTACCCTGATAACCCAAGCAGTCAGATTTCAGAGGTACTGAGCACTTAGAGCTCTAGCTGAAATCAAAAGGAGTGATGCTCTGAGTCCATAAGAAATATTTTATACTCATAAGCAACTTCAACAGTCAAGTTGCACACTTCCAAAATGAGCACTTAGAATAAACAGACACTTTCCACATTGGCCTTTCCACAGCTCAGATCTCTAATGGTAAAATCAGGAATGCTTCATCTCATAGTAGTCTACTATTTTGGAGGCACTTGAACATACTGTGGCGCTGAGCACAATGGGAGATCCTGTGAGGAAATCCAATCACATCTCCGGAGCAAGACTGGAATATTGTTCAGTAAGTAAGGCCTACAGCTACACTTTGAGCACTGTAGATAAAAGTAGTGACAACACCACTAAGTAGCTGTCTATCTTGTGTGCTTAATGAGACAGTCCTGAGAGAAAAATGGCCTAAAATGCATAATTAAAAGCTGTAACCTAAATGATATGCTCAAAAAAAAAAAAAAGGGCTGCATTAAGGTTATAAAGGCAATGTGACTTCGGGCAATTTTTAGTGTATTGGTGCTTGAATCTGTATTCCCATCATTCTTTTAACATGGATTTTTTTTTGGGGTGGGTAATTAATACTAAGCTCTGTTCTGCTCTTTAAAAAAAAGGGTAATGATGCATTGATTTGATGAAATGCAGCATATTGCCCATTGAAATGTGGGCACTACAAAAGAGTACACAAAGTGTATTTTTTTTTACTGAATTTGCAGGACAAGGTTTATGTATATCTGTGTTTAAGATTGCTGGGTTTTAGCACAAACATGGGCTAGGATACTGTCTTGAGGGAAACTGCCGTGGGTTCTTGAAGGAGCAGTAGCAGCCATGAGTTTGTAAAACAGGGCATAGAATTTCAGTGGCTACACCTAGCATCATTTACCCAATTAGTTTTATATTTTACAATGCTTATAACATGTTATAACATCAGCTTGGTGTAATGTGTCTCCTAACCCTGCAAAGCAGTGACTTCTGAAATTACTCAGATGTTGCATGTACACAGATATTTGCAATTAAATACTAGCTGAAATTATTTGTTAGCTTAGATCAAATTATTTTACCTGGCCACCAGCATTTTGTTCAGCAATTCTTCGCAAATAGCCAGTATAGGTGTTGGTCAGCCTGATCTTTTATTTTTGCTAAGCTATTCTGTGTTCCTTTATTGGTTTTGTCCATGTCTACAATTTTCACAGCTCAGGAGATAAGAATATAGTGGAGGCAGGGAGGAAGAAAACAGCTACCTAAAATTTAGTCATTTTACTACATAAGAAATGAATTCAAGCATCTAATTTGTTTGTCATACTAAGATGTTGCAAATCTGTTACAGCTAGAACAGTTCAAGATTTTTTTTTTCAAGACAGGGAGTAGCATCTTTTCAACAAAATTGCCATTTGGTCATTGAAGAAAAGTTAATTTCTTATAAAAAAATAACTAACTGAAGAATGGTTTATTTCCTTATTATGAGACACAGCAACGTTCTTTTTAATACCTCTGTAAATGTTCCATAAACTTTTATGTGATGGGTTCAGTAGCAACCTTGACTTCATATCCACACACCTCCTTCTCCTTCATCCTTTAACCAGTGATTTCTGCCTTCTCCCCACCCAAGGGTGCAGCAGGTCACCTCTGTGTGTGTTAATGCACCCTTCCATTTTTGTTTGATGATCTGTTTCTATCCTAGATTAGTACCCAAACAGGATCATGTGTGCCTTGTATTGAAAGGCTTCAACTGATTTGCTTCAAATAGAAGGTCCTGATTTTAGAGTGTTTTCCGATCTTAAAGTGTTAAACAATTCTGGTTCCACTTGCACAACAGGTGATCTTTTACACGTTCCTTCTATTTTTCATTTTGTTGCTGAAGAGGAATGTATTTACAATTAGATGAAATTGAAAAGCAATTACAATCAACCATGCCACCAGATGGAGCTTCTTTTCTGCCTTTCCTGATGAAGGTCCTGAGCCTATGGGACTGTGGGACTTTAACTGTATTTATAGTCAATGAAATAAAAAACTCTCTTTTTATTTTTACTTCCAGTGATGCAGGATGAAGCATCCCTGCATTCACAGATAGCTATTTCAGTGACTTCTGTTTGTATACTGTTAATGACAGCTATTGTGCCAGTCCTTTACTTTTCCAGCATTAGGCTGTGTCATGCAGTCCTGTTTCTTGTTCATGTACCTGAGAGTTTTCAAGTACAGGCTTACCTTTTAGAATAGGACACTAATATTAAAGTAGCAAATGTTTCTGCTCTTTTTCCTACTGTAACAACTATTAACATTGTTTAGAAAAACAAATCTCTCTTTATTCAGCCCACTACAAAATCTATTTTGTTCACTGAAATTCAACTCTGAAGTCTCTTTTTGTGCTTTTAGCAGTACTGCGTTTTGTTACAGATACCTAGTCACTGGTATATATATACATCAACTGAAGTTATGATGTTCATAAGTCATGAGAATCGATACAAATTACTGTCTCTCTTACAGGATATACTCTATCAGATACCTGTTTTACTATCTACTATCATAGCTAAACAACTGAGAACAGACTGTAACTGAGGCTGTCCTTGGGAAATGCAGAGAGACAGGGATGAATTTACTCCTTTTCTGACAGTTTGAAAAAATACACATTTAAGCAAACAATCTTTAACGTAGAATTTTTACAGCAAGATTACTTGGAAAGCCTATTCCTATGTTTTAAGCCAAGAGAAAAAAAAATGGAAGTGACATGCAACTTACCCGGCTGTGAATGCTGGACTGAAAAGGTTGGCCTGCGTTTGCCAGCAGTTATTAAAACAGGGTATATTGCACAACTCTGTTTTCCCAAAGGACACGGAGGTATCTGAGCTGATGAGGTCAGGTTAGCATTTCATTATGCCACGTCAAACGCAACTCTAAAGACTAGCAAGGTTTTGCCAGCCGACGTCATGAAGGTCCTTCTGACCAGCTGGCAAATTCTGTTGTGTCCTAGGAGAGACCAAATGAGTTCATGCCGCTATTGATTTTGAGTGAGTTACACACCTTGCTGCTTGTAACAAAGACAAACACAGAAATACAAAGCAGAATTTATGTGGGTACAAGTTCATGTTGTTTTCCATTTTCATGTCTTGTTTCCAATGGGTAAAAAAAATCCAATGCCTTAGAGGGGGAAGAAAGGAGAGGGGGTAAATCTAATTTCTACGACATGTAATATTCATGTGCTAACAACTCAAAGAGGTGGTCTAGGGACATATTGTTTTGTCATGTTTTATGTAGTTTCCAGGAGTACATTTTGGAGGGTATATCAAGCATTTGGAATTTTGGAGTATCCTTAGACAAGATGTAAACATATCTTCTGTCTGAGTAAGTTTCTTTACAGAGTTTTAAGAAGACATTGGTTTTGGTTTTCTGAAGGCAGACTGCAAGGTGGCAGAGCAGGAGCAAAATCCAGCAAATTAAGAGGGACAGCAAGAAAAAAATTAATTATTTTAATAGACTAGCAATAGTTTTGGGGGTAGAATGCCCTTCATATCAACATAGTAAGATGGAGCTTCTTTCACACAGAAGTCCAAAGCAATACTAGCATAATGTAGGGCAAGATTTTGATCCAAAGTATATTTTTCCTAGAATGCAAAATGAAACCAACCAAAAAAAAAAAAAACCCACACAAACCCCCAAACAAACGAAAACAAACCCAAACAAAAAAACCCATAGAGGTTTTACATGTGAGAACCTGGATCCTAGTGTTCATCAGAAACTTTTGAAAGAGATGCGGTTCTGCAACTTTCTGGAGATCCACATTAAAACAAACAAAACCCCTAAAACAAAACCCTTTTCAACTCCTATGCTGTGAATACATTTTGGAAGCTGAAACCATTTTTTCTCACTGATAATCTGAACTTTTCCAAGACTGTTTATTTGGGTTAAATTGTTGAAATGCAACAGTAATTCTATAAGGAAGGCAGGATGGCAGCTTGTATATGGGAGGGTTTTTTATCACCATATAGTTTACTGACTGACAAATGCCTTAAGATTTTGTAAAAAGTTTAGATAAATACCTATAAGCATCAAAGATATTAAGCCAAATCTTGATATCTTTAGGAGCCACAAGATCCAAGCAGCACTTCAGAAATCTTAGTGCATAGAAGACTTTTGTTCAACACGGTTATGTCACAGTTAATGCCAACTTTACTCTGAATTAAAATCCTTTGTACCATACTATATATTTAGTTTTCATGAAGAATGGCCTTTATTTTATATCAGAGGCAGGGAAATCTTTGACCTACTGAAATCAATTACAAAATTCCACCTTCCAGGAGGTTAGCATTTTACCCAAACCAAGGGACATTCCTTCCCTTATTGCCAAATACTCAGTATTTGTAATTGAAAAGGATATCCAACACCATTATAGGAAACACAGCCATTGCTGTAGTTCAGGGAAATGGAGTAAGTATATTTTCCTGTATTTAAAAAAGTCTCTACATCCCATGAGGAACATCAGATGAAAGTCTGCTGAGACACAAGACAAAATATACAGCAGAGATCTCTAAAAGTGATTGTCTGAGCAACTCAAAGCTCTAAAGGTTTGTGCTTGCTGAGCATCCTGAAGAAATTACATTTAAATCTTTGTAGTTAAGATCTGGAAACTTCCATTTACTTGTTTCCATGTCAGTACTTTTCCCATTACAGATCTAATGCATGCCTTTTTGAAGTACAGCTGCTAGGTTTTCCTGCATAAAGAAGAAAATTACGTCTAATAATCTAACTCCTGAATAATTTCTATTCTAATTGTATAGACCCACTGAGATTTTCATTCAGTGTTTGACCACCTTCATAAATGCAGTAAACTGAAATCCCATCCTTATTAGAAACACAGAGAAGTTCAAATTTCCAATGGGATAGGGAGCATTTTACTTTCTGTTAAAAATAATTGAGGAGGCTATTAATATCCTCGCTGATGTTTTTGTAAAAGGAACATGACTGTTAAAATTGGGATGAAGAACTACATAATTTTCAAAGTGAAGCAAGTACAAATGCTGCTAGCATTTGGGAAAAGATGGTATTAATTTTGTGTGTGAACTGTGATAATCCCTGCATATTTCTAAATCCCTGTAAATTGTTTCATAGTGTTTAAGAGTTATGACTCATTCACATTTTCTTATAACCTATTGTCATGGGGGATTTTCCTACAAAAGACTTAAGTAGGAAATTGGAGAGATCTTACATATTTGAACTAGGTACATCCAAAGGTAGAATACTTTCCCCTTGGACTAACTTGGAATTTTACTAGTTTTGGATTTGAAGGGTGAAGCTAATATTAAAGGTGCCTTAAAAGACACGATGAACAGTATTTGAATGGGCTTCAGTATTACATTGTGTGGTTGAACTGAATCCACAGAATCCTCCAGTTAATTGACTCTGGGTGTCTGCAAACAAATATTTTAATGTTCATTTTGTTTTCAAATGATGACAACTATTGATCTAAGCAGCTTGATCAATTTATTAATCTGCATAGCAAATAGAGCTCCAAACCAAAATCTCCAATCTAATCAGTACTGAGAAATACATTCCCATGCAATCATAGTGAGAAAAACAATACCATGGATTGCTTACCAGCGATTTTTGCATTCTTTTTTTTAAATTTCATTTTCAGTTTTCTTCTGAGGATGCAAATACTCTTATAAGATGTGTGTGTTGAATGCAGGATGGGATCAAGGTGGGTAGCTGGGAAACAAGATGGGGGAAAATGAAAGAAGGTGGTGCTGTGTTGATCCTGTGTGCTGTTTATGACCTTAAACACATTTGGTCCAAGCTCAGGGAATGCAAAATGCCTCCTGACTGCAAATATGCTGTCTCTATTACTAAGAAGTCTCTCTGCTGTTATCTCAACATCTTCTTTAATAACAAATGTGGTAAATTAGAAGCCTGAGATCCTGGTTGCCCTGTTCTTTTAAGAGAAGCCATTTTGAAGCACGTAATAGACACTAAATGCCTCCTTTGTTGCAAAGTTGAACTTCTGCTCCACAGGTTTATCTGATTTTAAATTACCCCTATCAAAACGGTAGCAATTGATTCCAACTAAAAATCCAACTTTGTATGCCTTTAATTACCTAATTTTAATTATTTTCCTGCAATATGCATCCATGTTGCCTTAACTGCTTTTGCTTAATTTCTGTGAATGGTGGTTCTTTTTGTAGGCCTGTCTCCCAGAGTTATGGAACATATAAGAAATGTGTATTAATTGCTACCCTATGACATAACTCCTATCAATATTTACAGTTGGCTTCGCTTTCTCCTGTCCCTTATTTTGCTTAAACCTCACACATTATTCTGTAATTTCTAGTAGTCCACATGGTTTTGCCTTATGAGCAAATGGCACATTTTTTTCCCTTTGCTGCTTAAAACATTTGTTAATGATTTGGCAAGCTGGGAAAGCTTCCACATGAGGAAGTAAGGAATGGTTTCTTAATTTCTGTTTTCCTCACCATAAAATAGATAACACTTCAAGAAAATATAGTAGTGTTGTATTTTATGAAAAGGATCTAGAACATATTACAAGTACTAAGCACCCCTATCTACACATCATCTATTCATTTATTTCGCTTTCCAGCTTGTTAATTTTGCCTCAGATAGGTGAGTCATGAGGTCTCACTCCCAGGGACAGGTGAGAAAGCGCCTGCCCTGCAACCTGTTTTCATCACAGTGAATGTTAACAGGAGACTGGCCCAAAATTTTCATTCCCTGCTCTGTTACGCCACTGGCAGGTTGGGAGTGATGATGAAAGCAGGTGACACCAGCACCTTCCCTGTCAGCAGGAAGAAGACAATCGTGTTCCTCCTTGTGTTGCATCACAGACCTCAGATGAGTAACTCAGGACCATGCTCTGGGGTTTACTACCATTAATTTGAGACTGGTTAGTTCAAAGGGCTGAAATAGTGGCACACCAGACCACTTGGAGTGGACTAGGCAAAGAAATGCTCCTATGAAGGGTTTATCCAACAGCCTGCTGGATGGGTCAGCTTGCAGCAGAGTGCTGGTGATGAGCAGTTGATGGCAAAGTGGTGTTTGTCATGTTTTCCATTAGCACAGCGGGTGCCAGCCGGAATGTTAGTCCTTCATTCCTCTTCTTACAACGCTCTAAACCAAACTACAAAGAAATGTCGAGTAATTAGATTATGTGGCACTTCTATGTAACATTTTGCTGTTCAGCTCTTCTGTCGAGGTGTAGTAAGAACATCCTCACAGCAATATCTGCTAAGAAAACTGTTTGGTGGTGTTTCTGCTGCTTTGATATTCATTCCTCTGTGAGACCCAGACTGCACACTCGGTTGAACTGCACTGTATTCACTCACACTGGGAGGCTGCTTTTTGGCAACCAGATTGATGCTAAAAATAAAACAAACTATGCAAAACAAACAAAAAAACTCTCCTTGCTACATCCATAGTGGGAGTATATTGCTTCAGAAAGCACCGTGTTATTTGCATATGTTTTTTAGTGTCTTTTCCATAAGAAAAAGAATGAAGGGGAGTTTCATAATGTAGTATTTTTGCAATCATCCATGCAAATCACCCCCAGACAATACTGTGGCACACACAAAGTACAGAACCAAGTTTGGAAACTTCTCAGATACAGATCTCACAGGACTAATAAAAGTATCTTGTTAAGAGGATGCTGTTTACTATGCATCATGCCTAGAAAATAAAACTGCGAGGGATTCTACTTCTCTTTATTGGATTAAAAGGTAATGCCTGCATTTTGATTTTCCTCTTTGATTTTTTATTTGGAAACTTTAACGATAGTCTGACCTTCTAAGAGGTCGTGTGTGCACACGTGTGTGCCTCCTGAGCCTTTGGACTCGATTTTCCACGGGTACTGTTAGTACCGAGTGTAGGTAAAAAAATAAAGAGACTGGTTTACAAAATGTATCATACTTTAAAAATGTAATGCCTTCCGAGTTTGTTTTACCTTTGGGGTTTTGTCCTCGAGCTCTGGTCTCAAAGGTTTTTCGCTGCAGTTAGGATGGGTGGAAACCAAATTAAACACAAAAGCCGGGGTCTAAGCCACGGGTCTCACAAACAGGACCCCGCGCTACTGACGCCCGGGCCGGCGGCAGGGCGGTGGCTGAGCCCGGGTCCCGAGGGGCCGCTCAGCTCCCGCCGCCTCCCGCCCCTGCGCCGCGGGCACGGCTGGAGCTCCTCGGTGATGCCAGCACGGGGCTGGGGGGCTCCTGCTTAATCCTGACCCTCCGGGCTCTTTCTTCGGGGAATCTCCGACGGGCGGAAGCCTAAATTACGATGACGATGATGATGACAATAATAATAATAATAATAATAATAATAATAATAATAATAAATTATAATTAATTATAGCAATAACCAAGTCCTCTCCAGCAGCCCTCGGTCCCGCGTTTTCCCCCGGCCTGACAGTGCGGGGCGGGGCAGGCGGCGGGAGGACCCCGGCGGGCCCCGCGGGGCGTCTCTCCCCGCTCCCGCTGCCTCCCGCAGCCCCCGCAAGGCACGGGGCAGCGTTGCTCTCTGCTCGCTCCTCCGCGCCCTGGTAACGGCGGCCCCCGGCGGGCGGGAGGACGTGCGGGGCCGCCCGTCGCGGCTGTTTCCGCGTTGCCCGTCCAGGGAGGTCCCGCCCCCGCCCGCGGCCGCCCCAGCCCCAGCTCCGGCCCCGCGGGGCGGCGCGGGGCCGGGCGGGGGGGGGTGGGGGGGGCGCGCCCCCCGCCCGGGGCCTGC
>JAWWLV010000088.1:66806340-66819165 GCA_035041135.1 Platyrinchus mystaceus | reverse complement strand
GGGGGCGCCGGATAAAGCGGTGCCGGCCCGTCCGCCTGCCGGCACAGGGGCGGCCGGGACGGGCCCAGCGGGGCGCCCCGCCATGGCGAGCCCCGCACGCCCGCGGCAGGAGCTGGCGGCGGAGGAGCGGCGGCTCCGCGGCGCGGCCCCGACGGTGCCCCGCGACGCCAAGCGGGAGGCGGCGGGGGAGCGGCTGGTGCTGCTGGAGCTGCGGCGCTGCGGGCGGCCGCCGTCCCCCGAGCCCGGCGAGCGGCAGGAGGAGGGGGAGGACGAAGAAGAAGAGGGGGAGGCGGCGGCGGGCGAAGACTGTTGCGGCAAGTGCAAGAAGCGGGTGCAGTTCGCCGACTCGCTGGGGCTGAGCCTCGCCAGCGTCAAGCACTTCAGCGACGCCGAGGAGCCGCAGGTGCCGCCCGCCGCGCTGTCCCACCTGCAGAGCCCGCCCGGCGAGGAGCGGGACCCGCCGCCGCCCGGCGGGGACCCCACGCCGCCCGCCCTGCTCCTGGTGCCCGACTTCCCCGACGGCGGGGAGCCCAGCGCCGAGCGGCTGCGGCGGCAGCGCGTCTGCCTGGAGCGGCTGGGGCGGCCTGCGGCGCCCACCGACGTGCGGGGCACGGTGCAAGTGCTGGGCGGCCCCGGCCTCAAGGAGGTGACGGTGCGCTACACCTTCAACGAGTGGCTCTCCTTCGTGGACGTCCCGGCCGCCCCCCTGCCCCCCGACCCGCCCGCCGAGCGCTACGGCTTCACCCTGTGCGTCCCGCCGAGCCTGCGGGAGGGCTCTGCCCTCCACTTCGCCATCCGCTACCGCAGTGCGCAGGGCGAGTTCTGGGACAACAACGGCGGCCGCAACTACACCCTGCGGTGCTGCGGCTGCCCCGGGGGCGGCCCCGCACCGCCCGCCGCCGCCCCGCCGCCCCCCGCCGCCCCCCGATACTGACGCCGGCCGGGCGAGGGGAGCCGAGAGGACCCGGCCGGGCAGGGGGAGGCGGCGGCAGCCCTGCTCCCGGAGTGAGGCCCGTCTCGGGAGGGAGACAGCCAGCGCGCCGAGGCCACCGTCCCGGAGACTGCCCCAAGTCTGGTGGTTTTTAAGCAGGCACTTCGGTTTTGCCAGCGAAACAGGGATGTGCGTAGGCGCTCATTGCTGGGGCTTGTGGAAGCGTTCTTTTTTCTTTCTTTTTTTTTTTTTTTTCTTTTTTCTTTTTTTTTTTGTTTGAGGGAACAAGGAGAATGAGTAGCGTGGGCTTTGCTTTTCCCCTCTTGAAGTGAATTTTTGAGGTCTTGATTTGGGCTTGACTCCACTTACCCGATTAGTCAGAGATGCACAAGAGCACTCGTGTGAAAACTTGGTGGCTTGTTCGCTACAATTTAACTTAGGATCCCAGTTTTCTCGTTCTCACATCCATTTCAAAGACATAATACTGCAACACCAATGGTGTGTTTTGTCCTTTTTTTTTTTTAGTTCAATGGACTCTGTGACAATGCTATTCACTGTTCTGTTCTGAGCACCTGTCAGACTCGTGACAGGCTTGCGTGCCCGTCCCACCTTTGCAGGCAGTCTGTTTTGGGGCTGGATCTGGGGCTGGAGAGGGCTGCTCTGGTTTCTGTCATTCAGCACACTTTGATACCGCTCCCTGCTCCCCAGGCTTGCATGTAGATCCCGTCTGGCTAATAGCAGCCAACAGGGACTTCTGCAAATATGTTTTTGCTTAAAATAGACTGGTGACTTCTTTTCACACAACTGACAACTCGAAAATCGGGACGAAGGAGGAGTTTAAATATTTGCTGATGCTGCATTTATCAGGAGAACTTTGGTAACACCTTTGAGTCATGCACTGTGAAGTACAAGATGGTGTCCGTCTCATACACAGTTCTGTATTTTCAGATTTGGGGAGCAGATGCTGATTTGGATGACCTTCTCATTCAGGAGTGACGATGCGATAACAGAGAGGGTGTCCTCAGTAACGAATGAAAACAAGTGCCTTAGTTCAGCTCTCCTTATGTTACATTTTGCACCACATTTCTCAAGTATTTATAATTTATTCAGCTTATTTTGCTACATATTTTTCTGTATTTGTATGTTGCTGGGCAAGGACTTTGTTGTGCACACAGCTGGACTTCATAGCGCTGGACACTTGAAATGATTTTACAGTCTTCACTGTTGCACTGCAAGCCTAGAGGTTGACTGTTGCTGGTGTCCCAAGTCCTGAAATTAAGCAAAAAGTACCAATGCAAATGGGTTTGTAAGAATAAAAAAAAGTTTTAAAAAAAGTTAAAAAGCTCACCATTACACATCTTTTTTTTTCCTGTATAGCAAAATGTAACAGGATACTTCTTAGTTTTGCAGTCTGGTTGTGCCCCTGCCCTAAGGTGTGCGGTGCCAAGGGGATCACGCTGTTGGTGTGCCCCACTCTGACCAGGGACGGTGCCTGTCTGTAAGCAGTGTTTAGGGCTGTAGCTGGAAATGAATGCTGTCCTGCCACAGCCATGGGGCAAATCGCCCTGGAAGTCCATGACAGCTACTTGTGACAGGCATCTTGTACAGAGCTGTGATGTGAGGAAGCTTCACTAGCATGGGTGGAAAATCGGGGGTTTCAGTTGAGTTTTGTTCTGGCTCTTTTGCAGCTTTGACTACTTGTTTGCTTTCGATACAGTATCTCAAAATACGGGTTACTTTTTTTAATGAAAGAATAGATAAGACATTGTTAGAATGCAGAAAACATCCTGACATGGATGTATGTTCTTCAAGAAGACTTTGGAATATTATTTTCCTTTTTTAAAACTGAGAGATTTCTCAGGTCTTCATTTCCTCTGAAGATGCAAACATCTTAAAGGCCATTATGAGAACATTAGAAAAAATAGCTTGTTTATAAGATTCCCCATACTTGAAAATATTTTCAAGTCTATAGATAACCTGCCTTTTGAGACAGCTGGAACAGACCCATAGCTAGCAGAGTCTATTGTGGGTAAGACTTGAAGCAGAGGGAGCCTCAGACTAAAGGTCTTGCAGTTTTTCTAACATGCGCACTGCTTCTGAAACGGAGCCTGTCCTCCCTCCTCCCTAAAAAACCTGCATATAAACCACAATGTGAGAACACAGCCAGAGACAAGGAGCTGTTTTAATTCCTTCAGAAACCATCCTGTTGTTAGACTGTGCCAGTTGCTTTGACAACTCACACAGGAAAAGCTCTGTGCAGGCAAACAGAAGGTCGTATGATTGTTTTCCAAGTTACATGTAAACTCTCGCCAAAGCCATGAAAGGTTTTAAGGGAGAATAGCAAACTCTACTACATCCCACACAACCTTGTTTTAAATCTCTCATGCGCTACAGGATTACAGGATGTTACATGGGATAATCTGGTATGAATTAGCCTTTCTTCAGATTGTTGAGTCAATGACACAGTGTGCTCTTAAGCTGATGTGTGGTGCTAACAGTGTCAAGTTTGATCCTTCATTTACTTTGGATTCAGGAGCCCATTCCTTGTTCTGTGCTTTATTAATTGCTTCAGATAAGAAGGAAACGACGCCAGAAAAAGGAGGGGAGGGATCTCTCCTTAAACAGAATTTAAAGGAGTAGCCATATGCTGGTGACTGTGTCTGGGCAGAGGTGCAAAGCTGGTTGGTACCCTCAAGAATCCCAGCTAGCTGTGCTTATTGATAGAGGGCTAAAAATGTTCTCTGGTACGCCGTAAACTATGGGCAATGGGTGTGAAACATCGACATCCAGAACATGTAACATCGCTGTGTGCTCTTCGGACTCGTGATTTGAAATTTGAAATGCAAGAAAGTACGTGCTGAGGCTAAACAGTAAAATCTTTTGAGTGCTTCTGAAAATCAATGCCAATCGAAAGTCCTGCAAATTGTGTTAATTAAAGCACAACATTTTCGTGCTTTGATAACAGGTAAAGTGCTTTTATTTGCTATAAATAATAACTTTTTGTGAAAGAAAGGGGGGAACCCCTCTCAGATGAGAAGTAAACATACTCAGTTTTAATAGATAGTACATTTTTGTGCTTTTAAGATTTTGTAGAAGTTTAGGTTTCCAAAGAAGGTTTCAAAGACAGCCTACACACAGTTGTATTTTCATAGCTGCGGTTACTGAAGGCTGTGGAAATGCAAGGCTTTACCAAAGATTACACGGGGCAGCAGCGTAAAAATCCAAACCGGACCATACTGAAGGATTGCAAGCCCGCACCACCAAAACACGCGGCTGCTGCTCATGGTCATAGCCTGAGGTACGTGGCATAATTGCAACATTATTCTCAAAGAAATATATTCAAAATGAAGTAGTTCTAGTTCTATAAAATCTGAAGGCCAGTAGAGTAAGATGTTAAGTGAAGCAATCTTCTTGTTTGGTTGCATTACTGTTAATGTATTTTATAAAGATTTGAAGCATAACTTCTGGAGGATGTGTTTATAAACATGGTCCTTCCCCTGACTTTAATAAGAAATGATAAAGATTTATTGCCCTTTTGGAAAAACTCCATCTCCAAAGATTTTAATTTTAAGCATACCTCTTTCCCCCCACCATGAATTAAGGACTTAGGGGAGAAATAGCTGCCAAATGGTTTTATAGGTATAGATATAAACAAAAAAAAATAATATAGTTGAAACTCTATAGGGGTAACTGTGAAGGACATCAAAGTTAAATCTTCCTTAAGCAATTTTTTTGCCACGTACAATTGCATTTAAATTCAGATTTAACTGATTCAGAAAAGGACTGTGAAGCTAAATTTACTTTGGTGTCATGAAGATCTGCAAACCTGCGTGAAAACTATTTCTGTTTTATTTAAAGTTGGGGATTTCAGTCAGTACTTGGAAAGTCTGGCTTCTGGTCCCATTGGCTTCCCTGGGATTTGGATCCAGCCCAAAGTACTGTAGGAAGGTAGGGGAAATGATCTAGGCTTAATTGTCTATTCTGTTCAGAGTCTTGTGTTATGGGGTTAGAATAACATGGCACTGTGATGAATGTTCACCTGTCAAGAGTTCAAAATCTGCTGTCTATGCATGGCAGTAATTAAATCACCTTAATTGTTTTTTCATGATTCTTTTTAAGAGAGGGAAAATTACTTGCCTTGGATTAGCATATTGCCAAAGACTGTTATAAATATTTATGGCGTGTACTCTTTCAATAGAAAGCCTGCACATTCTTCACAGGTCTCCATAGTTTTTTTCTCTGAACACAGAGGAGCAGTTATTTGAATGCACTACCTACCATCATTTCCCCCTCTTGCAAAGCTTCAACAGATACTGGGTTTAACAGTAAAAAAGGTAAGTAGTTTAGAAAGAAGCATCTCTTGCAAAACATATTTAATTGCCTCTGTAAGCTGCAGAATCCTTTTGAAGGTGCATATGTTTGTGAAACAGGTTTGAGAGTTCCAAATTTTTTCCTTTTACAGAAAATACACAGTTTTGGAAGAATTATTGGCTTCTCTATCTGTTTTTTTTTTTTTAATTCCTGCTTCCACATTAAGGGCTTGTGCACTATTCTTATATTCTAAAATACTGTAAAAAGACAAAATAGGAATGTAAACACTCAGTAAAAGAGCTGCACACCTTACTTCTTTTTTTTTTTTTATAAAGGTTGTCAAAATATTCCTAAGAGTATGAAATAATTTGCCTGTGTTAAGAATGGTGGAACAAAGCGATCAGTATAGTCCTGACTTGAATAATGCCGGGGTTTCACTGTAGATCATTATGGAAAACTCAGGAAAACAGTCGGTGCACAGCTCTTTCATGGCTCTGTTTACGTGTACGTATGGTCTGTGCTGGGTATGTGGAGAGACGCGTTTATGTTGCATTGCTGGAAGTAAGTTGAGGGGCTGGTGCTTCTCCATAAAATTATTCCACCTGCTGACGTTAAGAGGGTAAAAGTCATGCTTTTAAGGCCTAGAAACTTGGTGAAGTTTTTTATATAGAAATACCTTTCGAGAAGAGTGAGTAGTAAATTAAAATCCTTCTTAGGCTGTTTCAGCGTTGTATGTAAAATGTTCACATGCTTCTCTCCTGGGTTGTTCTCCTCCCAGACAGCTGTACCCCTGGTATATCTGGGTATTTTGAAACTGTGCTTTCTATTTGAGCAAAATTTCTTGAGAAGCTGTAACACACAACAGAAATGCCTATCCTTTGAACAGTTGCAAATATTAATCAAATGATTACTTTTTTTCTTTCAGAGTGCCATTTCCAAATTTATACTGTAAAAGTAACAACAAACTTCAGTATATGCAAACATTCCAGTTTTGGCTTATACTGCTGAAGTCAATAGTTTGCTAAAATGTCAAGATCAGGAAAAGACAAGGATTTTCAATATAACACAAAAGCAAACTTGTTTTGCTAAGGCACTGCAGCTTTAGTAAAGGTATTTATTGAGCTCCCTTCTATTCTAAGGAAAAAATATATACTTTTTATAATAGTGGACATTGTACATAAGTCATGGGACCATTCCTTTGTGTTTTAACTATTGCTGTTGTTTACACTGCTTTGACAAAATCCAACAAAGCTTCTGACAGCGTGCCAAGAGAGATTTAATGAGTATTGCAACGTAAACGGAACTGGTGAAGCACAGAAGGTGCAGCTGTAAGAGCACAGCAACTCCGAGGCTGGACCACAGTGCCAGCTCTCCAGTTCACTGTCTCCATCAGTGACAATGAGCACATGCCCAGCCAAGACTAAAAAAAGGGCAAGTGGATACAAACATAATGCTAAAGTCATCCCAGCCTACAACTATTATTTCAGTGCTGGACTTCCTAAGACAGATGTGGTTAGCAAATATTTTCCCTCCAGTTTGTAGGATTTCAAGGATAAAGCATTTGGCAAGCTATCTTTTTATACAGAACTGGGCATATTATGACAAAATTCCTTAAAATGGACATCAGGCAAGGAAAAAATAGTATTTATAGGTATCTTCCAGTCATGTACAATTGATATGCACATAACTGACACTAGTTGAGCATGCACTTAAATGTACGTTACAAGGAAAGGAAACATACAGGTCTGTCCAAAACAGGGAACAATCATCTAAAATGCCACCCACGACTGTTGGGTCTGAGTAGTAAATGCCAATACCTTTGCTAGCTTTGCACTTCTGTTAACAAGTTAGATAGCATTTTGCAGACTTTTGGACTGTAGCAGCAGAAGGGTTCTTGTGTTGCTTCTAATAAGTAATGTATAAATTATGTATGATAAGCTGATCGTTAATTTCGAATAAGAACTAATTTTTCCTTGTCTGAGAAAGTGAGCTGTCTTAACAGTGAGCTCTGCAGTACTGACTGGGGAAAGAGGGAAATTAGAGAGCCTGATTAATGGAGAAGTAATCTCCTTCATACTTCTGAGGGAATGAATAAGACATTTCATATTCCCATGGCTGCATGCCTATATGAGAGCGTGTACCATCTACAGCTGTATTCTTGATAAAGAACTTCACTGGAAAGATACTGGTATTTTGGAAGAACTGATTATGTATTGAAAAGGCCTCTATTTAAAACCAAATGCTTACTTTTTGGTAAACATGGTGAAAACCTAGATTATGTTACCAATGGAGTTGTCGTTCTTTATAAATTAGAGCTACACTATTTATAAGGATGTTTATTTTGCTTCCTAGCATACATTCTCAGACCTTGAAACAGTATGCAGTGCTTGTTCCAGTAATTAAGCTGTTTTAAGCAAGGATTTTGCATGTACTGTTTTAGGGACCAATTTTCTTACAGTATAAAACTGGCAGCCTTTCCAAGCCTCTGTCATCTTAAGACTATAAGATGCTACTACATTTCTGTGAGCTCAGTGGAAGCTTAAATAGCAATCAAACCTTCCTTCCCCTGCACTTTCACCGTTAAGTACACTTAATTATCCACTTGTGATTATGGAGATTTAAAATACAAAATATAATGTATTTTACCTATTAGAATAATTAATTCAATTGGAGTAAAATGTTCATTAAAAGCAATTTACATTGTGATACTTATACGTCTAATAAGAAGAGAATTGTTAATGTATTTGCCTCATCTGAAAGTGAGAATGGAGGCTACATTTGTAGTCTTAGGTACACACAGTATTTTATTCTGTACACTGTATTGTCCATGAAATGCATCACTATACATTTCAATCTAACTGTACAAAATTGTAAAATACACTTTAAATGGCAGTGAGGAATGGGAGTTTGTTCTAAATTAGACACTATAATTAGACACTTTGCTTTAATAATGTTGTCACAGAACACGAAAAACACACAAAAAAGTAAGTTCTAAACAATGATTAATTTTGTGAAGCAAGAAAAATAAGAAGGGGTGTTTAAAGGCCACAGGGTTATGGAACTAGTTTCGAGTTTCTGTTTCTCTATTTAAAAAAACCCACAACAATCCACTGAAATAGAAGGAAAATTTTTTCTGTATGCCATTAAAATAGCCTTGCAGTGCTTAATTTTTCTGCACATTTCTCATAGAAAACAAACTTAAGCACATCAATGACTTGAGCAGAACCTGAGCAGAAATGTTTCTTGCTTTTGTTTTAATGTATGGTCTTAAAAGTGTTGGGTGTTCTACAGATTTAATAATAAACAATAAAATGGGATACTGAGTGTTCCACTTTTGCTAGGCAAAGCTTGTTGCCAATTCATGACTTACACAGCTTACTGTTATGATTAGCTTATTTTTCTTCTGCAAAATTCAGGAGCTTTGTGAAAAAGGGAACCTTGGATAAAGTGATGTGGTGCTTTCTGATTAATAGCTGCACCTCAACAAATTAAGGGACTCTGTGGTGAAAATGCATTTTAAAGCTTCCAAGCCTCAGTAATGCAAGTCTTACATTCTGCTAGTCTGATCTGTTAATTGTTAAAACTAGGACAAAACTGGAAATTAATTCTTGGAAATTAAAGAACTAGTGAAATTTTTATGCCACCTCCTGAAATGTCAAGGGATGCTCTTCAAAGAAACCACAGAATTCAGCCTGTGATATTTGTAAGTATCAAGGTCCAGGAGACAAAAATTCTGTTCATCTCTGGTTTTCATATTTAAAATAAAATATGTACTAAGTAATTTAATTCAGTTGCTCTATACTTTGAAATGCAACTGGATCAATAAGAGCTTAGCAACTGGGTGAGGGATTTTAGATCTTGAGGGATTTTACATCTAACACGGTTTTCATGGTCAGTGAGAGACGAGGTCAGCAGCAGAATAATGTATCTGGTTACAGGTAGTTTAATGAAGTTTTATTGTCAAAGTAGGGCAGGAACTATTCCATCACATGGAACATACAAGCAAACACATTTCAAGACTATCTTACATGCTATTTTAAATCACAGCCATATATCTTAGAACGTGTGAACCACTAGAAAATAGTACTTTGGTTGCCAAAAAATGAGTCTCTCAGGCATTTCTTCTGCCGAACAGAAAAGCTCAGAGATGTGCAGTGAATTTATGCTTCTGTATGTGGCACTGTAGGATGCTGAAGATGGTCCAGTGTTGCTTCAGGATCAGAGGCTTCTCATAGCTATGTGTTTCCTGGACTCTCAATAACCAATTTCTGCGTGGAGTACAGCTGGCCAATAGTAACCTGAAATCAAACCAAAATATCAGAAAGCCGAAACCGGAAAGTAACCAGGTTATAATTTAGGCCTTGCAAGAGAGATTAAAAAAAAACCCAAGAACCGAGTAGCCTGTATATTCAGCTTTCTCATAATTACATTTTTCTTTCTATTAGCACTTCTTTTTGTAAATAATACTGTTGTATAGACCTTAAGAAAAATAACCTATACATAAAATACCTGCATATATAAAATCTTGAAATAATGACATTGAGGAATACTGTTCAAAGTCTTAGATTAAAAATTAACATTAGAAATTATTACAGAGGAAAAGCAAGCAGGTTCTGTGTTTAGAAAAATGAAAAGAAGAATATAATGAAAAATAAAAATGTGGATATAGTCAGCAGATATTTCTTATGCTTTTTGGGTGGAGAGCCTAAATATAAATTGTGTGGCATGGTACTATTTTTCATTTACTTTGGAACCCTAATTTAATTTGCTTTACAAATGGTGAAAACAGTTAAACAGTTGTTAGTTCAGCAGTAGCACTGGAACTGGAACTACCTCTTGTTCATGAGATGGTATTCAGACCTTCTATATTTGTGCTTTCTAGAGCAAAAAGGAAATGAAAAATCACAAAAATGCAACATTGATGCTTTGATTCCTCTTGTTCTTTAGTACTTTCTAGTCTGCCTCATAACATCAGTAAATTGTAGTCGGGTGTGCAGTTAGCAGTCATCACACACAGCTCTTCGCTTAGCAGTTGAGATGTGGAAGGAAGATGTTTCATGCAAGTAGGGTAATGGAAGCAGGAGAAGGCAACATTTATGTTTAAAAGTATGAATTCTGGAGCCTGATTTTTAATATCTACTATGCCCTTTCTTGCCCCTGCTTTCTCCCTAAGGCCTGGGTACTCAGTAGCTCTGTGTTCTTTTCACAAAAAAATCATATATTTAATTATGGGATTAGGACAAAAAAAGCTAGATGCTTAATTACACTAAGCACAATATATTAGTAGAATTTAATACTGTTCAAATTAAGCCTGACAGCAAGTCAGGCTCTCAAAGTAGTAAAAAATTAGGGAAGGAATTTTTTTTGGCAGTTTCCATTTACCATTTTTGTGGGGGAAAAATCCTGTGCACTCTTAAATAGAAATTTCTGATCTATGCACACACTCACATAGAATGTGAATAATATTGCCTTTTAGGAAATGAACTATTTCATCTTGAAAAACAGCCTTGTCTGAAACTTGTAACGCATTGATTTTAATCTTGAAATATTTATTACAAGGGAGCATTTATGAGCTGCTCCAAAGGAACAGAAGTTTTCCCTGCCAGAAAATACTCCCTTCTTTTGGCACTCTAAGTTACTAACAGCATATGAACAACTCTGATTATTTCTGAAATTACTTATGAAGTATGTTGCATACAGAATATTTTAAACAAAGGCCATACACAACTGTGGCATGTGTTACCAACAGAAATTTTAAGCTGTCAACAAGTGTTACTTGTCAAAGAGAACTCACTGCTCTGGGTTATGTGTCAGGCTATACACTTTAGTTGCTGCCTTACCACAAACCATGCTGTAGTACTTCATTTTTGTATACTGTGTTTTGGAGCCCAAAGAATCTTTAATCCTTTCCCACACAGTAGAGCAAATTTAATGGGAGGCTCAGAGGGATTACAAAAATGCTGAAACCTGAATTGCATTTTTTTTTCTCCCCCAACTGGGGAGATAGATGAGACTGAGTACGTGACTTCTCAGTCAATCATATTCAGCTGGGGCAGACGGCTTTGTAGAAGAAAGGTACGAGCTGCTGTTTGCTGACCCTGTGCCAACAGGTGACATTATCTACTGCTGCACCTCTTGACTCAAACGCAATAAAAACACAGATTTATGTGTGAGCTGCTTCCTTAGTATACCACAGGCGTGCAGACATTTCAGAGAGTGCAGAGCCACCAGTGCTGTGCTGTCAGCCTTTGCTGGGCTGCTGCAGCTTGCCTGCTCTGGTGCCTCCCTTCCAGAAGCTATGCCATGGCATTTTAAGCTGAACTTTGAAACGTAAGGATTTTTTTAAAGCCATTAGCCTTGAATTTCTAACGTTATGATCAAGCCTTTCCCATGTGCTTTAGACAAAACAAACAGACCTTCCATTTATAGCTGCTGAAAAATTCACATCTATAAACATCCACTGCCTCAGCAGAAGGACCGCGCTGGTATTTACACACTGACACTCATTAACCCTCCGAACCAAAACAGTCTTCTTACAGTGTCCTCACAGACGCCAAGTCTAAAGAAAGCCCTTCAGTCGATGTGGATCCTCTCCCAGATTGGAGACTTAAGTGGCTACCTATTGTGTTCTTTTCTCATCATGCATGTTTGTAGCTTGTACACCACATGCCATTTACTCTTCTGGTAGGTGGCTGGAAGCCAGTGTGTAGGTCAGTGTCAGGGTATTTTCATTAATCACAGGAAGCTTTTGGGGAAAAAGGCTCTACCGTTTGTTCAGCAACTTTATTACCCAAAATTTTGTTTACCTCTTTAAGGTAACACATTGCAATTATATTCTGCAGGAAAGGACGTGCAATAAAGAACCACTTTGTTCTCAGGAGAAGACAATAAATAGAAATATAAAAGTTGCTTTTCAGCTCTTTCCAAATTACATGATATTTAAATTCTGCCTGCAAAACTATGTATTTTTTAATCTTACAAGTCCAACCCTCAAAACCTGACAATTTGTCCTCGTTCAAAGGTTTAGCACAAGTCTGTATGGTCAGCTGTTTCTTGTGAACTTAAAAACTTACTATTGCCTTCTGTTTGAATCCAGGAGAAGGTTTAGGGCTTCAGCAGATGTGAGATTACAAATGATGAAAAAGAAAGAAATTACTGAATAGTTACTGGTCCATCCTGTAACCAGCCATTCCCTGGTTATTAGGTATTTATGCATTCGTATGGAAACAGTGCTTTTACTTTGTTGTGGTAAAGCAGCAATCACAGGAATAAGCCACTTCATGGAATCTTTCATTGCTACTAGGAAAAAAAGCAAGTAGGAGAGGATTTCCCACAGACAACAAAGTATCATTGCAGTAGATCTTGCAGACCTAGTGGCACTACTTGCAAAACAGTACTGGAAGATCTTCAACTTTTGAAGGTATGTGGCACGTTTTGGGTTTTTTATCCATACAAACATTTTACTTTGAGCTGAGGTAGAAGTGACTGCTTCTATTTTTGCCAGGCTAAAAGTAAGTTGAACAGGTTTTAAAAAAATTATTCTGTTTTGCCTCACTCATTTTAGAGTGCATAATTCTGCTCTG
>JAWWLV010000088.1:66776610-66806240 GCA_035041135.1 Platyrinchus mystaceus | reverse complement strand
TAAAAGTAAGTTGAACAGGTTTTAAAAAAATTATTCTGTTTTGCCTCACTCATTTTAGAGTGCATAATTCTGCTCTGAAAAGTATGATGACATCTGTCTTTGACAGCTCTGTATAAATTCCAAATGGATGTCTACTTTAATAATCACCATATTTCCCCCTCCTTAGTTGTGTTGGCTCTTCAGTATAAAGGTGTCCAGGCATCTCTTTTTCCTGTGTACCTTACAGAATTGTAATTACGTGGTATATAGCCCACAAAATCTAACAAATCCTGCTAAGCCGTGATGCAGATACTTTTTCTCATTGTCACTGAACACTCATCCTTATCTTCCTGCCAACCCTGACAATCTCTGAACTACTAGCTATCTGCTTGGGTGAGGACTCACTGATAAATGTCAATGTGAATGCCCTAAAATCACTCAGGTAAGTAGGTAGGCAGCAGACCTGAGGAAAGGCGATGCCCAAAAGGCAAAGTACAGCCCGAAGTACACCCACGTGGGTGGAGCAGAAGAATAATGTCTACAACTTCAGCAAACAAATGCAAAGTCAAAATTACAAGAAATCTGACTTGTAATAGCTCTTAGCAGGATGGACATGCAAGAAGGAAAGACAATAATATAGGTCTCCTCTTTTGAAGGAATCTGAGCACCTTGCACAGGGGGTGACATATCTTGATTGAGTTTCCAGCACACAGAAACGTCATCTTTCTAACTGTAATTTGGGTATGTTCTTATGTAAATCAGTGCAATATAGCATTAATGCAATAATGCAAAATTAGCAAACTGCCTTTGTTTATTTAATAACTTTTCCCTGATTAAAATATAGTTGCTGACATAATCTCTAGGGAACAATTTTCTGCCCTCAGAAGCAAACCAAGCCCTGGGTTTTTTTCATGCCACTGTTTATTTTTCGATGGCAGACAAAAGCAGGAGCAGTCTAACAGGAGAGGGGGTGCAACACTCTTCACCCTATGTAGAATCATCTTAGTGGTAAAGACAAGGCCTAAACACATAAAAATGCCACCACAGCATAACAGTATGGAAACACTGTAGTACAGCAATTCCTTTAGCTCTCAGTTACTTAAAAATTGTCTCCCAAGAGTGTCATCACTGGAGAAGTAACAATGGTTTCCTGTTTTCCTTAAAGAAATGCAGATGATAATTAAAACTGATGCACTACAGATAGTTTTACATATTACACAAGTTTACATATCTAATATGTATGTATATAGACTATTATATGCACAAGCTTTTTTTCTTTGTTTTAAATGAATACGGACAGCATTTTTTGCTATTATATTGCATTAATAAACACACCAGTGTGGTACATAGTAATTAAAAAACTCAAACGGAACGAAAAACAATAACTTCATTTTTTGCCAAATCTTTGTGTTGGTATTAAATGCTGCAGCAGCAGCCTTATTTCTTTTTACTTAGGAAAGAATGTTGAAAAACTGCATTTGGCTTCTTAAACACATAGGTTATTCCAGTTCTTCAGAGCTAGAATCAGTGTGGAAAAAACTGAGTTTGGAGATATTTTCCTTATTTTAATTGATTCCATTTGTTTACAGAGAATGGGAAAGGAAGTGAAGGAAAGCACACAGCTGAGAAGTTAGAACTATTGCGTATTTTACTTCTCCCCCTGTTTTGCAAATGCTTTTTTCTTTGTTTCATTGTGCCATAACATCTTCTACAACCACTGCTACACAAAGCTTTTGAAAAGGCAGGAAAAATAGTTTGTAGCTACCATTTGTCTGGCTTTCACTAGGTAGTGAAGTAAAGTAAACCAGCTAATAGGCAAGAATTCATCTGAAGGTTATTTCTCTTGATAATGATAAATTATGTAATTCTGTTAGAACCATATGCACTTTATCTTGGTACACCTTCATTCAGCCTATCAGAAGCAGGATGACACATTTATTTAGCACTCTTGTTAGTTTATTCTGTGGGCCTCCTTGGAGAGATACTCTTCAGTGAAAAGAGCAGAGAATCATATCTATTCCAAAAATGAATAACACATAAAATACTGTAAGCATATATATTCATGCATATTTGTATATGGTGATCTAAAATAGCAAGGGAGTCTTCTTTTTAAATGCTTATCATTTCTCAGTTAAGAGAATCCCTTTTTTTTTAAAAAATAACACAAACTTTCTATTGTCCTTACAGACAACACGGGCATGACAGATGTGGCCTCTGCTCCGAATGGCTACACACTTGATATACCTTGAAATAACAAGTAAGGGTCCTCAACAGGGAAAGGAAAACATTGGAAATCTTTCAAGTCCCTTCCAATCTGGGTTGTTCTATGATTCTATGAAAGCCAAGTGGACCAGATCCTGTGGTCCTTCAGTAAAGTCACGCTGTTTCACTTCTCTCATTTCCTGCAAGCCGCTCAGCCTACAGATAAAAAGGAGCGTGACAAGGAAAATGCCACCTTAAAAGCACACAGGGCCCAACAGCAGATGGCACAGGCTGCAGCCTGCTGCATAGGGGAAGAATCATCTCTCTGCTGCTGCAAAGCTTACCTTACAAAGATGTCAGACAGTGGGTCACAGGAAAGCAAGCAGTGACTGATTTTGGGCTTAAACAACCACGTGAAGGTTTGATACAACACACAGCCAAGGAAGAAGCAGATCTGCAGATGTAATACTCTGACTGGGTGTGATCTTTGCATAAGTTCAGCATCCTGGCAATCTTCAGACTCCCACCTCTCCTACCTCCCTACTTGTTACCTGCTAATATTATTTCAGCATCTTGCCTTTTCTCTCTCATTTGCATAGAAAGCCTCTGCCTTCACAGAGCAGCTCAAACTCTTCAGAAAGCCAAACAGGGAAGAAGCAGGTCTTCTAAAGGGACAGTCCCATCTGGGTAAAGGGGAAAAACTTAATATAGGCTGATGTTTTCTCGACATAGCATGCAGAAGAGAAAAATCACTCAGTTAAGATTCTGAGTGTGACAAGGAAAGGAATATAAAACATTAGTACTTGAAAATACAGAGACAAAGAACTGGATAACATTGTGCTGAGTGTGGTATAACAGGTAGTCTAGTAATGCTGAGACATTTGGTATGTAAATGCCCAAACCATTCACAGAGGACCCTATGTTTTGTAGCAACTACATAAGCAGAATTCATCAATGCCAGTGCGAGTGCCTGCCTTACTTTTGTCAGTAGTATAATACAACAGCCACTGTCACAAAACACACATTCTGCACTACGTCCAAAAATACTGTAATGTTTATGTATTGCAGATACACTAACTCCGCAATACATACAAAAAACTAAATTGTCATTATAAAAAGAAAATTTCACTCTTCAGTGTCTTCTTGGATTTCTAATTATAAGAAAATTTTGGAATGAAACACTGAAGAAAAGTAAGTAATTATAAACAGGTGTAAGCAGATAATAAATATGCTTACTGAGTAGTGTTATCAAGCAATTCTTTAGCACTAACAGGCTTTCCTACTGTGAACTACTGCAGAACTAAAATGAGTGGCCACAACATTATAACAACCATCATAACTTAAAGACCACCTTTCACAACATTTGTGTTTGAAGTCAGATGCAATGTAATGAAAGAATCAACTTTAGCCTTATTTCTGATGTAAACTGGGAAACTTGGCTGCTGGGAAGAGCTGCAAAACAGTTACACAAAGCTTATGTTATGGCATGTTTATAGGTTGATATCTTTCAAAAAATTACTTATCCCCCTGTGCCCCCCTGCCTCTTTTTTTTAATACAGCACATCACCTTCTACATTTATCCTCCCTCCCAGTTCCAGAAAATTTCTGTGAAATTTCTTATTTTGTCCCAAACCACTGGAACTTAGAGAAAGTTCCAGAGATAGTGAATGGTACATGGACTTTCTGTGTTTTTAATTGAGATCTCCCTGTCTAACTGATGATTGTCTAAAGCCTTGAAAAGCTTGCATGCTTTATCTTCACCATATTTTTAAGTGAACGGTACATAAAGTAAGTGCAAGGCCTCGAAGTACATGCATTGGGAAAGGCTGAACTTCAGGAGCTAAGACATCTTGAGACAGCAGGTACCAAGATACTAAGGACTGAAAAGCAAGACTGGGGCTGGACGTAGTTCTGGGAAGATACATCTGAGGGTCTGTATAGAAGAAAAAACATGCCAGAGAATACGCTGGAGCTCACAAAAATCAAAAGTAGTCCAGGAGTGTGCAAGCCCAGAGTGGTGAGAACAGCTAAAGCCGACAATTCTTCAGTGAAGAAAATGCCAGTGTTTTCTGCACAGGGCAATGCAGATGGCTCTAGAAAATGCGTTCGGTTTGGTCACCTGCTGCCTTTGAAGCCAGTAGCTGTTCTGACCCCAGTAGCTATGCTGATCCCAGCTGGGCCTGTGCTCACATCCATTCAAAGTTCATACCTGTAGTACCTCACGCAGCACAGTCACCCACGCACGCACATTTGCTACACTTTCACTTTGATTTTTATGAGCAAGAAGCTTTCACAGCACCTGCAATACCAAGGCACGTGACTGCACGAACACCTGCAGTAATAACTCCGTGAGACAAATGGATAACGAGTACACAACATGTATTATGCTTGAGGACTCTCCAGTGGGAGCTGAGATACCGCTCCATGCAGCATCCTGCCCAATACTTTATAGAAAGTATATATAGGTAGCAGAAGTACAGAGAGGTACTTCATTAAAGCCAGTGTGAGTTCCTGCCTTAACTTTCAGAGCTCAGATCTTAGATTACTCTCTTAAACAAAATAATTAACTGTAATTAGTAGGAAAACTGCATCAATTGAGACAGATTGGCACAATCATCTGCTATAGAAAGATGCAGCAAATATTTTTCTTTTCAAGCAGAACATACTTGTGTACATCTGGTAAGGCAATACAGTATTTAGCTAAATAAACTTGGATTTGTTTTTTTAATTTATTCTGATTTTATCCAAAACATGAAACATAAAGGGGATAAGTTTAGGTGACTCAGACTGTTTAACCAAGTAATTTAAATTTTCTGTTTTGGTAATGTCCTTTGAGCCACAAGGATGTTTAAAAAAATGCCTTTTTATCTGCTACTGAAGCTATATTTTAGGAAGTGAAAGGCATAGTGAGCTGCTGAATTTCGGATTTGAATGGATGTTAGCCATAATTTAATTATTTGGTGGTGATATGCCTGCTTCAAGATTCCAAACTGTCCTTATCAAAATTCCTAGTGCTGATTACAGGACAGCACCAGGTACATTGCATTTTGTAAAACTGACAGATGCCTTACCTTATTACCATTTTAAAGTAACAAGGCCTTTGGTGTTTTGGGAAAAAAAAAGTCAATTCTGTAACTTATACAGTTTTCCAAGACAAAAGAGACAGACAAACTTCATTTTTCCTTGTCTTCCAAGAAGCCTAAAAGGATTAAACTTAATTTTATATGAGAAACAATTTACTTTATGGTTCCAATATGTCTCCTTCTCTGCACTGATGTTACCTTACACAGACCTCAGATGAGATTACAGGCTGAGCATTTCTCTGTGCCCAGTCAAATTACAAAATGGAATTTGAAATAGCAGAAATACCAAACTGAATTTATCTTTAGAAAATATAGCTGTATTTACAAAGAGAAATTTTGTTTTGGATGTTTTTGATTCAATCTGCATCTTCATGCTGAAAGGAGCATACCACCTAGGTAAATACATAAACGTTGAGTCCCTGCTGCAGTGTTGAGATCTCTAAGTGTAGCTGCAGTGTTGAGATCTCTAAGTGTAGCAGGACAGCAATAATATTTTATATTTCTGTATTAAAAAGACTTCATTTTTCTTGGCAAAATTCTTACAGATTACTAAACTAAAGTCTGTTCCTGACAAAATCACAATTTCCTTGTTTATCTTACTTTCTCTGATGGATGATATCCAAGGATTTCTTTTTTCTTGCTCAGCCATCATTCTCGGTTTAGTATCTCCAAACCTGAAAGTGACCCAAGCTTCAAAGACCATTTTTCTTCCCCCTCCCCCCACCTCTTTTGGAAGAGTTCCAAGGAAAGATGTACAAAAAAAAGAGCACTGCCTGGACTGTCTACAGTCTTTAAAAATCTGAGTAGGGAGCTGATGAGAAGAAGGGACATCGATGTTTCACGACTGAAGATGGATTTGTTAAATTTCAGTCAAGGTTTGTGACTGTGAGTTGTCACTTGCCATCCACTGTACTATGGACACCCTGCAATCCCTTCTCTGGTTCAGCTCAGTTTCCAAACTAACACATCAGTCAAAAAACATGACTTTGGTCTACTTTATTAAGTAACCTCTGTGGAGCCACAGCTGCAAACAAAGTGAATCATTCTGCCCCTCTTGAACGTACTCCAGGTGACAGCAGATAAACTTCTGTCTTCCTACAGCCCCTCCCCTGGGGCAGGAATTGCTATCTCTGCCTCTCAGCACCTCACCAAGCTGAATCCAAGCCTTTGTGCTCAAACCTGCCCAAGTTTAGGCCAGTGTCCTGCCATTAAACTGCTCTTGAGCCGGGCAGCTCACACTCACTCAGTTCCATACACAAATTAGTTAACTTCCCAGTGCTCTTCAGCCCAGCCCTTTTTACAAACACGAAGAGGAATTAATGAGGGAGAAAATAATTATTTGCAAACCCTCCAGCTTTTAAACAGGAGATATCTGTGTTTGTATGGATATAGGGTATAGCTTACATTAACTTGTTTAATTGGACTAAACTAAAGTAGCATTTTTTTCTTTTTTTCTTTGGCAAAGATAAATTACTGGGTTTAGCACAGCTGGTAAGAGCTAATTCTGTACAAAGAGTTCTTTTCAGTAGTGTGGGTGGCAAAACACTTTCAGCAACTGGCTTAATTAGTTCTTAATTTTTTGCAATAGAACAGGACAGTTTGCAGAAGGAAAATAAAAAGAGAGATTTTAACAAAAGATGTGGTATAAAATAATCCTGTTTGCTCTTCTGGTTTTGCCAGTCCTCCCTTATTTAATGCCACACTAAATGGAGGCTTGCCCTATTCCCAGTGCAGATAACAATTAGAAATGGGAGGTCAGCACTTATTCCAAACACAGGCAGGAAGCAATGTCTGTTCTTCCACACAGGATGGAGTAGAGCATTCCTCAAGCAAAACACCCTGGCCAAAACCAAGCAGCACAGTGATGGATGCACCTCTGAGGGCTTTCCACTTGGCAGAGCTACTGTAAGGCTTGTGGGTGGCTTTTTTAGCAAGGACCGGGAAGCCCGAGCTGCTAACGAGTTCCGGTCCCCCGTGCAACCTCTCTGACACGGATCATTTATACGACAAAAGGCAACACGGGTGCCAAGTACAATCACTTCAGCTTCACTGCTCCCAGCGTACAGCCCACCAACTGCAGTGCAATCACCCACTGCCTCAAACAAGCATGAACTTTAACACAGACACCTTCCTTTCCATATGAGCTGGTCAAAAGCGCTCGGACTCTTCCACCAGCACACACGTGGATGTGCTGCTGTCAGCAAGTTACAGCTCCTACCAGATAAAAACTGGGCTTGGCAAGATCCACTTGACCTTCTGAATGTCAGTAAGATAAAGGGCAAAAGGCCAGGGAGGGCACAGATGCTTGAATTTACCTTCATTATAGGCCATCTAGGAAACTGCTGGAATTTTTTTCCTACCTCTGTTATTTGGAATAATGACTCTGGAGCTGTACTTCAGTGAGTTACAAATCTATTAAAAAAACAATCCAAAGTGCTACAAGCCATTACCAATGTTTCTTTTTCTCCTTATTAGACTGAAGAAAGGCAGGATTATGAAAAAATTCTGTTAGGAAAACTTAAACAAGAAGGGGAAAAACAAATTAAAACTAATAAATAAAGAATATTTTGTGAAGACAGACAAAATGACCAATTAATGAGGAGACTCTCCAGATGCCTTAAAAAAACCCCCATCAATGAAACTGCAAATAACAGTGTTTATCTCTATCTACAGTTCTTGAGGTTTTTTTAGTTATTTTTTGATTTGTCCATTTGTTTCTGTTATCAGCAAACAGAAGACAGAGAAGCTTCTCCTATAGATAATATTAGTCAGATCGATTTAAAACAAGAACAATAAAACTTCTTCTAACTGGCCCACTGCTCATTTACAGTTTGAACAGTCTGATACTGAGAATAATATTTTCTAATACATGCCTCTCCATAATAGTTGTTAGAAAGCCCATGGAATTTTTGGTTATTGGAATGTTGTTGATGAATCTTGAAAACACCATTTAAACACACATTCCACGTGGGGGGGGAAAAGGAGGCAATTATGAGGAATAAACTGAATCTAGGAATTTGTCAGTGAAGAATCCTGTTGGAAATTATTTCTAATACAATGCTTTCCTGTTTCTGTGGCTTGACAGCTTACATATTTTTTTGTTTTCTTTCCATTTTTTTGTATAAAAACATCAGAAGAAAAAGGGAAACTGACTGACACTAAACAGAAAACATTGAAGCTACTTCCACACAAGCTACTAGGAAGGACATAAATGGAAAGCAGAGATTCATCCTTTATCTTTCAGTATTAATCATCTCAGAGTTACTTTTCAGAAAAGGAGAGCAAGACTAACTGGCAAGAGATTCAAAATGATTATTTAATGTATATAATGTATTATGTCCTTTAACATACATTTGCATTCAAAAACTATTTTGCTCATTCTATGCCAGCTTGTTTATTTTTCTATTCAAAAATGCTGTATAAACCTTACAAATAAGCCTGTGTACAAAAGAAAACCCCCTCTGGGAAAAAAACACAGAAAAGTGAGCCAGTAGATGGCATTGTGGCACTTCAAAAGACATTCCAGAAAATTCCACTTAAAAAACATGCAAGCCTAAGTACTGTGTTTAACCACTTACTGCTTAACCAATGCAATATTTTACTCCTGCTCAATGCTACAAATGCACAACTGAATAAACAAAACCACATGACGTAACTCCACTGTCATACTAGCCCTGGTACAAATCTTGTCTGCTCTGATTCCCAAATCCAATTAGCTCTGTATGATAGATTTACAATCAGTCTTAAAAGATGGTCCTTATTTGATGGCTAATGTACCACGAGCCATGGCCATCAAAGGTACACCAGAAAAGATGTGATAAGTTGAAACCTATTTACTAAAAAGCAATCATATACAAGATCTTACAACCAATGCAGATGATATTATTCCCTGCCATACAGAAACTACTGTGGAATAGATATCCCTTAAAAATAAAATATTCCCACTTTCTTTCAGTTAAACTGCTGATATGCCCTCACAGCTAGAGATGAAAAGACCGTAGCAACCCACCAGTTTCTTGTGTAACACAGCAGTTCTCTGTAGTGCTAAAACCATACGAACTCAAAGCCATACTTCACTTTGACCATCTCTGAGGAGGGGTTTGGAGGAGAGACTTCTGAAGGCCTCTTCCAGTCCCAGGTATTCTATGAGGCTTATATATCAATACTCCTTGCAACATCAGTCTTTTACAAAAGGTCTAGTTTCACTGTGGTATTCAATTGGTCGGGAATTTCTAAAAATCCTTGTATCATAAAAAAATGTAACTTAATGTGCCTACCTTAAAAATCTTTATTAAATTCAATAGTGCTAAATGTCCAGTTGCATATATTCATATTTTTTCCATGTAATTACTTCTAAAGCAAACTAGAACAGTTTAGTTTTCCTAATAGAAAATTTCATCTTCAGGTCTCAATTAGCAGATAGCCTAATACTTGGATTAAGAAACAAAGAAGCAACTTAAACTTCATTTAACATAGTTAAACAAACTAATAGATAAAATATTTTTGCAAATTTAATATCTACGAAAAACATCATACTTGAATAAAGCTGGGTTTTGTATACTGATTTTCCCTTCTTTTAATTATAAATAGCTTTTAAAAACACAGAAGAATACAAGTAAAATGTTTCTTCCATTCCCTATGAAGTTTCAGCATTACTGCGAATGTTGAAATATTAAAAATGGGTGCCTCCTTTGTCAAATAGAGGTTGTCAGGTTGGATTGGAGCATCAGGAAAATAGGGAATAGGGAAAACAGTTCCTTCCTCTTATCATTACTTCTTTCTAAGTGATCCCATCCGTAGTGGTGGATGACAAGCATCACAAACCCCAAAGCATTTCAAGAGAATAGAATGGCGTAGGGGAGAACATAAGCACTGATCAATCTGATCAGTTCAGGGATTCATCCTTTCTGGTATGTTGTCCCCACCATGGGTCACCAGCAGTTCCTCAGGGAAAGGGAGCATGAATATGGCACACATGAATACATCCGTCTGCCGAAATGCCTCCTCTGCGTCCAGTGACCACAACTTTTTGGCAACTTCAGGGCCATGTGACTACAGCCATAACACCATTTTAACAGACTTGATTAATTTGTCTGATCCTCGTTTAAACTCATCTACCTGCTGGCCTTCCCCAGTGCTGTGACAATGAGTTCGACCATATAAATGTGCACTTTGTACTTCTTTTGAACTCTCAAGCTTGGTGGCTGATCATTCTGCTTAGACCTTGTAAAACATTCCAACCAGTCCCAAAAATATGTCACTATTTTTATTTTCCTCAGAAATATTTTTTTTCTTTTGGGAGAGCTTTCGAGTGGTATGTTCCACATGGAAAGATTAATTCCTTTGTGGACAAATATCCAGATACCAGGAAGGAGGAGATAACTTCCTGATTATCCACTAGGAAGTACTCAACAAGCTAACATCCATGTGGTCAGGAGCAGATGAAGCAGGACTAATAGCTGGCACTATTTCTGAACAGACTGGGAGCACCTTGACCCCTGCAACCGATCTGACAGTAGAAGTAAAGATGACCTGACTGATTGTTCTTACTATTATTAAGGCAGAGTCTTTCAGAGTGCCCAGCTGTGTCTAGTGACCACACTCTGGGTCAGAAAGTCTATTGTATTGAAGTGGACCCTTGGAATAAATACAGCATGACCTTGCGTGGTGAACTCCAGAGTGTGGTGGCTCACGGGCAAAGGGAAGCATCCTTCAGCATCTTATTTATGGTGTGTATTTGGTCTCGTATCCTGTGAGCCTTGGTGCTGGGGACTGAAACAGAACCAGGAAGAAGATGACACTGTCTCACCCTAAAATTCTTCCTTCTGGGAAATTCATATGCAACTTTAAATTGTTACAGACCTCTCTTGCCTGCGTCAAACTGTGATTTGCAGGGGACACCACTTATGTGCCAGTGAGAAAAGAAATTTGGTTATTTTCTCGTGTTTGTCAGTTACCCTCTGCTATCATGAGAATGCTTGACAAGGAAAGCTGCGTGACCCAAGACAAGATGCTTTTTGTGGCAAGATTTGGCCATTCTGCCCTTTGTAGCTGAATCCACAGAACCCAATTTCTTTCCAAACCCATCCAAGTGCTTCAACTTTCTGTCCTTTGGCATACTCATAAATGTTGATTCTTCTCACGCAGCCAGTGCTTCAAAAGAATCAGAGCTGGAACATACATGGAAAAGGATTCGTACTCTGATCATGCCAGGTGGTATTTTCCCAACGCATTCAATGGCTCCTGGTGCAGTGGCCAGCCACATGTAAACAAATTATGCTGCATCTAGTATTTGTTTGTTTTAGAGAATGGCAATTATTGCTAACCCCAAAGACAACAGAGTTTTTGAAGATGGCTATTGTTCCAAAATACACATTGTAAACAATTGGTACAAATTATTTCAAAATTTTTTTTGAATGGGCTTGGTGCTGATTCACCAGAGCTGAGGCCACTGTTTAACCCAGCACCAGTCAGTGGGGGTTTTCTCAGATACTAAAGAAATGGTGACAACTGAGGCTGTGCCACAGGCTTTCATTGCTCTTCCAGACCAAAGTTATAGTCAGGAAAAAAAACAAACCAAAACCAACTGCTCTTGCTTGCACAGACATAAGGAAGATTTGTGGTAGACTTCATGCTAACATAGTCTCTGAAGTGCTGCTTATAGGACTGGTAACTATTTGTGAAAGAGGAACTTTCTAAACCATAGACACATAAAACCATGGAGCATCTGGACCAGGCAGGGAGCTCAGTCTTACCATTCCCTAAGGTTGGAGGCTCCCCACTGACAACATCTGTCCAGAAGGAGAAACAGATGGCCAGCTTCACTAAACTTTTCTGCTCGCCTGACCTGATGTTCTTTACACCAGTCACTTGGGCAGTGATAAATAACATTAATAAGGCTAATAAGAACCCCTGGGTAAATTAAAGAGTTAATTATGTGACAGTACTTTTCAGTCCTAAACACTGGGGTTCTCTGTGTACTCACTAAAAAAAGCAGACTGACAGAAAATGCATTATCCTCAAGATACTACACTTTCTAATTTGCTGTACAATTCCAGGGTTAATTGACAACTTCTTGCTATTTCTGAAAGCAGTTTGACAGATTTTTCCAGGCACTCCGACACTGCCTACAGCAAATCTATGTGAGGTACAATAATATCTACTGCTCACAAGTAAAAGTTCTCAACTCAGCAAGAATTATGTTTCTTAAAAAAAAAATTAAAACATCTTACAAACTGGTGCAAAGGATCTACTGTACACATCAGCATTTATAGACTAATATTTCTCACTTTGTTGCAAGCTCGCAATCCAATCAATAGTTACATTAAAATACACCAGCAAGGAAAAAATACAAAGAAGTAGAGCTAGCCAATTAGGAATTTCTTTAAACTGCAAGCATGCAAAGTGAAATATAACTAATAAGTTAAAATTTTCTAATCTTGATTTTTGAGTGTGTACATCCTTCCCTCCAAAAACTCAGTCTTTAACTACACAATGAGCTATAGGAAAGTTCTTAAAAGTGACATTTAAACCATTCTTCTAAACGTAGTAGGCTTATATTGTCTGCATTTGTGCTGGGAGTAACTTGTGAAGCTGCCACCTCACTTTTAAAGCAGAGAAAAGATATTCTCACACGTTCCTATGGATACTTTGCAGCTCCCTACCAAATTAATGGCTTTTCTGGAGGAAAGGCTACAGTTTGAGTGCAAGCCTCTCTGTTTAGTCACCAGAGAATCAGTTCAGGAGAGGAAAACTGTAAATGTTTCAACTACAGGGTAAGCTTACACAAGATCTTTTAAGTGGTTGGAGAACCACAATCATCAAGCCATGAGACTCAACAACATAAAAAAGGAGATTTCCTAAATTCACAAATCCACAAACTGTCATTTTAAAGTTCAGACAGAACAGACCAGTGAGCTACCACAAAATAAGGGAAGGTGTATTCAGAGTCACTGGCAACTCCCTGATGTTCTTCCCCCTTACAGTGGCTATGTACCTCATCACCTACCTTTCTTTACTGGCCCTCACTTCCAGTCCCAGCTTAAACTACCCTTTGATGAACACCAGGACAATAGTCACATAACACAATGGTTGCAAACTGAAGTCACTTCTTCCCTGCAAAGTCACACTGTAGCTTGTCCCATGGGGTGGCAAATACCTGCCTGTCTCACTAGTTTAGATACTAACCTTCTAATATATAAACTGGAAGCACTCGCCACAGGAGCTTGTATCTCACTGTGTTACTTCATCCCAGCTGATGTAAAGAGACATAAATTCAATTTATTTCAGTCACAGAGGGATACGTTGAATTGTTAAAGGATATTGTAAGAGACGGACTAAAACTTGCCCTAATTACTATAGCCCGCCTGAGTCAATATGCAAGTGCTACAAAGCTTTCCATGCAAACTGAGGAAGTTAATCCTAGAAACAAGAATGATAAATACTGTGCTTTCATCAAAAAAAAGCTTTTCATTTGAACTTCTGATTAGGCAATAATAATGTATTAAGCCTTTGAGGGAGAAACTTTCTCAGGAAACACAGTGATAACATATTTATAATTTTCTGTGGCTGAGATGATATTTGGCATAATTTCTCCTTAGGACAACCCCCAGCTAAACTCTGATGCCTTAGTTCCACAGTTATTCCAAATTTCCCTCCATTAGGAGGATTATGAAGAATGACAGAATAACTTCTTATGTTGTGATCTAGTTTAAAAAAGCACAGGGAAAAACAGTTTGAGCAGATGTGATGTGTGACTTGGCTCATGTCAGATTAATGAGTTTTCTACTTTATATTTTTATACCTGAAAAGTGAATGTATGTATTTTCAGTCTTTGCCTTACTTACTTTCCTTAAAAAAAGAGGTGCAGCCCCTGCACATGATACAGCCATGAAGTAACCCTACCAAAGAGGTACCACTCCTACAGAATCTGACCCAAGAGGAAAGGCGTAGTCAGGTCACTATGGATCTGACAGCAGACCAGAGGTTCTTAAGTATGTGTTTCTAAGGCAAAAGTCAGTCCAATGCCATAGAATAAAATGATGGTGTTAAACAGCATCCAGTGTCCCACCTGCAGCCACTAGTTTCACAGTAAGGGAACCTGGGGAAGGGAAGCTATTTCCTAATGTGATGGCAGGTCATCACTTACAGATCTGTTCAGTAACAACCACTGAGAAGGGCAGAAGCAAACACTAGTAGGCCACAGCTCATGTAAACAAACAAACAAACCAAAATCAAAACCAACATTAGTTAATGCCAGACAAGAAGAAACCATCGTTTGGAGGGTAAGAAGGTACTGGCAAAAACTAGCAATAAATTAGAAATGATCCACTATGTTCCTAAAAGCAGGAGCTTTCCACCTATTTCCAAACACAGTAAGACTGGATGAAGTCAGACACCAATTACTGCTAAGTTAAATGATGGGAAAGAAAATGCTATGTATGAGTGCCCAGAATTTTAATACACTGCTTTTATATCCATAAAGGGCCATCTCTACACTATTAAATGCTGAGAATATCAATTTTTACTGAATGTAAATGTTTTGCTTCCACTTAAAAAATATAAGAAAGAAAAAAGTTCCTGGCATAGAGATTTGGTCTCCTTATGCCAATAATGCTAGTCAATATTAGCATGTAAGTTTTTAATGATTCACTACACTGTTTGATTATCCACTCCCCAAACCCACCTTAATTAGCAGAAATATTGATTTTACAATGTTAAGTCCTACAAGCTCAAGAAATATGAGCTGATAAACTTAGTCCTGAATAATAAAAAATTAAACTGATATAGTAATAAAATTGTAACAAGGGGAAAATGTCCTCCTGCATCTAAATTGAGTTGCAGTAGATAACATTTTAAATAATTTTAGTTTGAATCCTGCTGAGGCAATCATTTATTGAATGCTGCCTTGCCAAGCAAGTCATCAAGTGCTCCTTGAGAGGATGATTGTAGTGTTGCCACAACATACTGTATGATTCAAAATATTCTCCTCAAAGTATAATAGAGTCATAGCACAAAGCAAATGGTGCCAAAGGTCTAGCTGACAAGCTTTTCCTATCAAGGAGAAAAGCCACCTGGTCCAAATTTAGTTTTTAAAAAGAATGACAGGAAGTCAGTGCTTTTTCTTCCAGCACACAAAAAAAATCCTGTCAACAATTTTTTCCAGACTTCTATCTTATAAAAATGAAATTTCTCCTTCTGTTTTATATGAATAGGAAATTCTGAGCACCTTTTCTATCTTGGAAACTATAGCATAGCTAGAGTTAATGGACATATGTTTAAAATAGCAAAAAGAACATTAACAGATAGACTCTGAAGTCTGAAGGGACAAGCATAATAATGTTACCTTCTTTTTTGAAGTGGCCATAGCACTGCCATTAATTCCCAAGATAAAGCTGTAACTATTGAAGATACAGAACCTTCACTTCTTTTAAATTCTGCATTTGCACAAGCATTTTTGAAATAAAATGTTACCAGCCTTCTATAACAAAAACCTAAACATTCTCATTAAGTGCCCAGAATGATCACTTAGAGGAGGACTCTTGTCACTTCACAGGTTTTACTAAAAAAATAAGACACATCTCCAACACTACCCCTTTTCCTCATTTGTTTAAAGGACCAACCTACATTGCTACGTCAGCAGTCACAGAAAAGGAAGGAGCAAATGGTTTTATGTAAAAAGAACACATTTTAATCCATTCTTCCTTGAAAGCAAATGTATCTTTCAGAAAATATAAAAAGCATGTCTTAGCTGTAAGTCAGTCCTTATGTAAAGAACTAAAGCAAATAACTAAATCCTGGCTAATATTTGACAGTTGCTGCCTTATGGAAACACTGAGGTCTGCAAGGATGGTGGCAGAATGATTAAACGGTAAAACACTATGTCAGCTGTTGAAGAGATTATAAACCAACAGTCTGTGTAACAGTAACAACAAAAAAGGCCAACAGGACAACAGCAAACAGTGGCATCAGCATTACCAGAAACACGTGTGTAAGAGGCTTTAGTTCCTATTTCAGCATCGAAGTAAGTATCTTAATTCTCAAGCATCTCAGGATGTGGAAGGCAGTGAGACCTACTGAGGTGCAGCCCGTTTTACAAATTATGGATTAAATATCTACTTGGGAAATATTTTTTTTTTCCTTTTTCTTTTTGAAGAGATTTTTGGCACTGTTGATGTTCAGCTGGTTCTGAGTGTTGCGTGCCTGAGGATGTTCCCTCCTCACAGCTGGAGAGAAGCAGCCCTGGGGCTTGGACACTGCTGCTGAGAGGGAGCCTGTGCAGAGCTGCTCCATGCCTGCTGCTCCCCAAGGCTAAATAAGGGTTATCAGATGGTGCTTCAAGTGCACTGACAAGTCCATAAGGCTCGTTATGAGTCATATACACACTGCAACACAGCCAGGACTCTCAAATGGCACCTCAGGCAGGACCTACACTGGCACATTTCCTTCCCACTTGTAAGAACCAAGATGCCAGATCGCGACTCCTTTGCTTCTCCAGAAAACTGTATCACAAAGACAGACAAAACCAAGTAGTGGGGCCGGCTACAGAATGTATTCAAACCCTCCCATGACTGTATACATACAAGAGATGGCCAAAGGAAGCTTTCTTATGGCTGCCCATGCCCCTTCAGTCCCACCTATGCCAGAACAGCTGTTCTATGTCCAGTGCAAAAGTAAACTGGATGAAGAGATGTATGGACTGTCAGCATCAGAGAAGAGCTGACAAATGGTATCTCTCCCTGTTGTGAACAACAGACAACTGTAAGAATGGCAGCCACAGGGCAGGTAATTTGGGGACTTTCTGTTCGATTGCTCTAAGCTAGACTAGGCATATAACTACAGTCCCCCTTCAGGCTTCCAACAGATGGTGGATAGTGCTGGTTTGCAAGTGAGCAATGTTGTAGCAACTCAGGCTTTCAACATTTTAAAAGTTTTCCTTCTGTTTTAGCTTTAGGTGTATTTTTGTTTTCCTTTCATTGACTTTATTGAGAAGATTACTGATGAAAACCAGATCTATAACAGAACTTGTATATGTGAATGGCACCTTCAAAATTCACCTAGGACCTGGCAATAGTCCTTAAGGCTCCTAATAAAACTCCTAAATGCAGCATGCTGCTTGTACTAATCTTTAGCTATTTACAAGAAAAACCTTCACTTACATTCCTTAATTAGTAGAATTTACTGAGAAATTAATACACAGGACGGGTAGATGCACAGACTTAATTAATAAGGCAGCAAATAATGCAAACAGAAATAAAATATTATCTACTTAAAAATAATTAGGTACATAGATCCCTACACAGAAAGCAGTTTTCAGGTCATAATCTGTGCAATTGCAACAACTGAAATGGACTGGGTAGTGATTTTTACCTGTTACTAAAGCTTCCAATTCTGTCTTTTTTTAGTGTTTTGTACTAAATAATGCTTAAATTAAAACACTAAATAAATAGTGTTTTCAATACTTCAAACTTCTTTCTTAAATCAGTAATTTGGAAAAAATACGTGCAGTTCTCTGACAGCACATTTTGTCACAGGTAATTCATTTTGCCAAGTGGATCAGTTAATTTCACAAGTTTGCTGTGATACAGTGCAATGATACCAAAATTTTTAACACATATCTGGTTAAATTTTGTGGTAGAAAATCTGCATATTTGCATGTAAACAAAAAATGATTTTTCAGCCATCAGGTCCACTTGGCATTGAGAAGAATGTCGTCAGCACTCACAAGCTACTTTTTGTTTCTGCCAATAAGATCCATGCTGCTGTCTCTGAGTCAGGATACAAAAGGTAAACTGATGAAATTTTAGAAAAATGAATCAGAGGACACAGCAGTGCACAAATGAAGGTGAAATGTTTCTATTTTTTTTTTAAATATTCATTACAAATTATAACTTTTGTCCTTATTTTTTTCTGTTGACATAAGTTCCTGATCCAAAGACAGCAAAGGCTGGTAATTTCTGATATGGATGGTGATTTATGACTGAACAATCAAAGGCAGTGATCTCATAGATCACTCCATTGTCATTGTCCTGTTAATGAATGTTTTAAGATGGGTATACTTAGGGGACCTTTTAAGAATGCCAGCAAGAAGCTTCCTAAACAGTATTTCCTGCAGCTGCAGAGCAACCTAGAAATGTTCTCTTGTAGTACAACCAGGACTGCAATAAGGTGAATACAAAGGCACTTGCAAAAGCAAGCATCATGCAAAAATTGACTGGTGGTGCCTACAGGCAGGAAACAGCACAGATGTGGACCCTCCAGTCCTGTCAGATCTCCTCTTCTAACCATGAAAGAAGTTAAAGCATGCAAAACAAAACTAACCTCTCCAGATGTGTCTCACTACTTTCAGCATGGCTGCTGAGTCACACGTCTACACCACCAGCTAAGGCTTTCCAAATTTTGAAAACTTCCAGTACTTGTAGCTGACATTGTGGATGAATAATGCCAGAGGCTGTGCACGTATGAGGAGACTGTGTACCTCACCAATTTCAACAAATGGAAGCTATGAAAGGATGACATATTGTGGAAAGGAAATATGGAAATTACTGCATTTTTTACTAGAAATCTCTGGCCTCTCCAAGCATGTATTGTTCCACATGGTATTATTCCAGGGAAGCAGGTAGATATCTAATGACTAGATTTTCTTGCAAGCTCAAGTTCTTAGGTGTGAGACTGATGGGTCAAAAACACAACTGCGAGCCAAGTGGAACTACTGCCATTATTTGTTGTAAAAAGCAAAACCAAATTCTCTCAGTTACAATGTATTGATACAACCTTACAGGAGTCTCTCAGGTTGTGAGGGACAAAAAACGTGAACACACTTTCACAGTGTTACTTTTCCCACAGTCTTTGATCCATGTCAGGAATGTAACCAACAGGCGGTAGGAGAAACTAGCTGCCTCAGCTAGTTTTTATATTTTTGCAGTGGCTGCCAACTCACTGCATGGCTCAAACAGCTCAAACGGATTCTCTGTTGTTAATTTTCATGCATCATGAAAAATATGCTGGAGGACAAGGATGTCTGAAGTGTTCTATGCTCTTGGTCTACAGATTCTCTTTATGCTTTGCTGTTATCCAGCATGAATTCAAATTACAATAGAGTGGACGTAACTTATTAATTCATAAAATTCAAAACTGACAACATGCAAACATTTATTAAAGACAGAGGTGTGGAAGTTAAAGAGAAAACACAAGTATCTCCACTGAGGTAAGCTACATCAAAGATATCCGTCTCTTCCTCCTTCATCTCACCTTTTCCTTCCCTTACAAGAAAGCAGACAGGTTTCCAGCCGTTGTCCATGTCTTCCCTTCCTGACAAAGTACTTTAGTTTTTACAGCTTGTTCATGACTGGGAACACATCCACTCACTCCACCTCTGTGCAATGAACGATATCCAATCTCTCTCTCTTCAGCAAAGCATAACTTAATATATTAACTTCTATCTTCCATATTGTGTGTCAAATGCATGATAAATGTTGGTACCCTAAAATCTAGCAGCATTTTATCATGCAAAACTGAACAAAATTCACCTTGTAAAATACTAGTATTTCATGCCAAATACATTGAGAATAACGTCACACTGATAAATACACTCATCTTCTTCACCTTTGTAAATGCAGGGGTTCTGACTCCATTAGGTCCCCTCACCTTTACTGACCTTCCTTTGATGGTCATGAGACCATGGCTGCAGAAAGTGCAAATATCTGTAGAGGTTCTTTTCTTTCTACATGAACTAAGATGCAAAGTAGAATCACCAGTCTACTCCTTGAATATGTTAATTAATTGAGCAACTTAAACCAGGTTACATTCAACAGGTGACTTTTAACACATAGCTCAAATTCCGTAGGTTGTTTTCCTGCTGTATTTTCTGAGACAGCATAAAGTGGCCTCGCAATAAGTAAAAAAAACCTCCATCAACAGACAACAAAGCAATAAAACACAGAACCATGTAGCATATCTGATAAAAGAATTCAGCATGGAAGAAGAAGCAAGGAACAACCAAATAACTTTATTTTATTTTATAAAAATCAAATTGTCAAGTTAGAGGAGAACTTAGGCAGGTCTAATTCAACATTTTCTAAAGCAGAAATATTGCTTGAGCTCTTTTAGAACTTGCTTCCATGCCAGAGCAAATATTTTCATTTCATTGACCTTGCTAGGCAACTCCACAACATAAAGTGTATGGTAAAAACACTCTCCAGTAATATCAAGCCTGGAATATTTATTAAAAATATTTGCCATCCATGAAAACAAATTCTAATTCTGCACATATTCAAACCATGAACTCCACTCTGTGTATTAAATAGCACAACAGAACATCATCTAAAACAGGTTTTCATGTGGGAGAAGAGGAGGTGGTGGTGAGTGGGTGCTCTTCTCTACATTATTACTAAGATTTGACCTTTTGAGCCATCACTGACTAAAATTAGCATGCTTGATTTCAAACTTGTTTGGATGCATACTGTAGTATATTCCACTGCTCTACAGTAGAATTAGCAGCAGGATTTAGAAGCATTATGAAGTATTTTCTTATGAGAAGGTAAAGAGCATATTAGGACATAAGTTGTGATTCTGTCTGTACTCTTCTCTCTGATACACCTAATATTGTGCCTAAATGACTACGCCTTTCTAACTGCATCATCAAAAATCAGGATATACGTCTACCTACCACTGTAGCCTCTAAATAATAGAAATATTAGTGTGGAAGAGGACCTGTTGTGGTCTTATGTAGGACAGCTATGTAATAACATAGCTATAGTTATGTAATAACACCATTATGTTTCCAGGTCCCACTACTTAGGAATACCTAGTCAGCTTAGAAAAAAAAAATTGTTCTTGCATATGTTATGATTCTTTCAGATCCATCAAGATCATATCCTCTTCTTCTCTAACTCTGTGGCTGACCCTGTTCTGCTAAGTAGAAGGAATAGGGACCTTTTTTTATGACTGAACCAAGAATAAGTATCATTCAGTTTCATAAGATGGTTGAATGTAATGGTCAATGGTATTTATTTAAGCAAGAAATACCTTTCTGAAATGAACTGAATTCATAATGACTACTGTAGCTTTACCTTACTGACAACTGAATTTCACTCATACTTGAGAGATACGTAGATGAAATAGAAGGATTTCTACCATGTGCAAATCTAGAAGCAACATGTATTAGCATGAACAATGGAAGACAGCATAAAACACGTCTACCTTTCAGAGGCCAATTTGTATGATTTTTGGTGCTAACCTTTCGTATCATAGATAAAATTAATTGCAAAACAGCTATTACCATCTTCATGGTTAAAGCCTGGTTCTTACAAAGACAGAAAGCTTATTTATGTGGGTTATTTACTGAGCTCTGACCCACATTCTCAGTGCAAACCCATCTTGGCAAAAGTGCTGTGAATTCATTATTGTCCTTGAAAGGATCACATGAAAAATGCCAGCCAATTTCTTTAAACTTCTGTAAAGAAAGCACAGAAATAGCTTGTCCATTTTTGTGTTTCACAGTGGAAATCAGAAACTGAAAAATAGCTGGGAATTGATCAGGTGAGCATTGGAAAATGGGGAGTAGGTGATACAGGCTGAATCAGATGTAAAATATGCAGAACAGACCTTCACATTAGACTATATTGACAGCAGTAAACTAGCAGAAGATATTTAGAAAGATGAAACTAGAACAATGTGAGTAGAAAAATGTACTGACATAATATCTTTACCATTACCAAAAAGAAATACTGTGGGAATTGTAATATTGTGTCTGCACCACCAGACAATACTAATGACTTCACCTTTAAAAAGCAATTTTTTGGGGTGAAGGGGGAAAGAAATAGGTTGGTTGGTTTTTGTTTACCATTTCTATGCCACTTGAAATATTTTGTAAGTATCCATTGGAAATCTTCCCCTTAATTATGTGAATATCCACTTGTGAACTGTGAAAAGTTAGAAGGGTATGTATAGAAGAAGTGGAAAACATGTTATTGAAAGAAGTACAGAGAATCAACAGGTTACCTGAAAGCAGGATGTTGCCAACTATTACTGACTGCTTGTATTTTTGCTTACACATCTCTCCAGCTATGACAAAGACACTCAGTTTGCTAGAATCCAAGCAGCTTCAGAAAGCTGGATATTTGGTACAGGCCCAGAAGCCAATGTCCTCAGTCCTACAAAACTGCAGCTAAAGAGGTGGTAGATACACACACTGCATGCTGGACTGAACAGAGAAAGACAGAGCCAGCGCTGGGAATTCAACTGCATCCCTGGAGAAGCTTCACAAGTCCTGGCTGTTTACTGACCCACCCAGCATCCCTAGTTTTGGCAAAATGTGCTGCTGGTTGTAATGACATGAGTCATGCCTGGACCTCTTGCAAGTGCTGTGGAGTTCAAAGAGATGGGTTCTCCACCTCTGCTTCTCCACAGCTTAGTCTAGAGTGTTTACAGAGGGAATTGGCTGCACAATGTGTTTTTCTGATTTTGAGTAACTATAAACTGCAGACAGTGCTAGTAAAATGAAATTATAAACTATTTATTTACGAGTGGACCAATGTATAAAACATTCACTTGTGAACACTGAAGAGCAGATACTGAGGAGAGGATAGTGGAGAGGAAGGTACTCGGCAAATTGACCAGTGAATCAATATAAAAAACACAAGTAACGTTTTAAGCTCTTCACTTACAATGTAAATCCCTTATCCACAACAAATTAAAGTAAAAAGAGTTGCTGTACAATAATGCACATAATCTGCTAGAATAGGACACTCCCAGAACAACAGTGTTGCAGATATGGATTGCCAATGCCTACCTGTAAATCATCAGCCACAATATTGCACAAAAGGCAGCAACTGAAACAAAATATTGAAGCATGGATATGCTCTTCAAAAAGATTTAAAGCCACTGATTTGCAAATGCAACACAGTTGTTATAACTATGGAGAAAAAGTTAAGACTTATTTGAATTTTGTACCGGTTAACAAATACGAACTTAAAACCTCAGGATGATTTGAATACATTTTTTTTTTTTCTTGCAAGGGCAACATAACTGTAGTAAAAAATTACTTCATCCCAGAGGATGAACATACACATTTCTGAAGAATGAGTAACTCTAAAACAGTCTTGTTTTAAGGAAGTGCATTTCTTAACAGTGATACTTTATGCTTTCTAAATTGTATGTGTAAGGCATTCAGGCCAAACTCGTGACATTGCTTTTCTAAACATCTAAAAATATTATAAGTTGGCCACCTGCTGAGATAAATGACAGTAAATCAAAGAGACAATATAGATTTCAGGCACAATCGTTTTGAAATTCAGATGTTCATCTATCTATACATTGTTTATTTAGCATTCCTAAGAATCGATATACAAGTGCCCTTTGGAGCAATGTAAAAATTAAAAAATTGAGTTTCAGGAGCAGTTTGCCTTTAATACCATAAACACCACTCTGAAATTCCTGAAACTGCTTGAGAAAACTGCCTACTCACATTTGCATCCATTAGAAACAGACTGAAATTCACACCCGATCCAAGTGAGACGCTGACTGAAACTCAGGACATATTTTACACAAGGTCTATACAGAGGCTCATAAAACAAGAGACACACAATGCATTCATTGAAACTGAGCAAAACCATGGCATTTCTGTCCTGGGAGGTACAAGGCACAGCATTAGCTCAGTTTATTTCCAGTTACCAAGGTCTCATCACAGCCTCTGGTGCTGAAATCTGCCAGATATAATATATAAATGGAGCTGTGGCTGCATGGCCAAGCTTCCAGCATGCTCATCATGGGCAAAAATAACAGCAGTACAGCTTAGCAGGAGAAGCACGTGGGGAGACATTTTACAGGACAAATGAGAACAGTTAACTGGGGTGGTTTAGCCCTACTAAACCCTGAATTCACGGATCAGTACATTCATTATTATAAAGGATGTACTTTTCAGGAAGAATCTTGCTCTACAGACTTAGCAGAGGAAATGGTGGAAGTTAAATGCTGTTTTTGCTGAATCCATTTGCAAAATTCCCATGTGCTTCCCATGTGCTGTTTGTGTCTGCTTCCACAGACTTTGTTTGTGGATTTTTTTTTTTTTAAATCAGTTGTATGATTTTTTGATTAAATTTGAGAGATAGAAGAATTCTGAAAAGAGATAATTCAAACTGTTCTATCTTAGGTTTTCTAGTAACACAGAGGCTGCTTTGGCTCAAGACAAACTGGCTGCCTCAGCAAGCTCAAAAATATCCCTGTATAGAGAAATTTTGATTGGAGAGACTGAACTCACATGGAAAGTTTCAGATTTATAAGTTTACCTATTCACATCTGTTTACCTCTCTGCCACTTCAGAACAAGGAAATGCACCTATAAACCAAAAGAAACTACCAAATAGTACCAATAAAAAAAGGTTTTAAGAGCAAGATAGAGACTTGTAAATGGTAGATGAAATCAATAAGACTGTGGTTCTTCATGGAGAATAAAGATCAATAAATGACCCTGTAATAGTCCAGCAATGCTTATAAAGGATTCAACTAGCATTCCAGAGAAGATGTGATTGCAGGGCCGATTGGTGTTGTGGAACTTCATCACACACTGCAATAAAGCCACGCTTTTTAACTCTGCAGCCAAAAAAAGTTGAGAAATTTTTGTTTTGTTTCTTGCAGTAATGTAAGAAGCATTCAGCACCCATGATGAAATACTGGCTAACCCTACGTACTGTGCCCTAAAAACTAGTCTTCATCAAAGCGTTGTATAGTCTAAATTCTGCAAAAAAGTTTCAAAGGATCACTTATTATGAAGTGTTGCATTTAAGCTGGCTGTGTGTTGCAATGTGTCAGGATAAGTAGGTCATATTTTCAGCTTCTGAGTTACCATACAAAAATTGTCATCTTTGTTTACTGTCAGCATGAAACCAACATGCTACTTTTGTCATAATTTCATAAGAATGACAAGGCTGAATTTTGGCAATGGTGGATCACAAACAACAGCCATGTTACTTACTGCTTGCTTACTATGCTGAGCTGGCAGAAGTAAAACAAAAGCCACTGAGAGAATCTGTATCTTCTTTACTGTTCACAAATCCATTTTAAGTCTGCAGAGAAACACGTCTGCACTTGGCAAGGGCTCCACTTAAAAATAGAAGAACCATTGTTTCAGTGGACATTACAGAAACGTAACTCCCCAAGTGAATCTGATGTAGTAATAACAGCCCTTTAACCGCTGTCCAATGATTTCTGCAGACATGAAATGGAACATTTTACTGCTATTTTCAGCCATCTGCGCTGCTTTTTCTTTCAGCTCAGGTTTGCCAAAACTGTAATGCAAGTCCTTGTACTTTACATCGCCACGTGTTTCTTTGTATCAATACACCACTTAAACATATCACCGGTGCCACGGCTAACAACTGCTGAACTCTCCCACTGGCAGAAACACAATTCAGTTGTGTATATAGGTATAGCCTGCTGATTAATAAGCCATGCTCCTAGTCTAATTTAAGGTTTCTCTTAACCTTCATAAAGGGAATTCAGAAGGAAGCTTGCCTATAAGTTGTAACTTGACAATAGGACTGGGAAGGCCATTATTAATTAGTGGTTTGACCACACACTCTTGTCACTATACACAAGTTAGTCAAGCACATACACTGAGGTTTTATTCTGTACACAGAATGCACTTGTAAAGTGAATTTCTTCATTCTCCATGCTTTGTTTCACATTGTGGCCCAGCATCTTGGAGTGCATGAGCTGGATTCTGCTCCAACTAAAGCACTTGGGAGTTCTCCAGAACTATGCCGAGTGTGCTCCAGCAGTAACTGAGCATTAAACCATCAAGATTAGGCAAAAGCTAGTCCACAGCAAAAACCCAAGTACAAAGCATATAAAATGCAGACATCAGGTTCTTGACACAAAGTATTTTGCTTTCCTGATGTGTTTCTACAGATCTGCTCAATACATTAATGAAGGCATTGCTTCGACCTTTTCAGCTCTCGACATAGAGTGTATCTTTTAGGAGTGGTGATGTTTGAGCCCACACCTGTTTGGTGTTTCTGCTTGTACCAACTCCAGCAGTTCCTTTTGTAACCATTATTTGTAATAATTCCTTGATTATTGCAATGTATACATTCATGGCTATGAGGTGACAAGGTGACTTTGAAACAAACACTAAAAAATAAATAGTGAATGAATGACGCCTCTTCTGTTCTACAACTGAAAAATATGTTACTATTCAGCTGGATCAGCTTTGTTGATCTAGATCACTGTTTTGGCTTCACAAATTGAGACAGTATCAAAAAAAAAAGGGGAGAACCTGCTCCTTTTGACACTGAAAACATATCAACCAAACTATGGCCTGAAGCACAAGACACAGAAGTGCCACAAAACCTTCCAAAACAAATACGAAATTTAAACTTGTAATATTTACAATATTTAATCTATTCACAGTAGAGACTATTTTAATTATTAGGACAAAAAAGCAGGGGCACAAAATACAACCTGCAAGTTCAGAATGAAAAACAACAGTGCAACCAGCAGTGATTTCAGAAAGATTCATAAAATCTTGTAGAGGTTTCTTTTTGGAACCTGGTGGTTAAAATTTATTATTCTCTATTAATATGTAACCTGCTAACAGTTCTCATTTAACTTACCGATATACTACTATTTTCCCTCCCTCCCCTGAGGGAAAGTTGAGCAAAATGAATAGCGTGTGAAACAAATAGGAGAAAAATTAGAAAGCAGACATCTTTATGCAGATAAACAGTATTTTCTGAGGTTAGTGCACCCAAATTTATTAACATACATCGTTAGAGAAAGGCTGCTGCAAAATGACAAGTCAAAAGAAGGCTAACTCACAGGTAGTAGCAATGGGAATGGCAGATTATTTACTGAAGTAGAAAAGGATTACGTAGAAGAAAAGAGTTATGTATGGACAATAAAGTGATTTGTTCTTGCCTTTTATGCTCTTCCTTTAAAGAATGGCAGCTAAAAACAGAGCTAATAGATACATTACATACTGCTGAAGGGCAATTCTGTAAAATGCAACTATCACATAGAAATGGTGTATTTCATTGCTTTGGTAGAGATGTATTTGTGAGCTGCAACGGTGCTGAGCAAGCCTGAAGTTTTCCTCACAATTGCCCGGATAAGAAGTGTATTTTTTTTTTTCTGCCTTAGGGCAATGAGTTTCACCACACAACCTTTGTCACTGAGGACTTTTCCCAAAGCTAATTTGCAAAGTGTTTTTTAATCACACACCCACTTCCAAGGAGCATTTCTAGCACAACACGTGACAACTTCAAGTACACAGCAGAGCTGCAGAAGAAGTTCTAACTTTCCACCTGAGGTGAGCAACTGACTGCACATGATGCAAAATTAAGTAAGCTTACTTAGGTACCTTACTTTTTATTTGTACTATGGCAGGATGGGGATATACCCATAGCTGGTTGCTGCAGCTCAGCTGAGGTAGCAGCAACTTTCACCAGAAGGTTCTGTATTACCGAACCTGGCTCAGCTGCTCTCCTTTGTCTATGCTCTCAAAGCTCTATCCAGCCCCACCTGTCATTCTGTACAGCAACAAAGTTTAAACACTTGTAGAGTGTGTTCTGTAACGAAGCTAAAACTACCAAACAGGAAGAAAGGAACAATTTACAGCAAGTGAAATGAGGATGCTGGGGAAGGAAGAAGGCATCTGCAAAAAAGGAGGGAGACAACTGGGTTCAAAAATTTTCAATTATGGCAAGAAAACATGTGTGTCTATTATGTGGCATGTTCAAAATTTTAAGTTCATCAAATATTACTTAAAGAAATCAAGGTAAAGATCTGTGCCTTCTAGAACTTTTACTTGATATGGAAAAAGTTAGATTAAAGCAATAATTTTAGGTTCAGTGGACTGTGATCTGTGGTAACAGCTATTGGCTTGTAGGGGCAGATTAAAAAGTAATTTCACACAGTATTCCAATACGTATGCTAATATCATTGACAAAAAAGACATTTTGGCAGCATCTGGCACTAAATAAATTGAAGCTGCTGATACATATTTAATACACAATGTTAATTCCTCCCAAACTAGGGCCCCGTGGTCAGCATCAGAGGAAAATCTGAGTGCTACAAGAAAGTTCTAATGATTTAATATGTAGCTTCACTTATTTCAAGTTAGTCCAGGCAGAATTCTAGTTCAGAAGCACTGGGGACTACTTGCTTGTTGCTAGCTTTGTATCCTAAGAAGTCATGGCCCTGAGGATGTCCCCACTTGCCTGTTTTGGTGAGCATTTCTCTCTGTAGCAGTGCAGTGCACTGTGCGCTCCCCCTCTGCCACTTGGCCCTTGTAAGTGATTGATCCTCTGTCTGGGCACTGCCTAGATGCCTTCACTGGGAAACCAACCTCTCCAAGGAGGAACTGCTTATACCAGCACGACTGTTGAAAGATGCTCTTTGTACACCTTTGATTGAGCTTCACTTGCATCTTTCAGAAGATGAGGGATGATATTCCACAGCTTTTAAAAATCAGCAGCTGTCATTTGATGCACATTTGATCGTGTTACTGGTTATCACTGTCACTCAAAAAGCAGTCATGCCCCTTCCTGCATTTTCTCTTGCCCTCTCTGCTCCTGCTGACATGAAAATCTGTACAGCTTTTTGGTGAAGTGACTGGGAAAATGGCCAGGCTATCCACCAACACTCTGGTACCTGCCTGGAAAAAACTGTTTCCTAGACAGCTTGATCCTCCTTCTCAAGTACCACACCAATTACTTACACCCACATAAGGGACCAGGCAGGACTGTCATTTCCAGAGGCAGTGCCATCTTAAAGCTCTTCTTCAATGACAGACCGATGGTTGCAGTCTATACCCATTAAATTCTTCTTTCATTTGAAACACCCAATGCTGCGTCTTCTTCCCTGAGCTGTTGAGTGACTTGGCTTAATCCTACATCACAGGCATGTCTCAGTGAGGTGCCTAATTGATCTCCCTGAAGTGTTCAAGTCTGTGCTCAAGAGACAACAAAATTCTTCAGAATACCTCAATATCAAACACACTAAACAAGATCTCATTTTTAATTGTATTCAAACTGCATGAACACAAAAGTGTGCTGAAGTAACAGTTTTAAGCTATTGAGAAAGCAATTGAAGCGACAGCCATGCTACAAAATAAGTTACTTCTACTACACCAAAGATGCTGTTTAAGGAAAGGAAGTTCAGCACTTCATGGAAAGTACAGTCAGCATGTATTGCAAACACCAATAAAGCAAGCAAAATTTGTGCCCTTGGTGACAGCTGTCTGTTTGAAAGTAGCAGGGGCCTTTTCATTTTCCAGTATACTGGGCACCATGGGGGTTCCAAGATGGCGGGCGGGCGGTCGGCCACGCTGCCGTCCTGCTCCTGCAGCTAGGTGGTGGGAACTGGGGAC
>JAWWLV010000088.1:66756924-66776510 GCA_035041135.1 Platyrinchus mystaceus | reverse complement strand
TTTCAGCCATCAGCGAGCCTGTAGCAAGCGTGGGTAGAACCCTTCCCAAATCTTCGTTCGCGAAGCCTAGCCATGATACTGGGCACCACTTTTCACCAAATATATTAGCACAGCAACAGCTATGTTCTGTGCCTGTCTTACCTGAGGAAAAGCATCTGGAAAGCACTACTGTATAACAACATTAGATCCTTGCTGTGAATTTTTGTGGGGGTTTCTTCAGATCACTACAGGCCATTAACCTTTCGCTTCAGGTAAGTAATGAACAATGACTTTTTCAACAAAGGAAATCAGCTGTGTTACCAGTGGCAACTCCACTTTTTAATACATGCACCAACCCCCTGTGCATGCACTTGTTATTTATTTTTTTTGAAAAATCAATTCTGGTATGAAATAAGAAAAGCTCCCCTTGGCTTCACCTTGAGCTGATAATGAACAAACCCTCAATGAAGCCTGCTCCCAAGGAAGTCTTCCTTAATAGCACTGATTAAAAAATAAAATGAAGTTTCTACTTAGTAAGCAAGATGTATTGCTTCCTGCTTTCCTTCACCAGGATATCTTGTAATTGGATTGGTGCTAATTTGACACTTCAGCCAAACAATTCAATTTATAAAAAGAAAAAAAAAAGACCAATTTCCCTTGGTTTCTAAGAGAGTTACTGACCAACACCAATATGCAGAACTGTGAAAACAACACAAGACCTTAATTACACGAGGGGAAAACATAGAAAATCCTGGTGGAGTCTTTCTTTTTTTGTTTTACTTCTGTACCAGATCAACACACATATTCAAGCAGGAACACAAAAGTGTTTCTTAAAGAACTCGCTCTGATTTAACATGTCTTGTACTCTGGTAAGATGGGCAGAATAGGTGCAATTACCACAGGTTGAAAACTGTCTTTGTAATACTGATGTGATTTTGGATCTATATTAAATCACCACCTATAAAACAGGTTAAAATCTTTTGCCTGACATCAGGGCATATACTTTACAAAGGAGGTGGTAAAAGCTGACAGATTCAGCATAGCAGACCAGAAGAAATAGAGACATAATTAAAAAGAAGATTATTTCTTAGGCAGACACTAATTGGTAAAGACTTATATCTCTCTGGGTTTTTTTTCTACACAATGGTGGTCAAACCCACATAAATAATACCAGGGAGCTGAAAATCTTAAAAAATTGTGGGAATGCAGTAACAACTATTTTTTCTTTCCCACCCTGCTTCATTCTATCCATTAATTCATCCTTTACCCTTGTGCCCTTAAGTCTTCCCTTCCTTTCATCATTTCTCCTATTAGCAGAGCTTCCTCCTCTCCAGAAGCAGCAGCTGTGAACTACTTCCTTTTAATGTCTCATTTCCAAAATGAACTTCCTCCATGAAGCAGGCACACACACCAGTCTGTCTCAGCAGAACATGTAAGAGCCTTGGAGAAGTGTTGGAGAACAAAGGAGAGCCAGGGGAGACTCTGCCTTGCATCTTCTAATGCTGCCTCTCCCTCTGTACTTTCTGTATGGCAAAATCACTAAAAAGGATGCACTAAAAAACTGCATCCTACTATTTCCTTCCTTTAATTTCATATATTCGCATTCATAATTAGATTTTGTTTATGAATTTTAAGACAGATTTTATTTCATTTTAATGGGATGATAGCCTCTTATTTTCTACAGAATACTTGTAATATTTTTGTGGCAGCAATAGATAGCTGCAGGGTGCCTCAATGTATTTTAGTAAACTTCATTCATACTTCTTTAATATTCTGCACACAGAAACTAGAATCCAGCAAACTGCTGATGGGCTGCATTTCTAAATTCTGTATTGCCTCAAATACTACCTCATAATTAGAAGCCCCAAGAGATCAGAGAGACTGCTATTCTAACCTGTTATGAAAAGTCAGGTTCAGGAGAAATTTCTGATTCTAGCAGTATATAATTCACAAAAACAGAAAGCACCTCTTTTCTTCCCCCCCCCTACAGAATAAAATACATAATGCCAACATGTTAGAACAATGTTAAAAATGCAAAACCAAAGCCACAAAAGATGACTTGACATTTATATGCTGAATTACCCAGGGCTTACAGAACATTTTGTATTTTTAGACCTTCTGTCATATAAATACAATTTAGTTCCAATCAATCACTTCTGTATAACTGTGAAAGAAACAGTTTCCACAGTGGACCTCTGGATTCTACATTAATCATTGCTCTGAAAGGCCATTTAATTACAGTGAGAATGAAATACATCAGAATATTTCCCAAAATTTTTTCTGCATTCTACACAGAATTTTCTGCCATGTTATCTTTCTACTGAGACCCCTTGTTCCCTGCTAACATCCAGGGAAGCTCTGCCTGCAAAACAAGATATGAACACAGATTTCTGCTATTCACATTCCTTGGTAACTGTATCCACCAGCTACTTCACCTCCCCAACTCCTTCAAAATGGCTTGCAAGAGAAAATTACAGGATTGTGATAATATCCAAATATCTGCATAAGGAAGATTTTAAAAGATTTCCTCCATTTTCCCTCTTCCGCATGTTCATCACCTTACAAATCAGCATGAAGATGGTATTATAGTAGCTTGAACACATCATAGGTTCCCCCAAAAGACTAAATAGTGAGTGATGCCAGACCTGCAGGCACTGATGAAAACTTTAGACAACAAAGGACCAAGGGAGGCACAAAGGGCAAGCTTCAGCAACATACTTTCAGGGATTAAAGAAAAATAAATCCACTATGACAGGTATATTAATTATTCCTGTTGTTCACCAACGTATTTGGAAAACTAAGTATCCTGTCCAGCCTTTTTTTGTCGCTTAATTTAAAAGAAAGCCAGAAGTCACCTAAAAAAACATAGAAAGTGAATATGAATCAAAGGGCAACTATGAACTTACACCTTATTAACTAATTTTGTAGTGACTGAATTACTTCACCATCATGAGCAAAGTGTAGCACCGTACTTACAGGTCGTACCTCTTTTTTGAATTCTAATTTTCAATCTAATATTTCTGCTAGCATCAATATAAGATCAACTAATACAAAGTAATCTCATACTAAAGATAACAAAGAGTAAGTCAAGTTCTTATAAATCAATTGCTCTCTGAGTGAACTTTGTTTTAGCAGTAAACATACATTATCAAAAAAAAAGAAGAAAAGCATTTTTATACACTGGCATGTCTTTTTAAGAAAAGAGATCGCCATGCTTCAGGATTATTTTAAAAAGTACAGATAACTACTGAATACTATCCCAATTAGTACAGCTACAATCCCATCAAAATAAACTTTACTGGTTTCTTGCTTTACGTAACAGTGATGTCAAAATAATTTGTTGTCATGCAGGAAACAGAACAACTGCATCAGGTGGGGTTCTACATTACCCACATTCTCCAGTAACTATTAGACTGAGTCCTTCTCTCACTGTACTGCTCTGCCTAATTCCTCAGTCCTCAGAGATGCCTTTCCAGACTGAAACCATGAAGTAGTAATACAGCACTGATTGGCAGTGTGCTGTTAAACAAGCAGTTTCATATTTTCAGGGTGTTTTGGTTGGTTAGTTCTGCTGTAATAATCCCCTTGATGTAACAGTATGGTTCATAAAAACCCCAGTTCACTGCCACAGCAGTACTGCTATACCAACATCATGGACATTACCGTGAAGAATTCTCCATCAATTTACAATCAGAAACAATCATGTCTCATTGTAGGCAACTTATAATGCCACACCAGTTCTCTGAATTTGTTCCCATTCAAATCTAGAAGCATATTTTGCTTCATGTTATAGCTTCAGTATCAGGTGTTTTCTCAGATATCAAGGATTACTACAACTCTACTGCAGAAAGTAAAGCTGACTTAAAACATGTATGTATTAACTGGGCTATGATGCATTCAAATGTTGTTCATAAAAATAAAGAGAATGGGCTAGATTGGAAGGCTTCATTGAAAACTGCTGTTTACTTGTAGGCACACTCTACATAGCAGAAGGCCACTGTTACTACATGTAGAGAAAAACTAAGATCTAAACACAGTAGATGCAGACCTACCAACCTGTGAAGCAAAACACAAAAGTTCTCTCAGTACTACAAGACCAAATGAACACACAAACAATAACCAACAGCAAAAGACGCAAATATTTTTGTGGAGAAAGTGACCCTACTTCTATAAGGGTAGCAGCAGGTAGTGCAATATCAATACCTGTGGTGTAATAACTATAGGTGGCTTGCACACCTATTAAAAACTCGTGTGATCATCAGCTAATAGCTCAATGCTGGTAATGGTTTCGATGGATGCCAGGTAACAGCAAGAGGTTGGTGAAGGAACACACAGTTCTTCCCATTCTTCAAAGCATCTGCCACCCAGAAAGTGATCCAACAGCCTGGGCATCAATAGGAATACCTGCTTGTGTGGACATGACCTATGTGACAGTCATTGCACAGCAGATAATAAAGACAACAAATTTCTCTTACACATGCATCATCACAAGGTCAGCAAGCACTTTTCAGAATTCACATAAAGAACTGTATATAAAACATGTGCTATCTTCTTTATTCTACATCAAAGCTTTCTGAAGAGGTAGTTAATTTTGTGTAATGAAACAAACAGTTATAAATGTTATATATATGTCTGCTTCTTTGCAGACATGTAAAAATAGATTAAAAATGATCATTCAGGGAACTGCCTAATGCGGAGGAGGCACCCTTCAAACCCATTTTTAGAAAACAAAAGCATGTCTGTGATTACTTTGCTTACATGGTAAGAATGACATACACTTTTCTTCACTTTGCCCTCTATGTGTTTATTCTGGAATACGACTTTTCATTCTCAGTTTAGCCTTTAACTGCTTCCTAAATGACAAACTGTGTGCTACAAGGGAAAGGAGCTTTATGTTAAGACCAAAATTCTCAGCCAGCTTTGCCCTTCCTTGCTGGGCTGTATTTACAACCACACCTTACATTACTGAGTCTTGAACAAGCACAAAGTGCTTGCACAACTGCTGCTGATTCAGAACTTTTCACCTGCAGTGAGATAGCCTGTTACACCCACGTTAAACAGGGGTAGGTGGCCATGTGAGACATATAGCCAGGTAGCAGCAAACCTGTGTTATAATTTTTGTTATGGCTCTAGGAATTAACTTTTGCTTTAATTTAAAAGACAAGACATTAAAAAGCCAAAAGCTCTTCTCTCACCCACAAGAAAAGACATATGTAGTATTACTCACTTGAATCAACATAATGCTCCAACATGTCCTTCCCTAACTGAAATGTCATCTATACTACACACTTTATAACTGAGCCTAATGGGTGAGAGGGATTTTTGTATTGCATTAAGGAAAATGTGAGCAAGGTTAAAAAAGAAGGGATGAAATTCTGACATCCCTTCCTGAGCTAAACACTGGTAAAATGCTGCAACCAGGTATATTGTGCTTCCACTTCAACACCACATTTAAAAGGTATGAATGGTGATTGATGCTTCCTCTTCAGCTTAAAAGATTCTGGAGTGAGGATGCAGTCACAGGTTTCTGCGACGGAGCAAGCAAAAGTGACATAAAATGCTGTAAGTCCCTCTGGCAAAAGAGAGAGGCAACAACCATATGCATCCTCTGGAGGCAGGCATGGGAGTAAAAGTGATCTTGAAAGTAGAGTATGTTAATTTTGTTCTTTTTTTAATTCCCATCATAAGCAGCTCTGCTACAGTGATCTAGAGCTATAGGGGATTTAGGACATTAAATATTTTACATTTAATAGTCTATAGTCTCTAATTATTTCTGCTGAACGGCCTACCTCCTCTGCACAGTACATGGCAGCTGAACTGATGCACAGTAGAGATGGTAAATGCCTGCTTGACACTTGGAACAAAATGACAACAAAGGATAATGGGTTACCTTATCAGCTCTAATACTGTCATTAGAATTAGCAGTAAAGCATTTTTTGCTTGATTCTCAGATAATATTAAAGGCCAGAAAACATTTGACTGGAAAACTGAAGATCTAAATAAGCAGAGAAGAAAGCAAAAACACACAAGGAATTAGAAGCCAAAACAAGGCTGAGGTTGTTAAGTCTGTACTGAGTAGTTTTTATTTTTTCACCTCCTGTATTGGCTGTAATGGAGCATTTTTAAAAATGCAAAAATACCTGATAAGTGCATCTATACAGGTATTTATAAAGTTTAAAAATAAACCCGAAATTAACCTCACAGCAAATTGTATGGGCACGGTATTCTGTTAATTTCATTACACTTGTATTGTGAAACAAATCAACTCTCAAAATAGTAGTCTGAAAATTGTATTCACACATTATGTGAAATGTGTAATACTTGGCTTTTTGGGTTAAGAGATGTAAAATTATTACAATTACCTCTAACTATAAATAATATCTTTGTTTTTAAAAGCATGTATAAATAACAACACTTCATAGAGCTAACATTTATTTTCTTAGTTGAGAGAACTACCTGAAATAACTGGAAAGTTTAGTCCTTTAAGAGGTGACTCATTTCATGATGATGGAAACGTAAGGTACAGGTTCTCTAATGAACACAGGAATGAGGGTGGGCTATGAATTTTTTTATGGATATCACATCTCTATAAACATCAAAGGCTGACAAACAATATTTGTCTTTTCAATAAGTTGCCCTACATGCATTTGCAGTGGGCAACCTGAGGAAGTAGCAAATGGGGAAGGGGGATCTTGGAGTTTCCAGGCATACAGAATCTGCAGAAGTTTGCTAAATATGGCATCACCCACAGACAGCTCTGTGAGGTGGTTTGATGCCTGTGATCTCTGGACAAGGAACCAACCATGTCCTGTGCATGCTTGGGATATTCCCAGAGAGCAGCTAGATGAGAGCAGCCTTTTACAAGCAGCAAAGACTTATGCCAAGTCCCATGGAAAAAGGGAATCAGCCACTGTAGGCCACAAGTTAAAATGCCAAAAGAGGAACACACTTTGAGCACTGACAGAGAAGCAAAATGAAAACAAAAAAATGGAGCAAGCTGCTGCAGCAATTGAGCAGAGACCAAATGTCAGATACTCAGCAGGAGTGAGAAGGAGAGAATCATTCCTCAACTAGAAGAAATGGCCAAAAAGGAATATAAACTGAAAGATCACAGGACAAAAAATTAACGCAGAATGAAAACAGGAGCCCTCCTGCCCCTGAATCATAGCTCCAGCCCAGGGCACTTAAGAGGAACTTTGATACCCATCACAGAGGTATTATTTTGTATAAACTACATCTGTTTACCATTAGAGTTACTAACAGAACATTTTTGGAGAATATTTCCCATGGATTATTGCACTTTTAATAGTACGTAGAATATCTAGAATGCCAAGGTTTGTAATGACTCAACCAAACCTTTATGTAACAAAAACAAAGAGTCAAAAATAGCCCTCCAAAATGCCCATTACTCTGCTAACATCCTTCTATAAATATCCATATGCCACCTACAACATATCAATGAGAAAGCCTCAAGCTTGGAATGAAACAACAGTGATGGGAGAAAATAAATGGAAAAAGATGTTCTCTTGCTTTTTATTCCCTTCACTGCTTTGGATGTACACACTGTTAGGCCTTCCAGCTTTGTTTAATTATTTTGTGCAGGAGACTGGAATCCTTTAACTGTTTATATGTGCATGTGAGAGTGTGCAAACATGGTGTAATTCAGTACCTACAAGAAGAAGTTAATAGGAATTTTTTTAAGCTACTGAACTATTCCTCTGCTTCTACTGTTTCAATTTATCACTCCTAAAAATTCAATAAATCCAATACCAAACCATTAAGCAATTCTGTATCTGCTTCAATAAGCAACATTTGATTAATGATAAGAAGAATGACTACGGGTGGTATTACCAGGAAGACCCATGCAGTACAATATATTTTCTCCATCCTACTGGAAAAAAATATTGCTTTACTGAGAACAGTACTTCTAGCAATGGCAGACCCTAGAGTGGAAATTCGAGGATGCCATTACTGTATCTGTGACCTGTGTGAAGGCTGCATAGATCTGCTGTTTTTTATCTCCCCCATGTGGTAAGCTTGCCTTAGAGCAGCAGCTTCCATTTCCTCCAGAGCATCTTTGAGTCAGATGAAAAGACTAGTGGTGGTCTAGGAAAACTTTAAAGCTGAACAAAAATTCATTAAGAAAGCAGAAAGCACAGGAAATGCCCAGTCTCACAAGTAACTTTGTTACTCCACATATTCCCATATAAGCCCTAAATTTACCTCTTAACTCCCTTTCCTGTATACAAATGACTGAGTTACAACTTGAAAAAGTACCCACCTTAGACAGTTTACAAGAGGGTTTAATCACCTCAGTACAGATTTACTAATAATTTATAATCCAATTTGTCTTTGAAATAACTAATATTTCAAGCACCTGGTACCAGAGGTATCTCAACTAATATAATCTCATCACAATTAATAGCCTCAAACCATTCAATTGCCATCTATCACTACTTCTCACATAGCTCTGATTGCAGTTACTTTCCATTTTTCTTTAATGTCTCCTGTAAATTACAGTAAATAAGCAGATAGCCTTCACCCTTTTAATTCTATGTATATTTAAATAGTGGTGAAAAGGGTACATAAAAAGAGGAGGAAATCCTTACCGTTATTTTAGCTATGTTCTAAATCTGTTATAAACATTAATGTAGCTGTAGGCCAGTTTAGACAGGATATAAATGACTGTCCTCTACTTTGCTCTTTTCTTCAATCATTAAAGTTTACTTAATATTCATGAAAAATACTTTTCATCCCTGGAAGCTCAAAGCTTCTCTTTATTCACAGAACAATTATGCCTCTGGCTGTATCATAAATTACCTACATTATCAGGATAATATACCTATAACCTTATCTGAAGAACCAATCCTAGACATGAGAAAAAAAGATTTGTTTTCATGCCTAATAATTAATAAAAATGTTTTGCTGTTTATTTTAGTTATAAAAAGTGCTCTTTATTTACGTTGTTAAATATTACCAGGATGACTAGGAAATCTTTCAAAGTCAGTGAAAAATTTGAAATACGGAATTTCTACTGGTGTTTTTGCTTACTGCTCACACACACTGAATTTCCCAAGAGATATATATGCAATTTGGTGATTGATCTTCCCAAAGAAAGGCCTAGCTGGAGGCAGCTGGCTTGAGCTGGGGAAAAACAGTCACCAAACAGGCATCTTTCTCATTATGACAGGAAAGGGTGGCATTGAAGGTGATAGTAAAACACTTTTCTTGCCTTGTCAAAGCTGTCCCTGCAACTGGGATGAAACATGCACAGTTTTCCACAAACTGAAGTTCAAAAGTGCACCTGAACTTCCACTTCCATTTGGGAAAAAAAAAAAAAAGGCAGAATTCGGTAAAAACAACGTAGGAATTACAACATTTGCTTCAGGTGTAACCTTATGGATCCACTGCTGTTTTATGCTCACAACTTAATATTTCATTTTTTTATGGCAAGTGGTGATGTTACAACAGCTAAGACTAAGAGTTGTTTTTGTCAAATGTCCATTCTTACCCTGCAAAAGTTTTCAGAAAAATTCACGATGTTGATTGAAATTCCAGTGTTTATGTATTCCCAAAGCAATATTTTCTCCCACGAAGTATGAGCAAGATTCTTCCTAGATCCAATAGGGGATACAGTGGAGACCCATAAATTGAAACATCTTTTGTTTTAAAAAAGATTTAAAATACATTGGTCTTAAGAAATACGGCTAAAACAAATAGGGTTAAAATCTGAAAGCTGATTTGGATAGAAATCTCTCCTAAGTAGTACTTAAATGTCACTTTCTACATGAAAAATAATCTGCAGCACATGTACCAGATAATTGATTACTTTTAAGAGAGAACAATGGAAATTACAGGTTTGACAAGCATATAACATGACCAAATTAAACACCATTTTTCTGCTCTGCATCATTTACAGATACAGAATTTGCTTTTTAAACAATATTGACATTTGGAAATTGTTTATATAACAATAAAAGTATGGAACATTATTCCTGGTCTAGTTCCCAAGCTCTTCGTGTAGCTAGACAATAGCGTTATCTTTAGTTCATTGTAATCATTTTTGTAGTTTCTTTGTAACTAGTTCCCATGCACAAGTGAAAGAACAAAACCAATAAATAAAGTTCCCCAAGACACTACTGTTAAGAGTAGTTTTTAGTTCTGTAAACTCAGTAAGTCATTGCTGATGCTTGTTAATATGGCAGTAGAAAATAGTATGAGCACCTGCAAACCAGAACAGCTTTGCAGTGACTTCCAGTCTATGTCACCTGCCCTTCCTGGCCTTCAACCTTAAAAAAACCCAAGTTTGAGCAGCAGTGGTCAAACACTACCAAACACAGTGGTCAAAACTTAGCCAGCTGTATATACTGTACAGGGGGGCTTCATGCCCACTATACAGTGAATACTGTGCCATGGAATTGGCTGCACAAACAGGTAAGTGGCTTTTTAATATTATTATATTGCGCATGTCTCCTACATAAGTTTTAGAGTGTATCTGTATACCAACTGTGTACAACTTAAAAGCTGTGCAATATAATAAAGAAAAATGCCACTTACCTGACTTTCCATAATTGAGTCTATAAGAATTCAGAGTCTCACTAGTATGCTAAATATCAGCATGTCATAGGGGAGCAAAGGGTCAGTCTTTTGACAACGAAGAATGTCATGTAGCCTAAAAAAAAATTACAAATGGTTTTTGCTTCTCTAAGAGAAAAAACAACTATATTAATTTTTTTCTGTTGGGCCAATCACTTAGGCTTTCCTTTCAATGAAACAGAAAGCATTTCTGACACTTTCTGTCACAGGTGCTTCTGCCACTCCACATACCATTTCTATATTCCTTTAAAAGAGATTCACTAATTTTCCTAAGTTTTTTTTTCTAATTGTGATTTCTCTGTTGATAAATAAAGATACCTCCAATAGATACATCTCTTTCTAAATCTATTTAAGCCATGTTCAGGGGCAGGAAAGACTGTACGAAAGTTGGAGGAATTTCACAGCTGGACAAAAAAAATTACTGTCAATAACCAAAATAATTGTTTCCAAAACTACAGAAAATATTCTGCAGCTTTAGAACAGGGTTTAAGTGTTCAATCAAGCTCAAATAGTAAAAATAAAAAAACACTCTGTATTTTGAGAATGCATCAGTCCCACAGGTGTCTTGACACAGCATGATAAATAAAATTAATGACAATGTGACTTACAAAGAGCTGGACAAAAAAACCAAAACCAAACAACTCAACCCTACCAAAAGCAAACAAAACCAGAAAACCCTACCAAATTCTGGAAGACTGAATTGCAGTGTGCCATCAATAAAAATTATACACCAAGCTTTGATTACAAAAATAAAAATTATCCTTTACATACACACAATACAAAGAGATATGCTGAAATATCGATCTACAAAACAACAGCAAGCACTCTAAGATCCTCTTAGTGCAATGAAAGCTGAATTGGAGGGAAAAAAGTAGGTTCAATTTTCTGCAGAGGCATACTTTACTTGTACTCCATAATTGGGCTAGACAGATACCTAATGCCCAAGTGCACAGGATCCTTTGATATGGAGTACAGAAACCTCACATACAGAACATTATATGGAGGCAAAATTCAGCCCCCTTCTGACTGAGGTCAACTGAAAACCAGCTTTAGATGTGAGATCAATAGGAAAACGAGTAACATTTCTAGCTTGACACTATCTATGCAGTGGTAATTTTAAGATACCATTGATCCTTCTAAGAGTATGGTTTACAATGACTTAATTTCCTTCTTATTAACAATATCTCCAATTCAAACAAACCAAGCTCTATGATGCAAAACTGTTGGTTTTTGGGGTCAGACTATAGCAATATATTTTCCTTTGACATTACATAGTATTCCAGTTAACATTTCTTGACTCCAGTTTGAAGTTCAGTTTTGCAAAGATATATGCCAGTGAAATAACAAAGGCTGAACTTCAGGTTTATAGTCAATTCTACACAAACTCACAACAGAATTAAGAATAAAATGTTACTCAGTTTTAAACAACCAGAAAACCTCCCCTGTTCCTCTGTAATGTCTGGCCAAAATCTTTCTGTATTTGGTGCTTTTCAATGATAATCAAGAAATTCATTACCAATGCTTACAAGTTTTAACAATAATTTGCTCAGTGTCTATTGCTTATTAAGGTTTCCATTCCCAGATGCTCAATGGAAGCAGGATTCAAAACTGAGGAAGAAAAAAGTAAACTTGAATTTCTTCACAGATTACATAGCAACTAAACTCTTTGGGATCCTTGAGAACAAATTCAAAACTCATATGAACTTTAAATCCATACCACTGTAAGCTCTCTAAAGGAAAGCTGAAGATCTAAAAGGCCTTTCCTGAAAGAAAAATACACTCACAGCACCCAACACCAAAAAGCATTTTCATATTAAGTGAACTGTAAACCAGCTTCGTTATGTACAAGTGACGGATTACCTGTTTTAAAAAGGGAGAATGCAAGAAAACAGGCAAAGGTAAAATGCATAAATGATGTTCTACATGACTGAAGTTTTGTGGCAGAACCAGAATGAAAAGGTGATTTGTCAAAAATTCTGTTCTTTGATTATCTCACAATCTTTGCAACTTTCTTAGGTATCCAAAAAAAGAACAAGCATAAATATACACAGCTTTCACATTGTTATAGGGCAAAGGGATTACATTATTTTACTCTTGCCAAATACCATTAATACTACTTAAATGTCTTCTTTCATCTCAGGAGAGACTTTTTTTCCAGCGTCATGTTCTTCACATTAGTTCTTTAGCTGTGGCATTGGTCTCCATGCATCCTCTTTTTCACTAAATGGTGACTACCATTTCACATAGGGTACTGCAAAAATATCTGTAATTAATTTAAAGTTGTGTCATAGAAGCACGGTCCTTGCATGTGGTTTCAATCTTTCAGATGAAAAGACTATGCCAACAACTATTTGTACAACGGGTAAAAAAACCCTCAAATTGTTTATTAAGGAGCATGTTACAGCAGCACCTGTTTGTTGTCTTATAGTTAAGAGCCCCAAGGACAGCTTTGAAAGAAATGTGTTCCCACGAGTAAGGGCTATGCAGCAAACACATAACTCTCTCTTAAAATGCCTTTGAAAATTCTGGGGAGAAGAATGCATTCCACGTCTTAGCCATTATTTTCCAAAAGACTTCTGATGAAAAGAAAGCATGAGTTTAGTTAATGGTTAAAACAATCATATACCAGCGCTAATAATCTCTAAAGACACCAAACCCACAAAATACCAAAAACAATAACAGCTAAACCCCCTATTACATGTTTTAGATAGAAAAGAACGAATCTTCCACAATACCCCTAAAAAAAATTGTATCATTAAATCACTAAACACTGCAGGACTATTACATATTTTGGACTCCTCCAAGGAGGCTGCAAGGTGGAGTTGTCATGAGGAGCCTCTGGTGTGGCTCCAGAGGGAAGGAGAAGTTCATCATGTTGGGAGTCAAGAAAGTGCAGTCCATCTGCAAAATACAATGTTTTACTGACATCCTCTTCATCCTTCTCACCTGTTTGTGATACAGGACTTCAACACCCCATGCACAAACCCTGGGATACAGAGACACTCACTGGCTTCAATTGCGGAGTAACAGCTTGCTCCCCCTTCCCTCCAGAGAAGTGCTGGAGAAAGCAGCTATGGGACCACATCAGGAGTGCAGCCCCCTGCAGAAACACCGTCAAGGTGGGCTGAGCAGTGCCCTGAATTATGTAGAGTCAGTGCTTTGTACCTTTGGTATCATTCACTGTCACATACAGTTGGAATTGGTTTGCTGCCTATCTTGGCAGTCTTATCTTCTGACACAGAACTGTAAGCTTCTTGCATTTTAGCTCAGTAACAAATGGCAGAAACAAGTCAAAATAACTGTACCTACAGCACAGGAGGACAGTCTGCTAACAAGAACAAACTAAATATTCATAGAAACCACAAGTTTAGTGCATTTTTGTATTTACTACAAGAGCAGTGAAATGCTTAGTTCTAAATAGACAGTATCACAATCCAAACAAATCTTTAAAAAGTGGTATTTCCATTCCCGCCGTCCCAAAATTCCCTGTTGCTTTCACAACCAGATAAACAATGATAGTGAATTTTCAAACAGGTTAATACCTCCAAAACCTGAATCTCAGCTAAAACACAATTGGAAAATTTTGGCAAAAAATAAATTTCTAAAAGTGACCTGGTATATCAATATAGTACAGCACAGATTTTTACTAAGGGTGTGATTTTTATCTCAATGGGATATTGGAGGCAGCTTCAGCATCATCTGAGTCACAGTCTCCTGAATGGGATAACAGTAAGCAGGAACATTAATGCAAGAAATATCATCAGTTCCTTCTCCTCTTCTTGGGTTTCTTGGCACTTGACCCATGTTGTTACCTTACTTAATCCAAAACCAACACAAATGTGACCTGGAGACACAGACTTGGCAGAACAGCCAGCTGGATCAGAACAAACATGGCTTCCTATTTCAGACCTGCCTCTTACAGAAATCTTCTTTTGACCATAAATTGCTCTTCTGGCTTTTTTTTTTTTAATTATTATTCTCCTTTTAAAATGATAGTAAGGTTTAAGATCAGGGCTTAAAATCATCTGGAGGGGGATGAGCATGACAAGCACATACATACACAGAACAGCCAAAAGGACGGAGCACACAGCACGGTACCTAAAAAAGGGCAGACTACCCAGAGCCATTTAAGATATGAGCAGAATAGCAGGAGCAACTCCAGTGGACAAAAAACCTCTGCATGCAGTCTTCTTCATTATGAAGGTTGAGTACACAAAAAGTACATGAAATGTTTACAGCTTTGTTTGCTTTTCACCTTCCAGCTGATCCCAGGATTAACAATTAGTCTATGAAACCAAAGGTAAAAGTCCAGTAGATCATATGATGCTTGCTGTATCTGCCCAAACCCCTAGCATTTCCAAATCAGAAATATGTGCAATTGATTCTTTCAATATAGGAATATTTCCAGGACAGATAATGCTTAAATGGATCTCAGTAACACAGAATTTACATTGTCTTCCTCAATGTGACTTCTACTAACTGCCCTGTTTATCCAATACTTCATAAAAGAAAACAAATAAGAAGCTGAAATCCCCCTATTAGCCCTCCAAAGAAATGTCACTGAAAGATACTTTGTATTAAATCAGGAGATCAAGTTCTCAGTTCTTTGAAAACTTTTAGTATTTAATGGGAAGTATTTAATAGTTTTTATTACAAAAGTGTTCTGATCTGATGGGGTCACTGCGAATACCACACTTAAGAGACTGCGAGTGATAAAGAGTGGAACATTTATAAATAAATGTAATAATATCACAGTTAAAATTCAGGTCAAAATACCAAGTCTTTCTAATACCATAGTCAGATCTACTCACCTCCTCCTTTCTGCACAAGGAAGAGAGATGAAATTTTCTATTACTTACCACAATGCAGGACATTCTGCCTGGAAATTTTAAAAGCTGTTAGATTTCTGTCTCTGTAACCCAAAAAACCCCAGAGTTTGACTGCAGTGAGTTTTCTTAACCATTGAATCCATACTCCCTGCTGGAATATCCTGCATCCCACATTGTGCAGTTTGATGGATGATTGTAATAGCTAAGGTAAAATTGGTATGTGGCAAGGAAATTTTTTGCAAGAGTGGCAGGATTTTAAAATGTTATATCTAGGCTAATAAGTGTTAAATATATGCTGTTTGACATCTGAAAGCAGACTGATTCATAAATGCTATTACAATTCATAGAGCACTTCAGAAGCCCCAGGGCAATGGCAATTCATACATGTGAATTGCCAAGAGTTGGCAAGGAAGCTAGGTTTCATTTTTGCTGCTTTACCAAAATCCTTCAAAGAAACCATTACTTTACAGCTGAGATCTACAGAAAAACTATGGGAAAGTCTGTCTCAACCACAGGAGCTTTTATCTAAATAACTCAAGCCAGATTACTAGTTTAGTTGGAAAAAAACCCCAAAGGGTTATCTGACTATTCACTCATGCTTCCACAGTTAATACACAAACAAAGTATTATAAATCAAACCTGGAATTTGGAAGACTTCATGTCTCTATGACCAAAAGTCAAGTTTGAAAAACAAATTTCAGATCCTACCATCATGTGACGTAGACTGATTTTTTCACAGCACAGTCTAAATATCAATTATAGTAGGAACTCTCACACCTAAACACTTCATTATTTAATTTACAAAGCAGCAGTCTGATTATGTCTCAACAATGATTCAGGGCAGTGTTAACCTAACTCAGAAACTGCAAGCTCAAACTACAGCAGGCTTCAGAGCCAAGCTTTTTCAAGTGTTTAAGGTCCATAACATAATTTCACAGCCACTCTCCTGGCTCACAGCCACTCTCACGGCTCTTGCTGCTGGGTTCTGTGGTAGATGTGCGTGGTTTTGTTTGGTGGCTGGTTTTCTTTTTTTTTTTTTTCTCCCTCCAACTCAACTAGATGCAGCAATGGTTTCCAAATGATCAAAAGCCATTGCTTGCTGCTGCCAGCAGGAGTGTTCTAACCCAGACAGAACTCCCCAGGAAGGATGCAGCTGTTCAGGTCACTGACTGTAAGGAGCGTCTGAGCCTGGCGTTAGTACCAGAGGACAGTGCGAGAGACACCAGCGTACGGTGTGATCAGGTGAATGATTTGCTCTAATTAGTGGTAGAGCTTAAGGAAGAAGTAGAGAGGCTAAGGAGTATTAGGGAAAGTGAAAGGGAAATAGACTGGTGGAGTCGCACCCTTTCAACCCCAAAAGAAGTTCAGCAGGAGTGAGAGAAGCCCTGCCCCTCTCGCCATCAGGCAGATGGAACAGACCAAGTAGATGGTGGGGAATGGAAACAGGTCCCTGGTCAGAGAGGTAAAAGAATCCCCTCCTGACCCCCATCATCTCCCAAGATGCCCTTAAAAAATAGGTATGAGGCCCTGGACCTAGAGAGTTAGGCAAATGACACTCAAGAAAAAGATCTGTCTCGAGGGTCTCCTGGTTGCACCCCATCTATTAGACGGATCACAACCGCAGTTATTAAGAAAAAGGGAAGGGTAGTTGTAGTCAGTGATTCCCTTCTGAGGGGAACTGAGGGCCCTGTATGCCAACCAGACCCACCCCACAGGGAAGTCTGCTGCCTTCCTGGGGCCAGGGTGAAGGATATTAGTAGGAGACTCCCTGAGCTAATTCAGCCCTCTGATTATTACCCCCTGTTGGTAGTACAGGTTGACAGTGATGAGATTGATAAAAGAGGTACCAGGGCAATTAAAAAGAACTTCAAGGCTTGATGGGACAGGAGCACAGGTGGTGTTCACCTCAATTCCTGCAATAGCAGGGATGAACGAGGAGTAGGAAAACCCATTTTATCAACAGGTGGCTAAAGTATTGGTGTCACCAGTGGAATTTTGGGTTTTTTTTGATCACGGAGCAAAATTTATGGTACCAAGCCCGCTAGAGTCGGATGGGCTTCATCTATCTAGCAAGGGCAAAAGTACCCTAGCATATAAGTTGGCAGGGCTGATCAAGAGGGCTTTAAACCTTGAGAAGGGGTTGAAACCAGGCTCTCCAGAGAAGAGCCTAAGGGTGGAAAGCCAGGGTTAGGAGTGATAGCAGCAGCCCAGCTGAAGTACATGTACATCAATGCAAGCAAGCAAGAGGAGCTGGAAGCCATCGTGCAGCAGGACAGCTATGACATAGTTACCATCACGGAAACATGGTAGGATGACTCGCATGACTGGAATGCTGCAATGGATGGCTACATTCTCTTTGGAAGAGAGGGGTGAGGTAGGAGAGGTGGAGGGGTGACTCTGTATGTCCGAGAGCCTCTTGACTCGGTAGAACTTTAGGTCAGTGGCAATAAGATTGAGTGCTTATGGGTCAGAATAGGGGAAGGCCAACAAGGCCAACATCCTGGTGTGAGTCTGTTACAGATCACCCAACCAGGATGAAGAGGGTGATGAATTATTCTACAAGCAGCTGGCAGAGGTTTTGAAATCATCAGTCCTTGTTCTTGTGGGCAACTTTAGCCTGCTGGATGTCTGCTGGGAACTCCACACAGTGGAGTGAGAGAAAAGAGGCAGTCTAGGAGATTCCTAGAGTGTATGGAGGATAATTTCCTGTTGCAGCTGATAAATGAACTTGCCAGGGTTGGGGCCCTGCTAGACCTGCTGTTTACAAACAGAGAAGTGATGGTGGGAGATGTGGTGGTCAGAGGCCATCTGGGACACAGTGACCATGAATAGAGTTTTCAACACTCAGTGAAGTAAGGAAGGGCGACAACAAAACCTCTACCCTGGACTTCCAAAGGGCAGACTTTGGCCTGTTCAGGAGGCTGGTTTGGAGAGTACCTTGGGAAACAGCTCTTAGAAACAAAGGGGTCCAGGAAGGATGGACATACTTCAAGAAAGAAATCTTGAAGGGGCAGGAGGAGGCTGTCCCTATGTGCCGAAAGGCGAGCAGGTGGGGAAGATGACTGGCCTGGCTGAACAAGGAGATTTTGGAGGAAGTTAGGGAAAAACTATTGCCTTTGGAAAAAAGGCCAGGCAACTAATGCAGTGTTAAGGAATGTAGTTTTAGGAATGAACTTTTCATGTAGAAAGAAAATTAGAGAGGCAAAAACACAATTTGAACTTAATCTGGCTACTTCTGTTAAGGACAACAAAAAGTGTTTTTATAAATACATCAACAGCAAAAGGAGGAGCAATAAAAACATCCATTCTTTGTTGGACATGGAGGGGAACATAGTTACCAAAGATGAGGAAAAAGCTGAGGTACTTAACACCTTCTTTGCCTCAGTTTTCAACAAGAAGACCATTTGCCTTCAGGACAACTAGCTTCCTGGGCCGATAGACAGCAACAGGGAGCCAAATAGCCCCCTTGTTATCCAGGAGAAAGTTAGTGACCTTCTGAGCCACTTGGATCCTCACAAGTCTATGGAACCAGACGCGGTCCATCCTAGGGTGATGAGGGAACTGGCAGAAGAGCTCACCAAGCTGTTCTCTATTATTTACCACCAATCCTGGCTCACTAGGGAGGTCCCAGATGATTGGAAGATGGCTAATGTGATGCTCATCCACAAGAAGGGCCAGAAGGAAGACCTGGGAAACTACAGGCCTGTCAGCTGGACCTCAGTGCCCAGCAATGGAACAGATCATCCTAAGTGTGATCAACAGGAAGCTGAACATGAGCCAGCAGTGTGCCCAGGTGGCCCAGAAGGCCAATGGCATCCTGGCCTGTGTCAGGAACAGTGTGGCCAGTAGGACCAGGACAGTGATTCTGCCCCTCTACTCAGCACTAGTTAGGCCGCACCTTGTGTGTCCAGTTCTGGGCTCCTCTGTTTAGGAAGGACACTGAGGTGCTGGAGAGTGTCCAAAGAAGGGCAATGAGGCTGGTGAAGGGACTGGAGCACAGGCCCTATGAGGAGCAGGTGAGGGAGCTGGGGTTGTTTAGCCTGGAGAACAGGAGGCTCAGGGCAGACCTCATCACTCTCTACAACTACCTGAAAGGAGGTTGAATCAAGGTGGGGGGTTGATCTATTCTCCCACGCAACCAGCAGTAGGACAAGAGGGCACAGTCTTAAGTCAGTAAGCCTT
>JAWWLV010000088.1:66733380-66756824 GCA_035041135.1 Platyrinchus mystaceus | reverse complement strand
CAAGGTGGGGGGTTGATCTATTCTCCCACGCAACCAGCAGTAGGACAAGAGGGCACAGTCTTAAGTCAGTAAGCCTTAAGCTGTGCCAGGGGAGGTTTTTAGAAATGGAATTGCCTTTGTAAAACATCTTTTGTTGCTCCTCATTTCCAATCAATTGCATGTGGGCAAGAGGACATATCCTACTGCACATATGTTACCTGATTCTGCTTATAAGAAGTGGAATATCCATGCCACTAATTTTCTTCTGTACAGAGACAGGCTTGTTTGGCAGCAATGAATGACATGGGCACAGAACTGTAAATGCCTTCATGTAAGTGCCTGCCTAGCTGGAGACAGGCACATGTCTGTGCATTACACCTTAGGTAAGACATTCTGTGCCCCTGAGAAAAATAGTGCAAGAAGATAATGGACCAAGAGGGTAATTCTGAAAGCCAGTTAGAGTGTAGGAAACCAAATACCAGGCAGGAGCATTCAGCTATGTCCAGGTTGGTCCTTTGAAACTGCAAAGGCCTAAGCTATCAGTTATGCTGAGGCAGAGGAACATTAACTATTACTTTGTGTTCACAGTCAAGACAATCATATCTAGCCCTGCACCTAAAAGACTGGTCCATCATGGCCTCAAAACACTCATCAAGTTTTAAGACACCTCTTCATTTGCTAAGAAACAGCCATGATGTACACAGCTCCACCACTACAAACAGAAAGCCGACATTTTAGACAGCAGGTCTGATGGCAAAAAGGAGGATGTCGAGTCCAGAAACTTACAGTACAGCCAGTGCAGCTCATGCAGGGTTGATAGTGAAGCTGCACTGACTGAGTCTCTCATAGTCACATAGAATTACACAGAGAACCGTGATCACAGCTCTCAGCTGGGTATTATTTACTGTACTGATCTACACCCAATACCTTAGTAACAGATCTATTGGTAGCATGCTAAGCATAAATTTGCATTCATACAAGAAATGCCACGTTAAAAACATTGTTCTGAAAGTCACATTGCAAAAGACATAGTATCTACCTACAAATGCAGGACCCCAAATATACACACCTCACTGTGATAAGCTGCAATTTGTCATTTTTATTTACAAAACACAGGACAGTGGGTATTCAGTATTTATCCTCGTGTGCCTAAGAGAACTCATTTAGCTGTACACCTATTCCACAACTCTAGAAGCACTAAGTTAAAATGAACTTTGCCTGTTAATGAGTGTTAAAAGGAGCACTGCGTGTTAAGGAATACCAGCTTTTAAGAACTGAAAAGGCTGAATTTAATGCATGGTTAGATGAAAATTAAGGAAAGGAAACACAAGTCTCCACTTATTCTGCAGTAAGACAGGCTATGTTTTTATTCCCTTTGTTGAAGAGACTCAGGAAAGCATTACTTTAAAAACATGTTAAAATGAGAAGGAAATGGCATTTAAAACAGCTTCACTTCCTACTTAAGGTAGACCTGAGAGCAAGGGGAGCAAGCATGTAGGAAGAAGAGTGCTTGAAGAAAGGAATAAAAGCACAGTAGCTGGTACTTCTCTGCAATAACATTATCAGCCTGCTGAGAGCAATTACAATAGCACAGACAGCACTTGCTTTATTGTGACCTTATTGAATTAAATCTGAGGAAAAAAACTCTGAGATTCAGCAGGGAATTTATTAGAAAATTTTAATGCCAACCTAAATTTGATCCAAAGGCCTTCATATTAAAGGTCATATCTGTTACTATATGGTGGGAAACCTTGGATGTCTCTGTTCCTATGTTCTGCCCTTTCTCAGTTTTGTTTTCTTTTGCAAGAGTAGGTCAGATTCTCCTTCTCTCAGCTTCACAGCAATCTATATTAGAGGTACAAGACTGCTATTTACATTTTAAAAAGCCTTGGCTAGCAAGTCAAATAAGGAACTCCAATCTTACTTTTAAAAAAAAAAGTTGAAAATGAAAACAAAAATCAAGTGGCACTCACAAAACTAGTGCATTGTACAGCTGGATTTTACCACTTTAGGTGGATATACAAAACACGTGACCTGACCTTGCCTGAATTATCTGCCACTCTTTCCAGATCAACTGTCATCCTGACAGGGCAGTCAGGTGTGAACTGACTACTGACTTGCACAAAATAGTAAAAGCTGTGTAGTGTTTTTTTAAAAAAATTCTCAACTCTTGACTGCTACAAACATTTGAAATTGGAAGTACCATCACTGAAGTCTGATCAGGTGAGCTTCACTGTGGAAGGTGCCCCAACCCATGGTAGGGGGGTTGGTGATCTTTCTAGTCCCTTCCAACCCAAACCATTCTGTGATTCTATGAAAGGCTCCTTTTTGCATGTCAGCAAACACAACGGTGACAATGGTTACTGGGCACTTCTGAAGCCTCATCATTCCCCCACACAAAGCTTTCAGCTTTACAACAGGAGATGCACATGCTAAGCACCCGTGCAAAATATAAAGTGCACTGTGTAGCTCCACAGTTCTCTTCAGCTTCCCTAAAGGAAGTATTCCCTACAGATTTGCAGCATAGCTACTTGAAGTTACTCTTCTTTTAGCTGAAGATTTAGGAAAGGAATAGAAACATAGATGGCTGGTACTTTACTAAAACATGAAAAAGACCACAAGTTATATTTTAACACTGTATTAATTTTTTTCAAACATGAAATTGTATTAGAAGGAAAAAGTTCATGTTCTTGAATGCTTATGTAATTTTGTAGCTTACTTTCTAATGACTTCCAGAGTACCTTGAGCTCTCAAGTGCCCATATTAGTCAGCATAAATGTGTGAACACAGGTTTGGATGCTTGCTTTAAATCTCCTCAGGTACTCTCTGAACAAAAGAGTCATCCTCTCTTCTCAACCTATGGGATTATACATTATGGATATTCATAACACCCCTTACCTTTTCAGTAGCCCCAGTATTCACTCAATGTAGGACGTCTGTGGAAAGGGAGAAGGTTGAAACACAAGTTTCCTGTACCAGGCCCACTTATGTTTGAAAATACATCCCACCTGATGACCTGGTAGCAGCAATTTCAGTCTTCCTCCAAAGTACTGGAAAACCTGACAACTGAACTTGATTTACCTACACTTCAGGCTGTGCTGGAATTAAATGTAGTCTTGAAGGACCGTGCATATTTTTTCTGAACTTAATTAACACGAGATTTTACATTCTTCATGCTAACAACCTGTGGTAAGGTTTTGGTAGTGGGGGGACTAGAGGCATGGCTTCTGTGAGAAGGTGCCAGAAGCTTCCTGTGTCTTGCAGTGTCCTGTAGAAGCTTCCAGTGTCTGAGAGAGCCAATGCCAGTCGACTTCATGAGAGAGCTGCCCCTGGTCAAGGTCAAGCCCATCAGCAACAGTGGTAGCGCCTGCAGGATATTCAAGAAGGGGGAAATAAAGAAATCCTGCACAACTGCAGCTGGAGAGAGGAGTGAGAATATGTAAGAGAAACAGCCCTACAGACACCCAGTTCAGTGAAGAAGGAGGGGGAAGAGGTGCTCCAGATGTCGGAGCAGAGATACCCGTGCATCCTGTGGTGCAGACCATGGTGAGGCAGGATGTTCCCCTGCAGCTCATGGAGGTCCATGGGGGAGCAGAGATCTACCTGCAGCCCGTGGAGGACTTAAAGGTGGAGAAGAGGAATGCTCAAAGGAGGCTGTACACCCATAGGAAGAGCTGAAGCAGGCTCCTAGCAGGACTGTGGACCCGTGGAGAGGAGCCCATGCTGGAGCAGGTTTGCTGTCAGGACTTGTGACCCTGAAGAACTGCAGCCCCTGGGAATGACTCACATTGGATAAGTTCATGAAAGACTGCCTCCCAAGGGAGGGACCCCATGCTGGAGCAAGGGAAGAATGTGAGGAGTGCCCCCTGAAGAGGAGGGAGCAACAGAGACAAGGTGTGATGAACCAAATGCAGCACGCATTTCCTGTCCTCTGTGCCATTTGCAGGGGAGGAAGTAGGGAAAATAAGGAGTAAATTTAAGCCTGGGAAGAAGGGAAGAGTGGAAGGAAGGTGTTCTTATGATTTGGGTTTGTTTCTTATTACCCTTCTCTGATTTGATTGGTAATAAATAAAACTAATTTCCCCAAGATGAGCCTGGTTTTCCTGTGAGGGTAATGTGGTGAGTGATCTCTTCCTGACCTTATCTCAAGCCACAAGCCTTTCATTGTATTTTCTCTCCACTGTCCAGCTGAGGAGATAGAGCACTAGATGCACACCTGATGTTCACCCAGGGTCAACCCACCACACAGCCAAATTAAATTTAGTTTCACATACACCTCAGGTACCTTAGCAGGTTTGAAACCAAAAGCGCAAATACAATTTGAATGCCGTTGAAAGGTCACCACTTCTTAAAGGCTTGTGTTCACACATTCATATGCCAACCCCAGCTTACCCTTCTAGACATGGATGTGAATGACCTCTAGCTCAGGACTGGCGGAGCATTACCCATCACAAAGGGATTGATTGCACACACTTGCTTTAATGTGATTTGATTTGGTAACTACTGTAATTTTGTTCATTAGATAGCTGTTTCTTATCAGTCTTGTCTCATTCAAAGAGGGAAGGAGAGTCTTAATTTCTTACTAAGAACATTTGCAAGAAGTCAACAAAATGGCTGTCTATTAAACTGGAAATATTTAATACTTAGTCTTTTCATATAAAAGCTAACCTTGATGTTACAGTACAGACATCTTAGTTTTGTACACTGACAAAATCTCTGGGTTTGACTTTTTCTAGGACTTTGGCAACATATGAATTCAGTTAGTAAGAAGAGGGTAGGAACTGCAGAAATAGAAATTTCAGTGATGACACCAGGTAGGATGGCATCAGACTGCATCCTAGTGTTTAACTCACCTCTTTGCCAATATTTTCCTATTAAACAAGTTCAAAAATGAAATAATACCTATCAATCTATTAATAAGTTTTCAACAAACAGTATCTTATTTGAAATACAGAGAAATACAGTACTTTAGAGTACTAAGCTAGAATATTATGTGAGCATGGAGCTGGGATAGAGAACAAGAAAGGCAAGAGGAATGGGAACACAGACATATCTGATCTTGAATTGCTCAAATGACAGGGAATTTTGCTAATTGCATTAATATTTGGATGTTTAAATCAGTCCTTCTGTTTTCTACGACTGAGAGCCTGGTGAATTTTTTACTCATCTCTTGATAAAGAGAACTTGTTATCCTCAGGTTTATATGCTTTTCCTACTGTTTCAACTGACTAAGAGGTCAGTCACATTCATTCTATAGCTCTTCCAACTCCTCACCTGCTCTTTCCCAATACAAGCATTTATTTTTCTAATCTCATTTTCGCCTTAAACAAGTGGTGCATATGTAATACAAATGCTGTATTTTTATCTATGTAAAATACCATTTAATTCTACAGCATTTCAGATAACTACTTTAGTCGACATTTCCTCCTACAAGTAGCATTGTAAAATTAGGCTCTACACAGTAAGACATTAAAATAATTAATTTTGTATCATATTTGAGTTTAACAATATTAAGGACTTTTATCTGCATTTTTGTATATATATATATATATATATATATGTTTACTTGAAAATCTGCAGTTCAACTTTAGGATCTCAGTTAAAAAGAAAAGTGAAGTTGCAAAAAATACAAACAGCTGCTTCCCTACTTCTGCCTTTTCCTATCCTGGCGTTCACACTGGCTCTCACTTACCTAGAAAATAACAGCACTAACTACCAAGTCTTTCTTCACTGTTAATTAGGCAGGGTTTTTAATTTAGTATTGTCTTCTATGTAGCCCATAAAACATGGTAAGACTGACACAATGTGATCAGCATCCTGCCAGCTTTCTATCTAGGCAGATCTCCTCCTCCAGAATACCGCTGCTTAGGTTTAAAGGGAATAGAGAACAGATTGAGTTAGATGATAAAGGGATACCTTCTGAGATGGATTGTGTTGTAAGACTAGGAATATCATGCCTTAATTCCTGCTCTAAGCATATTTTGTGAACCTGGGCAAATAATTCTGTTCCCTAGGAGCCCAAGTCTTTAAATACATGGGTAAAGTTCAACAAAGTTCCTTAATTTCCACCTCAATATCTTAAAGACATTGGTGAAATGCACAGTTAAAATCGGGATACTTCTGTAAAGGAGCAGTAGCACTACTAATTTTCTCTGCCCTCTGCCTTGCCTGTACAGCTGAGAGAATAGAGAAAGTCCCAGCTTTGACAAGTCCCTGGGGATGACACAACAAATATATGAGTACTGTCATGCTCACAGAATTATTAGTAATAAAACAAGCATTTTGAAAAGACTTACTTCCTTTTTTTCCCCATAAAGCACACCATACATGTGGCAAAGGTATGTTACTCAGTGGGCTAGTTCTTCACTGTTATTCTACAGCAAGACTTAGCATACCAATTTTTTCTCCTCTTCCCCCCTGAGCATACATACATCATTTTAAAAGCAATTTACAACATGTCAAACTGCTTAAGGAGACTCTTAAAAATCTAATGTATGAAGTTAACCATTGGCATGATTTATTATAGAAGTTCCACTGTTATAACTTGACAATTAAGAAATATTGATAAATGTAAACACATTATTGATGTCAATTAAAAAGCATGAGATTGATTAACCTCCCAGAGGTATACTGGCGCAAGCAGTTAGACAGTAATCACTCCCAGTAAGTATTCACTACTGACAAATGTGTATAGAGATTAGACTTCTGAGAGACAAACAGTACTTTCAAATAAAATTAAGATAATTTAAACACAGAACCAAAGCATTGGGTCAACAACAAAATCAACAGAATTACAAACAAGATCTGTATTAATGTGAAAGGCTAAGTGATTAAGTCATATAATGCTCTCATTAACCACACGTTTGGACAAAAATATGGTTAAAAATTACCAAAGCAACTGCTTTGGTTGAATAAAGTGAATTATGCTCACAGGAGAAAAACTATGAATGCATTATTTAGCCACTATACTGCAATATTCATGACTGCTCTGGTGAGGGACAGGATATTATTTCTACAGCATAAACAGCAGATCTTTGTTTCAAATTACGCATTTATGTACTTTCTATGGGTGACCAAATCATAAAGGTGAACTTGAAACTCTGCTTAGTAATGGTTCACTTCCTGCAAAGAAAATAGCCTAGGAAAGATGTTCAGGCAGCCCATACCTAGTAGAGGGGAAACATATACCTGACGTACCCCAGAGAAAATAACAACAGGAATTAGTCAAATTGTGATTTAAGTGTGACTTTAAGAGTTTAGGCTTCTTTTTTTTCTTCTGCTTTTTACTTGCTTTCAGAATTAATGTACTGGCATAATGCCTGTCACCAAGATGAAGGGCACTGCAGATATAGCCTTTAATGGCCAAAAAAACCCCAGGCTCACCTCAGAAAGCACAGAGCTAAAGACAGCAGCAATGCACCAAGTGCCAAGGAGACTGCGTAAACACTAATTAAACTTCTCTCTACAGTCTTGTCTAGAAAACAGCTTTCCCTGCTTAAACTTCCAAGGGCTGGATGAGACATGCTGATATTGGAGTCCAGCAACTTTCTTCCCTAAATCTTGGCCTTCATAACAACTTGATGGATCAAAGACATTTTCCTCAATACAAGCAGCTTACGACAGAGACACTAGACAGAATCTGAATTACTGCAAAAAAGGTAATATTGAAACATATCAATGATAAAACTTCTTTGTTTGAAAGAGCTTTTATGTGAAGGCCACAGGTGAGTTTATTGTCAAAATAAAACCAGATCACTGTGATTTTATCTGGCTGCAAATTCAGTGAAATGGTCTTAGCGAGAGAGACCATATTGGGTACTATGATAAACCACAGGGGTATTCAGAAGGTTACAATATATGCAGGCACATCAGAGAGAGGACAGGGAAGAAGGCTTCCTTTTCTATTTTTTTTTTTTTTTAGGTAACTGTTTTTTTCAGATTTTTATTAAATGACAGTTAACATTAGTGCATTTTATAAACAGCTTTTATTTTGAGAAGCATTTTCAAAATAAGAAAACAAGCATAACTTCTGCAGCTGGAATAACGGAAGAAGCATGAAGATAATAAAATGGGGAAATAAAAAGCACTCATGAAACCAGATTCTTGGATCAAATAGGACAAACAGGAGCTCTTTGCAGGCTGCCTTTATGCTGAGAATGAAGAAGGGAATAAATTTTTGAGACTTGACAAACTATCTGTGAAAAACAAACAAACAAAAAAGGCACCTGATTTAGAGGGGCAGGGGATGATTTTACAGCACATTTTCAGTGTGCTGAGAAGCATCTGAAAGGTCAGAAAAGAATTCAAGTAGCTTAAGGAGGAGCTAAAATGCCTTGTCTTCCTGTTGTTAGCTGTAAAGGGAAAAACTGTAATATACTGAGAGACTGATGAATGAGTGGGGGGAGGGGGGACAGAAAATGTCATTAAAAAAACCCACTGTACCACAGCTACAGGACTAGGTGACTTTTTGGATAGTGAGGGCGTCAACATCAACACTGTCATCCTGAATTGCAGCCTGCAGTTCAAGGGCAGCAAAACACAGTCCTGGGGATCAGAGGCACCAGTCAAATGGTGCCAAAGCTCCTCCTGGAGGGAAGTGTGCCTGCTCAGTTGCTGCGCCATTGAACTGAACACTCTCTCCTTTTCATAAGCAGTACAAAACCAGGAAGGAAAGTTTTCTGAGCAAGGAAAAAAGAAATAAAACAACAACAGATTAAAAAGCAACCAACAAATGTTGGAAGATAAAGAGATCACTGGTGTAATAACAGTACTTTTCTCTCTTACTGTTTTCAGAAGTCCTCAAAACAGCAATCCCTTTAATTTCCTGAAGGTCTAGCTGTACATAAAAGGAGTTTACCCCTGAAAAGGGATGCTCATTGAGAGATCAATGTTCTGACATAACCATTACACACATAAGGCTGTTACAAGGTTATACATTTCATAAATAACACACAAAATTGCCACACTTTTCCTATTCAGTAATAAAGAGATCCTCCACAAATGTTCTGCTCTGCAGTAGACCACACACAGCAAGAAAGACAAACAGTTACTCAAAGGTTAATATAATTTAATGCAAAAAACTCAATCTTCAAACCCTCCCTCAATGGGTACCACTATAAACCAGACTGACAGGCATCAAAGCAAGATCACACGGTCAGATTAGTAAACAGCAGAAGTAATTTGACCCATGATCAAAACTTTAGCATTAATTTCTGCTTTCCCTCTCTTGACACTATGTTTTATTTGTACTAACAAACACATGAACTTGCTGTTACCTCATTTTGAAGAGGCCCCCCCTGAAGTTTTGTTGCAACAGCCACCCCTAAGAACCATATTCATTTACACACTGGGCTGAATGCAGGAGAACTGGAAGCACAAGGAACGAGTGGCAGATGAACACATCTGCCTGAAAATGTGAGCCTTCTATGCTTCTGAAGCTTTCTTCAGCACTGCTAAGTATTTCAAGGAGCTACTAATCAGCCAGGATGATAAAACTTACTCTTTTCCATGTGGAAGTTTACACCTAACATTTGTTTGACTGGATGTGACATACTGCCACTCCAAATTGCTCACTAGAAAGTAAGTCCTTCTCCTGTCCTTCAGACAGCCCTCCTCTGTGCATAACATCAGATGCTCAGATCTCTGGATGCATTATATAACTACTGTTACTATTTATGATAAGGCCCCAACCTCACTGGATAAGGCATTAAATACATGTAACAAAAATAATGACAGTTCTTTATGACACATAATTAGAGTATTTTAAAAGCAGCTGCCAACACTCAACGGTCTTTATTTTTTTATTTTTTTCAGGAAAGGTAACTGCATACATCAAATGCCATGTTTCACCCTGAGCTCTTACATCAGAAAGACAAAGCTTCATTCTACCTCTGAGTTGCCTCTGCTGGTGACCTAAAGGTTACTTTGAATGCAGGGTCTACTTTGGTATTTAATACTGCAGACAGAACCTGCCACTTGTAGTTTAGTCAGCAAAGCAAACGGCAGCAAATCAGTTGTGAAAACACAATCTTGTTCTCCATCAGGAGAGTTAAATGAAAGCCTAAGGAGCAACACTGCTCTGGGGACTCACACAGGTGTAACCTGGAGAGCCATGGCACCCGAAGACGAATAAAATATCTATTACACTTCCTGCACCCTCAGATGCCAGAAATTAAGCTGATATGACAGGTCTGAGCCTTTGGCATCTGTTACAGTATTCCAAATCTCCGAGGTTAGACTACATGCCAAGATGAAAAAGGTATCTGAAAAGGCTAGACAAAGTAGACCTTGCTGATAACAAGTCCTGGGAAGGGACAAGTTCAGATTTACCTGGGTGTCTGCTTAAATTTACCAAGCTTTTTTCAAAGTCACTCCTATGACACTTATTTCTTTGTTCCTCCTCCCTTTCAATCCCCAAAACCATGTGGATATTTACTGTATATAAAATGCAATTACTCTCTTATGGGAATATAAATCCAGTATAGCTCTGAATTTACTGCCTCTCAATTTCAATTTCAATCTTTCTCTTGTTTACTGAAAGACCGGTATTATCCCTCCTATGTTATACATTCCTCCACCTGCATCTTGGTCTCTTTCCAAGCAAAGAGCAGTGAAATTTAATATATGTTCAGGATTTCCGTTGCTGTCTTAATCGTATTCTTCCTGCTAGGTTACTGTTATAACGAAGTTTTCAAACTGCTTGTAAAGTAAGTGTAACTTGAACACTTAAATGACCTTAAAAAAAAGAAAATATCTAAAAATGTCACCCCAGAGAGCTTTGAAATTTAAAAAAACCCCAAACCAACAAACATAGAAAAATCCCCCCAATGGCTTCTAAACTGTAAGTCAGCTGATTTAAATTCGGTTTGTGTCTTTGCCATAAGCTTCCAGTATAATTTTGGTAAATGCATGTAAGGAACCAATCAAGTGAGAATTCATAAGCAATTAAAAACTGGCTAGGAGCAAGAGAAGTGCAAAAGGCTCATGCCAACCATTTGCTAAATTCTAGATGCAATTCCAAGGATATAGAAGTGTACAGATAGTGCACTGATACCATGTCCTGACTTGACAAAACTATTTCAATAGGATCTTCGTCCTTTTTTTGATTATGCTACTCACTTCCTGCTCTTCTACTGTGAATGAGGCATTTGAAAACTTTACTGTGTTTACACTTGCTTCAACAAGCTAAATGGCTCGAGAGTTAAGAAAAGTTCTCTGTGCATACTGTTGGCTCTATCCTGGTTGGAACATGAGGTCCAACTGTAAAAAATAGAAATATATTACACAAGTAAAAAATACCAGCAAACTTCCAAGGATGTTCCTCTTATTGAAGAACTGTAAGTCTACAATTTTTGTAGAAAAATGAGTATTTGCCATTGTGAAGCTGAAAAAAAAAAAAAAAAGATAAAATTCAGGGAGCTTCTCAAGAAAAGCAGTAAATTAATCTGTGATTTTAAAACTTCCTTGCAGTGACAAGCTTGATAAGAGGAAATCATATTAGAGCTCCAACATAATTGTCTGCCAGCAGGAAAACATGACTTGCCAATACCATACACATTCCTGAACAATAGTGTGGATGCTGCCCCCTGTGCTCAAGAAGCTTTTCCAGCTATTCTTTCCTCTTGGCTTCAAAACTGCTGCCAACATAATGAAATACGTTATACATTATTTTGTAACTTTCTTACATATTCATAAAAATTAGACAGAAATATGACTTGTAACCTGAAACTAGAACTGGTAACAAGATTTTTGATAATGAAACTTCTCCTGCAAAGGACATCTAGCCTACAGTGCTCTGCAGTATAAACACAACTGTGTTCAGATACACAGAATATTTCTTAAAGTTTAATATGAGACAGTCAATTCCAATGTTGCTCACAACTGTTTAAATTGGTACCAGTCCCCCAAATATTCAATAAAATGCTTTCAGTCCAGAAATACATACACCTTGACATTTACTAATTTACCTGCTATTGCTGCAAACCAATCGCGGGATTACTAGAACTGAACTATGGAAAACAATGGGAATATTTGCTGCTCAAAGGATGAGCAATCAATCCAAAGCAGGTGCAGTAAACTAAGATAGTACCTCTAGCTTTTGTTTGCTAGAAGAACTATAAATGAAATTGCCTGTCTTGCTAATATTTATTAAACATGCTTTAACACTTACGCTATTTTGATTAACAGAAAATTTCCTTATGCCATGGCTATTTTACCGCCAGTTCATAATAATATGAGTGCTATATTAGTACATTCATTCAGCATAATTTCTACTTCCATTCAACTGTTACTCAAATTTACGATATTGCCAAGATAAGATACTGCTAATGAGCACCTCAAGAAGGCGCAGTACTTGGCAACACTCAGCTGCACTGACAACTTGGCTTGCTAAAAAAAAACTTAATCCAAAAGAACAGCTATTTTGCACAAATTTCAAAACAAGACCACACTAATAATTTTGAATATGAAGAAACATGGGAATACAAGACCAAAATCTCCCACTAAGTATGACATGGGCTTTTATCAAGGAATAGTCATGAAGCATATCATCAGAAGAAATGGAGCTAATGTTATTACTATCAATGAATATTTCAAGGATTAGAATGTACTTTACATCATGCTGCAAATGTGAAAAATGCTGCAAGTACTCAATAGTCATCATTTCTAATGGAACCTTTCTTATAGAGTTCTCATGCTTCAAAACCACATTTCTTCATTCTCCTACACATCAGAAGGGAACAGTAACAGAGGTCAAGCCTGAAGAAAAACAAATTCAAAACAAAAGTTCATCTGTTCCCTTAAAAAAGCACCAATGGCCAGGCTGCTGTAAAGGAAGCAGATCCACATGTCCTGACTGTCTAACTGTTCACAGTACATTTCTTGTATCCCTGCTCAAGGTTTGTACAAACCATGATTCTCATCAGTTTGGATTATTTAAAGAGACAAACAAAAGCTGTGAAATATCAAAACTGTTGAGGAGTACTGTAGTTGCGTGATGTCAAAAGCAGTAGAATTGGTAATAAAGCCTTCAGAGCTGCCAGGAAAAACAAAACACAAAACAAAACTACCAACAAGGTGACTGGTAGTTTCTAGCTACAATATAAAACTGAGAAGAAAGTAATACGGAGGAGTATGTAAGAATGAGATCTATAAATTAAAACAAGGTTTTAATCAGAGTACACAGGTCTAACATAGGCTAATACTGAGTGTTTTGAAGTAGTTTTCTTTGTGGCATGCTGTCTCTCGAGTTTTGAAATGAAAATATGAAAGTGAAATTCAAAACCTATCTTCAAAGTGGCTCGTATAAATCTTATATTTCAGCAGTACATTTCAGTGCAAATTCTCCTACTGCTAACAAACTCCAAATAGTAATGGAAACTGACAAATGAAATCATATTAACATAGCTGGGGAATGGCTGTTATGAAAATCCTCAAAGGACCTCAAAAGTTTGCCTCAGAACTCTTTAAAACTTTCTGTTTCAAACTTACTTGTGACAATGCATTTCTCACAACACCTTTCTTTACAGGAAAGACACCACAAATTGTGTTGTTTACACAGTAAATCCACACACACAAAATCTTTATAGTGTTGAAAAAGAATTAGAGTTGTTCCTTCCTGCAGACAGACTATTTTTAAAATCGAAACCAATAATAAGCAGAGGAGGATCAAGGCAGAGATTAATGTTCCTCCATGCTTTTCAGCATTATAAAGCTACTGTTATAACACTAAAGCAAATTGTACAGTGACTGACATGAACAAAATGACAGTAATCTGTCACTATTTCACATTTTCCACTAGGCTGATTCAAATAGTTATTTATGAACCTTACACTTCAATGGTCATTTTGATGACTAAACCATAAATTAGAATGTAAAGTGAATATAAATTTGATTTTAGAGTAACAACAAATTGTCAGCAAAGAGGGGTATTATTTAATTTCTACTGACATACTATGAAAAAGTCAGCAATACCAAGATGATCTACATCATAATAAACCCCAAACTTAGCAAAAAACTATATACTACATCTCATGTTTGCTTCAGTACTACTGCATTTAAAAATAAAATGCACTTTATATTATGCTTGGTTAGTTTTAAATATAAAGTCTTAATAATATCAGATGACTTCATTACTTAGATCTTTAATTAAACAAGGAGGAAGAACGATTTTTTTTCCACAGAGCATGATGAAATTTGAGAGCAAGTAAATATTAATATGAATTTAGATGCTAAGGTTTTTAATAGTCCCAATGAAAAACTGGCTTTAAAGACAGTTGCTATTTTTACAATATTTATGTCTTGCTTTACAGCTGAAAGTGAGTGACACTGAAACATAACAGAAGTTCTGCAAAGCACAAAAGTTCTCAATTTAAAAAAAAAAAAAATCTCTATAACCCAAACATAAAGTCTTGCAGGGATTTGTGTAAAAAAAAATTATCTTGATAAAATAATTTTCTTTTATCATATTATTTTCTGTTTAAAAGTTCCATTGTGTATTATTACTGTGTGTTTTACTGTCTGTTACTCCTGGGAACGTGTAAGATACACTCTTCCAAAACTGAATGCTTATACTTTGCCTGGAAAATTTCTACAAGTGTGACATTTAAGATTTGATTTAAGAGATACTTCAACAACGGAACCTGGGTCCAGGCAGAAGCACAGCAAGAAGGCATAAATGAAGTTCATCCTATTGTGTGATGTCACTGGCGAGAACTCAGCACCACACCCTCAAAAAACCTGGAGACTGGCTGCGTTAAGTGCATTAACACAGCAGAAAATCTGACTCCAAATCATTCACTGTACACTATAAATATCTGCAGCGACGAGGTCCCCCCATAGACACTGCCCATTGAGCAGGGATGAGGTATCTCACAAGGCTGAGAGAAACCTTACCTGGCACCAGACATCAACAGGTTGGTAAGAGATGTTTTTTGCTTGTATGTAACATTTAAGATACATATAGCAAGCTTAAGCAGTAATTTTTGTATCCCATACTAACTTTAAGCGTAGTATGTAGTAGAGTATTGAACGCCAATCTGTCTGTAATAATTAAGTATTTTACATACATAAATTTACTGATTAGAACTCAGTAGACTAACTACTAGGTCAGATTTGTACAAGTGACACCCGACGCTTCTCCTGTGGCACCCCTTCCTTCATTTTCTTCTCCAGCCTCTAGTACTTCCCTGGAAAAGTATCAAGGATATCAAGGCTCTCCAAGACAAAACCTCAAAAATAAGAGCTGAAAATACTAATTATCACCTACAGATATGAGAAAAAACACCATAATATTTAAATGCAACTGCATTGTAGCAATCCAAACTGAATTTTTTCTTCGAGAAACACTTAAAATACAAAAATAGCAGTGTATGGGTTAAAAAAAGATAGCAAAACTATGGTAGCACAAAACAACACCTGTTCCTAGAAGAAGAAATGCCAAAAAAAATAATTTAAGTTGCACCAAAGTATTCATACTTAATTGTCAAATGAAAGGGCCCAGCTTCCTACTGAAATAAGAATCCATCTGACTGACCTGTGGGTTGTTTACAGACGCATGCTAAAACAAATCGGAGAAACAGGTGCACATACTCATTTGATGCTTAATAAAAGTACTACTGAGCTCTGACTGACTTCAGCAAGTGAAGATTTTGCAAGGAGGAGCTGCTTAAGCACTGCAAGCGCCCTTAGAGAGTTCAGCTGTAGAAACTTGCTTTCTTCCAATGTCCAGTGGTCACTGTATACAGACAGTGGGTATGTATGAGAAGCTAAAAAGTATCTAAAGTTCAATGAAGTCTACTTTGTGTCTAAATAACATGATACTAATAGAAGAAACAGAGATGTTATAAATGCTACTCAGACAAGAAAAATATTGCCAGTGACTCAATTATTTAAAAAAAAAAATTCATGCTGTATGGACACATTTAGCCAGAATTGACTTAATTCACTTTTGGATTTTCTCGTTCTAACACTCTATAAGGACATAGGAAAAAACAAACAAGAAAGAAGGTGAGACTACTGAAGTGAGTATCACAGTCACCCTTCTAAACCTATGATGTGAGGAGGAAAGGCTGAGGAAAGGAATCTAATACACAAGAGCTAGAGGAAACAGATTCAAAGGAAAATTATGGCAGAACAGAGAAGCAGAGTGAAGAGACAGCAAAACAAACAGCAGAGAAGGTAAGAAGAGCATATAAACTTTTGACAACAAGGCCTGTTCCAGTTCATGGAACAAACAACCCTAAATCCCCCTATTGCAACCATCATTTCAAACTCAGACGTACAAAAACCAACGTTCATCTAAAGATGTTTGAGCAAGGATCTACTTTTTCCATCTCCAATGGCATAAGACAGTTAACTGAGGAGGGCACAACTCTTAGATAAAATGAGAGAAATAAACATACCTGTCGACGAATAACTTCTAGGTTTGCTTTGGCTTTATTCACTAGTTCTTCTATTTTTTCAGAATCCTTTATATTCTTGTTTTCTCTGAAGGCATCTCTTATCCTTCTGATGGCATATGTTCTAAACACAAACAATAGGAAGATGTATATTCACAGATGTGCCACAATTTATGACATTTCAGCATTCCTTAAAACAAACTAATGTAAAGAAAAAAATGCATACAAATACATATACATATATATTTTGCCCAGTTTTATACCTATATCTTTTTATTCAGGGTCTCGTCTTGCCAGAGTTGAAACAGTGTCCAGATTCTTTAATTAAAAAAAAAAGTGGGTTTACTGGAAGTTGTTGTAGAAACATTTAATATTTCACATATCAGTCCATCCTTAGGGCCGCAACAATACTGTCGGATGCCTGGCATGGATACTGCAAAGCCCAAGAACATAACAAAAAGCTTAAGGACCAGAAAGTCATTCCCCAGATTATTTTGAATCAGTATGACTATTTGTAACCTGTGTATTTTAAAGGTCATTGAGCTAGCCACTATATACATTTATATTTTTATTAGATCTGATGTTGTAAACTAGCAGTGAACAAAGGCAGACTGGTGGACCAGCCATTACAAAAAGAACTCCTTCCCCGTCAGCTTTTTCCTCTCCTGCCAAGGTATATTTCACCCCTCATTCCAACATCTCCTCATTCATTTCCCCAATAAGAAGCAATAACAGGACATTATTCTGCAAGCAGGAAGATGCTATGATTGCTGCTTTCAGAGAGGAAGATCCAAAGCTGCAGCCTTTTCCAACTGCCCCTTCTTTCCAACTGCAGTCTGTAGAGTACTGCTCAATACAAAATAGGGCCAATTTCCATATTAAAATAAAATTTTTGGACTGAGCAGTAGATACTTTCTTTACATGGGTCTTTGGGAGGAGCAGGAGAAATGGCAGTAAACTGATCCTGCTCAGCTATCTCAGTAGTGTCCCAATTCTGTACCGCCACATCACATGAATATCACTTTTACTCCAGAAAGTAAAACCCCACATGTGGCACTGGAAGGAAACAAAAGGCTGCTGCAAATACTATAAATAGTTTCATATTTCAACAACCCTTTTCAATCTTGTATAACAGTGGAACTTGAGAGACAAAATTGGCTAAAATACTATCAAAAAATCCAAAGACGATGTTGAAAAATAAAATTATTGTGAGAGGAGACTGAAGAGGGGAGAGGAAGAAGAGGGAAGATGAATAGCCAGTGGCACTCTGTTCCATTAGATGGTGCTATCCAGCTCCTAATGTAGCTTTCACCAGCCAAGTAATGTATTTTCTCTTTGAGCTCATAAATAATACATTTCAATCACAGGAATCAGGATGGTTATGGAGTGCCACTCTGCTGCCGCACACTGGCAGATGGTGCGTGCTTTTAATTAGGGCCTGTTCACCTATAATGTGACACTGGGGTGCAGGAGTGAGTGTGTGAGTGTGTATTTGTACGTGTGAAGTTAATAGAATGTATTAAATATGGAAGCTCATTCTCATCTGCAGCTGCTGTCCTCACAATGTTTGAAGGGGAAGCTGATTATTTCTTCTAGAAAAGAAACTACCTCAAATCATTAGGATGTAGTATAATTCTGTTGCTTGATAATAGATTGATTTCAAATCACCCCATATACATACGAAGGGTTAAACTGTGCAGAAACATATATTTTCTGAAAGGACACATTTCCAAGAGATACAAAGACTAACATATACATATTTAGCTTAAAACAAAAAACAACAACAACATTAAGTATCCATTAGTGGGTACAAGTCTTTAAAAGTGCAATACAAATGAGTAAATGCTATCTACATAAAAAGATAGATGGGACAAAAGCAAATTCTTGTTCAGTGTAACACCTACAGCTGGTGTGGTTTTTTTGTTTGTTTTGTACATATGATGCATTAATTGTTACATCTTGTCTCTCTTCCTCTCACTACATCCAACAGTTGTTGAGAAAGAGGAGATACATACTTAGAAAACAGACCAATTTTTATCTATAATCAGGAAGTTGCACTGTTTTTACATTTTATGATTTCTTTAAACTTTTATGAATATTAACACCCAAAGGAATTTATTTTTCATAGTCTTTAACAAAATCTTAATTCTACAGCTTAGTCAATGTATCTCCACTATTCTCTAAACACACTTTAAAGACTAGCTCTAAATTCTGACACTACTCTTTATGAAGGTTACATTGAGATTCAACAGATCACTTAAAATAAGGACGAGCTCAACTCAAAGCTCAAACCCAATACTATTATGACTGTAAAACATCCTTTCCTCCCCATTGAGAGGTGCCAAGGGAACACTTTACCAACGTTCAAATTTTTTAAAATTATGTAAAAAGTGTTGACTCATGATATAAACAAACTGGCAGGTTTGGTGTTTGTGGTGGGTTTTTTTGTTTGTTTGTTTTTGTGTGTGTGTGTGTCTTTTCTTCTAAATAACAACTTTTTATATGCAACAACAATTGTGAGCAGTGTCAAATCCAAACCTTAACCCTCTCTCCACTTCAAGAGTTTCTGAACTGAGTAGGCAGGCAGTAAAAGCAAGAACCACCCTAAGAACTGTGATATTGCTTCAAGCCCATGAAAAAACTGAGCTCTTCTGTAAGTACAGTAGTGAATCTAAGCAACATATAGTAAAGACACACATACTATGAAAAGAACTTGTTCATTCAGACATATATCTGGTGTGGTTTTTTTTTTTTTTTTTTTTTTTTTTTTAAAGAGCACTGCTCCAAAGATCTTCTGGTTGATGAACAGAGTGGTCAGGTGATCAGCTGCTCTAATGGAGTGTATTTTCAATGCAATAAATACTAAAACCAAATGTACCATTTGAAGGCACAGCTCAAAATGCCAGTGACAATGAATATACGGTTATCTTTATAAAACTTTACAACAGTAACCTAAAAGAAGCCCTATCTGAAGGCAGAGTGGCAGATGAAAGGCAGACTGGCAACTGAACAAGTGGCTGTACTATACGGATGATTATTTATCCAAGGGAGCACTAAGAAACAGAGGGCATACAGCACTGCAACAAGTTTAAGCCAATGTGAGTGAAGAGGAGCTGATGCAATTTTGCCATGCTCCCTGATAGGCACAAACCCTCCCTCTATCTCCTTCAGACCAGCACAGTCAGTCTGTGGCCCCATGTGTGCCAGACCAACCTGGTAACCTGACAGAAGGCCTATGTACTACAAGAATTAACTTCATTTTTTGTTTGTTTGGGGTGTTTTTTTTTTTTTCTTTTTTTTTTTTTTTTGTTTCCAGATTAGTGAGCTTCATAGGCTCTGCATGGGATTGGATGAGTATCAGCACTGAGGACGAGGGAATACAGCAGTACTAATTTTGATGGACACAGTTTGAAACTGATCCCTTTCAGAAAGGCTAAGCAAGTCACATAAACAGAAGGGACTCTTCAGTGAGAAGGTACCAAGGAAGCTTTCCAGAGAAACAGAAAGGGAAAGCAATTTTAGATACATACACTCAGCTCCTATAGACCTTTGAGAAAGGTCTAATTCCTAATGCAGTAGTATTCATTAAGAAACATAATGTAAGTGCAAACTCAAACTACATTTCCCAATGCACTGTTTTTCTCACCATTCTTTGAAAACAGATATTGAAAAATGGCTGAAAGATGCAATGAGGCATTTTGCTTTTGTCATCCAAGTGCACCGAAATTTTAATAGAGAACACCTTTGATTTTATCTTCTGCAAAGACTTTCCAGTGAGCTATGGCAGCAGGGCCCAAGCAAGAGTGTACAGATGAATATATTCACTCAGCACTTTCTTACTATGCACACTCAAAACACTCCTTGTGATCCCTACTTACGTGCATCTGTCACAGAATTAGTTCCCAATTAAATCAAAAGAATGTACTCAATGGGTAACAGACTTGGTGCAATGGCTTCAGACCAAAGCCGCCGCAGGTGGGTGGATATGCAAGGTAACAGATGCACATCAGCAGAAAATAGAAAGAGTGGTTGGGGGTTAATGCGAGAACAACACCAGGGCCAAAACATTACCACAGACTCACAGGCAACAGGCACTACCTGCTAATGTTAAGAGACAACCATGCCTCCAAATACTTGTAAAAAACACAACAAAACCAGTATTTGTCCTAATACTCTACCTTCAAAGAGTTCCTCGTTTGTCTTCTCTGAAGCACAATTAAAAACCTAACATGTGTCCTCATAAAAATGAAGCCTGTAAGAAGAAAAGTCTGAACTAACGACTTTTGATGAAAAATGAAATCACAGCTGAGGTACTTCAGAAAATAGTATCTGCTTGGGGATTTAGATATTTTTATTTCAAAATGTTTACTTACTTCATGCCTGGCCAAAAAAAATTAAAAATCTTTGTGCTTTACTAAGTCAGAGTGTTAAGAAAAGAAGGTGAAACATCAGGCAAACATTCTTGCTTTTTAAGTACACAGTAACAAGCTTTCAAAATAAAACTGGCCAAGCAATGTCTTTCTCAGAACCACTGTGCATTTACCAGTATCACAACATGTTAAAGGCTTAAGTCACCTTACCAAGACACGTTTACAAACTGTTGAGATCTCTTGTCTTTGTGACTGTCAACAAGTACAATGTATTAATAGATCACACCACAGTTAGAGGCAACATACGGCGAAAACAATGGCTATTATAAGTTGTCAGCCATTGAGCGCGCACACAGAGATAGAAGAGGAGGATTGTGGTACATATACTGTGCAAGCAAAACAGAGTACAAGGGAAGAGCTCAGCAGGTTACAATATTCACAACTTTCAAAAAAGGTCTAGAGTAAAATGCACTTTTCCTTATTAGCTTGAGTTGCATTTAATAAATTAAGGCAAGCGATCAGTACCGAACCTCTAGGAAGCCCACTAAGGTTAATAATTCTGGAATGAAGTATATGATGCTTTTATTTAAGGACACAATGTACAAAAGTGAGATAATGATTTAGAATACAGTACCGTCATATCAGGTGAGGGATCCTTTTTATAAAAAGGTCAGCTTTTTCTCACTAAATTACATTTTCTTATGACTGTTGCCTTCCAATTAACATCTATTGACTTAAGGAAGCAACAGCATGAATTTTCAGAATTTTGCATTATTACTAGCAAAATGTGCACCAGATGAGATCTGCCTTATTACATTTTCAGAATTACGTCATTTAAAATAGAAAATTTTTATAATAAAAAACTATATGCAGAAAAATAATTTTCGCTTACCTTAAAGTTTTATTAGCATTAATGAAGATACATGTCTCCATATACAGAATTGCTTCAGAGGGAATAATTATTTATATAAATATATGCAGGTGTACACATACATATTTCCATATATATGTATGTATTTACAACTTTTTTTTTCCTCTATAAAGGTCTCATTGAAAGACCCCAATAAAGGTGAAGCAAAAGCTGCATGTAATTACCATTTAATACTAAAGAAAGGAACATTTGACAACAGATGTGTGTTTGAGACTAAGAGGTAAGTACTTCATAGACAAGTACGTTGTGATTTGTCTAATTAAACACAAGACCAACAGAGGGATGTGGATGCAATGTTTTATCATCAAGGTGTTCCTCAAACTGCATCACTAGACACATTTTCAGCACTGCCACCTCAAGAGACAGCACAACAACACCACCACCTGTCTGTTTTCTAAAAATCAAAGCAAAGCTTATTCCTGGAAATAGGATTTGCTTGGGTGGGTGGGGGTGGTTGATGGATGCTGGGACAGGAGGCAGATCTACTGGCTGCTTCTGGGTTGCCTCAATGTTTTTTCTTCCCCAGGATGAGCCAGACCAGCTCCCTCAGCCTTTTCTCACAGTGCTTCAGCCCTCCTGGTGGTTTCTTCTGAGCTGGCTTCAGGTTTTCCATGCCTTTCCTGTATGGGGGGCTGAGGGAGGCAAGAGTGGATGCAGTACTCCAGACCTGATCTACCAAGGATTGAGTAGAGAGGGACAATCACTCCCATCAATCTGCTCTCTGAGCAACTCTTGATACATCTCAGGATGCTCTTGGCCTTTCTTGCTGCCAGGGCACACAGCTCAGTTACCAAACACTTCCTTCTTCATGGTCCAGAATACTATGAGTGCTATTCACAGTTAACTATGATTATTTTTGCCATTCATTGAAACATACATTTTTGTTGCTATAATTCTAAAAATAAAAACAATTATTGGCTTGATTCTAAGTGTAAAGAATCCTTGCAGAAAGGAATCCTTTTCGGAAGGTCAAGGTTAAAAGAAAAAAGTAAAGATGTTCAAATTAAAGCATTTTTTCAATCTTAATTGGAGTTGCAACTGCAATGTTATATTGCAGGAGAGGTTAAAAAAGGGGGTTACCAGTGAAGGATCCGATTGAACAAGTTGTTCAGTTAACAAGGCACCAGGCAAGTATGTGCTGCAGGAACTAGAACCAGTATTTGCTACAGATGAAAAGTGTCCTGATGGTCTGAAATGAGTAACAGCTCTCTGCTGAGCTTTCACTGCAAAGTCCCTGCCACTGCCAACCAGGACACTGGGGGAGCTCGACAGTCCAATTACCAGGCGGGGAATGCCATGAAACTACAAGTTTCATGAAACTGCTATCCTGACAAGGCTGATTTCTCTCTTCTTTCTTTTGAGACAGATACACACCACTCCATTTGCTGTGCTAGTGTTTCTGAACAGTTCTTAAAAAGGCCCGGCCTGCTGTGTATTGTAACTACAAATTCCACTATATTTTCCTGGAAAAATTAGAGTTTTAGTACAATGCTGTGGCCAACATTTCACTCTTCAGCATGGCTGGAGGTTCCCCTTCCATTCTGAGAAAAGACATAGTTGAACTTGTGACTTGGGTACCCTGAAGGGGGCTAAACATATTGCGCTCCTTGGTGATTCTAACTTTTCATTTAGAAACCCACTGGGTGCTAAGCAGCCCTGCTGGAGACAAGCATTTCCCACTTAACAGTGGGAAATGATTTGCCTTTGATGAAGCAGTAGTGCTTACTTTTAATTAAACAGCAAGGCATAAAGCCTTGGGATGTTCTA
>JAWWLV010000088.1:66668802-66727192 GCA_035041135.1 Platyrinchus mystaceus | reverse complement strand
CCCTGAAGCAGGACCGGGAATTGAACCTGCGACCTTGGTGCTGAGAGCGCAGCATCTTAACCGCTAGGCCACCAGGGGTCCCACTAAATAAATACTACCAAGCAAAAATACCATGTATATCCTGCAAGCAAATACTAGTTAGCAGAAATCACATGCTGTGTAAGAAAAAGATGGAGACAACTCCGTAAAGATTGACCTCATAGGATATAATAAATTATTTTCATAGGCACTTAACGTCACAGAACTAAGTTTAATTACATGAGCTTCAATACCACAAAGGATTAGTGATTATTAACAATGTATTAGAATGAATTACAGTCTCAGGGAAATATTTTAAATTAATTTAAATTACACACACTTTCTCTGGCAGCTAAAATCAGAGAATCTTACTTTTAAACAAGCTAATGAGGTAAAAACAGGTCTTCAATGGTTCCAGACCAGGATATGCCAGACAAGCAGACTCAAAAGGACTGTCAAGACCCATCAATGGAGATTCTTCTGTAACAAGACTAACACACATACCATACTTCCTCTGGTTTCCACAACGGATTCACAGCTTGCTTTAAATAGGGATTTTGCAAAAGGATTACTGGGATTGAGCAGAATTGAATTCGCAACCTCTTGCCACCAATACATTCATATATGCATACACACACATAGTATTTACTTTGTGCATAGGCTTCTTTTCTTTAGAAGATGTAATGAGATATAAACAATTGCTATTTATTTAAAAAGTTACAAAAAAAAAAGTATCTAAGCAGCAGCTTTCCCAAAAACTTTGTAACAAACATGATGCAGAAGAAAGTCTAGTCCCAAGTATTAAACTGAGTCCCTGAATACTACCCAAGCCTGGCATTTAGCCATTCCCAGCACAGGACCTTCACATTTTCCTGAAGAATCCTTTAAATATTTTATTTCACACACATTGTGTTAAGGAAGAAAGCACCTGAACCAATTGAATTCTTGCACTATTATCATATTAAATGCATTGCGTCCTGAGACGAACGATAGAATTTTATACAGAGATCAGGTAAAAAAGAAAAAAAGATTGAATAGAATAGAACAGAATAGAAAGTAGAAAAAATGTGAGGGAAAAAAAAGTCACATTCCATAATGCCACCCTAGCTAGAATACTGTCTGGATGATTTGTGGGATCTTCACTCTTGAGAAAGAACTATATCAAGAAGAATCCCCAAGAATATTCCTCACTAAGGACATCTTCTGTACTGAGTTCTGTGCAAAACAGTCATGGAGCAGTTGGCTCAAGTATTCACACATGCAAGAAAACAACCAAGAAAGTTTCCTTTCATGCCCTTTTTTTGAAAAAGGAGAGAACCATGTACAATCCAGGATTGTACTCTGTTAGTTAGCAAACACAAAAACACACGGAAGAGCTTTATCAAAGAGGTAGTTTAGACAGCATCCTCTCTGTGCGTTGCTGCAGCAAGTGGTTCTGAACTCTGCCTGATCTAGAGCAGTTTTTGTTACAAAATTACTTTTTTTTAATCCAGAATGCTAATCTTGTAAAGAATACTTGAAAAAATAGCTTGTGTCTACTGTGTCTTGAACCAACTCGATGTTATGAGGTCAGCATGTTCTCATTATGGGCTGCAACACATAGATATGGTGAGGAAGTAAATGTTAAATCCACACCCAAGAGTAAGGAAAGGAGGTTAGCTAGGACACTATTTTAATACTTAAGAACTATAATTCCATTACAGAGTGTTTTTCATTTACCAGAAATCATATGCACATGTCTATGTGCATGAATCACTGCCAGAGGCAGTAATTTTTCCGTTATTCTCATTAGTTTTCAAACAAACACTACTGGTAAATAAAACTTATGTAAGAAGAAATATGTCCCTCTTCTACTGTGCTATAGAAAGAACAATAAGCGGCCACAGCAGATTTAGTCAATTTGTGTGCCTTTACTAAAATAACAAAACAATGGCAAATCAGTCATTTGAGGAAGCCCCCACTCATTTGTCTTCCAAATATAAAATTTCAATTTTTCTAGATCTCTGTATGCCACATAAGTGCTCCAAACTCTTCCTCCAAATTATTACTATTCAAAATCCTTCTCTGCCAAAAAAAAAAAAAAAAAAAAAAAAAAGGAAGTCAAGAAAATTACATCAAAACCAATCCATAGATATCATTTATTGTTTAGGAAGAGCATAATTTTACAAGGGTAAAATGAATGTATTTGGAATGTTGAACCTTTAAATCCAAGAAAGCAACTCCAAATGAACATGATCAACAAAACTTAGAGGCAATGATTTTCAGTTGGGAAATGTTACTATCAAGAAACCAAAATATTTGGCCAAACTGTTTCCATTCAGTTTAAAATTCCTTTTCAGAGAAATATGTTCTGATGGTATCTAATGGTTATGTTTTGACATTTTTGGAATAGAATGGTTTAGTTGTCACTCAAAAATATTGTGTATATATATATATACACAATATTGAAGTCAAATGGAAATACTTCAATACTGTCAGACCCCAATCCAAAATCACGTTCTTATACCTCTAGATTTTCCCCAAAAGTGCATATATTTCCATGTTTTACTACAATTCAGAGTGTCATCATCTCAGTCCTTTCACAGTTCCCATCCTAATCAGAAGGCTGAGCAGCATCCAGAGCTCTTTGAATACAAACATCTTTATTCAAACACACATGATCCTGACAAAATAAGGCAATATAACATACATAAAAGAGCCTAAAACAATCTAATGGCAAAATAATATGTGGTCACTGAAATAATAGCTAAAATTTCCCCAAGGAAAGCGACATTAGTAAGGCCAACCACAAATCTGTGTGTGCTCTACAAAATGATTTGCAAACATGCAGTGCCTGTTTTACCTGTGACTCTGGGCCATGCCACTGCCAGGTGAAAACAAGTGTCTGCAATAGCACAGGATGGAAACCACCCTGCACCCCGGGCTCTGGAATACCACAACTGCTTGCAGCACGGACTTTTTTTATACTTTTCAAGTACATCACAGAGGGAGCCACATACTCATCATGTGGGAAATTAACTCAAAGACTCCTAAAGTTTATTATCACTCAAAATGCAGCCAGCAATTACAAAGAGAGAGAACAAAAGTTATCTGCCTTCTCTGCACAGCCTAGGAAAAACAGATACCATAAATCTGCAATTCTGTCACCTTACTCCAACAAAGAAGTCAGACATCTCTGCTGGACAGAACTGACAACTTAATTTTTTTCCCGCATTTCTTATTTCAGCTACAAACTACCACTTTGGACAGAACACAGTACTTTCTAAAACACAGCATGCCTCTCTTTTCTCATTATTGTTTGGAATTTTTTTCTTTTTAATCACCATTTTGTCTTTTTTTTTGTCTCTAACACAGAGAAAGATAAACAATCTGCTGGCGTATCTTGTCAATCACAAATTTCATTAGGAGACCCAGCAAGAAAAAGGCTTATTTAGCTTGGATACCTGTCACATGTAAAACTGTAACAAGACTGTTAAAATACCTGAGTGATAAAAGTGAAAAAAGAAACAGTGACAGGATTCTATAGACCAAGGACTGAAAACAAAGTGAGACTTTTCCATTAAAGTGACAAAATAACGTATGCTGGGAGGAAGAGAAAGAAACACATTTTTGAAAAAGAGTGTTCTTAAAAAAATTTTACTTGGTGTGAATTATGTTGTCGAAACAGTTGCTAGCAGAATCTTAACAGCTTTATGCCCCCTTGAAAAACAGGTCCTTGTGCAAGTACAAGTAAACTCAACCTATATTTGTGCAAAAATCCAGGTGCTCTCATGAACGTTCTGAACTGGCACTGGTGTGTATCTGATATTCCCATAACCTGTTCCTTCTCTGGTTTGAGGAACCATTGAGACAGGTGCCACACAGAAGTGGACAGCCTGACTTGCAGTGGCAGTAATAACTTAGTCCGGGACATCATCTTTCCTACTGTAACAGCAGTAGGAGATGGCACCTTCTGAGCAGCTTCCCTCCTTTGTATGGGCCCATATGGCATGGCCAGAGGCCTTTTCTGAAATCAAGAGCATAAACCCCTCAGCCCAAAGCCCACGAGCAGAATGCCCATGCAGCCTGCCAAGTCAACCTACCTGATCAGTGCACAGCAGACCTCTTTCCCTGAGGAATGAAAAAGTGCTCCTCATCAGACTTGTGCTCTAGACCCTTCACCATCTCTGTTGTCCTTCTCTGGACTTGGCCCACCACCTCAATGTTTTCCTTGTAGCGAGGAGCCCAGAACTGAACACAGCACTCAAAGTGTGGCCCCACCAGTGCTGTGTTCAGGGGGACAACTGCTTCTCTAGTGCTGCTGGCCACACTATTTCTGATACAGGCCAGGATGCCTTTGGCCTTCTTGGTCATCTGGGCACACTGCTGGCTCCTGTTCAGCTGCTGGTCCCTTTCTGCTGGGCAGCTTTCCAGCCACTCTTCCCCCAGCCTGTAGCACTGAAAGGGGTTTTTGTGACCCAAGGGTGGGACCTGGCACTCAGCTGTCTTGAACCTCATACAATTGGCTCAGCCCTTTGATCCAACCTGACTAAATCCATCTGTACAGCCTTCCTACCACCCAGCACATCAACACTCCTGCCCAACTTGGTGTCACCTGCAAACTGAACGAGGGTGCACTCGATCCCCTTGTCCAGATCATGGATAAAGACATGAAACAGGGCTGGCCCCAATACTGAGCCCTGGGGAACACCACTTGTTCAGATTAGCTCCGTTTGTTAGCTCACCAATCAGATTTAGCTCCATTCACAACCACTCTCTGGGGCTGAACATGCAGCCAGATTTTTATCCAGCAACAAGTACACCTGTTCAAGCCATGAGCAGCCAGTTTCTCCAGGAGAATGTTATGGGAAATGGTTTCTAGGTGGACAACATCCACAACCTTTTCCTCATCCACTGAGCAGGTCTGTCATGGTTTAACCCCAGCTGGAAACTAAGTAACACACAGCAGTCCACCTGCTCTCTCATTCCCCCTCACTGCCCCCAGGGCAGATGGGGAGGGGAAGGAGAAAAAAAGTAAAAGATAGTACTAATAATGATGATAATAATAATAAAACAAACAAACAAAAAAGAATAAAAGGAAGAGAGAAATAAACCCCCATACAAATAAGTGATGCACAATACAATTGCTCATCACCTGTTGACTGACGCTCAGCCTGTCCCCAAGCAGCAATCGGCCCCTTCCAGCCACCTCTGCCCAGTTTATATATCGAGCATGACGTTCTAAGGTAAGGAATATCCATCTGGACAGTTTGGAGGTCTGCTGCCCTGGCCATGTTGCCTTTCCCAGCTTCCTGTGCACCTCCTCGCTGGCAGGGCAAGACACACTGAAAAGTCCTTGACCTTAGGTAAGCACTACTTAGCAACAATCAAATGTCAGTGTGTTAGCAACATTATTCTCATACTGAATCCAAAACACAGCACCGTACCAGCTACTAGGAAGAAAATTAACTCTAGCCCAGCTGAAACCAGGACAGAGTTACCCACTCATAGAAGGAGAGCAGGTTGCTCAGGCAGGACCTGCCTTTCACAAACCCACACTGGCATGGTCTGATCCCATGGTTGTCCTGCATGTGCTGTGTGATGGCAATAAAGATATCTGGCTTCATGACTTTCAACAGCACTGAGGTCAGGCTGATAGGCCTATAGTTCCCTGGATCTTCCTTCTGATCTTTTTTGTAGATGAGCACCACCCTGACTAACCTACAGTTGCCTGGGACCTCCCTGATTAGCCAGGACTGATGATAAATGATGTCAAGTGGCCCAGTGAGCTCTTCTGCCAGCTCCCTCGGTATACTTGTATGGATCCCATCTGGCCCCACATGCCTGTCTGTATCTAAGTGCTGTAGCCAGTTGCCAAACATTTCCCCTTGGATTATGAGGGCTTCATTCTGCTCCCTGTTCCTGTCTTCCAGCTCAAGGGGCTGGGGACCTAGAGAACAACTGGTCTTACTATTAAGACTGAGGCAAGGAAGGCATTAAGTACCTCTGCCTTTTCCTTATCCTGTGGATAAGGCCTGCCCTTTCTGCTAAAGGTCAAAAACTCTGCCTTTTTTTTTCTCTTTTTTTTTCCCCTTTGAGTTCCAGCCAAAGCTCTCTGTTCAGCCAGGCTGGTCTTTTTCCCTGCTGGCTCATCTTTCAGCATATGAGGACAGTCTGGTTCTGTGCCTTGAATATTTCCTTCTTGAAGAATGTCCAGCCTTCCTGGACACCTTTGTCCTTCAGGACTGCCTCACAAGCGACTCTCACTCAGTCTCCTAAACTCTTCTCTCTGGAAGTCCAGGTGGCAGTTCTGCTGATTACCCTCATTACTTCTCTGAGAATCAAAAACTCTGTTGTTTTGTGATTGCTTTGCCCAAAGTGTCCTCCAACAGTTACATCACTGTTTTTGGCAAAAAACAGGTCCAGAGGGGCACCTTCCCTAATTGGTTCCCTCACCAGCTGTTTTAGGAATTTATCTTGCACACACTCCAGAAGCCTCCCAGACTGCTTCCCCTCTGCTATATTATATTCCCAGCAGATATCCCATAAGCTGAAGTCCCCCACGAGAACAAGGGCTAGCAATATTGAGACTGTTCTATGGCTCTATGTTCCATGACTCCCCAAAATCAGATCAACAACCTTGTCGGTCAAAGCAGGAAAAGCAACTGGCACCAAAAAAACAGCAAATTATTCTGTTTGGTTTTGTTGTTAGGTTAGCAGAGATTTGCAAAAATGTAGATGTAGATGTACTAGTTTTAAAATCTTGAAGGACATGTCTCAGATGAAACTGCATGCATTCAATTAACTTGTTTCCAATGCAAAACCTGTTTTGACAGATTTTTTTCCCTGATTCTTCTATATTCTGGGTACTTTCATTAATCAAATAATATTGCACATTCTAATAGAAAAATCAAATTCCATTAAAATGCAATTTACAGAGACAAGGAAAAAATGTACCTATAAATAAAAATGCAACATCCACCAATTAACAGAGAACATAATGGATAACTGAAATAAATTTACAATAAATCAAGAAAAGACCTTAAAAAAACCATAAAAAAATTATTTGCAGAAAAATTCAAATGAGAGACTTAAAGAGAGACTTAAAGCTCCTGACACTGCTCATAATTACAAGAAATTAAAGAAATAGAAAGGAAATGAGCTGGAAGCATGTCATATGATGTTACCCTGAACTTACTACCCACTGCTAGTATCTTTACAGGCCAAAGAAGGCTGGGGATGTGAAAATCATAGTAATGTTGCTTAGCAAGAATCTCTGGAGCTTATCCAGGCTAACATCACACTTGAAGCAGGCCTACATGCAACAAGGTCAGGTCAGCCGCTGTGCTGTTCGGCTAAACCTCTCACAGAAATCCTCAAAAACGGAGATGACAAAATCTCTCAGGGGAGACCTGCTCCAGCCCCGTGCTGCCCTTCTGAAGAGAACTCCTTTCCACTAGATTCCCATGTGTTAAAACCACTGAGCTTCAGTCACATTAAACAAACAAGAAACTTTTAAGTTCGGACTATCTTCATTTACAACCAGATGTTTTCTGCACCAAAACCAGAAACAACATAATGTCATTATTTAAATCACAAATGATATTTAGAAATACCCCTTAAATCCATTTAGCTGAGATTGTAATCCAACATATTATAAACTATCAGAAGCTCCAATTTTGTCAACCAAGCAGAAGAAAATAGTACACTCATTACGAACCATCTTTTTGACTCAAAACCTAACATCTTGCCTCTCTGCATATTGATTTTCCCCCAGTACAAATCACTCTCCCTTCCTCAGACTGTCTGCATGGGTAATAAGGCAGAAGGGCAGACATGAAATTACTTACAGTCTACTAAATTCTCTCTCCCTGATGCAAAAACCTGGCCTATACATCTGGGCCTCCAAACACTCTGTGACATTTACTTCAGGACTCTGGAGATGCTCTTGTGTTATTCTGAAGGTTGACAGTGGTGACCTCAGTTACTATAAGACATGAATGCTATTCTTCACAGTTACCACTCAAGTTCTTCCAGGTGGTAGAAGAAAATCCGGCACTACTAGATGACATATTGAATATGTTTGCCAGGAAAGTCATAAAGCAAAGATACTGAATTTTCCACCACAATCTATAGGTACACATGTCCTGGTTTGTCTGGGATAGAGATAATTTTCTTCCTAGTAGATGGCACAGTGCTGTGGTTTGGATTTAGGATGAGTGATGTTGATAACACACTGATGTCTCAGCTGTTGGTAAGCAGGGTTTGCACTAAGTCAAGAAATTTTCAGCTTCTCACACCAACCCACCAGCAAATAGGTGGGGGCACAAGAAGCTGGGAGGAAATACAGCCAGGATGATCCAAACTGGTCCAAAAGATATTCCATACAATATGGTGTCATGCTCAGTATGTGAACTATGGAAAAAGCTGGCTGGGGGCTGATGCTCAGGAACTGGCTGGGCATTGGTTGGCAGGTGGTGAGCAACTGTATGTGCATCACTTGTTTTGTATATTCTGATTCTATTATTATTATCCATTAATTTTATTTTCCTACTAAGTGTCTTCATCTCAACCCACAAATTTTACTTTTTTCTTTTTTCCCCCCAATTCTCTCCTCCATCCCACTGGGGAGCGGGGAATGAGCAAGAAGCTGTGCGGTGCTTAGCTGCCTGCCAGGTTAATCCAGGGTAACAAAATTAGGAGAAAAAGCACAGTAAGCAAATAAGGAGACAATAGCTAGCTGATCATACTCCAGATGTACGCTTACAAATATGCAGTTTGCAATAATTAAATATTCTGACATTCTCTAACCGAAATCACAAATCAATAATATTAATCTTTAATATTTCCTACTTTGCTACAAGTTGGTTCTTTACTAAGCCCTTAGGTTAACTCCAGTGTATTGCCATATCACATTACAGCAGCCCTGAGGACATGGCAGGACTGCTTATCTTGGCACAGAAGAAGCCAACAGGGTGTCCATTTTACCTGTGGGCGTGGCATGAACACTGACGCAGAATTGTTGTTGTCATCCCAGCAGATCTCTAAACGTAACAGCTGCTGATCATTTCTTGCTAGAAAATGCTATTACTTCTAGTGCTCACAAATGTGTATACAACACAAGATTTAATATGATTGCTGATTTTATAGTGTCTAAGGACAGACCCATCAAAAACTGAGATCTTTCCTTTAAGGAAAGAGACAACTTGCAATTTGATGTGGTGTCAAAAATCAGACATGCAAGGTAAACATATATCTTATGTTTTCTATCCTTTAAAATTTGCTACTAAACCAGGTACATACTTCATTTTTGGGGGGATCTGAGGTAGGGGCCTGGGCTCTGAGTATGGTTTATAGGCAAGAGACTACAACAACTTCCCAAGTCCCCTGTGCTCCAGCAGCAAAGGGCTGCACCAGTGAGGTGGTTCTGGCTTGCTTCCTCCAACTGGTGTGGATTCAGCTTCCTCACTGCTCACCCCCCAGCACAAACCCATTGCAGAAAGCATGCCATGGCCCAAACAAGAGCTTCAGTAGGCTGTTCACCAACTGCACATCTCACGGGCCTCAAGCCATCTTCATTACACACAATCCTTTCTTTGTTATTCAGAACCAGGGCAACCTGGGATACTCAGGACAGTGAAGAGCAGGAGGAGGCCTTGACAGCAAAGGAACATGATGCAAATGCACAGTGTTGTGTGGAGTTGGCAACGAAGGTTTATTAGTGCCAGTTCAATTTCAGCCCCACAGTCCATCTTCTCAGGGTACTCTCTGGCACATGAGGTTTGTGAAATACTTGTGCCTTGAGGAGCACAGAGCGCACCACGGTTATGCAAGTTCAGAGGGTTCTGTTCCCAATTCTTCCCAGCTGGAAATGATTCACTGCAAAAGTAGCTCACATGTCTCTGCCTGTGGTCCAGTGGAGTGGAAAAGTGAATAAACTACCAGTGAACAATGCAATTTTGCAGTGCTGGTGGGTAGCACCCCCTGTACACACAGCAGATTATCTAACCGACACCAGGCTTATGCCTAACCTTTGCCAAAAAATAGTGTGTTTCTTTCACTGACAACCAGAGAAAGCAGGCAGGCAGCCAGGCAGGCAGGCAGCATAGCATCCTGTGTGGCAGGACGAGTGAACCCTGCTCCCGTTGCACACAGCACCCTGAGCCTGGACAAAGCACATGGTGCCCGGGGGGTTTGGCTGCAATCTGGCTACGGCTCTCCCCTTCTAGAAGAGAGGCAGCAGCCAGACTAGACATGAACTTTGTCAAGTTCACAGATTATTTAGGGTTGGATGGGACCTCTGGAGATCACCTAGTCCAACCCCACTGCCAAGGAAGTCACCTAGAGCAGGTTACACAGGAATATGTCCAGGTGGGTTCAGAATGTCTCCAAAGACAGAGAGACCTCCCTAGGCAGCCTGTTCCAGTGCTCTGCCACCCTCAGTGTAAAGAAGCTCTTCCTTGCATTGAGGTATTCCTTGCATTCACGTTTATAGCCATTAGTCCTCGTCCTGTCTCTGGGCAGCACCAAAAAGAGTCTAGCACCATCCTCTTGACACTTGCCTTTGAGATATTTATATGCATTGATGAGATCCCCTCTCAGTCTTCTCCAGACTAAACAGGCCCAGCTCCCTCAGTTTCTCCTCACAAGAGAGATGCTCCAGACCCCCAAACATCTTTGCGGCCCTTTGCTGGACCCTCTCCAGTAGGTCCTTGTTGTTCTTGCACCGAGGAGCCCAGAACTGGACACAGCACTCCAGACTCCAGCTCGGGACAGTCTCTGTCCTGTCCCTTCATCTTACAGCAGGCATGGCCCATACCCTGGTGCTTTTGAGGCACCCCTGTGTCTGGCATAGGGACGGGGGGGCTGCCCATTCCCTGCGCTCCGAGCCGGGCCCGGGACGGTGCGGGTCCCGCTGTCGCTCCCGCCTCCAGGCTAGGCTCGTCTCCCCCGCAGGCTCCCCGGGATCCCCAGCTGCCCCGCGGCCCTGCCCCAAGCGCCGCCGGGACCCCCACGCCTCGGCCAGGAGACCCGGTGCCACCGTCCCTCCCCGGAGCCCTTCCCCGCACCTGTAGTTGTAGCCGCCGAAGCGCTGGCTCTCCCGCAGCAGGGCGCGGTACAGCCGCAGCACCTGAGCACGGCTGGACGCTGCCATGTTGCCGGCACCGGGGCGGCTCCTCCCGCGTCGCCCGCGGCGGCGAGGCCCCTTTTCCCCGCCCTCCCGCCTCCCGCGCCGGGCGGGCGCAGCCGCGGCGGGAGCGGGGCCGCAGGGCCGGCGGTGAGTGAGTGGCGGCTCGGCCCGGGCCCGGCGCAAGGCCCGGGCGGGGCGGGGAGACGGCGCGTCCCCGGGCGGGGCGGCCCCGGGGGCGGCGGGCTCGGGGAGCCGGGTCCCGCCGGGTCGGGCCTGCCCGGCGGCTCCGGCGGGGAGCACAAGGCGCGACCTGCCCCGGGACTCCTGTCGGGCTCGGCCGTGCCCCCGTGAAAGGCCCGAGACGGGGAGGGAAGGCCCGAGCGACAGGGAAAGCGAAAGCAGCGCTCAGAGATGCTGGTCGGTGACAGCAGCGCGGCGGTGCCCACCCCGCACTTGCTGGTGTGTCACACGCGGTGGGATGGGGTCCGGGGCTGGAGACTAGCAACAAGTGATGTGTGCCAGGGGATTGCATCGAAATCGCTTGTAGACATCTGCAGTCAGTGTACATGTACTGGAGAGGGTCCAGGGGAGGGCCACAAAGATGATGAGAGGTCTGGAGTATCTCTCTTACGAGACGGCAGAAGTGGTACCTGTTTAGTCTGGAGAAGAGAAGACTGAGAGGGGACCTCATCAATGCATATAAGTATCCCAAAGGCGGGTGCCAAGAGGAGGGTGCCAGGCTCTTCTCAGTGGTGCCCAGAGACAGGACGAGGAGCCATGGACATAAACTCAAGAAGTTCCATCTCAGCATGAGGAAGAATTTTACATTGAGGGTGGCAGAGCACTGGAACCGGCTGCCCAGGGAGGTTGTGGAGTCCCCCTGTCTGGAGACGTTCCAAACCCACCTGGACACCCTCCCCCTGTGGAACCTGCTCTAGGTGACTCTGCCTTGGCAGAGGGGTTGGACTAGGAGATCTCCAGAGGTCCCTTCCAATGCTAAATATTCTGTGATGCTGTGAAATCACTGCAGACATTTGCAGTCAGTGTTCATCAGTGCTAGTGTATGATAGACCTGAGTGTGCTACAGTGTCATGTGAGTCGTTCCTCTCTCGATATCCCGTTTTAAGATGAATTCTCCTATTTAAACTAGCTTGACCTGTATAGTTGTAGTTGAGTTGCTGTTCAAGTAGTGAGAGCCTCTGACAGAGGTTAGCAAGGATTTCCTGCCTCTGTGCTTTTATTTCAGTGGGAAATCTCCATTTTGTAACTCCTTTTCTTATTTTTTAACCGCCCTGAGAAATGACCACATGGGTTTTATCAGTACCTTCCTCTAAGGTTCTCCATTTGTACAGGTTTTCAGAAAATTAATAACTGTGTTGAACTTTAGGTAAATTTAACACACAGGCCCCATGTGTGCTGAAACTGGCCTTCAAGAGGGTAGGACTTAGTCAGGAATCAGTGTACAAGTACCTGTGTATCTTACAGTCCACAGAAAAACAAACTGAAGCCATTTAAAAAGTAGATCCTACCTGTTTATTTGCTAATATTCGGTCTTTCCTCTCTACTCTGAGGCTGGGCCTCTTTTTCTGCTTAAGAACTTCTTTTACTGTTTGTACCAGAGGCATCCTGATCCTTTTGTTACTGGAAACAGCACATATCTAGCATCCTTCTTTGCAGAAAGTTTTGCCACTGCAGAATAAACTTAACTTTGTACCTTACAAGTGTAGTGCTGCAGGTATGTTTAATACAGATTTTTTAAATGTTATTAATTATGCAATGTATTTATAATCATAACTGGGTTCCTACTTTCTCCACAGTATGCTTTTTATATAGTAGATGTATAAATATCTATCATATAGATATTCTACATGTCTCTGGCAAAAGTGTTTCAATTGCTGCTACTAATTAAACTCACTTTATTGTATAGTTACTTTGGGTATTATTATTTGTGTCCGTTGTACATCTAATGCAATCTACAGTTTGTTGCAAAGAACCAAAATAGTTCTGTGCTTCTGAATGTAAATAGTAGAGACATATGGAATTACGTCAAATTCATCTCTACAGGTATGTTATAACAGCCCATTTAGGCTTCTGGAAATGGATATTTTCCATACACAGAAAATTTCTTGGATAGTCTCTTTATCAAAGCCCAGACTAGAAATGTTAGAGGAAATGTTGCATTTTTCTAGAAAAACATAAGCAACTACAACACTGGGATAAGCAAAACTTAGGTTTGAGAGTTTAGCAAAGTTATGTGACATTATTCTGTGGATGAGTGTGGCATGTCCCATGGAATTTTACAACAGCCTTCAGTTATTGCTGGAAATAAAGTTTTCATGTTACGATCTTCAGCTCTAAAAGATGAGAGAGTAATTGGGATGAAAGCATTAAGCAAATTTTGTTTACATGAATGCTATTGATTTAATATTTGAAAAGCAATTATATTTTGAAATAGCCTCTGGTGCTAATCCTGTTCCTGAATCTCCCTGACAGTTTTTGTGAGTTTCATTTTTTAAATTTGTTTTTTTTAGGTAACCATGTTTTTCTCTTAAAGAAGCCTGGAAACCCCATGTGTTTAGAATAAGCAATAAGATCATGCAATGGGTTATCAAATTCAAAGTAAACCTATCAAAGGAGAGAAGTCTTTCCTCTTGTCTCGTTTACAAAGCTTAACCTATTATACACTCAAAGAGGGAAGAACAATTTTTAGCAGAAAACTTGTAATCTTTGTCCCGTTGGATTGACACTGTTAACTGGAAAAATTCATTATTTTCCTATGTATTTTGTTACTGCGTTTCCTTGGATGCAGTGCATTATGGTCTCAGAAGCAATGAATTATGGTCTCAGAAGTCCTGCCATTCTGCAGGAAGTGGACATTGCCTCTGCTGTGACTGGAGTACACGTGTTTCTGCTGGCCTTTGTATGTGTGCATCACTGTAAGCCTGCAGAGAATTTGAAGGACAGACACAGCTCAAATGACCATTGTTGTGGCCTGTGCCTATATATGGGGAAGCACTAATAGCCACTTAATTAACTACCTCTTCATTCCTAGGGGAAAACAACACCTGAATTTAATGCAGTCATCAAGCCAGAACCAGTCAGTACATGGGTAGATTCTCCTCTCCTCCCCACCCCCAACCTCTCTTGTTTAAAATTCACTGCTTGTTAATTATTTTATGGAGATGTTTTTCTTACTTGCAGTGACACTTATTGTCTAAAGGACTTTGTGGGTGTTCATTTGTGCAGAAGTCTTTGCTTTCAGCATTTGGTCCAAGGAAGGAAGGAGGTATGTGCCTTGCCTTTCTGCATCTCTTGGGATAAATAAGCACTTTGAGAAGGACAAAACAGTATCCGTACCTGGAATATTTAGTAATATTCTAAGTATGTAGCTGCTAAAATAAAAGGAGGGATTTGAATGAAATACCTGCAGAGACTGTGGACTGGTGTGAAAAGAAACAGCTGTTCTATTCTCTGGAGCATATTTGCTGTTGTGTCGTATGTTGCTGAATAGTTCCTTGTGGTGCACTATTTCAGCTTTATGACACGGCCCTGAACACTTTCAGAGAGCGTGTGTTTTCCTGGTACACTGCTGTTGGTTTTTGTTATTTTTCTTTGGGGGTCAGAATGATAATTGGTTGTTGTGATGATATCATCATCTCTTCTAATTATTGTTTTTCAGTTTATGAAAACATTGCTAACTTTACCCTGCTGCTGTGGTGTGGTGTCTCTCTTCTTCCCTGCTCTTAGTTCCTGATTGACAGTGTTGCGCACAGGGAGATCCTATACAACAGAGCAGGACCGTTAAAAGAAGGACTGTAAATCACAAGAATTCCAGGATTTCAGTTTTGTGAGTTTGCCAACCAGCCCCTGCCCCGGGGCTGCAAATAGTTTTGCCAGGTGGATTTTCCAGAGCAAAGCCAATCAAAAGTTTTAGTAACACCTCTGCCAATTGCATATTTAAGAAAACGGAAAAGAAGGTTTGTGACGCAGAAGAGATAAAAGCCATGAGGCGCAGAAGAATTAGGAGCCGTGTAGGGGAAGGCAGCGGGCCCCAAGTGGGGCCAGGCCTCCCTCCTCCCCTGGCTGTGGGCCGAGGGCAGGTGTGGCATTGAAGTCCTCCTGGCCGAGACATATTACAGAGTGGAAGAAAAACTCTAAAAGAAGACTGCCTGCAGAAGGAATTCCAGGCAGAAAGATAATGGAGCTTCCAAGGTCAGAGCTAGCAGCCGCAGGAGAGAGAGAAGCCCAAAGGGGGGGAGTTCTTACTCTTCCCTCCCCCCCTCTCTCCCCCTTCAGCAGGGAAAAGACTGAAAATTAAAATCCCTGCCATCTGTGGAAGATTACTTAGTGAGGAGACTCCTTGCAGCTCAGGAAGGAGTCCGTGCTGAAGCATGTGAGTGCACAAAAAAGATGTGACTCCGTGGAAGGCCTAAGATGAAACAGAGTCCTGTCGGAGACCTGTGACCGTGTGACACTGGAGCAAGTCAGCCCGGGTAGGACTTGTGATCCCAGTGAGGGATCCATGCTGGTGCAGTTGAATTTGGGACCCCACGGGAAGCAGGGGTGGACTCAAAAAACATTCCTATATCTGTGGGAAGACCATGGTAAGGCAAATTTTGCAGTCCATGCAGGACCTCCACAGGGCCTGGGTAACCCCAGCCTCCAGTCTTAGCCCAGGAGGGGGTAGGCCCAGCACTGAGGTCGACACAGAAGAGAGAAAGAGAGAGAAAGAATTCCAGCTGTGACGAATTGAAGCTGTCATCCTAGGGATAATAGAAGAAGAACTTTCAAACGCTGCTCTGGAAGTGGAAAAGTGACTACTTTCTCCTCCTGAACTGATACAAGGGGGGAGGGGTATTTTTGTAAATACTTAGCACTTTTGCCTAGTTAAAATTGTTGTATATATAGTTTTTTAGTTTTTATCTTGCTAGTAATCCTAATATTATTCCCTCCACCTCAGATCTCTTTTGTCTGCATAAACCTTTTCTCAACTTACAGCAGTTGTGTGGGGGGTGAGAAAAAATTGGCCCAAGGCAAACCCGCGACATTCAGTGACAAGTGTAACAAACTATAATTTAACCATTCCCTATGGTGAATAAGATTTCCACAGTATTAACAGGAGGCCTTGACTAACTCTGCTGTTTTAAAATATTTATATTTAATTGGTTGCCCTAAAGTAAGGAACATTTTTATTCAGGATGAGAAACTACCATGTTTCAAATTCAGCTATATTCCTAAATTCTTAGAGCATTTTGAAAAAATTTGCCTAGAAGTTCAAAGGGAAAGAAAAACCATGACAAAACTCTTAGTTTTTGTGAGTTTTCCCATTTCTTTCCAAACTGAGTTGCAGAATGTTGTGTATTTTTTCAAGTAAGATTGTAAGAATAGTAATAATACGAAAACCAAATCCCAACCAGTAGTGCAGTTTCTGCTGTAATACTTCTAAGGGAATACCTGTTTTACCACTGCTCCTAAACCTTTGCTGGTTCATGATCTCTTGTGCTCCAGGCACTGAACTGAAAGTTCACCAAATTTTGTTTTCCTTGTTGGCCACAGTTTTAACTTTCTAATTTCTTGTGGCAGTGTGCAACAGCAGAGGACTTAATGGGCCTTGTGTTGGCTGATAATTAAGCAGCTGATATTAAGCAGCTGGACAGTTCAGCAGTCACAGGATAACTTCTGCATTGATGATATGCAGTGTTGATATACACCATATTGATTTTGAAAGATGTTGTTAGTGGACATATGTTGGTCAAGTACTTTGAAATGCTTGAAATAAAAATGCTATAAAAGTTCAGAATTAAAAGGATAATTTTGTGTAACAGTAATAGGCAAGAGAATAAATAATAAAGGATTAAGATTACCAATAGTGCTTAAATAGTTAAGCATGTAGTAGTTGCATCAAATGTGAATGACACTTCTAACCTTAATGCTGATGAAAGCCAAGTAATTTTTAAAATGAAAACCCCACAAGAAATTAACATATTTTTGCTGCGTGGTTGTTTGTTATACTGCAATCTTACCCAGAAATTTAATCATGAAAAGCATAAAAGACAGGATTAATTAAGTGTTCTCATCCATGACCTCATCAATTCAGAAATGTTTTCTTTGCTGTGCTTTCCACTGTTTTATCAAATTTAGCCTTAAATAACTTCCCTTTCTGGGGGAAAATATATTCTACTTTATATTGTATTGCTGTTCAGAAATGTTTTCTTATGCTCAGCCTATGCCACCCTATTCCCTGAGTTCATCCCACTTTTTAATTTTATGCCCCTTAGAGTCAGACAGTTTAATTCCTCTCCCTCCTCTGTGATTTACACTATCGCCATATTTCGCAATAGCTGTCATCCAGCCAGGCCAACTTATGTAGTTATTTTGGTATTTTTTCTGCCCTCTTTTAGAGGATGTTGAAATTTTTAACATAGGAAGCAAATTTAGCTGTAAAACAAAGACTGATATTTTGTTTAAGAGCAACCAAGAATCTTTTTGTAGCCACCCTGGTATCTTTTTTCCTAACTTGTGATTTCTGGTTTGGCAGGTTGGTTACACATGGGACTGCCAATCACAACTGCATCAAAGGTATTTTGCTAGAGCAAAGTTCCTTTTTCTCTTGAGTTTATTTTTTGTCATATGTAAATGTGCATGTGAATATGCATAAAAACATGTGTAAGTATGTGTACAAGCATGCACACAGTCATATGGTGGTGGTGGTAAAGGTCACGCCCTTCATCCCAAATTCTCCATAGTTCAGCACTGGGGATTGATGCATAGCTAACACGGTGTTGTGAGTTTTTTTTCTGATTACCCAGTCCCACATCTCAGGTATACAAAATCAAAGACATCCTGCTGCTTGGGTGCATCCCAGTTCTTCTGCTCTGTGGATAGTGGGCATGGGTTTTCTTCTGAGACGATACCAGGAGCTAGCTCTGTTCAGGTCATGGACTATTGCTTAAGTCCTTCCCTGAAAATCCACTTAATTAACCATTTTCTTATAAATACTTCTTGTGTGATTATTTGCTAGAAGCAATTCCTAGATCAAAGTATCAGTAGGTGTGGAAGTATCATGTGGTTATAAAGCAGTGTGGAGCTGATATAAGAAAACATGTTATCCAAGGTAAAGTAGAAGTAGAAAGTTCTTGTATAATGTGTTGAAAAGATGCTGTTGGGGAAAGTGGGACCTCTGATAACAGGACATGTGGAAGAAACTAATATTTTAAATTTTTTTTAGGGAAAGAAAATTTAAGCAAAATTGTGGTTTACAATGGATGTGTAAATCATCAAGGATTAAGTGCATTGTAAGTAGACTGTCTGTTTAGTTTTCCGACTGTGGGACATGGGGAGGGAGAATGATTTTCTACTTGTAACACATTTTCATTTTATATGATGCTATGCATCCACATGACTTTTTTGTTCTGGTAACTTGGACTTTTGGTCTAGCTAAAAACCCAACAGTTTGAATAGGAAGCTGAAACAAATTTTTTCTGGAGAGGGAAGAAAACTATGGAGCAATGTTTTAGTTGAAATGAGGAAAACAATGTAGCCATATTAGGAATTGTAGTAATGGTAGAGTTTAAAGTATTTACTTTTGCATGAGCTTTGATATTTTTATCTTTCATCTTTTGTCACTATCAGTTTTATGTCCTCAGAGCTCTGGACATGTGTGACAGTGCATTAGGGACATATATCATGCTTCTGATGCATTTGTAAGATCAGCTGAATTGTCAATACTTCCTTACATGCCTTCACACTTCTAGGTAGAACTTCCTTTTTATTTTATTTCTGTTTCTGGTTTTTATATCTGGGATGACTGTGTCAAAATTTGTCTTTCAGACAGTCCCCGAAGAGAAGAAACAAAGCACTGACTAAAGCTAACAGGCAAAAGAAACAGAGCTGAGGAAAGATTATTTCTGCTTGCAGGTAAATAATTAAAAATAAATTTAGCTTTCTGAATCTCTTTGCCACAAACAGTGCCAGACTTTTTATTTAGTAACAAGTTTTCAGTCCTTCTCCATTTTAATAATTGAATTTTAATTTATTTAATAATTAAAAATCTTTCTTCATCTTCACCAGCTGCTAAAGACAGGTATGCTAACTATCTAAATTTGCTTTCCATATGGAATTGATCCATTTCCTTACTCCTAATACAAAACCAGAGAAACGTATGAGACTTGAGACATAAAGATAGGTAGATAACAATAATAAGGATAGATAGATGTATAGGTAGAAGATGATAATATTCCAAAGAAGAAATTCAGAAGGACAAATTCTATCATCTTTATATCGGAGTATTTCCATATCTTTGAATATAACCCCTTTGAAATCTGCCGAACCACCCTGGCAATAAGTTGCTGTTCAGTGTGTGAAGAGGTGGCAGAATTAGGTTCTACTTCTTTACAAACCAGTTATAATTGACACAGGTCAGAATCCAGCACAGGATTCTCTGGTGAATGGGGAGTGAGCTCAGGGAGCTCTTGGGAGAGGCAATAGTTATGTTTTTACAAATCTCTCAACCTTCCAGCCTCTTACATCTCTGGCCCCATGGCAGAATAAGCTAAAAACAATGCGTGTTTGTGTCTCTTCATAAAGTTTTGTGTGTTACCTCAAACTGAGTGTCAGTTTAGATGGGGATGCAGTCCTGTGAAGTGGAGCTGCCAACTTTCCTGTAGGAATGGGTTTACATTCTGCTGAAAGTTGGGAAAGGGGGAAGAAATAGTTTAAAATACCGAATACTGTTCTGGGAATGTTTTTGAGAGCCCAGGTCTCTGTCTGGAGACCTGAATTAAGTATCTCTCTGATCTATTATTTCTGTGGTTAGCTTTTTCAGGTATGCTTTGTAGCCTAGCATTGGTTTTGCCCAAGATCAGGTTGTAGGTTTTTTTTGTTTGTTTGGTTGTTTGCTTTATGTTTTTTGGTTTTTTTTCCTGGCACTGTACATGTCTTGTTTCTTTTAATTAATTTTTATGCAGGTGCTTTTCATTATTGTATAACTTTTTCCTTTTTTGAAAATGATTCCTGGTGAGGTATGTGTTCTGCATCTAAAATGGAGACAGATAAACAGAGCAAATTATCAGGTCCTCACAGAGGTATAATGGTGCTTCTTTTAATGTTTTTTGTTTGTGTATGATTTCAAAATTGGTTTAACTTTGAAGAAAGTGTTCAAGACCTTTGTTAAGACTGTTCTTACTTTTGAGACTATTAGCAAACTTTTTTCGTTGCTTCCTTATCTATTTTAGCTTTGAATGTAGCTTTTTTCCCAATATTTGTTTGATTTTATTATGCTAATTACTCTCACTGTGAAAACTGCATAGTGTGTTACACCAGCTCTTCCAGCATTATACCAGCTCTTCCAGTGGGAAGATAATATTGTAAAATGGACAGATAGGTACTGTACATGTAAAATTAATAGATATTGAAGAGGTAATTAAATATTGACTCTATACTGGTTTGATGAACTTAGGAAAGCTGCTTGCTTTTTTATGTTGGCACACTAACTTCATCAAGTTTTATGAAAGAATGTTGTTCTGAACAGATAGAGAGATGTTGCTTGATAAAGGTTAACTTTTTCTGGTTTCCCTTCTGTCCCTCTCTATCCATGCACAGATTGTGGTTCTTATTCCACCCCCCACTTTCACTCACAACATATCTTATTCTAACAGGGCCATTTTTTTCACTGTTTTCTTGTGGTAGGTTACATTGTTAATGTAGTATTCATTCTACAAACAGAAACTCTGCCAGATAGACTTGAACTTGTGTTTATTCTAGTTACTTTTATCAGACACCCTGTGTTATTATTTAAATTCGTCTTTTTAAAATAATCTTAATTTAAGAGTTATTGCAGGTTCTACCAAATCCTATTTTCTCATGTGATATTAGGAGTTCGTTTGACCCCAGTGTCCCCTGACTACTCTCATTCCAGACCCTGAGTGGCAGAGCCTGCTGGGCCTGTGTGGAATATGATCTTTCAGCATGTGGCAAATTGCAATGCTACAGATGGTTTTAAAGAAAAAAATAATACCAATTATTATATTTTAATTTTTATTCTCTCAGTATGTAACGGACGTGGAGTTAAGTGAAGATTGTTTTATCATATGTGACCTTGAGCTATAATAACATCTTATTCTTCATTAATAACAAAGATTCGATTCTTTCATGTTGTTATTTTTGCTTGTTCCCTGACTTGTATGGCTTCTTTCCCCTGGTCAGTATGTGTATCTTGGCTTAAAATGCAAGATGAGGGGATGTTGCCTTTGTTATCTAAAGACTGGATGGAGAAACACTTCTGTGTGCCATAGTCTGAGATGTGTATCCCAAGCTCTGTCTTAGGTTTTCTTTCACTGAGGCTTGCTCTGGAGGGAAGTGCGACTTGCAGGTGTCTGGTGTCGCAGAAAGGTTTTCTGATATAAATAAAAGACATGGCTTTCCCAAGACCTTTCAAACAAAGGTTTTCTTTTGTTCTTTGTGCTGGGCTTTGACTGGTATATCAACATTATATGTCTAAGTATATCAATATTAGCAAGCCTTACTGGAGGTGTTACCCAGTAATATTAAAGATATTAAAACATGAAGCTGTTTGGGAGCCCATTATCCTAGGGTGTTGTGAGCCATGAACTCAAGTATATCCTATTTTCTAGCATTAATGGCAAAGGAAGTTAGTAATACTAGTCTTGTTCTTTTTAGTGTAACACTCTCAAACGTTTTTTTTAAAATCTGGTGGTAGCAGGACTGGATGGAGACACAATTTAAATCTATATTTTAAGTCATGCTTGCCTTGCTTTGCTTGCTACAGAATATTTTGGAACTAGTTCTTCTTTAACAAGTTAGAGGAGATATCAGCACCTCCAGAAGGCTGTAAAGACAGTCATGTTCAGATGTAATCAAATACAGCATTACAAGGTAGGTCTGCCTAAATACCTATGAATTAATCCTGGCTGTAAACTTTTAACAGAACTGGAGAAGAGTTGTATCAGGAAATTAGACCATGATTAAGCAAATGCTTTTTGAAATTTGACTTGTATTTATTTGAATAGGCAGAACTTAAAATTGAGCATTTTTAATAATAAAATTTGTCATGAATATTTATCAGCAGCATTGTTTATAATTCAGTGTCAGTTGTTGCAGTTGAAGTGTTTTTAAGGAAAAAGACTACTTTTTTTATCCTTAGGCTTTAAACATAATTAATGCATTTATTTAGCTACAGTTACAGAAAATGTTTCATAATATAAGTAGAATATTCACACATCAGGTTTTCTGTCTTTTGGTACCCCATATACATTCATAACTGTAGAATATGCAAAGTAAAATTTTTAAGCTTGTTAGTGGAGGTTGCCTAGGTAGTTAATTCTTGTGTGTCTTCTTGGGTATGCTTGTCCTTAAAAGAGCAAAGTAAGTCTTTCATCTTGCAGCTCAGCAGTGTGTTGGAAGACTAAGGAGGCAGCACACAGGCTTGTTAATGTCATGTGGGATTTAGAAGAAGAAATACATTACCCATTCACATGTGGTAAATTTTAGTGCTGGAATCAAGGAAATAACAGCAAAGTGGTTTTAAAAAATATGTAATTATAGTAAATAAGTTTGCTAAAAAGACCAGGGTAAAGGAAACCAAAACAAAATGTTCAGCAGTGCAATCTTACTTCATTTTTGTTTTACCTTCTGAAATCTGTATTGCTGTGAGACCAACTGTATTGAGATAAATACTGTGATTGTGTAAGACTTGCTGGCAGAGCTGTCTTTATTGTTTGTAAATTTTGCTGTTCATGTAGGTCCAGCATTTTGTGTAGGTTACATGAATTGGAATGAACTGTGTCATTTAGAAACTGATGTGTTGAGTTGTGGTGTTCTTTTTTTTTTTTTTTTTTTTTTCTTTTACAACATGCAAGTCAATACCACACTCTGTGTAGGCTAGCTGCTTTTCTCTATACTTTTGTTTTATTTTTTTTATGCTTTATTTGTCTTTGAAACCCATGTGATTGGGGATCAAATGTAAATGATGATACAGAGTTTCTAGACAGATTTTGTTTGCTGTAACATACTATGTATTTGCAATTCTAGCCTAAGACTTTGGGTTAATAGGTCTTGAGAGATGAAGGGGTCTTCTGCTTCTAGACCCCATTAGCTGTAAGGGAACAACACAACAGCCTAAACCACTAGCAAAAAAATGGAAGAATAAAAAAAACCTGGGCGTTGATTTCTGTTTCACTCAGTCAACAAGAAAGAGCTCCAGAGATAGGGAATCATTAAAAAAAAAAAAAGAGTTTTTTGCATTATCTAAAAAAAAAAGTGTTGGAGTAAATAGAACTTACTTCTTAGTAAAAGTTGTAGGTCCCATTTGCACATTTCAGAGATAGTAGGCTCTTAAAAAGGAGAGGGAGCTGACAATAGTGTTTTAAAGTAGAAGAAAGTCTCCTTTTTCTTTCAGGAGCAGTAAATTTATAGGACTCACTTTTTACTCACAGCATCTTAAACTATAATAATCTATGTTATCCTGCAGCTGTGCCTGTACTCAGTCAAGAGCTGAGTCTAGAACCATTTCTCACATGTCTGCACCCAGTATAAAAGCCCTGCTAGTATTGTTTTTAATTGGATGCCTGAACGTGGCTCTGCTGGCATAGTGAAGGAGAAGAAAGATAGGGATTTCAGTCACTGTTTTCTGACATATGTCTCTTTACTCTCTGACAGGGGTTGAGTGAGAAGGAGTCATGCAGACTGGGGAATCATTTCACATTCCAATTCAGGATTTTAGGGCTCCATGAGGGATGTTTTTCCATTGCATGGGAATAAAATCCTGCAACTCTGATTCCCTGGTCATGAAGGCATAGCTGTCCAGGGCTTCTTGAGTAGCTACAGCAAAGGAGACCTAAGGTGTGGTAATAAAAGTTGCAGTAATACCATTCCCTTTCCATTGTTTTTAGTATGTTTCTCTAACATGAAATAGAAGGATGTGCTAAGAGCAGACCTTTCTGGTTATATCTACAAAACTTTTTGAACTTGGATGCCATGGATTTGATTAAAAAAAAATAAGCCTTTTCCAACAAGAAATGCACTCATTCTTTATTTCTTTTGACTTTAGATGACACCAGTTTATCTTTCTGTCAATCTTCAGAAACCTTATAAATATAGTGCCCTATTTCCAGTATATTGCAAGTATTCCAGTATATTTCCATGCTCACATGTGGCAATATATTGTTGCAGGGGTGAGCAATGTGACACATAATTAAATTTATAATGAAGGTAAACCTGCGTATGAAAGAAATAGTTGAAATATTTTAAAGCTATTAATGTAACAATAATAATAGCAGTCTGTTTTCCTTCAGAACCTGGAGTAGCCTCTAATACACCTTTATGGAAAAAGCTACTTAATTGTATGTAATGTAGTCAACTGTCCAATTATTAATTTAAAATTCAGATCTGAGGGGAAATTCAAAATCTGTAGACTCATATGGAGTCCTCTTCACTTTCTCACTGCTGGAGTGCTTTTTGATGAAGACGAAAGAGGATGGAGTAGCAGCTAGCTGTCTGGAACTGATCCATGGTTCATTGCATTACACTGGAATTTTTTTCATTAACTTTGATCATCCTTGGATAGAACCTGTATGCATATGATTTAATTAGTAGCAAGCTCGGGAAATGCTGGTATGTTGGCCTTTCTAGTTTCTTACCTACTGAGATTGCATAAACTAATATGTTTGTATGTCTATGATATGGCAAGTGCAGAAGTACAGAGAATTTGCTTTCCTAGAGGTCGACCTCCATTTTAAAGTTAAGATGATCTATGCTAAACCTCTTTTTCTTTCTAATTATAACATCAAACCTGATCATCTTATATTACACATAAAACAGATCTATTTCTATGTCATTATGCCGAAAAAGTGAGCAGATTGTAACTTTATTGTATGTCTGACTTTGAAATACATTAAAAAACCCCTACCGTTATGTTTAACCTTCTGTTATATTTAATTTTTGATAGACTGTCTTCACCTGAGAGCAAAAAGGAGATTCTTTAATGTCAAATGTTTAAGTTATCCAATAGAGTATATTTTCATCATGAATCACATTGAAGGTATTAATGCTGTTATTTTAGTTTAGTTTAAATTATGTAAAGCAATGTAACTTCATGTTGAGTTGTGCCTTTACATTTATGTGAGTTTGGGGGGAAACCTGAGGAAACGTCTCTCCACAAGGGCATGTTTGTAGACAAGGCTCTGAAGCATTTGAAACGTTTTTACACCGAACCAGATTTCTATCACATTATTCCTTGCTGAATTGTACCTTATTAGAGATGAGCTGCCCCAGTGCCTTACCTGTGGCAATTAATGAATTTAAGGTATTGTTTGGGTTCAGGGAGGAAGGGTGGTGGGAGCTGGCTGGGGGTGTTGACACTGGATGCAGAGATTCCAGTGTAGGTGAGTCTTGTTTGCTTTGCAAATATTGGCAGACCCTGTTGCGAGTCTGAGTGATTTACAGTCTAAAGGTTTATGAAAGCCACCAGGCTTCTTATGTATTGATAGCATAAATAGGAAAAGGAGGTATAAAAATCAAGAGAGAAAGTGGGGTGGTAGCTTATAAGCCTTTCTCATTTTAGTAGTTGTGTAACTAGACATAAATCTGTCCCTTGGGTCTACTTATGCTTTGGATAGTTTGCACCCAGTTTTAGCACAATAAATAGGGATTCTCTAAGATGTCAGTTATATACCTGTCAATGAAAGCTAACCTAAAAAACTTAGGTCTGCGTCAAAAAATATTAAAAAGAGCCTCAACTTTTTTTCCTCAGGAGCATGTAAGACCTGAAGCAGCATTAAATACTATACCAACAAGATTCTGAGGTTTTAGGGGGTATTTTCTCTACTGCTTTACAAGAAGAAAGGTTTCATAGTGACTGCAACACAGCACAGAACATATACTCCTTTTGAGGAGGCAGACATTACCTTCTTAAGCGTGACATATGCTTAGGCCATGCTGATGGGTGATTGCATATCATTTACAATGATTTTGGGGCAAATGCATTATGAGGATGTTTATATGCTTTAGGGAGTGATCCGGACCACAGAAAATGAATTAAGTAAGTGATCTAAGTAGTTTCTTCATTTTTGTACCTAGCTGCTGATTGATGACTTTATATTGCTAGTTCTGCATTTGCAGTTGAGAAGAGATGTGGGTAAGCAAATGATTTTTATCACTTGCCTTTTTTTATTTAAAAATTAGTAACTCCTTTTGGAAGGAGAACAATATTTTTAAAGTACAACTCTGAGAAACAGGTGTATGAAAATGGGGTTTCAAACAGAAATAAAAGCAGAAAAATATTGTTTATTATATTTGTATTGTGAAGCAAGATATCTTGCTTGTTATATATCTTGAGACAGTATAGGTAAAAGATCAGGGTATTATTGTACAAGTTTGGAAAACTTCCCTTGCTCTGTCACAAACCTGCTATTTGATGACTGCCACAAGAATTTCTAGGATATAATTAGAGAGTAGTTGTCTGACCTTTAATGATTAGGAATTGGGATTTGTTTTCTTGTGTTTGAATATTTCAGTTCATCAACTTCTCTGGCTTTGAAATAGCTTATTGTTTCTGTGAGTTTTTACTGTTTCAAAAAACTATCATAATTGCTGTCATAGCTCCAATACCTCTGAAAAAGCAGACCTTTAAAAAGCAGTGACTCTCAGTCTTCTGCCCAGGATCACCCACATTGAAATGTGTAGTTTGTGTTGCACAGCCCCTCTGTGCAGGTATGGTTTGATTCTACAAAGTCTCTCCAGCAGTCCCTGTTCATCTGCAGTGAAATGCAGTGGCAGCTTGTTTCAGATTTCTGGTTGTTAATCCATCTGTTTGCACTTAAGTGTTGCAGCCCAGTGAATGCAGTGAGTGTCCTGGATGATGATATGAAAGAAGTGAAATAGATGTATGTAAGTGTAATTTGCCCCCAGAATGACAGATTGTTTTCACTGACAAAGGTCATTGCTAAAGCCGACTATAAAGTTGTATGATTTTTGAGAACCAGAATGATACTTTCACTTAAGCTGCTGCTGGATGCTGTGTTTTGCCGTCAGTTTTTGAAGACACTGTCGGGTTGAGTTTAATACTCATTCTTAAAAATTCCAGTTTTCAAGCATAGATTCCTAAGGAAATAACAACTCCAAGATGGTATTTGTGCATCTGCTGTAAGCCCTCTTTTTTCCACTTCAGTTAAATTTCACAAGGAATATCTGAATCACCAGAGACAGCAAGTTACAGGTGGTGTGTGTGAAAAAAGGGCTTAATGAAGGAGAGAGATTCCTATTAATTCCTCAGCTAAAGCGGAGGTAGCAGGATGAATTTGTCCCTTACCACTGAATCTGCAAACAAGCTTTGCCTCCAAACACAGAGGAAATAAAGATTTGCTGGTTCTGCTGCTTACAAAAAGAAAGCTTACTGCAAACTCCTTAGCCTAAGGATGAATTATGTTCCATTGGCTGACACAACTTACTGAAGAGAAAAACAGAATAGTGCTGTCTGAACCAAGAATGGATGCTTTAGGAGAAAGAATTGGCATGTGTTGTATTTCAGACTTTTAGAAGAATTGTGTATCTACAGGAGAGGACTTGAGACAGATGATGCTGTTTTTCATAGTCTCTGAGGTGATTAGCAAATGTTGGAACTTGATAGAAGTTGTAATCAAATGTAAATATAAGCTGGAGATTGCTGCAGAAAGAGAAAGCTGCTGCTGCTTAGACAATAAACCTTACAGTAACATATCTACTTTAAAGCTGTCATTGTGTTGCCATCATCTGGAGAAGTACACAATAGCTTGTCATAAACCTATCAACTCTTCTGCTTAAATGGACATCTCTGTTGGTGATGTGTTAGATCTGAAATGAATTATTTTTAAGTGAAAACTGTTCTCATTTTGTGGTATAACAACCTTCTCTCACAAATAAATTCTGAAGTGGAAATATTCTATGTGTTTGGAATATAAATCCATAACTGGGAAAAATAATTTTGCAAAAAATGAGCCCAAGAAATCAATTATTATTTATTTATTTATATATTTTAAATCTGGTTGTTTGCCTCACTATAGAGATCACAGAAATCTTCCAGCTTATTTTGGCATTTTTTTCACTGCTGTGGATAAGCAGCTACGCATGAGAATTCTGTTTTCCTCTTACAGAGTTGCAAAGTCCATTAATATGTTGTGTTCATAACTACATGCAGAAAGAAAAGAAAAGGTAGAGCATTTGTAGTACATTGTGTACTGCAGGTCAGGTGGGTAGTAAGTGGGGTTTCTAAGACCTGAGAAGGCAATATGTAAGTGTGAGATTTCTCATTGGGGGTACTTGTTGAGATATTTGTGAACCTTTGAGTCTTTCCCAAGTTTCGCATGTATAGTCTCTGCCCATTTTCCCATTTTGAAAACGTCTAAAGGGATGTTAGCTGAACTGTAGGTTTTCTTCTATGTGTTAGCAATCAAATGTATTGTGTGGGTCTCTCTGAGGAACTCATGGTGGGGAGAGCACTAAATCCAAATTAGCTATAGTTAGGTTGCCCGTTTCCTTGTACTGCTCATTTGTTCAGCCCTGCAGTTTTGGAAGAGTGTTTAAAACTTAATTTCTCTAATCCTCTGTTTATACTGAGAATGCTGCTCCTTTGTGGTACTGGTCACCAGTGAAAGGAAGCCACAGTCACAGCAGTAATTTATTACCTAGTAGTTAATTTTGGGAATTGGGTATCCACTTTTCCCATTCTGGGGGAAATTACTGCAATTCCAAAATGTGGTGGAGAAATGCAATTCCCACTTTATTTTCTGTATACCTTTCCCATTGCTTCTGTTAAAGGTTTTTGGAGCTGTGAGAGTATCCCAGTCTATGCTTCAGCAATTAGTACAGTGGGCCATCTCATGCAAATTTAGTTGCTTGAGCACTATAGTACGTGGAAAAATCCTCTATGCAACTTGAAGTGGTTTAACAAAGGAGGATGTGTTTTTGCAGTCCACATTCCCCGTGTGCAGAAAACACCCCCCCCCCCCTCCCATTGCAGCCAAACCACCTGCCTTTTGGAGATCATGCCTCAGGTGGGCATGGTCAATCCAGAATCTGAACTTAGGTGACCTTATTCTGTTATTGGAAATATTCAAATTGGTTTGATTTTAAGAAGAATGCTTTTCCATTCCTTGAAATATGAGGTGATGTATAAAAAATAAACCAACAATTTTTAGAGGCTGTCCTTTGCTGGTCTGCAAAGCATATATTAGGTAATATATTTACAGAATGAAATCATGTCTTATACATCACTCTTAAAATATAGTAGAATATAGTAGAACCAAAGATTTGCACCTGTCAAACTGTACCCATTCAGAGTGTCACTGGTGATATTATATAAAGATCTCATCACCAGATGTGAATACAAAATTCTTAGAAAAATGTGGTTATATTTCCTATGGATGGTTGCTAATAGAGGTTCCCTTCTGATGACATACCTATCACCTTTGGGTATTTGTAATCTGTGATTTGTGTTTGAACTAGGCTTTTACCCTCATAAGAAGCTAGAGGATAAACACAGTGAGATGTGAAGCATCCTTTCTCTAGAAAGCTGTTGATGGTAGTTCTCGAGAGTTCTCTGTTGATCCTGAACCCTAAAATCCTAGACACAAGTATACCACAGCTTGGGGAATGAACTTGCACCATTGTATGACTGCTGTGTAATGCAAGTGATCTTTGTGTCTTCCAGTCATCGTAAACTTTTCCTACATAAGGTGTTAAATAATACAAGTGCTTTTAAAAAGCTGATTCTTGAATATTCAGGACTAAAGACTCTGGGCTGACCACTGCAAAATGACAGCCCACTGCCACTGCTCAGTAGCAACAGAATGTCTTACAAGTGGCATGAAAAACCAAAAACCCTCTTTTTCTTGCCTTCTCTAGATGCTACAGAAAAAGATGTTGGCTTCACTTCATGATTTTAATCTCTTTTCAGTAGTTGCAAGAAAAAAATGTACTATTTATTTTGTCAATGAAATGCTGAGTGCTTCAAGGTGAGATTAACTCAGTAGAGGAAATCCTTACTACAACAAGAAACTTTACCCAGATGACTTATTTGCTGAAAATAATTAAGGATGTCTGGGTAGCTGAAAGCTTTTTATCTACTGTGCACCAAGAGCATCTGGTTTGTTTTGTGCATTTGTTTGCTTTGCTCACAAAACTTCCTTAATTTTCCAAGCCAGACAGGAAAAACAGCAGAATTCTTTAAGGAAGACTCTGCCAGCACACTACAATAAGGCCAAATAACTAGATTCATACTGTTAGAATAGATACACAGACAGCTTACAATCAAAAGCAAACTGCCCCTGATTCAGCAGACACAAGTTTTCTAGTATAGTAGGACAAAGAACAAAGTTCACCTGTCTGATAGCAGGCTGGTTTGACTTTGCCAGCATTAGGACTGTTGTCCTAGAAAAACTCTGAGGTTCCTGAGTGGGAGCTGAAATAACCTGGTGCCAGCATCAGCAAAGATTTCATGTGTTTAGTTTGTTCTTCCAGTGTGGCTAACATAATTCCATTTCATATATCCACTTCCATAGGAAGGAATCTTTTAGAGCAGGTAAATATAATACTTTTGAAGCCATTTCCCCCAAATACCTGTGTTTGTCAGTAGCCAAAATGGGTTTATTAAAAAGATTCAGTGGTGCATGACAGATCTGAGATTTTATACTTATTGTGTCATTGATTACCCATTGATTCCTCTGTTTATATGAAAGTTAGACCTTTTCCAAACTACTGGCCCTTCAGGCTCTGATTCAGATATTTTAATTGGAATGGATACCTTTGCTGGTTGTACTTCTAGAAATTATGGTTTCCAGAAGTATAATTGTTAGGGGTGGGCTACTTACCAAGTTTTGTTTTCAGTGAGTCTGGCATTGACCCTTGTTCAGTCTGATAACCTGGATAGAAAGGCAAGGGAAGAAAACCCCTGCTTTTGCATTGTGAAGAGCAAATGCCAAGTAATTCAGGATACATTCAAGAAAAAAAATCTGTTGGTCAAGGTTGTAACAATTTTTGGTTGCACATGTGGTAAAATTTCATCTGAGAGAGGAATCAAAGGAGATCAAAACCTGAACCTGTTCCCTCTGAGACAAACCAAAATGTTTGTTCCTAGGAAGATTTTTGAGCTCAAATTCTACAATGCTGAAATATTTTAAGGTCTGGGTAGACTAATTCTTGCTAGCTAGCTGTATTTAATCAAATGTGAATGCAAGACAGATTAGGAAACTAAAATGCAGTATACTATTATGACCAGGAAAATTTTATTGAGTTTTATTGCTGGCATGCACATCTGATTTTTAAAGAAAATAAGAAACTTCACTGTGCATTTTGTTTCATTTGTATTTTAAGCAGGCTTTTAGCAAACTGAAATGTTTTCAAAGGTTAAAATTTAGGAATATATCTGCCTAGGTGCTTACAGTTTCTTCGTAAATAAATTGAATGTTATGCATCCTAGAGGCAAGATGTCCTGCTTTGGGGTGAATCCTGTCCCCACAAGACCATTATGAAAAGGATTTGGAATGGTCTCAGTGGACTGTGTAACCATAGATCAGTGATACCACTTACGGGCACGCTTTTTTGTTTTCATAATGAGAGCAATGTAATGCTTGATAAAATGAGAATATGTGTTGTATCTTTAAATAATTTTTGTTTTGTACCATTCTCAAAGGTATCAGGAGAAGCCCTCAGTGGTGTGTGCAAAGCCATATCCAAAGCCTTTTAAAAATTATCTGTCTGTGGCACTAACTGCCTCTGTTCATTCTTGTAGCATGGGTAAGATCTATCTGCCGTAGCAATTACCTTACTCATATCATGTTGAAACGCAGATGTTTTAAAAATAAGATGCAGTCAACTAAAGGAGGCAGTAAAAGGAATGTTTTGCTAGTAACACTGGATGAATAACATTATAGAAGGTTTAAATTTTATCCTGATTCATTTTTATAATAGAAGTTAAAACTTCAGGATGTTTGTTTCTTATTCAAGTTTTAGGTGATGCAGGCTTTGCTTCAAGTGTTTCATAAAATTATTTATTTAAAAAGGCCAAACCAGTTGTTTTTGTTGGACTAGAAAGGGGATGCCATATGGAAAATGCTAAAGTCCTGTCACTTGACCTCGGAAGATTATTTTCTTTGGTGGAAGGCTTTGTTCATTTGGATTTAAACAGAGCCTTCTGTTTGTATTGTATCTGAGAGTTTCCACTCTTAACCCACATTATTTCGAAAAATGTGGGCCAGTTCACTGGTGAACCAAGTCATGTTAGCTGGTTTTTATTACTTCACTGTGGGTTTATGCTAATGCAGGGAATACAAAGCAGTGGAAATAATGTGCATGGCTATACTATAGTGTTGTCTTTTGTGCTTCAGCTGGGAGAGCTGGGTTTTGCAACTGGTATTTGAGACTATAGAAGCCAAGGGTCTCAATTCTAACCCAGGAGCAGTAGGTCAGATTTTTGCAGTGGTGCATAGCTTCTGTGTGTTGCACTCAGTGCAGTAATTGTTTGCTTCATTTTGGTAAACTGCTGTTTGAGAGTTTTTAAAAACCTGTTGTAGTAACTATGAAGGAACTCTGGCCCTGTGTGTACAGACATTTACAGAACCATGGCCTGTATGGATACGTGTTGGCTCACATTTTGTGCTTTGTATCTCCTCAAAAGGGCTTTTTACTGTGTTCTCCTTTCTCTTCACACATGTTTACGTGTGCATATTTTAAGTTTAATTCTGTCATATTTTTGCCTATGAAAGCCAAAATTTAGTGTAAAAACACTTATGCAGGAGTAGTATGACAACTTTGTATTTGCAAAGATGGTAGTGATTGTAGACAGGCCTGTCCTGTTCTGGATAATCTTGTGTGAATCTGGACAGTTTTTTGTGATTGAGTTGCTTATTTTGAGGTGGTAGAATTGTTGATGTTAAACAGAACAGAGTATTTTCCTGCTGTGTATGTTGCCTATGAAAAATAAATACACCACTGAATCAAAACTCCAGCTTGAAAGTGTCTCAGTTTTAGCAAGTTCAGATTGCTGTTCCATACTTTTGTGCCTTCATTCATTGCATAAGCAAGGGTTGGAACTGTTAAAGGTTAGTGCTAAAGAACAGGCATTTTGCTTTCACACTCATGAAGGCAAACCCATCTGTCTGCCTTAGTCTTCTCTTCCATGCCGTTTCTTTTTGTAGTGGTACTTTGAGAGACCGGAGCATTCCTCATTTCACCTCCTGCCAGCTCTGACCTCCTTTCTCAATCCACACTTACAATCAGCAGGATGGTTAGTCACTGCCATTTGGGGAGGCCAGGAGAGGAGGTAAACTGAGCTTTACCGTGGTTCTTATACTGCTTTTTGAGTGGAGGTACTTTCCACTGCTGTTATCTCCAGAGGAGTAATAACTTTTCAAATTTTGAACTGCCTCTCTCATGTAGGGTTTTTCCGTCAGTCCATTCATTTGGTCAGAGAGGTCTTTCTAAAGACATTTTGAAAGCAGTGATAATTGCAGAGCTTTTCCTTTTTTGTAAGGAAGATATTGGAGCTTTCTGTTTTCTTGAAGTCTTACAGCTACTGACTTGCCCAATGCTTCCAAGGGCCATCTTAAAGCACTTATTGTGTTTACGGCAAGTAGTTGTTAAGTCTTGTAAGACCCAAATAAATATTTTAAACAAGCAGGTCTGCTGAAAACATGTGAATAGTGCTGAGGGAATTATATCCCTTTGTATTTTTTCTAGTAAGGGTTATTTATTGGGGTGAGCAGATGGGTACTACTCATTTTTGGCATAAGCCTGCTACCTTTCCAGGTGGCTCATGCTCTCCTGTTTTAATAAATAGCTATTGTCACTGATATAGGAAGAACAAAGATAAATGACAGATGATAGATTCGAGGAGGCAAAGAGCGAAGTTCTATAGATCAGGGTTTGGTTGTCTTTTTTGGGAGGGGGTTTGGTTGTTGGTGTTGGTCTTAGGGTTTTTTTGTTGTTTGTTTTGGGGTTTTTTGTTGGTGTGATGTTTTATAGTTTGGTTTTTTTTCTGAGTGGTAGTATAATATCTATACTGGGATTTATTCTAATCACAATTTATTGTAATCTGTTTATCAGCAATGACTTGAGAACCCTGAGAACTGATGTAATCTACAGTGATAATGCTGCTGGCTAATCAAGAGTGAAATATAAAGGTATTAACATACATTTGCATTTTTATAGGGTATTACTGTGTTATTGCAACTTTTCTACATCCCAGTTTGCCTCTAGTGAATGACATATTTTGTCCATGGCTTTGAACTGTTAGTAACTGTTCTTTTTCTCTGCACAGTTTTTCTGTTTGATGACTTTGCATTTCTGTAATATCCAGCTTTAAACTACAGTAAACAGACTGAAGTGATGATAGCAGTAGTTTGTCATTTGTGATGGAGAATCGTGTCAATGTAGATGAATTTAGTTTGACCTCAGTGATCCCCCCAACCCTAAATGTCAGTCCAAAAAAACTAATCTTGATATTTTCAGGAAGAATTTCTGTACAAAGGGAAGTCATCCTAGATATCTGGGTTTTAGTATTGATGATCTGGACCAATGAATAGCGATATGTATTCTGTCTGTGTCACTCAGAACTGCTTAAGGGAGAGCTTATGTAAGTTTTCTACACTGGAGTCCATATTGTTTTTATTTCAGTGTAAGTCCCCCACCTCAAGTTTAAGGTATATTGCTGATTTAGAATGGTTTGGAGTCTCTTTCTGTGGCTCTCCACTAACCTCTGAACTGAGGCACGCTCAAGCCTCAGAATGTATTGGTAAAGAACAATGCGATTTTAATCCAAAAAATTTTCTAAATTAATGTGACAACTGAGGACCAAGTGTGTTTCTCTCCCTACTTAATTTCACACAGTTCATTCTCTATTCCAACTTGAACCTGTAGAGAAACCTGCCTACTGGGCATAAAAAGGTCATCTTTTGGAAGGAGATCTAAAGTGCAGACCCCAAAGCAATGATCAAACAACGATCAGCACGTACATCCCTTCCACTTTAAGTCACAGTACAAATGGGTCATTATCTAATGCCTTGAATCAAGGCTGACATATGTCCTTAACACAGAGAGATTCCTACATTCATTTATTTAACAGGCAGAAATAAAAGTGGTTTAAGAGAATAATAAAACAATATGATCAAAGTGGAGGTGTTGACCCAGATGCTTTGTGAGTACACATTTTTTACAGTTTTGTGATGAAACTTGCTCATTTGCCTTAATTGAGGTAAATGAGCTCATCAAATTGAGGAAAATCTGAGAGATTGTCAGTTGTAGATTTCCCTTGCTGATGTTGCACATTTTTATTTATGTATAGTGTTCTCATTTACTGCTGATCTCCTACTTCATGCTTTTTAAGCAACTGGGCTCAACCATATTGTCAGATAAATCGGGCAGCTACATGAAGCATAGGTCAGTGTTCTGTCTTTTGCTCTCATAACGGACCGAGGTACTGATACTATCATCTAAAGAAGAACTTCAGCGTGGTGGAGAGGGAATGGCATGCTGGCATGGAAGATCTTTGAATAAGATAAATGGATGGCTACTAAATATTTTAGAACTTCACCCTGCTTGGGAATTCACCTTAATGAAGGTCATCTAAAGATGAGGTAGTAAGTAGAGAGAAATGCACCTGAACCTTCAGCTCTATAGGTCCTTAATATATGTTTTTCTCCTCCTTGTTGTTTTTAATATAAATTACCAAAGTTAACTTACTGATGGGAAAGTAGGAGGGAGCTTTATATTATCTAGATTGACAGTGTGAGTGGGATGATCAGAGGGAGTTCATCTATTCCTTCCAATAACTTCTGGCTAGGGCAGGGCATAACTTTCAGAGATGTGTCAGTCTACGTGCAAATATTTCAGATTTCTTTTGTCTGCATAAATCTTCTCTCAACCTATAGCAATTGTGTGTGGGGTGAGAGGAAATTGGCCCAAAGCAAACCCACGACACTTCTAAAACTTTATAGACTCTTTGAAGAAATCAGTATGAGTTGAGGAGTCACATGCATAGCCACTTAAACCTGTGAATTATGATGGGAGAAATTTCTATTAAACTTTATGGTGGGTAGATAAAGGCTTGTAAGATTTTCAATTAACCTGAAGGATTAAAGCATTAAAGCTGTTTTTCCTGCTTTGTGAAAGGTGAAGAAATGGTAACCTGTTCATTACACACAGGTCGTATTTAAGCAGGAAAATCATTCTATTTTCTTAATACATTGGGAATGGAATTAATAGTTACTTGTGGGGTTTTGATAGACTCCCAAATAAAGGCAAGAACATTACTTAACCAGCATCTGCGTGAAGGATACTGGAATAAATAGAAGTATCATGACACTGGAAAATAGATGTACCAAAGCAGTACTTAATCTGGTTGATAGTACATGCAGTATGCATAACAGGTTAATCTGAGACAAAAAGCCCAGAAGGATTAAAAATTTGGATGGTATAGGATGATGGGGCAGGAACAGCCCCATGGTTTTGTTCTGTGTTGTTTTTTTTTTTTTTTTGTGTGTGTGTTTTGTTTGTTTGTTTGTTTGTTTTTTTCTCTTAGTGTATTGCAAGTGAGAAAGAAGCTTCTTCAGGAAGTGGTTCAGAACAGGTGCCCCAAGTGAAAAGAAATCTTCTCCTCAGTTCATAGAAGGAAAACTTTGGTTCTTCTGGACACTGAGTGTTCTGCTTTGATCTGCTGAAGCTGTTTAGGAGACATTTAGCTTAAAGTATTACAGACATCGAAAAGTATAAATGCTTTGCTGCATTGGTGTCAGGTCACAGAATGACTTACAGGTGGAGTGCTAGAGACTGGAGAAAGATTAGAGGAGTGGGCAATACTGGTTGTAAATAAATAAGGAAAGGCTGTGGCCAAAGAAAGTAAGATGTTTATAAACAGAAGAAGGATGTTATTATGTAGGAGAGTGTGCACGCTTATGGCTATGGCTGTGTATGAGTTTGTTGTACTAGGAGAGAATAAAATAGAATATGAAGCGTAACTCAATCAGATTAAAAAGTTGAAAAGAAATAATGACACAAGAGAACAGTATATAACTTAATACTTTTTTTTTTTTTAATATTGGCAATATGCTCTGGGGGAAACAAATATGAAAACCAGAGTTAAATAGGGTGTTGAAGATGTGTAATAAATATATAAGGCACATGGAGTGGGTTAGGAAGAATGTAAGCCAGAAATTGTTTTGTATTATTCTACAAATTCTGAGAGGAGCAAGGGAAGACTTTCTCATATTTTCAAATGGTTTTGTCTCTGTCCCTTCCTCTTCACACCTCACTGCACTGTTTGATAACACCCTCTAGATGGTGATGGGGGATCCCAGCACGCTGAGTTTCTCCTGACTCCAGGAGTTAGGATAGATATGTGGTGGGGGTTTGGTTTTTATTTTTTAAATATATATATATAAAGTTATTTTTGACAAAGTGTTGGCATAATTGTAGGTGGTGTTTGAACCAATGTAGATTTAAACACTTAGATGATGAAATCAAATACAGTCATGAAGAAAATGATCTGTTATCCTTTGCTTAAAACATTGCGTAGATACTGTAGCCTTTTATTTCATTAGGAGTTATGAGCATACAGCAGCGTATTTCTAGGGAACCCATTTCTGGTAGGGATTATGTAAGTTTTCACTTGGCTTTTCTTTGGGTTGCATGCCTGTGTTTCTCAACAGCAGGACACTGTTTCAGAGCTCCGCAGTTTCCTTTTCTTAGCACAGCTGAGAGCCACTACCTCTGCTTTCTGGTAAAGTGAAATGAATGCAGTCTTTACACCAGAGAGTGTTGGAATTTCTTTGATTTGCAAGTAGTTGCAGCTGCTCTGTTTGGAAAAACTAAACAACCCATTACCCCCACATACCTGCTAGAAGAAATAGAGTGCTGTTTCAAGAGTATTTTTGGCTTGTCACACGTAAGACTGTGTTACTTATTGTAAGTAACAGCATGTTACTGTTTGTTTGGGTGGGTTTTTTGTCCCTTTTCTCTATGTTTTATTTGAAAACAGAAATCTTATGTTATTTTTAAAAATACTGAAAGAATTGAGTAGTCATCCTTCCTCTTGAAAATACCAAGGTAGTTTAAAACATCTTGCTGGATGAAAAGCAAGAGGCATTATCTCTTTAATCATTTTTGCATGCTGGAACATGTTGTTTTCCTTTCTGTGGAGTAAATTAAATACAGTGTTGTTACAATAGGCTTAATGTTAACCATGTATTAGAGGAAATAGTGTCAACTAAAAGAGATGGAAACCTGATTATTGTATCATTTTTCCAGTATTGTCATAGGACGGTGCAGTGATGCTGTGATCCTTTTATCTCTGTGACCTTTCCTTGGGCTTCACTGGGAAACCCCGACTGGACACAGCACTCCAGGTGTGGCCTTACTAGTACTGAGCAGAGGGGAAGGATCACCTCCCTGCCCTGCTAGCGGTGATCTTCCTAACGCTGCCCAGGTTGCTGTTGGCCTTTTGTCACCTGTGAATGGCTCACAGTTAGCTTGTTTTCCATCTGGACCATCAGGTCCTTTTCTACAAAATTGCTTCCCTTCTAGGCCCCAGCATACACCAGTGCTAGAGGTTGTTACTCCCCAGGAGCAGGATTCTGCTCTGCGTTGAATTTGATGAGGTTCCTGTCAGCCCATTTTCCCAGTCTGTAGAGGTCCCTCTGACTGGCAGCCTGTCCATCTGGTTTATCAGCAATGCATCCCAGTTTTGTATTGTCTGTCTAGGTCTAGGGCATGAATGAAGATGCTGAAACAGTATTGGACCCCATATTGGCCCCTGGGGCACACTGCTGGTGACCAGTCTCCAGATGGACTGTTTGCAGCTGATAACAGTCTTCTGAGGCTGACACTTCAGCCAGTGCTCTTTCCACCTCACTGTTCACTTATCTAGTCTGTACTTTGCCAGTTTGTTGATGAAGATGTCATGGGAGACACTGCCAAAATCCCTACCAAAGTCAGGACCAACATGCCCACTGCTCTCCTCTCATCTGCCAAGCCAAAAACCAAGCCAAAAATCTCCTTGTAGAAGGCTAGCAGGTGTATTAGACATGGCTTCCCCTTCACAAATCCGTGCTGAAGGCTCCTAATCACCTTCACATGTTTTGAAAGTTATTTCCAGGATTAATTGCTCCAACACCTCCCCAGGGATTGAGGTGAGCCTGACTGGCTTGTAGTTCCCCAGATCCTCCTTCTTGACCTTCCTGAAGATAGGACTGACATGTTTTCTCCCATCTCTGTTTTCTGCTAAACTTATCTAGGTAAGACCTTTAGACTGCAGTTGCTTTTTCTTGATGTAACTTGCTTGTTATTTTTGTAATAACACTTTTAATTTAGACACTGCAAATAAAATAATAATGTTTGCTCATTTTAACTTTATTAAATGTTGATCAAATCTTCATTTTAGATTTTGAAGCAGGTTAAATTTGTACCAAATATAAATAAGGTCATATGCTTAAAGAATTGTAATATATTTTGTTAATTTTTTTCCTCACTTCTACTTCATTAGCCCAGGTTAATTGAGAGTGGGAACTCTATTCCAGACTGCCATCTTTAGAGAGTAATCAGTTTTCCTGAGAGCATCACTTGGAGATTGTTAGGGAGGACACTTGTAGAGGCCTTCCTTTGATGCACACAAGAAATCATTTATGCGAGCTAGCAGCTCCTTAATACTTATTAGTCTGAAGCTTCGTTCTGGTTGTGGGAGGGAGAGCTTGAAGTTTGGTGGGAGCAAACCAGGACATCAGTCAAGCTGAATTGATTTAAATAATGATTAAAAGTGGATTCTTTAAAGTAGTAGAGTAGGTTTTGCACATTATATGTTGTTTTTCTTGAAAATGCTTTATTCTTACCAGCTGGCAAAAAGTAAAATAAATTGTTTGGTAAATAGGGTTAGTCCTTTATGCTACAGTAAACATTGATTTTTGCATGCTTAAGCAGTTATACAGCTTAACATAAATATAGCTGGTTTCTTAATATTTGCATGTTCTTATTTCATAAAATAATATTTGATACATATCCTGCTTACCAGCTGAAATTATTGATTTTGATTTGGAACATGTACAGTTGCATTTACATGGAAATTCGAATTCAATTAAAAATACAGAAACCAAATATGCACTTTTCCCCAAAAACATATTCCACTTTTAAAACTGGTAGAATAGACTAAACAAAGGCAGTATCTTTGTTAAATGAAGCAGAATGTTTCTGGATATCGTGTTCTTCTAATTTTTATAATTAATGAGTATCATCTTGAGAAGGAAAGGTGCAGGTGGTTTTGGTCTGACATGACATTATGATTGTCTTCTGGAAAAGTTAATGCATGAAATATGATTTATGAAGTGGCTAAAAGGTGTTTATATTATTTTCCATGTTTTTTGGAATTATTTTGATCTATGGTTTATTGCAATAATTAAGTATTCCCAGATGTTAGCAGGTGCTTGTTTTACTATGCAGGTAGATAGTGTTCCCCAGCTTTGTTCTTTTTACTACTTTGTTTTATTGATGGATATAAGTATTGAGTATAGAATATTTTTTTTTCTATCTTACTAATTTTGACAGAGGAAAAAATATGAGGAAACTTTCCATGGACTATCTGTTTTTTAGTTTTTCTCCTTTCTTGTGGGTTGTATGAGAGGAGGACTGTGTATGTATGTATGTGCAGAGCTTAGATTATAGTTCAGGTTTCAACCCAGACTTTGATTCGGGTTTCCTCCATTCCAATAATAATAATAATTTGCTCTAATTGAAGGGAGGAATATAACTGTCTTAGCATGCCTCAGACAGATTCAGAAAAATTTTTATTTAAATTTGTCCTTGTCTGCTGTTCTCAAGTAAGGAGACACCTTTGTATTATTTGGGTGTCAGATGCCTGGGCCATCAGGTCTCTTCTTCAGGTCTCAGGGGCTCCTTTCCCACCCTGCCTGGACAGATGGTGGCAAAAAGACTGCAGGATCATCTTTTCCCATTACATCAGGAGAAAACACAGACTACCTCAGACTTCATAGCATCTGAAATTCAGACCAGTGCTGTAGATCTGTTTCCTGGGACACATTGCGTGCAGTAAACCTCAAGATGATCCAGCTGTCAGGAAGAATCAATAATGACTGAAACAAATGGTTGCTGTGACTGTTGCAACATGATTGCTTTTAGTACTGTTTTACTGCCTTATTTTGATGATGAATTAGGCCTAGGATGTTTAGGGGTAAATAAAGAATAATGGAATAAAGTGTGAGTGTATGACTCTGTAAATCTACCTCAGAATATGCAGTGTCTGAAAGGTTAATATAATATGTAATAGTTGATAGAAGTGCTGGCAGCTCACATATTAAAGTGGTTTCTAAGAGGTAGCTGCAAACTTACTTATCTTTTGAACCAAAAAATCTGATTTCTTTATTTTGATCACTTTAAGGTGATTAAAATTAAGGTATTTGAAGAGGCAAAATCTGTGCTATTTGAGTTTTGTTGTGGGAGTCCTGTAACCTTTAAATCAATTTAATAGCAGTATCCAACTCTGTTTGCAAAAGCAGCATATATATTGCATGCTTAAGTCTGGTTCATCAGGGATACCTTAAATCACAGGGATTTCCAGCTTTTTTATTTTTTTTTTTTTTTTTTTTTGTTGTTTTTTTTTTTTTCTTTTTTTGGGACGTGTGGTGGTGCCCACGGCATCTTCCAGCTATTAGCAAAGCTGTTACATATGTACAGGTGGAACTTTGTTACCTTGGCAGTATTTCTCGCCTGCTCTGAAGTAGCTTGCTGGGTTTTGAAAATACTGTCTTCTAATGGGTACACTGAACATTTCAACTCCGGTGTTAAAAGAAAAAAATTATCTTCCACCTTTGTTATTTAGTGCTTTCACTCAGAATTGAATGAAACATCCAGTAAAGGATTAGTTGTTAGAGAAGGGAAGACGATGCTACAGTTACTAAGCTTCCAAAATGTGTCTGAAGGCACATCCCTTACCCAAGCCTGTGAAGTGTATTTTTTTTTTTTTAATGGAGAGTTTTGTCAAAGATTTTTTTTTTTTGGTCAGAAAAAAAACCCATTTTTCCCCAAACCAGTAGCATGGTTATCCTTTCAATATTACTTCTCAGTGACTCTGCAAACTGGTATGTTCCTACACACACGATGCACACAATTTCATGCCTGCATGCATTTGAATGATGGAGATCCTGAAGGGAATGAGGACTTACTTTGGGAAGTGATTCTTAGAAGTTTCTGGACACATGGCTTACAACATTATGTGGGACCTGTTTATTTTGCTTCCTCTATGAGCAGAGAGCCTTTGGCTTTGCTGAGTACTTTCGTTAAGCTGCTGATAGATATGCTTTAAAACAGATACGGTTTGTACGGACATCTGACACGCAAGAACTCAGCTGATTAAATGAACAGACGCTCTTCAGATGGAGAAAGACTATTCTAAACTCTGCTCTGGCTCTTTTCAACAAGTGAGTGAAAGAGGAAATGAACATTTTTACTGAACAAGTAGTTGGCTTTTAATGTAAATTGTTATTATTCTGCAATACTACTGGTACTTCATCATCTTTCAGTAGGTTTTTTGGGGGCCAGATCTCTTCAGTCGCTGTAGTGCTGCTTAAGTCAATGTGGCTGCTCTGCACAGTTCTTTTACACAAATAAATGAGAAGATGCAAGAGGAGAAGATGTGTGTGACTGTTTTGTCAAACAAAGACTGATCCCCTTCATTTCTTTCCCTCCTCTTGTCCTTATTGTAAAATTTACTTAAAGAATTGGCAAAAGAAGGCTTTTCATCAAACTTTAAACTATTAAATTGTTTTGCAGTTTTTACATGAATTCACTAGGCATAGATAAAAAAAATATATGTATGTCACTTTAGGCAAAAAAATTGTAGGAAAATTATTTTTTCTTTCTAAAGAGAAAATCCCTATGCAACTTTAGAATCATTCCACAAAGAGGCAGGTTTCATATAGGAGTGTCCATTGCTCCACAGAGTCTGCCTTTGAAAGGGGAAATGGATTAGGAGATCTGTTAAAAGTCTGTTTCACATTAGGTTGCTGTAGTCGTGGATTGATATTCCATGGCAGGTGAAAACAACTTTTCCCATTTTCTGCAAGCTCTATTTTAGGTACTTTGAGTAGGGACAATTATTTTGCAAGTTGGTATCATCCTAATGCACAGAGGAAAATGAGTTTCAGTTATACTTAAAATTTTAAGAAAATCTATTTAAGGTTAAAATCAGTGGATTGTTCCTCCCCCCTCACCCTTTGCTATTGACATGGAACTCTTGCTTTGCAGACAAATCATATGGTTTAAGTTGTTGCGCAACACTGCATTTGAGGATGGGAATGATTATTAATTTTCACTGGGTTATGCACATGCCTACAGCTCCAGAAAAGGACTCAATGAAGTGTGATGGATCAGACAGCACTTGGCTAGCTTCAAGTTTGTCTTTGAGCTCGTTTTCCAGTAGAATCAAGCAAAAGTTGACTGTATTTTAATTACTGGACTTTCAATTAGAAGGACTGAGATGACAGGACTTTGGGCTAAGTTAAGTTCTTTGGGGTTTCATAAACTTTACAAATTGTACTGCTCAAAGCCTCATTTTACTTGAGTACATAGTTAGCTTCATTTTTAAACTGTGTTGGTAACCTCTGGAAACACAGGTGAATGCCTTGTGCATTGAGATGCTGAGCAGAGCTGAGAGCATTTATGATTTTAATGGAAAGAGTGAAAAACAGGTAGAGTCTAAGCTTGGTGCCAAGACAGACTTGGCAGGGGAAGAAGGGAATGGTTTATTATCAAATGGAAATTCAGGAAGACTTGAGACCCTGTGTGACCTGTGAACAAATGTCCCAGCATTACATACGTAATTAAGATTTTAGTCATCAGAACAGTGATGGCCTGTGTCATAAGGTATAAAATTTTACCATCTCTTCTATACAGTAGTTTGTATAACAGCTGTCGTTGCTTGTGAGTCACAAGTGGTAATCTTAAGATCGTATCAGAAAAATTTTTATGCTATACACTTAATATTGAGTTTGATATACAGTATACCAAAAATGTTTTACAGAAAAGAAGTTTATTTACTAACAGTTTAGAAGGTTTTACATTTTTATTGTAGGTAGTTTTCATTTCCCTCATCTGTAAATCTACTCTTTAGTTATTTCATTGCTGTATATAGTCAAGAAAGGAAGATATTTCAATACACATAAGAAGCCTGTAAGAATTACTTGCCATAAAATTCAGTACCTAAACAAAATGCACCTAAGATTTAGTACCTTGAAACTTTACAGGAAATAAAAAACATGTGCTCTGCAGTGGATGAAAGCTGATAATCCACCTTTTCCCCTATGAAAAATATGGGATTTTTAAAACAGATTCATGATTTACAGCAGGATCGTGATTATAATATTATGGTGTCTGTCTTGCTCCTAAAGTCAGAATAATTCTGGAAGAGGAAAGCCTTCTACAGTTATTAAAAAAAACCTGAAAAAACAAAAACAAACCAAAAAGAAGGAGGAGTGTCTGTCTGATGAGGATATTTAAATAATATGATTAATTTATTTTGCCTGTGTGGGATGAAGTTTATTTGAAGTAGTTTGAATATCTAGGAGGATTTGGAAGTATCATAGGTTTAATTGGTTTCCAGGAGTCATAGCCTACATACTTTGTAGGATAAAGAAGTTCCAGAAAGATGGATAAATAGGACTTTCAAAAACTCATGTTACACAAAGCACATAATAGATCTCACCTGAAATTACCTACAGGAGAAGTCACACATGCCCTTTTGATAGGTATTTGAGTGGGAAATTAGTTTAAAAATATGAAGTGTTGTCAGTTCTTGTATTTTCTCTTCCGCTAAGCATTATAGTAGGTTTCTTGGATGGCTTATTTGTTGTCATTTTAGCCAGTTGAATATTAGTAAAGTTTAAAAAGTATAAAACTCTAGGGGTTATTCAGAGTAGGATTTACTGTCTAGAATCTATTCATCCAACCTGATTATGCCCTGATTTCTGTTCAGTGTTTCCTTTGACTGATTAGATGTTGCATACCTGTGAGTAACCTCTGTCTAGGGACAGAAGTGGAAGTGAAGCCTGATGAGACTGTGCCTCAGGACTACAAAACTGCCATGAGGTCTGTAAGGGCAGGGAGAAAGAGAGATGTGATTTTTACTTCTTACTTTAGGTGGAGAGCTTCATCAGGCTGTCAGGTCTCTGGAGACAGTACATCTCCAGTGTGCTAAGGCTGTGGTTAGCATGCCGTGCTCAACGCCCCATTCTTTCTTTACAAGGAAGTTGTTGTATTTCATTTTTCCATACAGTGTCTCCACGGTGTTTTCTGTTGTGCTGTCTTGTGGGACTGGGTGACACCTTGCTGCTCATATGTTTGACTATCAGTGATTTCTACATTCTGCTTTGTTGTTTGGTTTGGGGTTTTTTTTGGTTATTTTTGTTTGGTTGGTTGTTTTTCTGTTGTCCCAAGTTAAATATACACTTTGTTTTCAGGACTACTCCAAAAACATCCCCTTTGGAGACCTATTCTTGAGTCTTTAATTTGCTAGAAGCAGAGCACAGAATTGCAAAATGGTTTAGGTTGGATGGGACCTTAAAGATCGACTAGTTCTCTGGGCAGCCTGTTCCAGTGTCTCACCACCCTCACAGTAAAAGATTTCTTCCAAATATCTAATCTAAGCCTACCCCTTTCCAGTTTAAAGCCAATACCCCTTGTCCTCCTATCACTAGATGCCCTTGTGAAAAATCCCTCTCCACCTTTCTTGCAGGCCCCCTTTAGGTACTCAGAGCCTTCTCTTCTCCAGGCTGAAGAGCCCCAACTCTCTCAGCCTGTCTTTTTTTAGGAGAGGTGCTCCAGCCCTTGGATCATTTCTGTGGCCCTGCTCTGGACTTGGCTCAATAGGTCCATGTCTTTCTTGTGTCAAGGGCCCCAGAGCTGAACACAGCAACACAAGATGCATTTTTCTGGTTGGAGTAGACTTGCCACTAAGAAGAATTGAGCTCAAATTAAAGATTTTTTAGAGAGGGAAGAGATTTTTTTGTTTGTTTGTTTGCATGCTTGTTTTATTGCACTTCTTGCCTGAGCATATTGGGAACCTGCCTGATGAAGATGGATGTGCTAGAACCTCAGAATGATGGAATGGTATAAGAAAGAAGAATGTGACCTGAGGAATTTGCTTTAGCAGTAAAGAAGTAATCTGCTTCCCAAGTGACTGCTTTTCTATCATTGGTACATGGAATTTAAAAAGAGACTATTCTACTTCACAGAACTGATGGAGGGAAGGAGGAAAAGGGATTGTCTTCTATTCTGAACATTTCTGTGATGGATTCCCTTCATCTTATATTTGTGTTTCTGATGGAAAGATCAATGGTAAGTCTACGAGGAGAAGGGACAAAAGCATGTTGGAACGCATACTGGAAGTGCTTTTGATGGGGTGATGACCTCATTTTTAGTTTCCACTTAGCTGGCTTCTTTCAAGGAACGGTTACGTGTGCTAACATATATGTATTTGATCATCAAGTCTGTCTTGGAGCTTTCTGTCCTGCAAAATGCATTAAATAAGTCACACGGGATTTTGCATGATCGGCGTTTTAAAATTTCTTCTGTGTTTGGTTTGTTTATTGAAGAAAAAAAAAGATTAAAAAAAGTTGATTTCAAGCTGCTTTATAAGAGGGCCAGGCTGTTTCATTTCACAATTAAACTTAGTTTTCCTGCTGTCCTGTTCTTTCTGTAATTATGGCTCTAAGATGCCCTTTGCAGACTTATTCTTTTCTTTTGTGACAGTGTGGGTCTACTTGAACAGCCTTTTTCAGGGAAACAAATCCAGTATCCTATTCTTTATCTTGCCTCCACCTTCTCTACCCTTACTGGTGAAACACTGTATTAGTATTTTTGCTCCTAGTGTAGTAGATTCTGTGATTATGTAGAAGTGCACCCTGAAACGTTCTCTTCACTGGGAGAACCACTCTGTGCTGTGCAATGCAATAAGAAGCTTTCCACTTTAGGAATTGCATTGTTAGGTTTTTCAGTTGTTCTACTTAAAATGTTTTCTTCAGGTGACTTTATATGTACTTTAAACGCGTAAAAACAAAATGCATTGGCACATACCGTGTATCTGACGTCTTGCGTGACTTTTCCATGGTTGTGAGCATTTTTCAATAAGAGGTAGCTGTTACTCAAGTGACATATTGTTAAAAAAAAGTTTTTGCTAAATGCCACAGAGTAGATAGAAGAAAAACAACTTTTTTCCTCTTCTTCTTCCAGTATTCACCTGTATTACCACCTTCTTTTACCCTGAAATAAAACACTATTGACAGTGAAGCATCATTTCTGAATCACTGAGGTGTGAGCATCAGATATAACAAGTTAAGAGCCATTGCTGTTCATATTTTATAGTAATGGACAAAAGTAAAAACTTTTATTTTCAAGTCCTTCAAGCAATAAAGTCACAGGCATCATACAGTTTCATGTTGTGCTTAATCTTAATCTCACTTTTGTCAGGAGTGTAGCCAAGATGAAATGTAAGTAAAGAAAAACACTGGGATATGAGGAGGAGATGACCTTCCCAAAGTTATTGTATGTTTCAGTAATATCAGTTGAAATATTGAATCTTGAATATGGTATTCAGTTTCAGTCCCCTTATTCTCTAAAAAGAGAGATCGAACAGAAAGTAGTAGAAGTTACTCAAGAGCCCAAGTGATAGAAATGGTGACTTCTGTATGAAGGAATACTAAAATAAATAAATAAATAAATATATATATATATATAAATTAAAAAATCACAATACTTAAAACTGCAGTTTGAAGAATGGAGTAAAACCAGTATCTTGTCAGCTCACTGTGGTTTCCATAGATGTTTCTGATGTCATTTCCTAATTTCAGTGGGAGTTTTTACCTAGATCACCTAGAAATCTTAAACATGAGTAGGATGAAATTATGAAGGGAAAAGCCTAATCCAAATGAATTTTTCTGCCTATTCTATGCCATGAAACAAGATGAATGGACTAATTGAAATACAACCATGATCAGTTTTAAGTAAATCAGGTAACATTGTTCCAACACACAACTAGCAGGTGGTGTCTCTTTGAACAGCCACTGCAGTTTGTCTACCATCATATTTCTTGCTATACAAAAATTTACTGAGAAATTTTGTTGTAGTAGAAAAGGAACATTGTTGTGTTGTGTTTTGTTTACTGATAGTACACAGCTAACTGGCTGCCAGTGAGCACTCAAACTTTGTTTTTTAAAATTGCTGTGAATATTTGTGCTTTTGCCAGTTAATCCAAGAGTAGGAATGCCAATGAGGGGAATAAAATATGGAAAATAATGCTGTGTTTTATATAGCAACTGCCATAATCTAGAATGTTAAAGCACTTACTAAATAGATGCGGAGATGGATAAAATATGACAGTGCCTATAAGCAAATACATCACCTGCTAAGCTTCCAGCAATATAACTGGCATAAAGCCATAAGCACAATTAAAGCTGCTACTAAAAGAAAGACTTGGCTAGACCTCTAAGGAATAAGCCCCTATTATGTGTTTCATTAGAAAATTTGTGATAATGATCATAGAAATTATAACAAACCAAAACAAGACTGGAAAGACCTTAAGATACTGACTAGTCTATTCTTTAGCCCCCGTAGCAGGCTGAATTTTACACCTGTTTCTTTTAGCACAGCTGTTTAGAAATCTGCATGAAATGATAAAACTACAGTGGGGTGTGCACAAGCCCTCTCTTACAATATGTCACGGAATTTGTAGAAAGACTTCTCCTTATAGCTGAAATACAGATTTTTCTAACTTTGGTTTTGGTAGTTGAATTGCTACGTGTCCTAGCCAGGGTACAACAGAGACAAGTTTATTCCATAGAGAAGACAACTTTCTGTCGGATCTGATGATGATGGATGGGCTATTAATTTGTTTCTTCTTTAGGCTAAATAGTCCTAGTATATTTTGTCTTTCTACACAATTCCTTCTTTGAGACTTGTGGTAATTTCTCTTGCTGTCATTGGTCTCTTAAAATTGCTTCACAATTTTTATAAATGTTATGCCAAAAATTTGACTCATTTGTCCCTTCCTGCTAAACAGTAGGACCAGGAGTGCTTCCTATTTTATGTAGTATATATTCCTGTTTATATTCCTGTGCAGTGGCTTTTTGGTTGTTTTTTTAAATCACATTTTGAACTTATGTTGGACTCATGGTCTATTACAACCCTTGGTTCTCCTCTGAAGAAGCTGCTATCTAGCAGCGTATTTGCTGTGCTGCAGGTACTCAGCTGACTTTGCCAAAATACGGGAACTTGCACTTACCCCTGACAAATCCTTCTGCTATTTTTCTGACCAATTCTCCAGTCTGACAGAATAGTTTCAAGTTCCAGCCCTGTTATCAGCATACCTGCAGTATTGGCTCTTGATTGGCAGATTCAAGCCCATTGTCCTCTGCCCAGTTATGTATGTTGCTAATGAAAACATTCCCTGAAATTAGACCAAGTTCAGATACTTGCAAAAACCCACTCAGTACACCTTCTTGGTTTTGATAGTGAGATATTAACAATTTTTTGGGGTCATGGGATCAACAAATTTTGCCTCCATTCACTAGTAATTTCCTGTAGAAAATACCTGCTTATAAGAAAGCATATGTGAGAGAGTTATCTGCCTTTCCTTTGGTAATACAATCTGGAAAGCATAAAAGGGAAATTAGGAATCTCCTGATTTCAGGCATGGGCTATCTTTTCCCCACTGATTCTCATAAAAGTTGAAATTTTGAATGATCTGCTGGTGCATAAGAAAGAAGTAGGACTAGTTGTTTGTATGCTCTAAGTAGGACTCGATTGTTGAGAAATGACCTCACAGCATAGCAAATGAAAGGTGAAGGTGCTTGTTTGCGTGGTAATAGCTGTCAATAGTTGGATGGTGACAGCAGGGTATTCTGTGGCTGTTTTAGTAGCTTAGTTTGATAGTTAGGCCTGTGTTTTGAACTCCTGTAATTAATTACTGTATGCTTGTAACAGTGCAGATCACAGTTGCTAGAGAAGAGGCAAATATGAAAGTATCCTTTGAAATATCAAAAAATAGTCTTTTGTTTCAGAACTTAACATTTCACTTTTTCACTGGTGAATAGTTTGTGTCATGGAATATATATGTATGATTTATTTGACAGTTGTATCTATAGAAAGAAATATGTCAGGGGCTAAATTGTATGTCATGAAGCATTATGTGACATACTGAAAAATACACAGAATTCAATGGGTTTTTTTTTTCTTTTCATTTTATTTTATTTGTGTGTGGAGAGAGAGGGCCAAACACAGCAGCATGACTATAGCTAGATATAAATTCATCAGTATTCTTACTGTAGTGTTTTACTGGTGATGGCTTGTTTGCCTGTGGAATTGAAACAAACACTGATTAAGATGAATCCAAGTCTGCTGATATTTATGCTAATTGCCTACAGGTTGCTAATAATAAACTTGTGATTTTTGAGTGAAATGTTAGAAGTTAGCATGGCAGTTGTACTGACTGCACTCAATTTGATGCTCGTGGAACTTAAACTGAAGAAAGTGTGGATACCATTAGGATGGAATAATTATTTGAACAATTGAATGCAAGACATTCATACGAAGATGTAATGTTATTTACACAAAATATCTTTGAGTGTACCTGTTATGTCAGCAGGCTGTGTTCTAAAGTTCTCAGATTTGCATTCAGGCCTTAAGGTGCAAATTCCTGCTGCGTGAGATACATCTAGTGCAGGACTCAGGCATCAAAACTGTACATGATTTTGTAGTTATCTTTATAAGGCTTACCTGGCAATGAGTTGGGTGCCACCCTTCTGCAAAGTGGTGAATTTCAGCTTGAAGTGTGAATATGTCATCTTCAGACATACCAAAACATATTTTTTTATCTCAATTTACAGCAAACTTAGAAAAGGGGCAACATAAAGTGCCTCAGATTAAAAGACCAGTGAAATTTAGCTCTTCTTTTTCTGATGAAACATTTTGCTTTACTCACTTTACATGGTATCAAATTTAACATAATAACAGAGAAGTAATTTGAAAGTGTAAGACAGTAGGAGGCCTTTCCCTAGTTTTCTACTTTGTTGTGAGAAGAAGCTTTCTTTAAGAATTTAAGGAGGAAAAGTCTAATTGAGTGCTTTATAGTTATTTTATTTTAAATTCATATAGTGCTAAAGAAGACTGAATGCCCGCAACAGGTCTATGACAGCAGTGATAATTCAGGAAGCTACCTTTCCCATGCTTCTATCTTAATTAAATAGCATCAGCCTGGAAGCAAGAGGTTGTAATGTTTTATTATTTTTTATATTTTCTGTCTCCCTGTACCTAGTATTGGATCTTCTGCTGTAATTATTAACAGATGTGCTGATTGTAACGGTGTATTTTGTACATGACTTTGCAATAGTCTGTGATTGAATGTCCCTTCTCTGGATGTAATTCTTCTTTAACTGATATTGAAATGTTAACATCATGCCTTGATTGCTTTCCTTTCCTTTGAGCGGTGTTTCTTGGTAGCTCCATAGTAATAAGTAAATAGGAACTGAAAAGACAGACTTCAGTTTCATTCAGCTTCAATTCTAGTCTTCACGTCTCTTTGGTAAACTTTGCTATGCAGTAAACTCACTCAACTTTTTTTTTTCCAAATAACGTGTAAAAAAACAAAGTTCATTTTTTGTGGCATTGCTCTTCAGCTTTGCAGAAAATTTAAACATTCTTATCCAGTCTATTGATCCTTATTTATCAACTCTGTGGTGTCAATGAGGGAACTACACACTGAAAGCAGTCAGCAACTGTTTGAGTCAATCTAATTATCCTACTCTGTCTCCCAGCAGATGACAGAGAGAAGAATTGGAAAAGGAGAGTTTTCAGCCCAGATGCCAGTGAATGCATTGGAATGGCAGAAAATTAAATGTCATAAATATCCAGGATGGTAGCTTTAACTTTCAGAATTAAAAAAACTTCATCCTGAGACTTTTCATCCTTGCCTTAGTTACTTGATAGATTTTATGGAAGTATTTCTCAACAAAGTTGAGTTGTTCTGCCATGTCTAAGTAAATGTCAAAGGCAGCACTTGGGACATTCAGGTTTTTATGGTGGGTTGACAGAAAATAATTGTTATTAAAAAGTCCCAAACAACATACACCGATACCCCTTCCCCTGTCCCAAAACCCAAACAACAAAAAAACAATGCCAAACAATTTAGACTGGATGATAAAGTATCTGATAATTTAGGGAATGATTTTCAACCCTTATGTTATTCACTGAAATAATGTTTTAGCCTCATGTGAGTAATTTTTTTTTTTTAAACAGTGTTTGGTATTCAGTCTGGCTTTAGCTAAGAACAGACCCCAAAACAGTCTTAGAAATGTCTGGACTGTCATGTGGTTAGAACAGAGCAGAGTCCTGCAACATCATCCAGCTGAGCACACATCTTGGTGTGGCTGGAGGGTGGTGAGGGTATGTGAACAAGTGGAAATGTTTAGTTGTAATTTACAAATATTAAATTATAACATGCAGGTTTATTTTAGAGGCACAGAATTTAGATGTTTACAATTGTGCACAGAAATCTTTGCTGTTTGATTACTTGTTTTTGACTAAATTGGGAGTTCAAATTTGGGCATTCAGTAGATTTGCAGAAAGTCAGGTTCATCAGACATGATGAGTATCATTTTGTCTACTCAGCCTGAAAAGTAAAGTCCAATATTCATATTTTAATGTTGCCTAGAAAATGAGATGATGCTAGGCCAGATTTTGTTGTATCAAATAACAAGCTGGACGAATTTCCTGTAATTCTTTTGGTTCTTTGAGTATACACAGAGTAGCAGCATGAAAATAATATTTCTAAAAAACCCAGTAAGGTAATAACTACAGAGAAAAATACCCCCAAAATATAATCAAAGTCAATCCCTATGTTGGTTACATGATAGCCTATACTTGGAAAATTGAACCTGTGAACTAGCAGGTACAGAGAATAAAACAAGTCTAAACCATCATTTTTATTTAATAGCTCTGGGCAGTGGTCCCTGGAACTCCAGGAATTTAATATAAAATGTTCATAATGAAAAAATGTTAGCAAACATCATAAATCTGTGGCTGTCTGAGTTAGATGTTGTGTAGATGCTGGTTATGTTTTCCTTTGCTGAGTGGGACCTGATTGCCCTTACCTGCAGCTCATTATAGCAATAGTCTCTTGGTTTTTATGTCTGCAAGGGAGAGGGGTTGTGGCCATGCCTTTAATCTTAAGCTAACTCATTGTGACCTTCCAGGTCCTGTGTAGTTGATTCTGGCGTCAGCAAGTCACTGTCTCCTGCCTTATTGCCCATTTGAGACATCTCTGTTCAATAATGATTTGGTTTCAAAGCATATTATAATGCTTTTAAATTAGACTGTCAGTTTGCTTTCTGTGTGCCCGCTGATGATGGTAAAGATTATAAAGTAGGATTATTTAGCACTAGTATGTGGTATCTGTCACTACAGACCTCACATTTCTTTCTGATTGCCTATGCTGGTGGCACCAGGCATGACAATTTTTCTTTCTAGGTGCTGTATCTTCATATTTCATCTCTAGTCTGCCTTTCACCAATGGCTACTACAGTGGTAGCAACACATGGCGTAGGAGACATCTTTGCTGTTTCATGACATTGGTTAGATTTGTTTTCTTTTTCCTTTACTCCCAAGTTGTCATGGGCTTTTTGTGAGCTCTGCTGAGCTCTTGGACCTTGGTTCTGCAAAACTCTTCAGCAAATGCTCACCACTGTGCCAGGCCAGCACCGGGTGCTTTGGCCTCAGCAAAGCCAAATCATAAGGCTCATGGTGTTCTGTGTCTTTTGTCTAGGTTTTCACTGGTAAATATGATTTAAAAACTCTTATCTTTATTGTCTGCTTTAGATCTCATTATGCATTGTGTTTGTTTGAATCTCAGATGACTCTTAGTTCTCACAACTGATACAGGGGAGACAACCCACCGTGTAATACTCTTTTCCCTGGCTGAACTGGCAGGCTGACACGATTCACTCTACATAATCTGAGGCAAGAGCAGCAGCACAGTTAGCTACAATGTGAAACTTCCTCAAAAGAGGTGCCTAACAAACAGAGTTTTGTAGATGAAAAGTTGACCACGAGCCAGCAGTGTGCCCTTGCAGTCAGGAGGGCCAGTGGTCTCCTGGGATGCCTCAGGAAGAGTGTGGCCAGCAGATCGAGGGAGGTGATGCTGCCCCTCTACTTTGCCCCAGTGAGGCCACATCTGGAGTGCTGTGTCCAGTTTTGGGCTTCTCAGTACAAGAACAACAAGCAGAGGAGTCCAATGGAGGGCCACAAAGATGATGAGAAGTCTGGAGCATCTTTGTTACGAGGAGAGACTGTGGGACCTGGGCCTGTTTAATCTGGAGAAGAGAAGACTGAGAGGGGATCTCATCAATGCATATACATATCTCAAAAGTGGTGCCAAGGGGATGTTGCCAGACTCTTTTTGGTGGTGCCCCGTGACAGGATGAGGAGTAATGACCATAAACTAAAACATAAGAAGTTCCACCTCAAAATGAAGAAGAACTTTATGCTGAGCGTGGCAGAGCACTGGAACAGGCTGCCCAAGGAAGCTGTGGAGTCTCCCTCTCTGGAGACATTCAAAACCCACCTGAACGCATTCCTATATAACCTGCTCTAGGTGACCCTGCCTTGGCAGAGGTGTTGGACTAGGTGATCTCCAGAGGTCCCTTCCAACCCTAACTATTCTGTGATTCGGTAATATAATTTCCTTATTGAAGTAAATGCTGTCTTTGGTTCTTGTAATCACAGTGACCAGAGGTGAAATCCTATTTAGAAGAAGACAATTTGTGAGTGCTGTGTTGGATTGCAGGCCAACCCTGCTGTAGACCAGGTACAGTAGCAATAGTCTGTCCCATGCCACTTCACCCAGTTTATTGCTTTCTTCTTTCATATCCCTGTTTGCCTCAGTAATGCTTCATTTATATACCTTCCCGTCTTCCGTAAATGTCTTCTGCCTCTCCAGTTGATCATTCCTGATCATGCTAAATACAAAATTGTAATTACAATGTCATTGAAGTTTGAGCCACAATACAGACAGACTCTCTAGTTCTTGCTCAAGGAGTGTAGGTTTGAGCCTTAAAGATCTGCATATTCAGGTAGAAGGTTGTTTCAATGGTAATAACTCAGTGTTTCTGAACTATTCAGCATGATTCCTAAAAGGCAGTTTTGGCAAGCTGCTTTCAGAACGTTTTGATTCTATTCACAGTAGCCATTATACATGCTAAAATGTTGATAAAATGATATTGCAAACAACAAAAAAATTCTGAACATGGAGGAAAATGGCAATATAATCAAAACAATTTAGAAAAAAAACCCACCAAGATATTCAAGTACAGTGCTTTTGACTTGGGAGGTGCCGGACTAATGGGTATAAATAATGCAATACTTCTCCCATGAGGGTATTGCAGAGCTTAATTGGTTAATGGCTGAAAAGCACTTTGAAATCCTATGTAGAGATATGGTTTGGAAGAGCAGAGTGCTGCTTAATGAAAGTCTAAATGCTGCTGCATAACACTGTTCTGGATATATGTCAGTGTGTCCGATTGGTGTCAATGGTGATTGAATCCATGATTCACATTGTTGGACATATTTAACATTTGGCAAAGTGACTATGGCTATGTTTTGGTAAAGCATCATACATTATTACTTTGCTTTATTTGCTAATAGGACCATCTTTTTTTTAATGAAAATTTTAGATTACTTTTTAATATATGATGATGCTTTGCATGCTTTTCAGATTTGTTTACAGTAAAAATTAGTGATGTCCCTTTAAAAACTAACCCTTCAAAGATATTATATAGTGTTATATAAAATTATAGTATGCCTGGCCCTAAAGCATACTTATATTAAAATGATGTGAAAATTTATGAATAAATAGAAAACATGGAGTCTGATGGAAACTTTTTTTGCAAGTTCCTCCAATGAAGAAATGATACTTGGAAACTCAGAGAACTTATTTAGATCTTTAATTTGTTTAGGGAGTATAGATTTTAACATCTGATTTGACAGAGTGGTCACAGTTTTGTCTGTTTTTCTTCACTGTGATTTGTGAGGAACCCTCAAGGAGAGTGTATGTGTTTGGTTTTGTGTATCTTTCTCTTTGTTGGTTTTGGTTTATTTGATTTATTGCAATTGGGGCTTTTTTCATTTGTTTATGTGAATTTTCAAGAATTAAGTGGCTTCTGTCATGCCACCTTTTAGCTAGCATATTACATCGTAAGCAATTTATTTGCAAAGAACATCACCAGAAGAAATGTCGAACAAATCAAGACTTGAAAACATGAATTCTAGACTTAGAGCACCTCATAGTCCCTTTCAGAAGTTAGTACCTGTTATTACTAATTCTGAGTCTGATGAATTTTTATATTTAAATATTCCCATTCGTTAACTTACTGTTTTCTTCCAAAGCTTATGGGTATGGACAAGCAAATAAAAGTGATTTTTATTTTTTTTCCTTCCCCTTTTCTCTTTTAAGGGCTTAGTTTGTACTTCCCTAACTTGGCATCTTATTGCTAGGCTCTTTGTGTGGCTGCCAAAGTTTATTGCATAATTTTCTTGACAAATGGCTTAGTCATTAATATTTCAGCCCTGTTCCTACCAACCTCAGAGAAGTGATATGCCCCAGGCAGGTAAATGTAGTTCCTTCCTTAGAAGCCTTCTAATCTTTTCCTTAAATGCTTTATCAGAGCCCATAACAGATAAATGAAGATGGTGCAGTTCAAACTAGGGATGACTTATTTGTATACACATGACCATACATTTTCTAACTGGGAGGTCTTAGACTGCAGTGGAGTTTCCGCTGCAAACATCTGCATATTCTATTCTTTATCCATACTGAAATCTGTGAGACTTATTGATTCTGAAGTAAAATCCGTAGAGATATTTGTTTCTGTCTGTCTTTTTTTATTTGGTTGTTGAAATATGCATAGTCCTGATAAAGGCTCTGTCTGTTCACACTTTCATTATTTCTATAACAGAGACATACCAAGGAATGATAGTCAAGCTGAGTTTGAGTTGAGATCAAGTTCACATCACAGGTAGCTCTGAGGTGTGGAACTCTGGTGATATTCTGGCTCAAGAGCATGGCAAATTTGTGAAATTGATCTCTTTAAAGGTTGGTGTGACAGAAAATTGATGTGACAGAAAACTTACAAAACTGCTGCTATTTAGGGTTGAAACATCGTAAAAAAGGTTTGTTCAATTTAAATATTGATTGCATAAATATTACAACCATGAAATAACTCCCTGATCTAAAATATTAATTATATTTTTTATTTCATAATAATACTTATATTATTCTTTTAAACTACATTATGTTGGCTAAGGTATTACTAAGGAAGGCATCTGGAGATCTGTGGTAAGTCATGGATTTCCCTAGTTCTCCTGAAGAATGGAAGGAGAATCATTACTACAGGGAAACAGCAGGTAAAGCTGAAGACTTTTTCTTGTTTGTGGATGAACTGAGTGCTTCATGTTAGTTGCCTCCTCTGGCATGACCTGTGTAAATCATTCTGTTTTCTTACTATTGGGAGGACTGTGTTTGTTTCTGAGGTGTCCGGAACTTGGGTTGTTGGGCATGTTGAATATTTTGCAGCTGAAGGTAAAATGTAGCCCACTGGGTAGCATGTGTGTTGTATCTGGCTGTGCAAAATGTTGCTGAGTTTCTTTCTGCCATTTCCATGGAGAAGGCAGGCAGTCATTATTTGGTTGGTGAATGACACCTTCTGAGTTGAAGGATATCTTCTTTGTCTAACACAGGCACCTCCAAAGGGCTGGGTTGCTGTTGCCATTGCTGGGGGGGATCCAGCCCTTCTGATGGCTGTGGTTAAGTGGTTGAGCCATTCTGCCTGAAACTGTAGAACTAAAGCATATACTTGTAGCTTTATACTTTTCTGCAGTGTACTGCAGTGTGCCGTGTCACCCCACAGGGATCACTGATGTGTGGTAACACACCCAGAGGTGACTTTCTCTATGTGAGAAGCAGGGCTGAAGTTCAGGAGGTTCTGCTGTTTCAGTGATGCAGTGTGCACCACATGTATGGCCCCCTGATATGGTTTGGAGCTGGCTCCCTGCCAAGTCCCCAAACCCCACCACAAGAAGTTCCCTCCCCCCCCACCCCAAACCAAGGGAGAAGAGGGGAAAAAGTAAAAAAAAACCAAGAGAACCGAAACGAGAGACAGCTAAAGCAATATATATATA
>JAWWLV010000088.1:66652052-66668702 GCA_035041135.1 Platyrinchus mystaceus | reverse complement strand
TAGGGAATATTGGGTAAATCTGGGCATTTCCTTGGCTACAAACTGGTCACCAAGGAAGGCCCAGACCAAACTACCACCCCCCCCCCAGACTGTGGAGTTTTTGTTTTATGGTGTAGTATTTTGCATTACCGTAATAGAAATCATTAAGGCTTAAAATTAATTACTTAAACTTCATTGGCTATCCTTTGCACTGTTACCAAGTCTACACGTGTCCCATTCTTGGTATTTAATAACTGACTTCATAAAAGTTATTACTCCCTCCTCCTGTTAAGGCAGGATAAGGTCTCTGTTGTTCAATTATGCCCAAATAGTGTAGTTAATCAATGAAAACTGAGTACACCACTACACATAAATACGGCTAATATTTAATTTCTAAACAAATTTATTTGTACTCAGACGAAATTCTGTAGGAGTAAAATTCTTGTTGGAATATACCTCTGTAGAAAAATACAGATAATTGAGTTGCAGATATTAAAGATAAAAAGAACACAGAAGAGGTAGTGTTAATCTTGACTACAGTGAGGATTTTATAGGTATTTGAAAGTCTCTGTCCCTTTCATCTGACATTTATTTACAATATGTCTTCTAACGCAGAAAACTGTTTGGCAACATTTTCAAGGTATTGGAAAAAGAATATTCCCTCAGCAGCCAAAGGTAGTGTTTTTTCAGATTGCATTCCATGAAAAATGGATATATTTAAAAGCAGGAGACATATTTGAGAATATTTAAGAATGATTTCTGCATTGCCTTTTCATAGTCTGTAATTTGTAATGTAATGTATTCAAAATATGTTTGTGTAATGAGAATTTTCCCTTAAAATATGGAATTGACTATTAGCTGTTTTTTGTCCTTGTGGAGAAAGGGAAGAGCTCAGGTATGTATGCAGGAGCTCAGAGCTGCTTCATTTTCAGTAGTACTGTGTGCCTTAGTCATCTTACACTGTTGAAAGCTACCACTAAAGAGCCTTATTGCCATTTCTTCAGTAGATAACAAACTCTGTTTTAATTTGCCCAAAAATAAAGCAAGAAATAATTAATGTATAAATGAGAGAAAAACAGATATTGTTTCTGAGTGGGGGTGATTTTCCTTAATTTAATCTGTCATGCATGTATTTTTTTCAATGATGGTGAAATCATTGAATTTCCCCTGAGTTTGCTTGCTTTGTTTTTATTCATCTGTTTTTTTCCAGTCTAACTGAAAATAATATGGTTGGACTGTTCACCTTAAACTTCTGAATTTTGCATGTTAGGGAGTTTGGTGTCTGTCCATCCTCCCAGATGTCTGCATTTGTTAACTTTTATTGTCAATTATGCTGTATACTTTTCTCTTTTGAAAAATTATGTACTGTCTGAGTGGCAATTTGATGTACCTGATTAGCTTGCTGATCACAAATTCCAGTGTGTGCATATTCTACTTCTGAACTGCTTAAACCAAATTCACTGCAGGTTGTCTTGAAACCTGATTATGGCAGTCCTTGAAACAATCTAATATCAGCTTGACAGCACAGCTACAGAGTTTGCAAGTGTTTTGGCTACTGAAATGCATTTTTCTTGTCTCGAATCATATGTCTGGAAGCATTATCCTTTTTAGTAAGTGGGAAACTTATGGATAAATCTGAACAATCCAGGAGTGACACTGTTTATCAGGGAAACTAGAGCCTTTGGGCGACCACATGGGGAACTGAAACTTGTTGCAGTGGGATGATGTTTTTAATCATTTGCAATATCCAGCCTGAGACTGAATGGTGAGTGGAATCAAGTGATGATTCAAAACGTTTTAAAACTGGTGCTTACCCAGAGGTGTGTTCCCTTCTCCAAAGACTTGCTGCTCACTATGACTGTCTTAGCCAATCTTGCAGTCCTAAAGAATGGTGAAGGTGTTTGAAGGTGGACCACATTTTCTGTGCTTGCCTTCAGGTGCTCATGTATGCAGTACAGGCCGTGAAATGCTGGCTTTTGTTCAGGCAATAGGTGTCTTCTGGGTTAGTTTAAAAGGAGCATGGTTTTAAAAGGAACCTTTCATTTCATATTTAAGAAGTTCTTATATGTGGCACTGAGAGAAAGCAGGGCCATGCCTTATCCCAGAAAGGGTTTTTTAGTTTTTTTTCTCGATATTGCAAGCCTCAAAATGTTGCTGAAGGTGACATCATGATTAATGTATCACCATTACAGAGCAGGCAGCCAGCCATCTTATGAAACATTTTTGCTTTCGTTAAGAGAAATAACAAAATAAAGAAAATAAGTTATTCTCTGAGTTTCTTGGAACTTGCTGACAGATTATTAACTAGATGAGCTCCAAGTATGTGAAAAAATTAACAGCCAAATACTTAAAGGCTGTGTTATCTTGCCAATGTTTGGTAGTGCATGCAATATTTTATTCCATTGGTTGTTCAGCCATCATCAGGGGCATCAGATAACGTTCTGCCCTGTGAAGGTCAGGTTCTAAAATGCATCCATTCTAAATTATCTGTAAGACTATTTCAGAGGTCTGTCTGTGTTACATAAATTCAGCATGCTCAGTAAGATTGAAAGTCTGTTCTGGTGTGCAACAGTATATCAGCATTTTAAAATGAGCAAGAAAAAAAATCTGAGCTTGTTATTAGTATTGCATGCAAAATAATTTATGTTATATCCTAGGCTATACAGATATGGTCATGGCAATACAATGATATTTGCTGCTGTAAGCCTGCATAGTTTTCAAAACTAAAATTCAATGCTTAGCTAAATTGCTAAGCAGACTGGTAAATGTCCAATTTTAGCAGCCTAACATATGTTTATAATTTTTGTTTTAACATATGCTATGTTGGTTGAACTCCCCTCCCCACACATACGGTAGATAAAAGCTGTCACATCACAAAATGGTGGCAGCCCAACTTTTCTAACATTTTCCATGGCACTTCAGAGTCTTGCATTAATTAGCTATTCTTGGATAGGAGACAGACTCTCATCTTCATAGAATTTTGGTTTCAAACCCGTCATGTACTTCAGTTTATGTATGCAGTAGCCCATCTGTGTTTCTGCAGCCATAAGCTGTAAAAAGCACAGGGCATAGAGAAAAGCGGTCAGCGAGAATGAGGCTGCCCTTGGCTCACAGACAGTAATGCGTAGCAAATGGCCCCGAAAGCAGCCCCATTTGGTTCACTGTGGCTCTAGTTTGCTCAAACAGGAGTGTTCTTTCTCTTCCACTTTTCTGTGAGAGGTGAGTGAATAAAACAACGCTGGTGCACAGCCCTTATTCTTTTCATTGTGAGCTGCTAAACTACCACTCTTTTGTCCTTTTTCAAGACAGTTTCACCAAGTCTATGATTCTTTCCTAAACTTCAGTTGAGGGGAATTGTGACAAATACCACTGCAGCTGTGGTAATGCTGTCTTAATCCTTGCTGCACTGTGACATGCAAACCAGGATTTAAACATGAAAGGACATGCTTTAACAGTACAGCAATATAGACCCTTATCACATCAAACTACCTTTTGCGTGTGCTCCAAAATCGTGATATTTTTTGTCTGATGTACTCTGTGTGCCGTTTCCCTGTTGTTAAGTTCTTGGCTGTGGTGTGTACAGCGTGTGTACTGTCTGCCGAGCCACTGCGCGGGGGGGGTTGGTTTTCTGTGGGGGATGAAGGAGCCTTGCCCATCAAGTGAAACTGCTGTAGAAATGTCACAGAGGACTGACATTGGCAAGTGTGGTCTCATCTGTGCTTGGTCTATCCACAGCATGGACAGAATTGTTCTGATTCCTTCATCCCTCGGTGGCATGGGTGCTACCTCCTGCCCTCTGGTCTACCTTGAAGCTGCTCTAAAGCTTATACTCATGTGCAGGCATAGTTCCAAATGTATTGCCACAACATAATGTATGATATCATCCCTCTCAAAGCTCTGAGTTCCTGCACTTGTATTAGACATTTTGGTATGAAGATTGAGGGACTTGAGGCCCATGGAGCATCAGATGAGCTGCTGAGGTATCCTGGAATGTGGCAGTGACAGTGTCTGCGTAGGGATTTGTATAATAGGAGATCGTGGGCCTAGTGCATGCATGTCCACCTGCAGTGCTTTGAGAAGCCCCACCAGGAGCTGTGGCAGGGCAGCCTGCTTCCAAAGCCCTACATCAGCTCCCAGCTGCGAGCTCGAGCCACTGTCAGGCCCGGAATGCATGACCCACTGGTAATGCTGGTGGAGTGCTTTACCATCCTTGGATTGTAGATGCCAGTGGTGGTTGTTCAATGTTTATTTTCCGTTTATGTATTTGTTTTCAGCTACAGGACCTGCAGCTGCTGTTTGGCTCACTGTGCTTGTTAGCTGGCTGGCAGTCCTTGCTGTGGGATTCAGGTTTTGTCAGTGTGCACAGAAACCAGTTTTGTTTCACTGCCAAATAATAAGCATGGTGGAAATAAAGAAAGAAAATTATAAATTTAAACTGTTTTTTTGTAGATGTTTAAGTAACTGTAGACAGAAATAAATAGACATAAATAACTGTCTATTTGTTATTAAGTGAACATAAGTAATTAGTGTGTTCTTAACACTGGATATTTATTGGTACAAGAAAGATAAAGAGATGTCTTTATTTTCCAGTATTGATGTCCACCTTGGTGAACATTACTTTGATTGAAGGTTTTGTGTATGGTGTACAGAGTGTAAACGTGTTTTATTTTCTTTCTTCTCTGTGGCTTCTCTCCCCAAATGTAACTTATCACCAGCTGAGTTGAACTAAGTCTATCTTTCTGTAAAAGTCCTGGAAGAAGAATAGATGAGTCTGTGGTGGGAGAGGGAAGCAGCAGAGTGTTGATGAAGGACTTCAGTGTTTCTGGTGTTCTCTGTGATACCATGTCAGTGGCTCCTTCAGTGCATGTTTGCAGTACTTGGACATTGGATAACTCCTCAGAAAACATTGGATAACAGTAACTTTTTTTCCTTACTGCTCACAGTAGATTTTGCTTCAGACTAGAATAATAATGCAGGTAATAATGCTATTTAACTATCCAAGGCACAAGCATAATGTTGGGATGAAAACTCTGGTACAAGGTCATCTGTAGGTTTTTCTCCCATACAAGTTTGTGAGGAGTATATATCACTTGCTCAGAAAAATTAGAGTTTCTGAACTATCAGAAACTGATACCAAAATGTTGCTCATTACAAATACTGAAATATCAGGTAAGCCCTTAGAGATGTATACATTAGTCTCCCTGATAAATAATGAGTCTTAAAATAAACATGAAAAAATAAAAATGTTCCCCCCACCCCCCACTCACCCCCCACACTTATGGATCATGTTCTAATTTGTTTTTCCATAGGTTTATAACCATGAGAACTCTTTCTGTGAAAGTTCGACTTCTCATATGGTTGTCTGATTATCAGAGGAATGCTATTTAGAAAACCAGCAAACATCACGAGAATTACAATAAAGTCACAAGAGTTTTTTGTACATTACAGTTATGTGTAAGTTTTGAATTGAATTTTTTAGAAAAATAAGTGTATGGGCAGATGGTGATATTTACTTAAGGGAAGCTGAATTCATTATTTGACTAGAACTGGGTATTTCAAACAGCTGTTTAAAAATGAGAACTTACTTTCCATGAAGGAGAACGTATGTTTCAGGAAAATGGAGCCTCTTCTCAGAATGTAAGACTGTCCCTTGTTTAGCCTGTGTCAGAGGGGTTTCTATGTCTGTGTGTATTCATTTATGGGTGAACTTTCTCAGTAATGGTCAAGAACTAATTTGGTGAAAGTTTTGTAAATTCTTAACTGCCCCCCCTGCCAAAGGCAGTCCTTCTTAAAGGTTTCAAAAGTAGATAAAAGTTGTAGCTGCTCTTTATTTCTGAAGATATTTGACTAGAAAAAGGATTAAACCAAATATTATGCCGCCCTGACAAATTTAATTTCTGGCAACCCAACTTGCCTTTCTTTTAATTGATTGAGATACAATTGCTTGAAACAGACCCGTAGAGAATGTCTAGGCATAAGACAGAAGAAAGGAGGCCAAATATGAACATATTGTCTTTTACAGATTTGTTTCTTTGGGACTTTGTATTCTGCTATGTGTCTATTCTATTTGCACACATATTTTAAAGCATGAAAGTATGAAAAATAATCTTAGCTTGCTTGTTCTTTATTTACGTTTGTTTCTCTTATGTTCCTGTGGAAAGCAAGCCAGATTATAATCCTAGCATAAAGATGGAAAGGTATCCCTTGAAAAGTGTGGTGTATTCATTGTTAATGTCCTATCTTCCCTCAGTTCTTTAAGATGACTTTCACAGAAAATTCTTTGACCCAGGAAACCTGTGGCCCTCTATTTCTTGGTTCACTGGGAAAGGGAAGCCACTTTGTTTGGAGCAGATGTCTTTTCCCATTGACTTAAATTCTAATGCCTCCTTTTTCCCATTCCATAATAAGCAAATTGTAATGCTTAATTATTTTACTGGAACTTATGCTAATATTTCTGAAGCTCAACTATAGATTTTGAAGAAATTTTGCATTTCAAAATGGGCTTATGCATTTGGAGTGACCAAAAGGTTCATCATCCTCAAAACTCCTTGATTTTGTAATTCTCTCCTTGAATACTGTAGAGTAATGCAGCTGTGTATGCATGAAACACAAAGCCTGTTTGTAAACAGGGAGGATGGGTAAAGGTGGCCCTTTGATAGGAAATGAGTACTTCAGTCAGACAACTTTAAGAATCTCATCACCTCATTCGCCTTCCTGATGTCTGACAACCTTGCTTGCCCAGTACAAACTGTGAAAAAAGCTTTCCTAGGAGCATGTGGAAGAAGGGATTTTGTGCTTGCCCCAAAATGCTATCACTGGTTCTGACTGTTGTTATTCTTGTGCAATACTCATATGTGAACTTAATATTCTCTTTATATATAAATAAATGGCTTGTGGTCTGACCATTTTTTTTTTCAAAGTGGTTCAGCAGTTTGAAAGGTTAAACTGGTTTTGTTTGGTGTTAAGTAAGAATTAGTGGTCATTCCACAGTGTGTGCCACATGCATCAGGTTGGTCTGAAACATGTTCTGTAGCTTCTGCTAATGGGGGGAGATGGTACAACAAGAAGGTAATGCTTGGGGTTTTATTATAAGCAAGTTCTGCCTGCCAAAGGCCACTGTTAAGTTTCTGAGTTTCTTGGAAGTACTGTTTGGTTATTGCCTCATATTCTAACTGGATGAAAAATACTGTTTCAAAGAAGGTCTGATGTTTATTCAGCTGTAAAGAGCATTTTCCAGAATGGGGTTAAGGATAGTTCTGGAGTCATTAATACTGATGCAGTTGATGCAGAAGCCTGATAATTGAATAAGATACTGTAGCTGAAATTTGATGACAAGGGTATTTTCCCTCCTCTGAAGTTGAAATAGTGGTTTATAACAGAAACTTTGTCATACTAATCAAGCAGACATTTGGATTCATGTATCCCTGAGATACTAGCAATTCTTACAGCAAGATTGCTGTTCCTAACTCAAATTCTTTTAATTCTTTTTTTTTTGCTTCTCTAGATTATAAAAAAGTTCACAATGGCAATGCTATGGAAATTCATGAGAGTAGCTAAATATTCTAAAACAGCTTTATCACCAAAAGTAAAGATAAGAGGAATTCCCACCCCTTCAAGGCATTCTTCATCCAAGTCTGTACCTTCAGATTTTGCTGCCAGTGCACCGTGCTCAAATACTGTGGAACTGCTTGGTAAAACTTATCCTCAGGATGACTACAGCAATGTCACAGAGAAGATTCTTTCCAAGGTGGGGAAGAACTTGCACAACAGAAAACATCACCCTTTGTGGCTAATCAAGGAGCAGGTGAAGGACTACTTCTACAAACACTATATAGGACGCCGTGGGACTCCACTCTTTTCTGTTTATGATGGTCTTTCTCCAGTGGTTACAGTACAGCAGAATTTTGATAGTTTACTTATCCCTCAAAACCATGCCAGCAGAAGGAAAGAGGATAACTATTACTTGAATCGTGACCACATGCTAAGAGCACATACATCAGCTCATCAGTGGGACTTGATACACTCTGGCCTGGATGCCTTTCTGGCAGTGGGAGATGTCTACCGCCGAGATACAATCGATAACACCCACTACCCAGTCTTCCATCAGATGGAAGGAGTTCGGCTCTTCTCCTGTCATGAGGTAAGAATTCTCTAATAGGGGTGACAGAAACTTTGGATAAACTGCATGGTCTTGTGTTTGCTGTGAGCAAAGTTCGTGCACATAAGTGTGTTACAGCAGCACATGCTGTACATTGATAAAGATGGATCATGCGGTAATACTTTGAGAAAAATATAGATGGAAAATGTTGAATTTGAAAACTATAAACTTCCCCAGAAAAAGATGAAAAAAAAAAAGTATTATTGAAAGCTAGCAAAACATAATCTGAAAGGAAACAACTTGTTCAGTTAATGATCTGCACAAATCAATTCTATTTCTGTCACAACTCTCTTCTGACGAGATCACTTTACCAAAAACCTGTCAAATTATACTTGAAGGACTCATGGATGTGAGTTGTTACAGCTTCATCCAACATGCAGTTTTTATTGTTGTCTTTTTTCTTCTTTTAATAGCACTGACCCTCTCTAAATGAATGTCATTTTTCAAGGAAATTTTCCATTTTTCATCTCATCCTAAAGCTGCATTGAAGGATTCATCTGTTGCAGCCAATAGTTATGTGTGTGTGATGCATACACAGTAAACTCATTAGAGTCCAGAAGCATCAGCTAAAGAGCTCTAGGTAGATGTCCAAGATTCTTAAGTTTATATATTTTGTTTGCACAGCTTGCATGCTCTGCAAATGCTTGGGTGTCATTAAGTACTCTGCTGCATCATTGATCAGTGGTAAATATAAGCCAGTTTGTTTTCCAAATAGTAATTGATTTGTATAATTTGTGTACGCTTGTAGCAATACTGCCAAATTCACATTTCTATAACTAAAACTAGCTTATTCTAATAATACTGAGATGTAGACCGTTCTTAATGTGGCTGCCAATGGGTGACAGAAGCTTGGCAGGGAAGCCTGATGGGTTTGGATGCCGGAGGGAAAACCAGGGTAATCATAGAGCAGTTTTTTCTCTGTGATGGAAGGGTTTTGCACTGCCTGCACTGGTGTTTCCCGGCTCATGTGGCCACTGCTTCCTCCAGTGCAAACACATTCCTGCCTCTGCAGGTGTCCCGTGAGCTGTGTGGTGTGGAATCCAGCCTGCAACTGCCTCGCTGGTAACGAGGAAATGGAAATCTTACAGGCTTATCCACTCTTCTTTATTTGCTGTTCTTTTCCCATAGGCCTACTTGTGAATACAATCAGAGTATATGGAAAAAATGTATAATACTATCTTAAGAAGATACCATTTCTTAATGTTTTTTGTTCATGACTTTTTTTTTTTTTTACTTGAGCAGGATTGCAGGCATTAAGATAGAAAGGTTTTATCTGCCACAAATTTATAATGTCAACATTCTTGCAGGATGAAATTTCTGCAAATTTAAGTATGATTGATCTAATTATTGAAATACTTGTTAATGACTATGCCCCTTAAGAAATTTTAATCTTAATGACAGACTATTTCTATTCTACAAATTTAATAATAGGAATAATAGGATTTTAATAACTGGGAACAGAGTTTCAGAAATGTTCAGTGACATATTCTATCTAGAAAAACACGATGTTTAACAGTCTAATTCATTGCATTGGAAATTGTTTGTTTCTTTTTATCTTCTTTCTTTTTCACCAAGAAAACGATTGAGAACATTAATAGCTGATGGATTTGCAGTTAGCTATGTGCTGGAAAATGTATCTGTCTCTCTAAAGAGTGAAAGTCCATTGGACTTTCTATACTGATAAAGAAAGAATAGTGGTGTGGTGTACAATGTGTAAAGTCTTTATTGGGCAACATGCAGAAATTTTAAACCTGAGCATGATCTGAAGGATCGTTTTTTGCTTCAGTTCATGTTTAAATATTGATAGAGCCTTGCCATACGTAACACTTTTTACAGTCATAATCACAAGAGCCTCGTGGAGAAAACTGAATGTATAATTCTGAAATTTCACTGGGGACTGTTTCTATGTTTTATATTCTGGTTGCCTGTTCAAAATAATCCACATTTAAATAATTCCAGAAGGAACTGCCTGAGCAGAACAAAGACTAAATAAAGGTAATACTACATGAGAGAAATATTCTAATAATAATTTATTTATACTCATGTTGAAGTTGTAACCCACTGAGCAGAAACGTGTGAATGTCAGGGCCCGTTACCCTTGTTTCAGATTTTCTTTCATAACCAGGCTGCAATCTCTGGCAAGAGGAATTTTCCTCAGTACCATGGATCAGAATCTTAGGAACTGAGGGAAAAACTGTTAGCTCTTAACTACAAGTCCTGGGTACATTTCATCTTAAGGCCAATATAGTAATTTTACACGCTGTAGTCAAGACTAGGCTACAACTCCTGCCCTGTGATGGAAACCTTCAGTATAATCTTCTTCATATCAAAGTAAAGTCAATACATTGGAAATAAGAGCTGGAAAAACAAATCAGAGTTTGGCAAATTTACAGTGTTTATTCTGAGATATTTGTGAGCTATTTGCTTCTTTGGCTATACAGTTTTTCATGATGGTTGGTTGATTATTTTTTAAAGAGAAAAATTAATCTATAATTCAAAGATGGGCAGGTAACTGATGCGGCTTTGTTTGAGTGCAAATATTAAAGTACTAAAGAAATTCCATCTTCCAAACTAACTCTTTGCTAAAAGTTAGAATAAGTCATGCTTAAATTTCTCATAAACTTTTAAAAAGTGTCCTTAGACTGCTATCAAAGAACATTTGAAAATCTATTTAGACATGTTTTCAATATATTTAAAAATATTTTAGGTAATTATTACCTGAATGTAATATAGGGAACAGTTAGAAATGAAATATAAATAGTTAAAACCAGAGCCAAAAATAACTTCTCAAATCTGCTTCAGAATTCTGAACATAAAATGAACTGTTTTTCTTAAACAGTACCCCCAAATGGTATTTCTTTTTTATTCTTTTCCTCCAGCATGTCTGTTTTTCTTCTAATGGTTGTTTAGATTTTTTTTCTTCTATGGAATATTTTTTTCTTTTTTTTTTTTTTAGTGCTTTGGATTGGCAATTTTGATACTGCTGTAGTCAGATTTGAACCGGCTAACTTTCCTGGGTGGATTATGAAAGAAATTATTTCTCTGCTATGCTGATGTCTTTGATGCAGTTCCATAATTTATCGAAAAGAGAAAAAAAAACCTCAGTAAATTGCACTTTGTGCATGTCAGCCAGAAGAGGGAGCCAATATAAACCCAATGGCAGTCAATGAACAGCTTTCAGTTGATATAAAAAAATGTTTACACATTGGAAGGCAACTTCATACAGTGTTTTATAGTCTGTACTGAATTATACATAAATTTTAAGGGGAACAAATGCTAAAACATAGGAATTGCTCCTCTAATTTAGTAACCTGGTTCCAATGGAGGCCAATACCATATTGTTTAGATGAAGAAATGCTTGTTTGTGCTAGAAGTAGTAGGGATAGATCTTTATTCTCCTCTGAAATGTTTATGGTGGAAACGATAACATTTTTTTTAGGATACAATGTAAAAGTGGTAAATATTTCAGTTACAAAGGACTTCTAGTGTTTATATCCTGAAATGTAGAGTCTTAATCTAGGTAATAGAAAAAGAGGTTTTTCTGATTTTCATCTAAATACATACTCCTTTCCTCATCTTCCCATGTTTGTATACCTTGGCAATAATACTTTTGCATTGTTAGAAAGAAAAAAGAAATGTTGCTCTTATCCTTTTTCTTATGCTTTGGGATAGGTGTGAACACCTGATTGACCAATTATCTAGAGGTTTTTTGTTTGTTTGTTTGTTTGGTTTTTTTTGTGGGTTTTTTTTTTTTTTTTTTTGTTTGTTTTTGTTAAATCAAGTGCCATCCTAGGTTTTCACTTGCAAAACAAGTGTCTTTATGTTTGACTTCTCCAAAATCCTGTATGCTACTGCAGCTTTGGACACTGTGCTTCTGCTCTGACATTATATCAAAGGAAAGCTCCTTCTTGTCTTCAGTCACTTTTTTTTAATCCTCACATGTAAAGGAATTTAAATCAACTTCTAGTGTTCCAGGGATCAGCCTATTATATGTAGTGATTTGGAGCTTGTGTGTGTAACTGGGAGTCATAATAGCAATGAGCACTGAGGAAAAAATATTTTAGAAGGCTTAAGTGGCCAAGGACAGGCACTCTTCTTAGCCCTCTGCTACTTATGGATAGGGTTGTGAGCAAAGCATCAGTCCCAAGGAGCCTTAGAGATGCCCCTCTTTCTCTCAGGGAGCAGTGAAGGGTGTCCAGGAGCAGAGGCAGCTGAACTAGATCCACCTTGATAAGAAAAAGTAATGCAGCAGCATTACTTTGCTAGAATATTCCATGGTGAATCTATTCCTGCAGTTCGGCTGAGTGGTAGGAATAGAGGGCCTATCTAATTCTGGTGGAACTGACTTCACTTTTGCAGTTGTCTATCCTAGTTGTGCATATTGTAGTATTCAGTATTTCCCAAGTTGTGGTATATAAATCATGCCATAAGAAATAGATCTTCACTGGTCTGAGGACCCAAATTGTCTTCTTTGTTACTTTTAGTTGAAAATTTGACAGTGAAGGACATTAGAAGATCTGTGAGATTTTCATAGTGGTCCATGGTCTAGAAAGTTTGAAAACCACTGGTGCATCTTTTATTGCAAAGACTTTATGCAAAATATTTTTTCTAACTTTGTCTTACTTTGTGTCATCCAGCTAAAAAAATAAATTCAACAATACTGTTCAGAATAAAGCAGTTAAATCTATTCAATGTGATATTTTAATTGTGTAGGGAAAAAAGAGAGCAAAATATCTACAAGTGTATTTGGAAAGTCTAAGGTGCTTAAAAGTAAAGGAATTTCTATTACCTAAGAAGCAGAAGTCTGAATCCTATAATATATATCTCATTATAACAGGTGTCTTTGTAGCAGTGTTACTTTTTCTTTCCGGTTCAGAGACGTCTCTATGGTTTTCCCTTTTCTTCCAGAAGCACTTTCATTAGGTAAAACGAACAACCAAACAATAGAAATAACCTTTCTTTGCTGTAATTGGAGCACTGAAAACGGAAGGGTGTAGAAATTAAGGTGAGCACCTGCAAGCTTGTGGCTTCAAGTGATTTTTGCTTTTTTCTCCCCAAACCAATTCTTCTTGATATGCTATAAAGAGTCTTCTGTCATGAAGATGGTGGGTTGGGGATTTTTTTTGTATCTGAAATTGCCTGGTTTGGGGTACAGGTTTACACCTTGGAGGCTGACTGAGACTGACATTAGGTTTTCTCTTTGAGATGTCTGTGAGTGGCATCGTCTTCATCATTCTTGATCCATCGGTTGAGTTTTGATTTCCACAGCAGTTTAAAAATGTTATGGAAACGTCTTGCTCTTAGTAAATGAATTCAGAGTGCATTTGTTTGTTTGTTTTTAGGGACATTTGTCAGGGCCAGTGGGACAAAATGTATTTGGTGTGGCAAGGTCAAGTGTTGCCACATGCAGATCCTCATGTAGAGATAATCTTAAATGCTGCTTTGTCTGTGAGTATAAGTACATGAGCATGATTTATTCATTATCTTAATCAATGCATGACTGGCAGGAGGAATACACAACTGCATTGTGGAAAGACAGAATGCCATCCTATAAAGAGACACTTAATCTTGGACTGAATCCTAAACACATGGATAATGAAGGGATGTGAGACCAAAAAATCTGTTAAGTGACTGAGGAAACATTGGGATCTTGATTTAAATCGCATGTGCGACTTCTGCCCTTTGTGCCAGGCTGAGATATACTGGAATGTGCTTTTGAAGGAGCATACCTCCATTTGTATTCGTCCAGTTAAAACCCTGCATCTTCTTGCCATTACATGTTATCAAAAAGGAACTTATTATGAACTAAATTGTGAGTAAATTTTATGCCACGTGGTTAGGTCACTTCAGTTCCTTTCTTCCTGCTCCTTTGTAATGCAGCATAATTAGATATGCTGTTAAATCCTGGTAATTATTATTTTTTTTAACTTCTGCATGGTGACCCACTATTCAATGTTTTGCACACTTTCACTTAAAGAAAAAGCTTCTTGTCCTTACAGTAGACAGACATATAGGTGCTCAATTTATGGCTACGGGAAATTTCTTTTCTGCTAATAATAGTGACTGATCATGTTCCATACAATAAAATAGTGCATTTTGGTTTAGTGTGCACTGAAGGAGTAAATGTACATGAAAATATGATGTCTTGAATGTGTCAGTGTTTTATGCCAGTTTTTCTTTTTTTTCCTCCACTTGCTCAGATATGTGCTTGAGAAAAATTGACCTCAAAAAGGAGCAATCGTAGGTGATTCTTCATTTTATTCAAGCTTTGACTTTCCTGGCTTTATAGAAATGTCAAAGTGTTCCTAATCCAAGACGTACTTAGCACAGTTCAATCATTGTAACAGTGAAATTAGCGTATATGTTAAAGCTGTTCATATTGACATAGCAATGTCCATGGATGGAAAGTGGGGAAAAAATATTAATACAACTCTAAGGCATCTTTTTTTTTTTTTTCTCAATGTAACCACATCCACAGCTGTGCTGGAGTTGGCAGGAGCTGATGGAGCCTCTATGGAGAATACCAAAGTGCATCTTGGTCCTTGCCTGTAGGGGGGGGCTGTTTTCTTGCCACTGACTGTTTTTTGGGGACTTCCCAATGGCTGTGTTTTCACAGCCTGTCTGAACCGGAGTAGAATCACGCCTGTGCCTAAAGTGGCCCAGCCCTGTTCCATGTGCCAGGAGTCTCTTAGTGTCACTGGTATGCTGCTGTTTGATTACTGAGCTGAACTTGACCGTTTTCATGTCTCTCAGTTTCTTCCCTTCTCCTGGGTTACTGCTCATCCAGACCCACCTCCCAGCCTGGCTTAGTACACTGCCACATGGGCACTTATCCTGGCTAGGGAAAGGAGATGGTGCATATGACTAGTTTGGCAGGATGAAGACTCAGACAGGTTAGATGGCTGGAGTATGGCAAAATGTGTTTAATGGTTCTTGCACAAGTTTTATTTCCACATTTTGATATAAACTACTAAAATGAAATCTTACAACATCCACGTTTAAGGAATAACACAGCGGTAAAGAAAAGTATTTCTATGTACTTGTTGATACATATATGCTGTAATTTGAAGTGTCCAGACTGTTCCTTGTGGTGGTCTGAGGAGCCAGTTTTAAGCTGAAGGGAGGAATGAAGGGGATAAGGAAGAAAAGAGTTTCATATCCTAAAGTACTGCTGATAGGGAAAATAATGAATGTACCTTCTAGTGTGTAAATAGAGTGTATTCTGGTCCAAAGGAAGAAGGAACATCTGGGTTGCCTGAAGGATGTTTCTGGCTTACTGAGTCAGGTAGTCAATAGAAAGAAAGATAGCTACTTGTATAGGGTAGTTCAGAGCAAGAACCTAATTTAGCCACTCTGTGTTCCTCTGTGAGGAAGTCTGTGTCTCTTCATTCGCCACCTGGTGAGCCTAAGAAAATTATCCTCCCTGGGCTAATGCTGGCCTCTGTGAATTCCCCCTGGCTTTCAAAACCACATGCTGGATGACCGATCTGCCCTGCTGAGAGCACATTAGTTATAGGGTGGGTGTCATCTGCTTGTTCCATCCAGGACAGAAATAATACCAATAAGAAGAAGGGGGTTTAATCTTTCAGGTTAGCACTTGAATAAAGAATCTGTTATTTAAAAGTGTAATGCCTAGTTTTGTCAAGCTGTTGCCTTTTGGTTAGTAAAGGCATTTTTGACTGATGGAGAATTGTTTTATTTGGTATTTATTCTTTTCCTTTTTCATTTGGTGTTTTCTGCAGCACACTAAGGAGATTAAGTGGAGTGGTGCTTTTTCAAGCTGCCAGCAAAGTCTCTTTGTGACTACCAGTAAAAAGTTAAACAAGACTGGATTTTTTTTTCTATTTCTTCAGCCCATTTTTCTGCTTGTTTGCATGCTGTCTAAACTCAGACTTTTCAGGCATGTATTGTGTTTGTATGAAAAGTGCGAGAAACTTGTCTTAATTAATTGTATCCAGCGTTCCAGCGTTTGTAGGCTACCAGAGGTTCACTTGAATTTTCTGTTTAGAGCATTTAGTGCACTGAAGACATCAAACTGCAATTAAAACAACTTCTGTGGGCATCTGTGAGTTGTTAAGGTTACACGCTGTTCGTGGCATCTCCTGAGTAAGAGCTAGTTATGCTGGGAAGCCTAATGGGAAGAAAATCTTGGTGCATGTTTTTTCCCTCTGTGTGCTTGATTGACTGTGGGAAGCTGGAGGAGGAGGGGTAAGAAAGGGCATTAGAAACACTTTCACAACTGGCTCTCCCTACTCTCCAGACTTTAACAGAGATGTTTTTTTGTACAGCTGTAAGGATTTCCAACAAATACACTGTTTAGAGTGTAAAACTGCCTGTTTGTCTCCCCAGGACACAGAGCCTCCAATGATGCTGTTTAATTAGTGTTTTATTGGTCTCTCTGAGAGGATGTAGATTTGCTGGTATGTATCTGTCTGGGAGGACCTCACTGCCATTGTCCAAGCCTGCTTGGCCCGGCAGATGAACCTTAGGATTAAAGGGTGGGCTCAGTTCAG
>JAWWLV010000088.1:66636842-66648383 GCA_035041135.1 Platyrinchus mystaceus | reverse complement strand
GTCGGGTTTAAGGCCTCCATTTTCTGTCACTTTCTCGTTCCATCTTAGGGTCTCGGTCCAGCCAAGATTCCCCACACTTTACCTATACTTATTCCAAAAGTTTTTGTTTCTTTCTGGCTTTGACAACAAAGGAATGACTTAGATGTTAGATGGAGGGGGAAAGATCTGGATCATGCAAGCCATTGTCTTAAATACTTCACAGTGTAAGACAGTTCTATTTATGAGATTTTTCTAGTTGTATGCCATATCTGATTTTGCATTCTACAAGTAATTATCTTTAGTTTTTTTTGTAAGATTTTGATATCAGGAAGCTATTTCAAATATTACACCTAGATATCACATTCTTAGTTTTCCTCTATTACCTCTAGACAAGGTGTACACTTGAAATCCAATAATTTAACTTACAGTGCCATCTCCCCATACAGATCTATCAGTGTAGGAATTCTGTTATATCTCATTTAAGCCACCTTGTAATAAGGTTTTCCAAGATAAGCTGTCTTAGGTTTCTCTGTAAAGTTAGTCAGTCCTTCTCAACTACAGTTCTTTCTGTAACCATTGCGTAGTTTGTCAAAAGCTTTCTGGATCCTGAGAGATTCAGAAGTAATCTTACTGTAGCAAATAGAAAAGACTGATTGTGTGTTGGTTCTGTGATTTGTTGCATCACATGAAATGGCTCAAAATTCGCTACTGTCCCATATTTATCTACCCAGTTTCTAGGCACTGGTAAGGGGAGGCAGAAGAGTGAGTGATGCTGTGCTTTGACTGATGGCTTTGCCGCTGCTGGTTTGGATGTCTTTTAAATCAAACATGTTGTTTTGCTCCTTCTTCTTTTTATACTCAGTTGTACTTTGAGTACATGGAGATCTGTAGGTGTAAGGAGTTTAAAAAGAAAGAAAAAAAAAATCATTTATTGAGGACATAATGGTCTGGCTAATAAATTCTGAAAAATGTGAGCTAATGTAGGTTTATGGGCAGCCTGCTGCTGTCTGCTGCAAGTGTGATGAATTATCTGCAACAACGAGGTGCAGAGTACTTACAAATCTATGTTCACCTCAAGAGGCCACAGTTCGATACCTTCTGTGCTTCCCAGCACCCACCCTGTGCCCCTCTCCTTTTTCTCCCATAACCTCATCTCTAAAAATAATCCTCACAGTAACAAAGAGAATTTCTGGTCAGTGAAGACCATCTGGGTCTCAGGCTTTGTTGCTTCTCTGCTGTAGTGTAGCAATAGGCTGCTTTAATGTGTTTGGTTTGTTGTTTTTTCTTTTCTTTCTTTTTCAGTTCCTTTGGTCAAGCCTTTTTCATTACGAGACTGAATTAGGCTAGCACTTGTTTAGCTTAATATCTGATAACACCATTACTTTTGAGTGCAGGCTATGACCAGTTCCTTACCTCGATTCAGTATTCAGAAATAGAAATAAATATTCACTATTTCCATACTAATTGGAGATGTCACATGTACGTTGCTGTATTGGGTTTGCATGGCAAGGTTTTGGCAGCAGGGGGGCTGTAGCAGGGGTGGCTTCTGTGAGAAGCTGCCAGAATTTTCCACTGTGTACAACAGAGCCAATGCCAGCCATCTCCAGGACAGACCCACCGCTGACCAAGGCTGAGCCAGTCAGCAAGGGGGGTAATGCCTCTGGGATAACACATTTTAAAAGGGGGAAAAAAAACCCCTGCATAAATGCAGCCAGAGAGAGGAATGCGAACATGTGCAGGAAAGAGCCCTGCAGACATCAATGTCAGTGGAGAAGGAGGGGCAGGAGGTGCTCCAGGCACCAGACCAGAGATTCCCCTGAAGCCCGTGGTGCAGACCATGGTGAGGCAGCTGTGCCCCTGCAGCCCATGGAGGCCCATGGGGGAGAGATCCACCTGCAGCCCCTGGAGAACCCCATACTGGAGCAGGTGGATGCCCAGAGAAGACTTGTGATCCTGTGGGAAGACCATGCTGGAGCAGGCTCCTGAAAGGACCTGTGGCCCTGTGGAGAGAGGAGCCCATGCTGGAGCAGGTTTGCTGGCAGGACTTGTGACCCTGTGAGAGACCCATTCTGGATCAGCCTATTCCTGAAGGACTGCACCCCGTGGAAGAGATCCACACTGGTGCAATTCATGAAGGACTGTCTTCTGTGGGACTGACCCCATGCTGAAGCAGGAAAAGAGCAGCAGAGAAAAGGAGTGATGAACTGACCGCAGCCCCCATTCCCTGTTCCCACTGGTGGCAGGGAGGAGATAGAGCCTGGAAGAAAGGAAGGGTGGCGGGAAGGAGTTTTTAAGATTTAGTTTTTATTTCCTGTTATCCTACTCTGATTTGATTGTAATAAATTAATTTCCCCAAGTCGAATCTGGTTTGCCCATCACTCAGTGGTGAGTGATCTCTCCCTGTCCTTATCTCAACCCAGGAGCCTTTCGTTGTATTTTCTCTCCTCTGTGCAGCTGAGGTGGGGAGTGATAGAGCTGCTTTGATGGGCACCACAGTTACTAATGGACATGCACCTACTGGAAGGTCTCCCATGAATACTGTGAGGCTCTGAAATGAGCGGATGTCCTCTGGTAACACAAGTAATTTCTTTGAATTGGAGAAGTTGCTGAGTTTGTATCTAGTGGTCAGTCTCTGGTTAGATTCAGCATTGTACTCTTGCAGTCTTGTGTTATGCATCTCTCATCCTTCTAAAATTTCTTGAAAAAGATCAGTTTTTGCCAGCATTTCATAGGCTGTATATGAAGAAATAAATTAGGCATAATCAGGTATGTTATACAGTAATATAGAAAGTCTAATCTTCATAATCCTTTTAAGTCCTCAGTGGTCTAATTTGCTGAGTGTGAGCAATGCCCTTTATTCCTTGGGAATATATTGAGCACCAAGACAATATTTTGTATCTAAATAATAAATGTACCCATTTATTCTGTGACAGTTTATAGAAATGCAGTAAGAAGGCTTAATCTTGCTGAAGCCTGAGCACCCTCAGCTTTTCAGTAAAGTCTTCTAGAGTCAAAAGTCTGAAAGAACACTTGAATATAAACTACAGAGGTATTCCCAACTGGCCCTGATACTGTATGAATAAAATTATTGTGGTATATGGGATTAACTATTAATTTATAGAACAGAATAAAGGTGAGAGTTGTTTTCTCATTGTGAATTTGTTTTGGTTTATTCAGATTTTTGTTTGTTTGCTTATTTGCATTTAAAACAAAAGCCTCTTAAGTACTAATAAGCATTAAAATGAAAAAATAAAAAATAGCTTTAAATTCTTTTTTTATCTTTTAAAATTTATTTTAATTAAGAACAAACAGCTGAGAAATCCCTTTTTTTCCCAGATCTTAATTTTGAAGTAATAAGAGGATTAAAAAGAAACCATTATGTGAATGTTTGTTTATTGAACACAAAACTACTTGAATATTCAGTGTCCTTTCTACAGTTCCAAATTTTGCAAGCTAAATGAAAATATTTTATATGTGTATGGCTTTACAGTGTATGCAGGGTTGTACAGCCCTAGGATTAAAAATGCCAAGATCAGGAAATTAAAAAAATGTTTTCTGCATACCCTACTGTTGCATACACGACTCTTTTAATCTATGTATTTTTTAATTGTTATGTGGGAAAAAAACCAATTAAATGATTGCTAAATCACAGTACAATGGTGAATGGTATGATTGCAAATACTTCCATTTTTCAAAGTTCTGTATGTAAAATTATCAAAAAGATTTTTATCTTTCATATAATTTCCTTAGTTTAATTTTTAAGAAAGAAAAGAAAACCTAGCAGTACCAGTGTATTCGTTTTTAAACCTCTCTCACCATTTGAAAGTTCATAACATCTAGAAAAGTTCCCTGTAACTATTCGATGTTTTATATTTTGGCCATGCATGTACTTTTGTTGTAGCTTATTGTTTCAGTTTCTGTAGCCACATTTGATGTTTCAGAAGTAATCAAAGAAAATATAATCCTTGAGGCTACATAAAATATTTTTATTTGAAAAACTTTCAGTATAAATCATACAATTTGATGCTTTACCTTCCTTTTATGAAATGGTGCCAAAAAAGCCTGAAAATCAAACCAGGAATGTTAACAGGTACTGTCACTCAAACAACTTTTGCTATGCCCCTTATTTTCAAAACTGGACTTGCCTGGTTCTTAATGATCCTAACACTGATTAGTATTTGGCTTAACTGAAGGGAAGATGGGCTTAGGGTTAAGGCATTAGCTTACAGATTTTGCACTTCAGTTCTGTTTTATGTTTTTGTATTTCATGTTTCTGAGACTTCTTTCCTGACACCTAATAGCTAGATAAAAATTATTTAGTGAATCAAAGCCTCTGTAAATCATTAGAAGAACTAAGGTTCATCAAATATAATGAAGGTGTTGACAACAACTCTGATTTTGGCAGCAGTGTAGACCTTGTCCTCTTCTGGCTCTTCTGCTCTGAGATGCCAGGAATTTCATCCTTCTGCGCAATGGTATTTGCAGAGGTGATGAACTGGGGAGGACAATGGGGAGTTACCCAGTGGTGCTTTTCTCTTACACTTATCTGCTGAGTCCACAATGCTCTCTGTGTGTTGCATACCTTAATAATGTACAACTCTGTGCATATATATTTCAATTTGAGTATATTAATATCTATTTTTAACTTTCATATTTAAATGTGTACAGAGAGAACAGCTTTGTATTTTAATTAGGTTCTGATGAAAAAAAATTACTTGCCTCGACAATCCATGAAATACTAAGTAAAAATTAAAGGCTTAGCTAGCATTTTCCTGTAAGAAGCAGTTAGTAATTTCTTAGTGCAAAGAATAACAAAATTACTGACTTTCCCATGATCTTGGCTCATTTTTGTGTGATGCCAGGTGGTTGCTAGAGTTTGACAAATGATTGATTTGGTTTCAAAGGGTGCTTGAATTGCACAAAGCATTTTTCATATTAGAAAAGACATGGTCATTTTTTTCCACAGGTTTTAAGATTTATCGCCTTGCATGACTGTTGTAAATTAGTTTGTTTGCTATTTATTTTCTCTGTATTGCTGTAATTGATGTCATTAGTTGAAGGGCAAGTTTTACAGATGGTTGGAGGCATGGCCTTTTAAGCATACACCCTTTCATATTTATTTATTTATTTATTTATTTGAACACTGCTACAGGACTGCAAGTCAGATGGGTAGACTGCTGCTTTCCGTTTACTCACCCTTCCTTTGAGATGGAGATCAACTTCCAAGGAGAATGGATGGAGGTCCTGGGCTGCGGGGTCATGGAGCAACAGCTTGTTAACTCAGGTACTGAAACTCCTTTACTTCATTGACATGTCTGTTAGCAAACATTTCCAGAGCAATCAGCTTCACAGTCTGAAATGCCCCCTTCTACCCTGGTGAGCACAGACATATCCCTCAGGTGGAATGCAGCCCTCGCATGCTGTAATTTGAGAGTAACAACAGAGCAAGTGATCTGGAGCCTGCAAACAGAAAGCTTGCCTTTTATTTTGTGCAGTAAGGAGAGAGACTGATGTCAGCTTTAAAAGGGAACCTGCAAATTAGGGTGTGAGGTTTTCTTTTTCTTTTCCAAGAGATGTCAAGTGCATTCATAGTTATAATTTTAAAGTAGCGTTAGCAAATAACATCCCCTATTATTTGGAATATCAAAGTGCTCCTGTGTCTCTAAAGTATAGAAGGAGGAATGTGCTATTTTTCATATTGCTGTTTGGTCACTAGCTAAATAGTACGTGGATTTTTGCCTTTGTTTTGTTTCCTTTATCCTCGGGTTAGTTATTTCTGAAATTGCAAACTGCATTAAGAGTACATAATTAATTTTAATTGAAATTATTGCAGAGAAATTTCACCTGACAATTTTGCTTTCTAAAATTTATAAATATGGAGGAAGGAGAGGAGAAATTGGTGGATTTTTTTATGTCTAAATGGAAAATTTTTCATGCTTGCTTTTTTCATTGCTGAGAATACGTAATTCTTCGTTAGTATAGGACAGACTGCATGTGTTCAGACCTCTGTCATTCAGTGTCTTCCTGTACTATTATATACAGAAGCCTTTTGGAATATGACTTGAAAGCAAACGTGCTTTCAGATAGCCAAGTTAATACTCAGTTGTATTTTTTTCCATTGGTTTGTTACACTATTGTTGTATTTTCATATGGTCTAAATTCTCCCTGTTGAAGTCCAAGTGTGATAATTATGAATTATGTAATTTTGGCACCAGTTACTTGGCACAACTTGTTTTCCTCAAAGTTTGCATGTGTGATCATTTTCCTTTTAAAAAGATATCCTCTTCCAGAGTTTCTCTCCAATGAATTAATGATTTATGCTAATGTTCTTTCTCAGGTTATTATCTTCATGGTGTGGTAAATATGATATCAGCTTCTAATGAGCCTTACAAATGAAAGACTGCTGTGTAATATTATTTCCATCAGATGTAGCAGACCAGTGTCCAGGCTTTCTTCTTGAAAAGCTTTTATGTTGCTCAATTCTTAAGTTTAGGTTCCTTTAATAGATGCAAGAAGAGTTAAGCTGTGTCCTCAAAACAATGACTGTTTACATTTGTGTGTGTGTCTATGAATGGATGTACACGGAACACAAGTGGTTTCTACAGCAGTTTTTTTTTGGTAACTTTATTGTGTGTGGACTTCAATAGCACTTTCTCACCCTTGAAATTTCACGTTATTAAAGTGTTAATCCAGATCAAGATTTGCCAAGGGAGGTACAACCAGCCTCATTCTTGTCATTCACTGGGCAGTGGGAACAATCCGGTCTTCTGGACCATTCAGATTTTCCACGTTAACAGCGAGCAAGGTTTCTGTTGTCTTGGTGTGTAGATGAGCAAATACAATTTGGTAAAGGCTGCAAGTACCATTTCCATTAAAGCCAATCCACCTATTGATTGTTTTTTAACAGTTGTTTGCATTCAAGAAAGCCTCCTATAACAAATAAAATTGAGAATATGGTGTTATTTACTGTTTTTTAACAGTGATAGTTGCTATTTTAAAAGAAAAATATATACCTTATGACAGTGTTTTTATATAATTGTTGAAAAAATATGCACTTCTGCAAAGATGCACTGACTTGTCAGGAGTGGTGTTACATGTTCCCCTAAGTCTGATGGTGCTAAACTAGAGCAAGTATTTGGTATAAAGTTAACATAGAAGATAGTTTTGATAATCAATTTTCGCTAAGTATAAAATCTAGCTTTTTGCACTGTTTAACCTCCCATTTTTGTGTACTTTGTTTTTTGTCTTAAACTATATCTGAATACATAATTTTAATAGGAGTGCTATGTCTAAATTTTGATATAGGAAAAGTTATTTTTGTTCTGGTTAATACTGGTAAAAATACAGAAAGTTTGCAGTATTGTAGAAAGTACTCTCACTTTTAGGACCGTGATGATGATACAAGGAAATTTTGTGGTTCAGTAGAGCTAATTTCAATTAACAGCACCCAAGGTATTTATTTCTGTACTTCAGGAGTTTGTTATCCAAGATTTGCAAAGCTGGTGTTCAACGATAGGTTCTGAAGTTCCAAGTCTATATGGAGTTCTAAGGTTCAAACCTTTGAATATAGGATGTTGCTTACTCAGAGCCTGTGATCACATAGTGTTGCTTAGTAACTGTGAAATTGGAAGCAGTTAGGGTGTGATCCTTTGCTGATGAAAATCAATGGCAATGTTCTCAGTGCTCAGCATTGCGGAATATGGTAGCTGGGGACGAAAGCAAGAAAATTGGACTAAAGTTTACCTCAAAACCATGAGACTAAAAACCAGATCATTTAAAACCAAACCAAACCCCAAGCAAACACTCCCTCCCCCCGAAAAAAACCCCCAAACAAACTAAACAAAGCAAAAAAAGAATTCCTTAACTTTTTGGTAAAACTTCTCATGATGTTTTTAACTCCAGAAGTATACCATAAAATAATGTAAGGGTGGCACACCAGATCCATCCAACATCCAGAGCATCCCTCTATCATGATGACATCTCCAGCCAGTTCCTAAAGATGAGTAGGACGGGCATGGTTATGCTGATCCTTCCCTGATATACTCCTGCAGCTGCCTGTTTCCTGAGCTGAAAATGGTATGTTTGTTTTCAGTTCTCATTGTGGAATATTGTTCCATTTCTCTGTCAAAATGTTTTTCGAATCCCAGTAAACCTTTACTCTGTGCAGCGTCTTGTAGCAAGAAATTGCACAACTTGCATGAAGAACTACTTCGTTTTTGTTCTGACCAGCAGCTTAGAGTTACAGTTAGAGCTCTTCTCTCATGCAAGAAGAGTCAGAGAGTATCTGTTTCCTTTTACCTTGTTTAAGCCACTCAGTATGTTTAGATCTCAGTTGTCACTGACTTCTTTCCAAGCCAAAGGGTGCTGGTCATACAGTTCCTCCCTATGTGGGAGCCTGTCCATATGTTCTGATAGCCATGATCACTCCTGCCTGCATCTTCTTTAGGCTCCTTTTTAATTTTGTGAGTACTGCTGATGAAGGAAAAGTTGCTAACCTTGTCTAAACACCTTCATGAATACCGTTGAACATAACAAAAGGAGTTTGTCATAACTTTTGAAAATCATTGCTTTTGTTTGAAAAAGTGGAAGCTTATTTGTCATGAAATCTGATTCTTGAAGTATGAGTCTTTCCCATTTGGAATCACCTTTAAATTATGAGATGCAGGACTTATTTCCAAGATTTAAATAGTGCTTGGCCCAGGGCTGCCACCTTCAGCCAAACAGAAGTCTTAACATATAGAACTTGTTTGGCTTCAATGCTGCAGTAAATAAATCTTTCTTTACTGACTTATTGAAGATCATCAAAATTGCTGTCTGATTTCTTTACTCATTTATTGAGGGATGTCAATTGCTATATGAGGGAAGTAACAGCTTTTAAGTTCTTAACTTGTCCACTCCTTCTTGTTTTTGGCAATAGGATTATGAATTTGAACATTTCTCCATGGGCAGCAGGTTAGTAGTTAACAGAAAAATTATGTCAGTGTTACCTTGGAGGCACAGGACTTTTTTTTTTTTTTAATTTATGAATGCGTTCTTAAATCAAATATTAGTTATGGCTGAGTTAGGTTCATATATCAAGCAGCAGGGGGTGTTTTGGAGAAGGGGAAATTTAATATCTTCCATCTAGCTTTTTTTTTCCCCCTGCTCAGCTCTTGCCTGGTAAATTACATTAAAATGTTTGAGCAGATGGTGCATGTGGCTTCAATAGTATGCCGACCCATGTTCTGTCTCTGCTAACAGCTCTCTGCGGGGACCTTGAAATAGTTAACGCTCTGTGTGTCTATATGGATATAGTGTATAAGGGTAAATATAATGCATTTAAAATACATTCCTGAAACTCTACAAGGTGAAATTAAAGTTACAGAGGTATTGGTGTATCGGGCACCTGGGGCCTCCCAAGAACATGAGGTAAAGCTGTCGGACAGGCTCATTCTTCCCACACAAACCTTCAAAGCGTTCTAGGTCTGCTGCGTAAGCTTCAAAGCTCCCCATCACAAACCTCTCAGAGGTCATTTTAGGTCACTGTGTGTCTCCTGTGCAACCACACTACCAAAGTACCTTAAATCTCCCAGCCTTTCCTGTACTTATTTTCCTGAGACTATCATCATTCCTCATTTATGGGCTGGAACTGAAGTGCACAGGAAGCTGACACACATGCACACATGCACATGCACGCTGCAGACAAAGAGTTTAGCTGCCTTAGTTAAAGTTAGCTTTCCTACAGTCCTTATATACTCAGGAGAGGGAGAAAGTCTGTGTTTTGAATGTATGGAGCTTTGTAGATCAATCTTCTGGGCAGCCTCTTTCTATGTCTGGCTGCAGGGGGAGCAGAGTCTCCTAATTCAGGCAGGTATCTGAAGGTTAAGTGAGTATCTCACAAAGATATAATGTCTCAGATGAAACAAAATTAGAAATTAGGAAGCATCTGAGTTTTACTGACTTCCCAAGGGTCTCAGAAATTGCCTGTTGAAAAAAACGGTGTTGAATGCAAGCTTTATAGCTCAGCTCCTGGGTCACCTTTGTCTCCATCCATCCTAGTGATTTACATTTGCACATAAATACTTATGTGTGTGTATGTATAAAAACAAATACAGACCGAAACAAATAAATCAATGACCAATTAAGTACAGAGTGAGACGTATTTGGCTTTAGTTTTGTTGTGTGGTTTTCTACGCACACACACAGTGTAAATCAGAAAAACTGATTGTCACATCTGGCTAAGTTGAGAGACCTTCTGTTGAGCTGGCAGCCACTGAAATTTTTCTTTTCTCAGTCAGACATGGAGCTGGTGTGGAGTTGTGGGCTTTTACAGAAAGATGTGATTGAATTTTTATCTGTGTTCTGCAGCATTTCATACAGATACCCACAAATGTATGTACATGGCACATCCAGAGATGTGTTTACCCAAGACAATGCTGTTTAGTTTAAAAGCGAATAAATAATGTGGCAGATAACCTGATTTTCACTAAAAATCTGTGGTGATTCAGGGTGTCTGAAGGAGAGGAGCTGTGGTTGTAGTCACCTGAGTGGCTATCAGTAAAACACTTATGCAGAAGAGTTAAGGCCCAGTCACCCAAGCTGAGGGATGTGGAGTGGCAATTAGCTGTTCTTAGTTTGTAAATTGAGGGTTGTGGAGGGGTAAGTAGCTGTTCTTAGCTGACTACCACATCTCTTGACTGCAAAAGAATCATCCATAGCAGGAGGCAGCAGAAATATCAGCCACTTTCTTAGACTAACAATTAGTGCCACCCTGCAGTCTTCATGATTGCAAACCTAAGTGCTGGTTTGCTAGGCGTACCAGTCCTGCAAAGGGAATAGATACAGCACTGCTATGTATTTACACAAGAGCTGGGCTGTAGCTTGTGATTTAAATTTTGGCAGGATTAGATCTGGACTCTTAGGACTTCGGAGGTTCAAGTTTCTAAGGAGCATGTATTTTAAAATTGGAATAACTCTTATATAGAAAAGCTATTTCTTCTAACTCTACCCTCTCAAAGAAGAAATTGGAGAGAGTTTATTTCCTGCGTTTGGATGGAGCTTGCCTTTTGGGTTTGATTTTATTTTGGTTTCTTTTGAACTGACTGCGAGGAGGTCTTAGTCTTTCCTTGATAAGTAAGCCAAAACACAGAAATGAGTTATAACAGTGGTGATGCTCCCATCAATCAAAAGGTGCACTGTTTCATTTGTTATTTGATTTTCTTGTTCTGTTACCTGTGGCTACACCACCAGGTCTGATGTGTGTGTTGTCTTGTAAAATTAAACTTTTCCTTTGCCCTTCCCTTTTTCTTAACAAGATAATTTGCCTGTTGCCTTCTATTTTATTTACAGATCTATTTTTAAAACTGTTTTTTTTTCATCAAGTTTTTCATCCAGGAGAAACCTTTAAAATTTTTGAAATGTTGCTTTCTCTGATTTTATTACCTTTTGACAGATTCATTATCTATGTTAAAGTTGGGGTTTTTCAAAAGAATTAATATAAGCTTGTTTCAAGTCTGTAGTGTTTGTATATATTGAACAAATACGGTATTGCATTTAATGACAATTCTATTATACCTATTTCTG
>JAWWLV010000088.1:66616000-66628000 GCA_035041135.1 Platyrinchus mystaceus | reverse complement strand
GAGCAGAGAAAACCCCCTCTGTCCTCCCCAGCACGTCAAAATCCGGCAGCTAGCTGCTAATTGCCTTTGCAGTGATTCACATGCCATCTGCCATTGCTGGGATCTTTTGTCATCTGTGGTGGGCTATCACAAACTTCATGTGGTTCTTCTGTCCACAGCACCGACTCAATGCAGCACGGTAATAGCAACGACACTGCTACATGCAGAAATTAATTACGGAACTATTTACGTGCTGTCACCCCTTCTTTTGGCTTTGAGAGAACAGTATTCTCTGGGATAAAGAGGGGAGGGGGAAAGGCAAGAAATATTATTTCAGTTGTGTGCCACTAAGTGTTTCCCTGCTCTCGCAGAAAGCAACTCATGGATGGTGGGAGAAAGATGTCAAAAGTAATGAAAAGTGCAAAGGCTTATTATGTATTTCTGTATCACACCGCATCTGCAGCCCAGGGGCGAGCAGAGGAGAGCGTGACCTGCCCATGTAGTGTCTGGGGAGGCGGCGGCTGCCCTGCTTGCCTTGTGCCTGGGCAGGGAGCGGGGAAGGCGCTGGTCCTGTCACAACTTATGTAACAGTTGCATAAGAGTGCTGGTGGTGTGACTGTCAGAAACTTGCGGGAAGGACAGGATTTTCCCTCCCTTTGCTTCCTTATGGCTTGAATCAGAAGCTAAGTCTAGGATGCTGTTGTTTACTGGATGCTGTTGTGTAGCTGGCGATTCTCCCTCCCCCACTCAGAGGGATCGGGGGGGGCTCCTGCTTTTGTTTAATCCTGCCTTGTTTTTGCTCTTAGTTCTTGGGGGTTTTTCCTTGTTTGTTTTTGTTTTTGTTTTCTTCTTTGCCTGCATTTATATTTTGATAGTGGATATTGCTGCTACCAAAGCTTTCAATAATTAAATGATCTATCAGCGTTTTCTAAAGCCACCTGGGTGATTTGCTGAAATTCCACGTTGTTTTAAAGTGGTCTCTTGAAGGCAGAGATGCTGCAGAATCTCATCTCGGTTTTTTTCCTTCCCCCATTGAAGCCTTCCTTGAGGATGCTGATATGCATCATCTATAAGTGTGACATCCCAAGCGCATAAACCAGCTTAATATGTAAATATGTTAGGAAGAGGGGTGGTGAGGGAGGGTGAGAACATGACATTATCCAATCGGCCCATTCAAAGCTGCAAACCCAATACTGTTTTTGCAGGGACTCAGTCGTACACCACTGGAGGGTGTCGTTCCCCTCAGTCCGTGAATCAATTGCTCCGGGAACAAGAAGTCAGAAGGTGACTGGGAATGCCGGCCGCCTCATTCCCCAGACGAGCTCTTTGCCAGCTGAGCTGGGGTCACTTGGTTCACGTAGCTTGGACAGGCAGTGGCACTTTTGTATAATCCTCACGGCTGCCTCCAGAGCGCCGTGGCACTGATCCTTCCTGCTGCTGCAGGGCTGCTGGTGCAGCGATTTGTTAGTTTCCGGCTGTCACTTGCCTTTGAAGCAGGAGGGGAGCTTTTGGCTCGCCTTCTTGTGCCTTATGAAACGCGTGTAGTTACCGGAGCCGGTGCAGGCGAATGGGTTCGGCAGAGTTGACGAGGTGATTAGAGCGATGCCTCCCTCCGCCGCAGGGCTCCCCCGGGGCCGGTCCCGTCCCACCGGCTCCTCCCAAAGTCGTCGCGGGGCGACAGCTGGGCGCGCTGGACGGAGAGCGAGAGCCCCGCCAGCCGTCCCAGATGGACTCTCCTAATTTCCTCCCTCACCCTGCACCCTCCCCCCACCTTTGGCAGCCCTGCTTCCTTAAAGGCAGCGGTACCAGCTCCCGAGCTCGCCCCCGAGGGCGGGATGCAGCCGGCTGATGGGCAAGGAGGGCGGGGGACGGGGGACGGGGCTTTGATGGAGGCGTGTGCGCCGCTTGCCGCCGGGGCTTTAGTGGGTGTCGTGGGATTTGTCCACAGCATATGCGGTGCTGTTAATGATTGAAAAATTACCACAACAATTAGTCATGGATCGCTGAAGGCAAGGCCCCCAAACACCGTGGACAATGTGATTAAATCCATGTATGTGACAATTAACTCTCCAGCAGGTTTATCCACCAAGGAGATGGAAAGAAGATGGACAAAAAAAAAAAAACCACCCATGACAGGCAAGAATAATGTGGCAGAATGGGCCCGATACAGCTGGCACTATCAATTTTAATCTGACACTGAATTAATCACACTTGGATTAATCCCGTTCTTATTGCACCATTCTGGTTGCCTGTTTATTTATATTCTTCCTCCATTGTGTGCTACACAGAGGCATGACGGATTTAATTCCTGTCCGTTCCATGTTCTTAAATTTAAAAGGCAAATCCTTCAGTCATGCCGTGTTTGAGGTAGTCCTTGGTGCAATTATCTCATAAAAAATGAGCAGAGTCCAGATGCACCATGCCATGAATCCCCCTCTGTATCACAGCTGAGTAATTCTCAATAAATATTTGTTCACCCAATATTCTCACTGGGTAGATCTAGTCCTGCCTGTCTGTCCAGCCAGCCAGACATGCAGACACACAAATAATGCTTTGCTTGTGCGTTTATGTTGCTGTCGGGTGAAATTTGGTGCACATTCATTGGTGGTTCTCACTGTGCTTATGATTTTATTTTGTGTGACCAAAAGCAACCCTTTTGTAGTGTTTCAATGTTATGTTACTTTCCAGACTGGAAATGGAAGAAGGGTTGGTACAGGAACTGAAGAGGGCAGGTATAGAAGACCTGACATAAAATTCTTGGAAGATTAAGACTCTTAAAGGAAAAGAAGCACTAATGTTTGTCAGATACCACTGAAGTCTTGAAGAAGAAACTGTGTGTATCAGTAGACAATCTGCTCAAATTAACCGTGTGCCCTTTCTAGAACAGTAAAGGCAGTTTGCTTACTACACTGTTGCTGTGCCTGCTCCCTGACAGATCTCTTGTTCACAGAGTGGCAAGTGCCATTTAGTGGCTTGGACTAGCTGCAGCTTAATGTTGCCTGTAACTGCTGCAGACCTCTCTCTTCTACCTTCTCTCCCCATCCTTCCTTTCTTGTTTTTATTCTGTAATCTCTAAAGAAGACATCTTAACTTGGAACTCAAGATGACTTAAGAGATGTATCTAGGCATGCTGTAAAGATTCAGCTTTACTGCAGCATATTAATACTGCGGTTTGCAATGCTTAATGTTACTTTAAGTGTTCAGACCTTTCCTGGCTTTTAGAATCCCATTTAAAATATGCAAGATATGTAACTGTGTTCTTAAACCAAATTACTTAAAGGCATAAGTGTTTCCATTGAAATTACTACTAAAATCCCTGCTGCTTTAAACTGTCAAGGTTTTTAGCCAGAGTCCTCTATTTATGTATCAGTAGTTTGAAAACACAAAATGAAGTTCAGCTGAACCATCTTTTAGACTGATAGTTCTTGTCCTGTTGTTGCTAGTGAACACAATCTACTCCTGCTCTGACCTGTGGGCGTAGCCACAAAGAAATGAGCAAGTCCTGTGAAGGCAGTGGGCAATAAAAATATCAGTGATCTTGATATGTAATTTAGTGCCCCAAGGAACTTTGTCTTTCTGTTGACAACGTAGCTTTCAAAAGGTTGTTCGGGGTGCATAAAGCAAGAGGATGTGAATTTTGCTTCTTGTGTCTATTTTAATGTAAAGGTAGCACTCTGCAGTGTGGGTAGAATGGTTCTCCTTGTCACTGATAGAAAAGTCCTAAATGAAGGACAAAAGAAACTGGCTCTAGTACCTCCAGCACACCAGAGAATTTGCAGTAAGTTCTAGTTAAAATCTCAGTCTCACCCTCTGCAGTAGTATTGAATACCATAGCCAAAATACAGCCAGATTTGATATTTGAGTCAGAGCTGCTTCTTTCATTATGGCTTTCAGTCATTTCTCCCACTTTATACCTTTCTGCGTCTGTGATCCATATCTGGATTTGGTTGAAATTACTTTTTTTTTCTTTTTTTTAAATCATCTTTGTGAAAATCTCTGGGGAAATAACAAGCAAAAATATTTTGAATGCGGAGGGTTTAAATCCATGTCTCCCAAAATAATGATGATGGAAAGATGCATAGTAAGTAGTGGATATTAGGTCTGATCTGGCAATAGTTTGATTCTCAAAATGTCCAAATCAGTAGGAAAATGGTTTATTTGGGAACTTTTTGGTGGTGGTTTCTTTTTCTAAAAATTTCTTTTGTCATTTGGTGAGATCAGTTTTAAGTTCTGATCTGCTTATATTTTCTGGCATCTGAGGAGTTGAGAGTATTATAAACTTGTAGCAGAGGATTGCTAGCTCTGCTGGGCAGCAGGAATAAAATTGACTACATCAATATCAAAATACTGTCTGCACAGGTGACATGAAATGCTAACAATATTAATTTGATTTCTTCTATTATCTTCTCCCTGCTCCCCCATTCTCTTGGCACAGTCTGGTGTTTTACAGTTAAATTTGCTGCTGCTGTTTGATGGATAGCAAACACTTGCTGATTACATAACTAAGTGACAACTATGGAAGTTATTTCTTTATTAAGCCATTTATCAAGTGATTAGGAGACTATTTATGTAGACTCTACAAACATAACACTAGTAGTTGAGTATATTGGTAGGAAGAAAGTATGAGATGGTTTGAGATGCATTTTTTAAGCAAACTTTGTTTCAATTATTCTGAGACTTCAAATCACAGAGGTATGATGCATTAAAACATTATTGCTCAGGGATTTTTACACTAGGTGATCCATTGGCCAAATGCACACTACGTTTTACACCAATCAACGTTTATTTAAATTTAATTAAGATTCATAGGACTGATTTGCTGTGCCTGCATTATAAATAGAGCAAGAGTGACTTAGCTTAGGTTTGGTTAGCAAGAATTGAGCTGCACCGTGGAGTTACAATATCAGTAAGTGCTACTGGCACACTCAGAGTTACAAGTAGATGCTTCACATGTGGCAGTGCTCGAGATCTGTGTCAAACCCATGAACGAGAGCGTTGTTAAGCGTTTTGTGTGTGTGGGTGTTGGGGTCAAGGAGCATCGTAGAGTGTGTGCACGCGCTGATTGCTTGGATCAATGTACGAATCAAAAATGTGTTTGCTCACTGACAGAAGAGATGAGCTTGGAATGGAGATGAGGTAAGAGGGCTGCCAACAGGAGAGTAAATGCTCTGAGTACACAAAACTTGAGGGTGATATGGTGCACTCCTTTGTACCCAAACCTGAACCACTGAGGGGATTTTTTAGATCTTTCCAGTGAGGATATTTCCTCAATTCAAGCCATGGTGTACAAAGAGGAATAATTCTTTTTTTTTTGTCTTCATCTCTCCCCCACCCCAATATGTGTTTTTCATTTCCCTTCACATACATGGAATTAGATGGGAACAGTTCAATGTCCCAAGTGCCAAAAATATCTCAGTGTGGCTGTGAGAATAGAACTACTTAAAGAACTTCAGTGTCAAAAAGAGTATAATAATCCAAGCATCCTTTGGAGTCAGCACAAGGGGAAGCAGTGCATGGGAAAAAAAGATGCCAAAACTTTGGAATTAAAACTGTTGATAGAGCATTCATATTCTGCTTTCCCCCCCTTCCCTCCTAACTGAACCTGAATTTTCCTTTTTAATTTTTTCTCTTTGAGTTTTGGCTACAAAACACTGTTTGGGTCCCCACCTGAATGTTAAATATTCTTCTCAGGGGGACAAGAGAAAGCAAAGTGACAAGAATAAGCACTGGATTGAATGTGTGGACAAAAATACCATGCTTCTGTTGGTGCTTATTTTTTAGTGCAATGTATTTGTGCAAATTCAAAAGGCTCTTTTGCATTATTAACGTACCTTTAGCTTGGCCATCCTACGAAGAGCAGTGGATAGCAGTGTGTTTGTTGACCCAAATATGGCTGCCCATATTGGTGTGTTATCTCTGGCAGCACACTCCCGCATAGTTGCAAGCCAACTCCAGTCTGGAAGCTGGTAAGACATATTAGCATTTGGCAGTACTAGCCTTTGCTAGTAAATTCTTTATTTCTGCATTTTGTGTTGCTGGAATATTGCTATTGATTTGAGAAGAATTTGAGCTGGGCAAGAAGTAGGAGATATAGAACCTCAGAATGGTTGGGTTGGAAGGGACCTTAAAGATCATCCAGTTCCAACCTCTGCCTGCTGTGGGCAGGAACACCTTCCACTACACCAGATTGCTCAAAGCCCAGTCCAACCTTGCCTAGAACACTTCCAGGGATGGGGTATCCACAGCTTCTCTGGGCAACCTGTTCCAGTGCCTCACCATTCTCACAGAAGACAAATTCTTCCTAATGTCTAACCTAAACCCACCCTCTTTTAGTTTGAATCTCTTCCCCCTTGTCCTGTCACTACAACCCTTGTAAAAAGTCTCTCTCCATCTTGTAGGCTCCCTTCAGTTACTGGAAGTCTGAAATTAGGTCACCCCAAAACCTTCTCTGCTTCAGGCTGAACAATCCCAATTCTGTTAGCCTTTTCTCATAGGAGAGGAGCTCCTTCCCTCTAATCATCTTGGTGGCCCTTCTCTGGACTCGCTCCAATAGGTCCATGTCCTTCCTGTGCTGGGGAATCCAAAGGTGGATGCAGCATTCCAGGTGGGGTCTCACCAGAGCAGAGTAGAGGGGCAGAATCATCTCCCTTGATCTGCCACTCAAGATTTCTCTTTTTGGAGAAGGTTGTTTTCTTATCTTCTTTTGGTCAACAAGTTGGTGATAATTAAAGCAAGTTTTTGCTATGTGAAACAAAGACTGAAGGGTGACACTGCTATTCCTTGGGGTAGTGCAGAACAATTCCATATGGTCTTTATTTTGTAGTTCTATTCATAAGAGTTTAGATCATCCCTTGGACAGATTTCATGATCTGTGGGCACTACTGTAGGTACAAGAGTAGAATATGATCTACAAGGGTGGAGACGAGGTGAATGGAAAAGGCAGAGTATCATATTTACTCAGTAGTTTCACGGTGCACTCATGATACTTTCAGGATGTAGCAAGTCAACGTAAAGTTTTAAACCAGCAGATAATATATAAAAACTGTGTAAATATGTGTTTATTTATGTGTGTCTGTATATGTTTATATATTTGAGTACGTGCACGCACAAACTCTTCCAATTTTTTTTTTAAGTGCCAAACATGTTTTCTACAGATAGCATCCAAATAAAGACTGTGGGTGTTAGTACTAGCCTTTCTTAAAATGCATATGTGGAATTGAATGACTAAAGAAGTAGAAAGGAAAGAGAAATGACTTTTTGAAAGCTATCTGTTTGCTTTTACTTATGTTAATGTGCATAACCAACTAATGTATTTGACTGAAAAGCCTTACTTATTTGTATGTGGGTTTATTATAGAAAAACTGCTATTATTCAGCTTTCAAGGAACATATAAAAGTCAGTAATATACTTTTGATTCTCAAGTTGCATATGCTACAATTTTCTGAAGACATTGATAAGTAGGATGCAGATTTTCAAGTGATATGCTATTTGACAGCCACCCTCTTTGTCTTTCTGTCACACCACAGCAAGCTAGTCAATTTTGTGTGGGTATGAATTCTTTATTACAGGCAAAGAAAGTGTTTGTGTTGTGCATGTTCATATATTGCCCAGCAGGAATCTTGGAAGAAACAGATCTGCCTTAACAGATCTTCCTGGTAGCAGCAGTGTCATGTGGTACCAGTGAGCACTAGGTAATTCACCTGCATGCTTCTGTACCAGCTGCACACCTCCATAATTACTCCCCACCTAGGCTTTAAAAATACCCAAGTACCACAGCCTTGAAAGAGGTGCTTGGTGTGTATATTTGAAGCATAACAAATTACAGAATTACAGAATTGTTAGTTGGAAGGGACGTCTGGAGATCATCTAGTCCGAATGCCTGCCAAGGCAGGGTCACCTGGAGCAAGTGACAGAGGAACGTGTCCAGGTGGGTTTGGAATGTCTCCAGAGAGGGAGACTCCATGACCCCCCTGTACCAGTGCTCTGCCACCCCCAATGTACAGAAGTTCTTCCTCAGGTTGAGGTGGAACTTCTTGTGTTTTAGTTTATGGCCATTGCTCCTTGTCCTGTCACTGGGCACCATCAAATGGAGTCTGACACCATCCTCTTTGAGATATTTATATTCATTTATGAGATCCCCTCTCAGTTTTCTCTTCTCCAGACTAAACAGGCCCAGCTCCTGCAGTCTCCCTTCATAAGAGAGATGCTCCACTCCCTTAATCATCTTTGTGGCCCTCCACTAGATCTTGCTTTGTGCAAGGTGCAAGACAGCCAGCAGAATTACAGTTGCTAATCCAGTTCAGGGATTTTTGTAGGACCAATGCCTGTGTGCTTGGTCCCTGTACAGCCTGATACACGGAGCATGTGCACTTACAGTGTTTCCTCACAGCACATTGTGCTGTGCGTAGAACTATTTATCTTGCAGGAAATGGAAGTATATTAAAAATACTTTTAACGTTTGCCCTTTCCCACTCATAGATGGCTTTGCAAACATCCACCTTTCGTAAGCAGAAGTAAATTCTTTGTCTGGCTGATTAACTAGGAAAAAAATATCTCTTGGAGACCTTTGTGAGGTCGTTATTGAAGCTGTCTTTTCAGAACATGAATGCGCCACCTGCCTCTCATAGCCCAGGGGAGCCTAAAGGCAGTGTGTGTCTTGGAGCACACAACAGAATAGCGTCTGCATACTGCCAGACTGATCTGCTAATAGCCAGGGGAAGGAGCGAATTGATGCCAGGGGTGAAGAGAAATGCTGAAACCTTGCAAAGTGTTAAGCAGTGCTCACCTATTTATTAGACAGCTAATGCTGCCTGCAGCGTTACCAGTGGAGGATAAAAGAAGTGGGGCATGTTGCAGATTGTTAATTGGTCTTAGAGCTGCATGTTGTAATTACTAGCTTACTTTCTTCTCTACAAAGGAAAAATATATCCCAGAAGGGACCAAAGCTGAGAAGCTGAGACTGTTTTCATCTGCTAAAAATCATGTTATGTTTTAAATATTTCTATTATTTTTTGTTTAAGAAAGAGGAAAAATAATTTTGCTATCAGACAGATAACCTTCAAGAAGGGTCCTATCTGATTTTGACACCTTTAATGATCAAATGTTTGCCAGGGAACACAAGTTCTGTGTGTGTAATATGTTAGTGTTTTAAAAATAATCCCACAACAAAGTTGTTTTAAGTCAACTTGCTTGAAATACGCAAGGTAATTAGTCAGTTAAATTTCTTGTGATTTTTGTTGAGGATGGGTAATTTTCAGTTGACTGTTAATAGACTTCTAAAATCTTAATCTTAATACGTTCTTTTTCTGAGAGCTTCCATTTCATCACTGTGATCTTGCAGTTTGGTCCTCTCCAGTTATCCAGTTTATGCAAACTCTGGATTCTTTGTCCAGCTACACTTTCTCTGATATGCTCTCATTTACTCCATGCCTTACAGGCTGAAGATGAAAACAATTGCAATAAACAGGAGATTAAACTGATAACTGTTTCATTTGAGTACTTATTCTTGGGAATGTCCTCTCAAATAAATCGATTCAAAATTGTAAGGACAATGTCTGGTATTTCTGCTGTCTGACAGCACAGTATTTTGCCAAGTGTTATCTAGATAAAGATTTCTTTTTTTAATTTAAGTGAGCTGGTAGTTGATATCTTTTTCAGACCTGTCTGCTTGTTGCAGGTTGGCTGTAATGGGTTAATAAACAGTTCTAAAATTAGGTTCCTTGATGCTGATGTACAGATTCATGGGGAGCAGGGGGAGACAAGAAGGGGAAGAGTGTCTCATCCCCATTACTACCATTAGGTGCTGTATCTGTTCTCATCACATGAAGGGGGAGTAGGTTGCAGCCCTCCATCCTCATCATGATTGTTTTCTCCAGTCCTGATTTGTGCTTGCAATATCAAAAAGAGAAATCTATCCTATACTTCTGCATTTCCCCTCTCTACCCCCACCCTTCAGGCTCCCCCAGCAGGCACAAGGACCTTCTCTACCAGCCCCAGCTCAGCTTTCCCTCTGCTGGTGTAGCAGATTTACCTCCCACATGAGCAGCCAACTTTGGCCTCCCCTCTAGCTTTGTTGGCATTTCGGATAGAGACAGGTAGAACATATTGAAATAAACTTCTGTCTCAGTTTAACGGCAATGTAACACTACAGCCCTTGAATCATATGGCCTAATAGCAGCATCAGATGGAAGACATTAATTCCATTATGCATTTTTTCTTTTTTTTTTCACATCTAGAAATAAATGAAGTTTATGTTGGAGTGAGTTCTTCCTTTATAAGAAGGCTTGTCTATAGCTAAGGACTCACTGCATAAATACTTCTTGCTTGCTTAAAATAAAGACAGTGCCTTGAAAATAATTTATGTGGAATTTCCTTCCTAGCTTAACTGACAACTTAGCATAGTAGTGTTTGGTTGCTAGAGCACACGCTTCGCTAGGAGACAGGACAAGCTTCCAACTGTGCATGCAGAAAGCCTTTAAATTTGAATTACAATTAATTCATGTAAAGCATGAAATAAAAATGTCATGTTTGGAGGAGGAGTATTGTTGTTTATGCAGTTTTGCTAGAAGACTCACAGAATAAATGATTGGCTTGTACTACAGCCCAGTATTAGAACAACAAGTGATTGCATTATTAGCTGACATGTCATGAGTGGCCTGGATGCTTTTCTTTGTTCCCATGTAAAACCGCTTTGAAGATTAGAGGTCTGTCTGCTATGTCTCTCATCCTTTTTAACATCATATTCTGGTAGCTGTTACAACTTTGTAACACAGTGCCCTGTGTTAATTCATTGATCTATCAGCTGCAAATAGTTGTTCATCCTAGGTAGGCCAGGCAGATGTAAGAGCAAAAAGTTCAGATCACGGGGGAGAATATTCTGTGGCCTGAGTTTTTTGAGTAAATTAATATTTTACTTTTGCTCATAAAGGGATTACAGTCAGAACTATATAGATTAGTCTGTGTGCACGTGCTCTTGATTGCTTGACAGCCAGGCTCTGCTTTGATTTTTGGATTGACAGAGGTAATGATGCTGGAAGGCTCATGGACAGGAGAATAAGTGGCCCCCAAAGAGCTTTGCTGCTACTAAACAAAAGTGGAAACAGCAATGCATCCAAACATACACAGCTTCCACTAGGTGTAAACACTAGTTGACAGGGCAAGGTGTAGGACTGCTGATGGATTTTCTCATTAAAATGCTGGTTTGAGCTGAAAAAGTTTTTTTTAAATTCAAAATTGTAACCTCTAAAAGAACCTAGTTGATTTCTGAGAAAATTTTTGTGATAACACAGATATTTCTGGAATATTTAATCACTTCTTGACATGAAATGTTTTGATTTATTTTCATTGTAAGCCATGCTGAGGAGTGAAATATTACATTTCCTGGATGTTTTTTCTAAAACATCCTGAAAAAAAAAGCTTTTAAAAACTCACTTTATTATGAATTGAAGGTCAGATTTTATACCACTGTTTAGAGAAGCAGCCCAAGAGAAGCAGTATTATGTAAGAACTCATATGGTTGTATTAGATGACATCTTGAGGTCCTGCCCATTCTGTATGACAGTACGTGAGGGCAGGGCTTCTTTTCCACTCCTATGTTCTTCACTCTTACTGGAATAGTCTCAAGGAGCTGCTCTAAAATACTATGATCTGACCCAGAGTACTGTAACATTATACAAAGCATTGGGTACTTCAATGTAAAAAAAAAAAGAAAAAAAAAAAGCAACCAAAAGTACTGGGCAGCAAAAAGGAGAATTCTGTCAAACTTGAAGAAGAAAGGGAGGCTTTAAGACTTCAGGTGTGTTATGTATAAACGCCTTTAGGAAGATTCACATCCATCTGCCTGGGGGTTGAAGTTCCTAGACGAAAGAGGTGAGGTGCAGGCATTAGAGAAGATGTAGCTCTGCAGCTGAGCCCTTCATAAGATGTGAAAGAAGCAGAAGAGCTGATTTCACATCTTTAAAGATGGAAAAGAAGAGTAGCTTTAATAAAAAAGAAGTGCAGAATAAGAGTTGCTATTTGCAT
>JAWWLV010000088.1:66570487-66615900 GCA_035041135.1 Platyrinchus mystaceus | reverse complement strand
ATTTCACATCTTTAAAGATGGAAAAGAAGAGTAGCTTTAATAAAAAAGAAGTGCAGAATAAGAGTTGCTATTTGCATTTGATATATAAGTAGCATTTGGGTTTTGCCTCTGCCACATACTTGTTTGATTGATATGACTGAACTGTCCCATACTTATAAAATACAGCAGTGCTGTCCCATATTCTGACAAGCTTTCCCATTGACTGCTCCACAGAATCGTATATACAGGAATTGCCCAAGGGTCTTCCCCTGTTCACTGCAACAGCATATTGAAAATAATGTTTAGTTTTGCTTTTTATCTCAGTTTTAAAAAGTCCATTTGAGGCTTTTATTTTCACTGACGTATGTAATTTAAAATCCCCCAGGTTCCAAACTGGTAGGAGTTTGAGGCTTTTTGACTCTTAAGAAGCATGAAAACCAGCACTTTTTTAATTAATATGATAGTATTAGTGAAAAATACCCAGAGATCATGTACACATCATCTGCAATGATACTGCATTGCGAATGTTTGCTCCTGCATGGACCAAAAATATTTGTAGAAGCTGAATTTAACAGGGGGGAGGTGGGGAAAATATTGTTTGTTTGTTTGTTTGTTTTCTCCTGGCAAAGGAATGCATGAAGCTAATCTCCAGAGTTTTCATAGGAAGAAAAATTGGTGTATCCTTTCTAGGTTCATCCTTGAGATGTCCTTTTAAAAAGAGCGGATGTTCTAAAATCCATTGATACTGCTGGCAGCTGAAAACTTAATAAAAAAAGATTTATTGATTTTTAATTGAATGAAATGCATTGTCCTACACACAAGATGTTATTTGAACTTGTAGAAGCTAGGACAATAAATAATGGCAGTGATGCATAATGACACATTAATAAATTTATGGTGGCACCTACTCCTTGCTAGGGCCTTACCACAGTCTCAAGTGACAATCAGATTCTCTGAAGACCTTGCAGTATAAAAATAGAGATATAAATTATCTACTTAGAGTATGCCATCCCCTAAAAAAAAAATCCAGAAAACTAGTTTTTAGTGGCTTATGGGCGTATTTGTATGTGTTGATAGTGCATCTTTGGTAGTTTTTGGAGGCAAGGCACTTAAGCTTTCATTATGAAGAAGAAACCAAGACATGAGAAAAGAAAGATATGAGCAATAAATGGAGATATAACAAACTGGCCATAAGAAAGCCTGTCCAAACTAGTCTTTTCATATATCTGTATTTCACCTCAGGCTTTGCTTCTGGCATTCAACATCAGTTAGAAAAAGTCTTTGGTCACATTAATCTTTCAAACCTTTTAGGTGTTTGGGCAAGTTGAGGAATGGGAAGGAAATCTTCAAAAGCTTGGGTAAAAGCAATACTGTAAGAGTTTGTATTAAATCTATTGCCTTTGATTCTTAATTTATCCATGAGCTTTTCCTTTAATAGAGAAAATTTCTACAGAGGAAGGTTTTTGTGACAGCAGTAGTCAGCTCGGCTGAAGCCTCAGACTACAGGGGACAAGGGGGATTCCAGATAGGAAGTACTGGGGGATTTTGGCAATTTTCTTAGAACAAGAAAGCAATTTTTTCTAATTTACCAAAGTTGTCTGCAAGTGTCTTAATTTGACTTTTCATACAGTATAATATTAAACATATGCTATTCTAAGCATGATTTAAAATCATCAAACTGGGGAAAATGAGCTAAAAATGTGGATTTATAATAATGGCAAACAGATCATGCAATTTGTAAGAGGCAAGGAATATGCATGTGCAAGAGGAGCAGCAGTGAAAATATTGGGTGAGGATTAAAATATATCTTTCTGATCTTCTGTTATGTTGCCTGAATAAGTTCATATCCCTTTGAGGAAAAGTGCTGTAATTCCAGTAAATACTGTGTAATCTTTGGGTAATGTCTTAGTGATTTCTTTATCCTAAAACCTGTTGACACTCTTAATAAAAAGAGAGAACGGACAGGGATTTTCTTCTGTTGCTAAAAGACCCATGTGCGAGCAGGGCCCCACATGCCACCTTGGCACAGGACCAAGTGATTCATGCCCTGAGGGTTTCAGGGACATTTCAGCTGAAGGCTCCGCTGACACATCCTTCTGCGAGGCCAAGTTCTGCTAGCTGAAGAGGTCCCTGACCCCAGCAGTTTGTTTGCTTTCCCTGACAGGTTTTTCCGTTCTTTCTAGCCTGTCCCTGGCCTGTCTGGGATGTGTGGGGCAATAGGAGTGCATTTTGTTAATGGGACCAAGCTGGTGGCGCTTGGCTAATGACCAGCCACCCACAGAAGTTGTGCTGGCAGGAGGCACCCTGTGCTTGAGGCAACTTCTGGGAGAAGGCAGGGATGAGTGACTGAGGGGCAGTGACCTCCTGCCCCAGCCACAGAGCAGAAGTGACACCCAGGTCCAGAGGCTGAGGTGACTCAGGCCTCCCGATCTCTCCAGTGCAGCTCCCTGCCCAGAGGCTCACAGTGAGGAGGTGAAGGCTGGTGCTTGAGTGTGTGTGGGCTTCTTTCGCACTCTGTGGGGGCTGGGGGGTGTAGTTCAGGGTGGTCTGGGCACAGGGGGAGGGTGATGGAGTGGGAATGGACCCCGTACCCCTGGGGAGCTTGCTCTCACTCTTGAGGCTAAAGGTTTGCATTCGTGAGCTTTCTGATAAACAGCCTTGAAATTAATTACAATTAATGTTCTTGACTCTTTTTTTAATTTTTTTTTCAGGTTATTGCATAATTGTCCTGACCTTTTCTCTCTGTACTGGTACATAATATTATGACATGGCAGACCTGCCTGCAGCCAAACTCGTTTCTAGAATGACTTGCCAGAGTTTTTGCTAGTGGTTTATACTCTCTGTACATCACTAAATGCTCTGCTTTTGCATCCAAAGATGTCTTAGAGTTTTTGCAATCTTGTGTTAATCTTCATTAGAGGAGGGGGATATAAAAGTAGTGCTTTTTTATGTTAGTGTTTTTAGTAACATTTAAACTGTCTTTTAAGAAAGCTTCCAAATTCACCACAATTATATGTACAGCTTTTATGCATCTCTGCTACCACACCCTGCTCTTCAGAATTGGCCTGTGACTTTGCTTCTCTGTCCTTGATTTTTTTCCCTCTCCTTTTTTCCTAATGGCAGTTGTTCCCAGTTTCTCTGTGCCAGAAAGTTGAGAAGCATCATCTTCTGCGGCGCTATACTGCTTGTCAGCTCTTTCCAATCCTGAGTTTTAATGAACAGTTTAGTTCCTTGCCTTTGTGCTTCTACCTCTGCAGTTTTGCTGCTGTGATGGAGCTTTTCCTATGTGAGCAAGGGAGTACCTGGCAGAAAGATAGGAGTTCTGTCTTTCCTGCCTAAATAATTCTCTCTGACTGCATTTATCCAGCCCCCTCTTTCTCATTCTTTCTTTATCCTCCTAAGAAAACTAAAGAGAAATGGTACATCCCTAGGCCCCTTTATACTCGTTTCTGTATCTGTATTATAACAGCAGTGCTTAGCACTTGCATAATCTTGCTCCTCTGAATAATCACTGTAATCATTTATGCATCTGTTTTATAACAGGAGTGGGTCAGATTCCGAGATGGAGCCGAGCAGTTCTGGCTCTCCACTGCGTTTACTGGTTCGTCTAGCACTCATCATCACTCTTCAGTGTTTGTTGTACATTGTGTTTTATGTATCAAAACACCAGGAGCCAAAGTCTTGAGGACTACCTTTTGTTCCTTTGATTTTTGTGGAGTGGTTTTCACACAAAATGTTGCCCGGCTATGGGAAGGGGCAGTAGAGTAGGGGTGACACAGCTGGGTTCAAGTTTGTTCTCTCTTTAATCATGTTAGTCAAGGTGAGCAGGTGCTGTTTATACTCATAGTGAGGAAAGCTGAAATTACCTTCTGAGCCATGGGTCATGGGATGCCTGCTCGCCTCTTCAGACTTGCTGCACTGCAGATAAGCCTGTGAGGCTTAAAGGCCCTCTTTACTAATCTGAGGGTTGATAAACTACTGATAGAGGGAGCATTTCCTCACAGGTTTCTATATTAAGGGACGATTTGGATGCTAGCTGCAGCAAGCAGAGATTCTTCAGAGACAGTGTGAGCAATGTCTGTGTTAAAGAGGTCAAAGAGCTGCATCATCTGTAGTCGTTACTACAGCACTGTGCGGGGAGTGCTGTGCCAAAGCTGGCACCCTGGAGGAGCATCTCTGGGTGGAGCTCTCTTCTTCCTCCATCACTCTTTTCTTTTCTCAGTGTTGACCTAGTTTATTAATGTTAATCTTATTAGTGCATCTGCTTCATTTTTGTGATTATTAAATGCTTTTGGGGCTCCATAATTTGATTATTTTAGTACCTTTCTTGATATAATTGAAGCTGGAATGAATGTAGCCTGAAAACATGCTTTATTTTAACTTGATAAATCTTGTACAGCTAAACCAATTTATGTTCATACTTTTTTTCTTTTCGCAACCTTGTGCTTATGTAATTTGTTTAGTGGTGAAATATTTTTTTCTTTTTTTACCCAGAGTGCCTGAAACTGTGGCATGGCTCTCTATTCGGTCTCCTTCTGTCTGAAAGTTTTAAACAGTTTATGTTTAGGATCTTATATAACATATCCCGTCTCTGTAATACGAGGTTAACAATCCAATTAGACATCCATTGAATGATCCCAACCATTCATTTGCATCAATGCCTCCTCCTGTGCTAGCTTCCCTTATAGTATCTTTTTATGTCTGTCCTTTCACATTACAGCTAGTTCATTTCATCTCATCTCAGGTGCTATGATAATTTTCTCATGCCCTGTTAGTGCCACAACTTTTATAGCCTTCCATTTTCTGCTGCCTATTTTTTCCCTCTTTATCTTTCGTCTCTGCTGTGAACCAGAATTGTTTTCCCATGGTACCAGGGGAAGGTTTCCAGTGCCAGAAAAGAGATCTTCAGACCCACCTCTCCATAAAAAAATAATTGGAACTCCTGATGTACTTCCTGAGCAGCTCATCTTGTTCCCTTGCTCAGCTTGCTTCTTCTGAGAAGCATACCAAGATCTTTCTCTTCAGCCTTACTTGAGTCATATATGCTCACTGAGTGGGTGGGGAAGCAACAGAACTAATGCATCGCTTACCTCCTTTGGGGTACTGGCAATGTGCAGGCAGCGCTTATGTCTTCTCAAGAAGACAGCTTTGACATCTACTTTTTGTGAACAGTAGGGAAATGAAATGGAGATTGGGTTGGCAAGTGCTTCCCCAAGGACGTCCAGGGGTCTCCCCTGGGTTAAAAGGCCTGAAACTGATGCTGACTCACCATGAAGCAACTGAGAAGTTCTTTCAACCTTTAAGCAAAGTCTTACTGTAGATTTAGTCCTAAAAATGTAATGGCTTATTTTTCTAAGCCTGTCCATGCTTCAGCATCTCTAGTAATGACTTTGTGGTAGTTTAACTGTCTAGTTTGGGGAATATAGCATACCTCTTCATAGATCATTGCAACAACTGTATTGCAGTAAGAAAGGATTTAAATCACAACTCAGCTGAGTGCCTATTTTGATATCCTCAATGGTAGTTTGCAGAGTTTTATAGACCTATGACTTGGCAGAGTAATGCAAATTACTCTAGAGTATGCCATAGACCTTCTTCCATTGGGAAACTGAGAAAACCTGGCTTCTGGTGAGACAAGGATAGGCAGTAGGAGTGAAGGACTTGAAGAACTGTCAAGCATGTTCTGATGCCCTGGGGAGTTTCTGTTACTACTTTGGATCGAGTGCAATGTACTTGCCTGTGCAAGGTACAGGGCTATTGTGTCCAGTCATCTGTGCTGTAGCATTTGCCTTTTTCATTTTCTGTGAAATCAAAAGTCACAAACTTGATTGTGCTTGTTTTCTTTCCTCAGTGTGAATTCAAGCACTAGAGGAGTAACAGTTTGTTATGGCGCAAAAAGGACTTGAAACCTTGCCAGATATTTTTTGTAATTAAAAATTGAATTGGAAATGTCCAACACCTTTCCTGTTCGTTGTACTGATTCCTCTAAATTTTCTGATAAATATCAGGGTTATGACAAATAAGGAGCATGGGGAGTCAGTGGCTCAGGGGATTAGTAATTGGGTTCAGAGCCTTTCACCTTCAGGTCACGAGTCTGTATCGGGCCCAGCTTGGTAGTAACCAAAAATCATTGTTTGGTTGCTGCTTAGTGACTGATGTGAAATGTATTTGTATTTGCAGGCTGGATATATCACCAGTCCCCTGGGAACATTTGGCACTGAATGATACCCTTTGTGTTTTCCTCAGGGAGGCCAAAACCAAATCAAGGTTTTTTTCATAGAAATCACCCTGAAACCAGAATGATGCTGGAAGCTGTCATCATGCCTGTCTCTGCAATATGCAAGGGTCTTGGCAAAGGGAGTTTGGCAGCCAAGTACCTTTTATTAATACTACTGGCACATTTAAAATATGTTCAGAAACAATCTCTGATGCAGAACAATTAGAAAAAGTTCCACATCAAGCATTACCAGATAGGGAACTTTCATCATGTCCTTAGTTATTATGGTAGTATGTTCTAAAACTAACAGGAAAAAAAATTAGAAGCTAGTATCACTCTAAGCTAATAAAAAAATATTATAATGTACATGTGGGTAGAATATACAGATGTCCAATGCTCAAACATTTTAAAGTTGTCTGGACTGGTGTTTTTTGTTTTAAAACATGCCTACTGAAATGTCAGTTTGAATCAAGTCGTGTTAGTTTGCTCCTGAAATACTTGCTGAAAAGTCTTTGTTATATTAAGTGATTGCACTTCCAGGACAAGGAAAGATGTTTCTTTTTCAGTTTAAGGAAACATTTGGTATACATGCTTCTAGCATTCCCTACATGGTATGTGTGCTGAGTTGTACCTATGAAACAAGTAGGGGAAAATGTTATTTTTGATCCCACCAAGAAAGGAGTTCTTTCCAATAAATTAAGCAGTTTATGTGTTAGTTTCTGTACAGTGGTATCTCTTTGTGGCAGAGAAATTTTAGACAGCTGGTGGAGATGATAGGCTACCTGAAGTATAATGGAGCATTCTGTCTGCGTTGGCAAAAGTGGATTGTTGTAGTGTCCTACAGAGGTTCTACTTGTACTTTAAGTTTTGCAACAAGATTTTTAAGACAGTAAGAATGAGTCACACAAGAAAAGTGGTGACTGGATACAGGCATGTTACACAGATCAGGATTTCCAAGAGAGATGTATTTTTGCTTAGCAATAATTGAACCCTCAAATTCCAGTAGAGAGGGGTAGACTTGTTGAGCTTCCTGTATGTTCCATAACAGTGGTGTTTAGTATTTGTGGGTTTGTGCAGAGTGAAAACCAGACAGAAAAGGCTACTCTGGATTGTAGGTTTACAAAGATAGCAGGCAGGTTTCACCTGTTGCAGTGCCCACATAGATTTTTAGATCCTAACAAACGGGATTGGAATTTTCCTGTGTATGTAGAAAGAGGAGAGAAAATATCTCCTAATTATCTCCCTGAAATAAAGAATAAAAATATTTGAATGATCAGGGCAAGGAACTGTGGGGTTTTTTCTCCATAATGTTAATAATGCCATATTGCAGTGTAATTTCTCTTCTGACAGTTAAAAGCTTATTAAGCTGCTATGATAGTAAATAGGTTATTAACATTGAAAATGAATGTCAGTAACATCATTGAAAATTCTTTCAATTCCCTTAATATCTCTTAAATACTCAGTATAATATACCAATCTGTCTCAGTTTGGCATCTGAGAAATTACATGTTCTTAAAAAAAATCAGAAAACTTTTTTTTGTCACTACATTATGCATTTCCCAAAAATAGAGAATTTGAACATTTAAATGCAGTATTTAGAGTTCTGTCCACCCAATAATTTATTTGACATTGCTGCATTTGGAATCAATTTTCTTCTTTCTGTTTCCCCAACTTCCTGGCTGAAGTTGACTCCAATTTAGAAATAATATGCCTAATTACTGTAGCTTGGTCTTCAAAAAGCAAATTTGCTATTTTTGAGATTTTTTTTTTAATGGGGTTGTAAGCAGTTAAAAGTACTATCAGAGTGGAATCCAGGAATTCTTATGCTCTTGATGAAGATGATAGTCATATTTAGTAACAGAGGGATCAGAGATAATCTTGGATGCAGCTATTCAATTTGCATGCTTGGAAATCAAGAGTAATTCTCCTGAAATTTATGGATTTTAATCCTGAGCAGAAGCAGATCCAAAGCAACAAGCTGAATGTAAATCATTGAATGCTTAACTTTTTTATTTGACTAGTTTTTGAAATACTTATTTTAGGGTTTTTTCCAACATTTCCATGCAGACAAATCACCAAAGCTACAGAGATAAGCAAAGACGTTTGTATAATCCTTTCAGATCTTAAAACTCTAAGTAAAAAGTTTTGGGTTATTTTTTTTTCTTGGATTGCTGATTGTGGCTATATTTTGGCAGTGTTGAAGCTTCTTAGCAGGATGTGTCAATGGTGTGGGACAAATGCAGAATGGCAAAAAAATAAAGCAGAAGGTAATGCTGCAAAAGTGACATTTTCTTTGTACTATACTGACCTTTTTTGAAATGCACCATCTTTAAAGGACACAAACACTACTTTGATTTGTAGCTCGTCTAAGTGATAGCATCTTCCATATCATCTCTCTCTCAACTTACTAGATAATTTTTAGCTTGTACACAAGAATGTGTATTGGTGAACTTTCACAGGAGTGAAAAACATTACTCATGAAATAGCACAAAAACCATAGCAGTGTTGTAGGTAAAGAGTCAGGAATTCTTGGATCTGGGATTGTCTTTTTATGTGAGTCTTTCTAGGTCATTTAGGGCAAGTTGTCCTGAGGTATTTGAGTGTTGGGATGCTCTTTGTCTAGTGGAGTTGGTTCCCTGGAGCTGCAGGTGCCATTTTGCTCCTGTAGAGGGACAAAAGTTTGCTTGCTAGGCACTTCTAAAAAGCGAAGGATGATGGAGTACCAAGAGATAAATGGTCCTTCGTGGATGTAGAAAGGGCCTGACCACCCTTGTGGAGCATGTGTTATATCTCTTTATGACTTAATTCTTCATCTGAAAACTGGGATTAAGAATACTTCTTTCATCTATTTAGGCTGTAACCTCCTTGGAGTGCATAGAGTTTGTTTATGGAGTGCTTGGGAAGATGGGTTTGCAGTCCCATATGGGACATCTTTTTCAACCAGGCCATTGCACTAACAAAGACAATCAGAGCTGCCTGCAGTATCTGGATTTTCTTGAACAGTTTTTAGCAAAGCGTATGTGATATTTACTTTATATGATCTGAGTGTTGGAGCAGCAGGGAATGCAATGTCTGGACTCACTTGAGAGCCATTTAACATTTTTTTGAAGGCTGCCTCAAGCAACTAACTTGCACTGCCACACATGTATGCTTAAAGTCTCTTTTCTTGGGAAAATATTCCAGTGACAGGCCTTTGGAAAAAACAAGAGGCTGTTGTTTCAGCCACTGCATAGAAGTGTTGTCTGTGATGTGATCTGGAGTAGCCTCATAGCTCTGTGTGTTTCTGTGCGTTGCTCTTTGCTCCCTTCTCCATTTGTCAGGTGTGTGATTTAGCCAGCTCCAATATTTTCAAAACCTCAGTTGAATGCAGAAAACTCTGTGGCACTGCTAGTTCCTTATTTGGAAACCTAAAAGGCTGAGTGTGTATTTAATACTAAATTTCCTATGGCTCCCACATTGTTAATTTTTAATATATATCAAATGTTTCAGAATTTGCTCACTACTGCAGCTTGGTACCAAAAACTCCTCTTTTGAATTTTTAGTTTTTGGAGGAAACTAGTCAATTGGAGCTTACAGCCTGGGTCAGGGAGATGCTTCCAGCTACTTGCTGTGATTTCACTCTCTCTAGAAGCAATGCTAGTTGTAGGCAAAGACATCACAGATGATGTCAATTTTAAAAAGATGCTTAAAAATGTTAGGAGTGGGTTAGTTTTCTTTGGTTCTGATTCTAAACCATATCTTCAGATTGCCACAAGAGTTAAACATCACTTTTTAAACCTCTGAAAAATATAGATTCTCGTGTCAGAATCTGGGAGAAAAAAACAAGTCAGCTAAATATGGAAAGACTTGGTGAAACTAAGTGAGCTGGCATCATGGAAAGACATTTTCTTTTTTTTTTCTGGATTAGAGATTTGAAAAAACTTAGTCCTTACCCCGCTGAAATGTTTCTAGATCTAGGATCTATTCATCCTAGGTCCTTTGCTTCTTAAAACAAAGCTCAATTCCCAGAATGAAAGCTGAGAAGGAGTAAAACCTGAGCTGTGTACATGAAATTGTGTGTACATGCTTCAAGATGTGTTTTAATGTGAGTCCTTCATTCCAAATTGTCTTCCTGGGTTCTTTTAGTAAAAAAGGAGAAGGAATATGTTGCTAGGAGGATTTAACAAGCAGGCTTCTTTTAGCTTCCTGGGAAGAAGAAGGTGATAAGTAAGACAGTTTGGGACTGACACTGTGCTCTTCACTCCCATTTTTGTAATTCTTGTAAACATGTCTTTGTCTTTTTGTATCCCAGAACTCCTGAGTATAATAACGAGACCAAGTGGTAGGTGCAAGTTTCAGTTTTCCAGATGGCATGTTTTATAAAGCATTACCATAGGCAAAATAAATTATCTTTATATTGGCAAAGAACTGGAGTTGCAAAGGAACCCCCAGACTGAAGAGAGCCCACATACAGTATTGATGTATCATAACTAAATTCAGGAAATGGTGAAAAGAGAAACTGAGTTCTAATGGCTATACTTAATTTTTAAAAGTTTTATGTTAATAAAATAATCAGAACATGTAAAGCAAGCTGTTGTCCCACAAACTCTTCCTGAATGTGAACTGCAGAGTGATACAACTCAGTTTTTCCTAGCTGCTGTTCAGTCAGCTTCTTGAGGAATGGTAAGTGAGCAGAAAAGAATGCTGAAGGAATTAGCACTTCAGGGTCTCCGTTCATCAAAGAGATATATTTTCAAGCTTAGTATAGTTTCACACATGCTGCCATCAGCAAAATCATTACTTTAAGAGATTTCCAAAGTTAGTAGGGAATTAAGGGAGTCATGCTCTGAAATTCCAAAGACAATCATAAAAGACGTCAAAGATTTCCTTTGATCTCCCATTTGTTTTCCGTAGTTCCTTCAGTAAAGACATAAATCGTTGACTACAACCAGAACAAGGCACAGTTTTCTGGAGCAGTATTCCATCAGTAAGAACACTTGCCAGAATAAACCCTCAGCTTTAGGAATATGGGAGAAATCTTGTTCTGACACCAAAAAATGAAGTGGAGTTGTCAGACAGAATTGAGTTCTGCTTCTTCCTATTCCAGGTTTTCTTTGTTTACCTAGCAAGTACAAATTATTCTCTTTATTGATCCTTGTATTTTTATCTCTCCTAATTTCTACATGATTTGATGAAGTAGCAGCTCCAACCAGCTTATTCTTCAGAGTGGGTTATCATGCTTTTGGGGTGTTTCCTTGATGAGCTGAAGTTGTGCAGATTTCATGGTGGACATGCCTTTGGCCACACTGCTGAGATATTAATACATGATGCCACATTTGTGGAGAAAAAACTCCATCAGTAAACAATAATCAAGACCTCTTTCTCCTTGGGCATATTAAAAGTCCAATTGTATGACTGAGTAACCTGTTCTAGTTTACCCTGGTTTGAGCAGGAAGGATTTGTCTAGACAATCTCCAGAGGTCTCTTCCCACTGCAGCCATTCTGTGAAGGAGATGGTATTGGGTAATAGAGGATGTCTAATACTTTTCACTCAGGAATATCTGAAATAAGAATGGATCCCCAAGTAGTACATGCGTGGTGTGGTCTGTCTGCTCACAGAGGTGCTCTTTAGGGCTTATTTGAACTCTGACTTTTTCTGCACTTTGAGTCGGTCAAATTGCATTCAGTCTTAGTTTCAGGCTTGGAAATGAGTTGACTGGAAGATCACCATCCTTAATTGTGCAAGATGTGTTTCTGGAGACAAAGATGGGTGATACTAGCAGGAGAAAAGCTGGAGGAAAATCAGGGAGGAAAAAAAAAAGACAGGAAAAATGAAGGATGACTTATATCTCCACCATCCTTGAAAGAAGGAGCTGGGTGAAGTGTTGGCCCACACTGTGGTAATTAACTTGCAGCAACTACTAAGCGTTAAAATTTTAATAGGGATAAAGAATAGTTTTTCAAAGTAACCAATCACTTGAGCACAGTTTCATCTACAGAAGTAAAAATGACAATCGTAAGTTACAACAAATAGACTAAATACTGAGGACTAGCAGTTCTTTTGCTCCAAATTATAGTTTCTGGCACCAGGAAGATGTTTCTTCATCACATACTGAGGAATATTTAGATAGACCTGTTGTAGTACTAGTACATAGCTGTCAGAGGGAGTGCAAGCAAATATGGAATTTCAGATGTGACAGGTCTCATTGTTTCTATCCAGTTGACAAGTAATTTAATCAGCACTTTGTCAGGACTAGAAATTAAGCATTTAGGCAATGTCAATTAAGGCAGCATGAAAATGCTTTGGATACATTGGTCTCTACTCTTAGAGAAGGCAGCACAGCACAGCTGTTTGGTGGGAGAGAAAGAACTCTTATATCTTGATCCTGATTGGTTAATTCTTTTTTTCCCCCCTTATTTTTCTATTCCATAGCTATCCGTACCTCAGTATTCAGTGTTGGTTTTTAGTTACATGTTTATGATTATGCATAATTACAAAAATAGTTTCTGATTGATTCTGAAATTAGTATTTCTCATCAGGCAGTTTGCTTCAGACATCATTGATGGATCAGCTGTACTGTTTCTCGGTCAATGCCCAAAATTTAAAGAGCCGTTTCTTTTGAATTTTTAATTGTTTTTTTTTTTTCCACCCTTGTTGTTATATAATGCTAATTAAGGCTATTTTTAGTAATTATGTTCCAAAAATGGAACAGACTGCATGAAGAGGGACTAGACTATTTGGGAATTTAAACCCTTTTTAGAAGTTCAAAAGCAAAACGGTATCAGGAAAGTCAGGCTGTAAAACAAATTATTGGCTGTGCTCTTCGTGCTGAAGAGCAGTTTTGTGGAGTAAGGCTAAGAGGCAAAATGTATATTAAAAGAATATACACTTTTGTATTTTTTCCTATTGTAAAAAGCCTTTGTATTTTCAACAAAGGATTTTATTTTGCAGGCTACACTTTTTAACAGTCTCTTGTTCTCTGCTGCTTGAAGTTTCAGATTATCTTAAGAGCTGGTCATCTTTGAAATCTGACCTGGCTAACCTTTTTCTGTAAAATTCAGTAGTACTAACCAATCAAAAAAAAAAAAATAGATGCTTTGAAAATTTGACACTGTTTTTTGACAATATTGGTGTTGTATGCCAGTTTTATAGGATGCTGGAATAGCAAAAATTTTTTTTAATCCTACCAAGGTAGCATTTTTTCCATTTTTTATGTAAATATTAGCCAAAGTTTGTATAATAAATTAGATACATTACAGTTGTAGGGGCAAAAAGAAAAAAGCTCTGAGGGTTTCAGAAAGATTTCAGTCCTCCACTTAGCCATTTTTTACGAAGAAAAATTGTGGTGTATGTTCTTATTAAATACATTTTCGCTTTCATGTATTTTGCTGAACATGCTCCAATTATTGGATGACTGAATATATGAATAACCACGGTTTCTGGATGCTGTTCAGCTGGTGCTTTTATTACATGGTAAATATGCTTCAAACCCATAATTTTAATTGTGAGTAACAGGTTAACAAAAAGACCAAAATATACTGAAATTTACAAGTGGGGCACATCGTTTCTAATCTCTGCATTATGTGCACAGCTACTGTCATGAAAAAAGCACAGAGACACTTTCTGTTATAGTATTAAGAGCATATTTAATTCAGACAAAACACATAATTATACTTTTCTGTGTAGCATAGTTCCTTCCCAGATGAATCAGAATTTGTTGTGATGGTCTCCTTAGGTGTTTGCTGAATACTCTGTTCTCCTCTTGTATTCTTTATTCATGCTGTTTCAGAAGCATGACTGCATGCAGTGAATGCAAGCATTCACACATGATGCAAGAACATTACATCATAATAAAAAGTTTTGCTCACAGATGTTCCCAATGAAATAAAAGGACAAATCCGATGATTGCTTACCTTCAATACCTTTTTATTTTCTCCTATATGTATATTCTTAAGCAGAACAAAATAGCATCTGAAACCTCAATGTACTTATTCTAGAATACTTGGGGACCTTTGAATGTGTCATCTTTGGGATATACAAAAGACTGTTTGCAAACACAGCACTTCTTTGCTTGATAGTTGCAGCTTCTCTATGGCCACTGTCCTGAATGAAGTTCAGGGACAACAGAAGGTTTATGTCACAGAAGAAGAGAGCAAATAAGGTGATGCTTATGAGGGTGTAGTAGCTCTTTCATCTCTTTACCCGTGCCATTTGGTCCCAAGAGTAAGATCAAGGTAGAATATGACTGGCTTACTTTACCGTCTTCTCTGATTTTTATGCACAGAAGAATTATTGTTTTACAGGGTTATCCCCACCTCTCTTATGGTCTAGATTGTTCCATGCCTGACCATATCAGAAATGTTTATATTTAGGCATGTCATCAAATTTTGCCAGAAGCAGATCATGAGGGAGCCTTGAAGCAGTCACGTTTTTGCAGCTGCTTCCCAAACAAGAATCACAAAAGGAAAGATGAACAGAGCTGTATATGTTCCCTTCATTTCCAACTGAAGAAACTCATGGAACTTGCATTTTATGTCTGTTGTGTGGTGATAAACCCAAGTAGGGAAAATGAGTGATAGTAACTGTCTTAGTGGTCATGACAATGCAACTGCATTAGACATTATTGGACACACGTAACTGGAACCCTGTGGTACCATCTCATTCTTATGAGCTCTTGATTGGTACTTAAAAGAGGTAGAGATCAGAGGGCCATACTTTTCACTCTCTGATTCCTACTACTGGTGCTGATAATGAAAAGATTCTTCTTTCTGAGGGGCCAGAATCCAAGACTTCCTTTGAAAATAATGTGAACAAGAGCTGATCTATCTTTCTTTTCAAATCTGATCGTGTATCTAGATGTTGTAATACATTTTAAAGAGTGTACTGCTAAGCTGTGTGTGTGTTTGTGGGGATAATGTATAATGGAGTGGGTAAAGGAAGGTTTACATATGTTTGAAAATCTGAGTGGTCTTGATAGCCATCATGTTACGTCATCAGAAAGAAGTTAACTATTCATCCCCAATGTCATCACTGTACCTGGTTGTCAAAGAGTAGGGGGATCAAGCAAAAGGAGAGATGTTAATGCACAGTTATCTAATGTTTGTGTTCCCAACAAGTGCTGCTAACAGTCACCACCACTCTCCAGACAACAGTTTGGGTTTAGGTGACATGGATCCTGAGAGAGAAAATGCAGGAGTCAGCAGAAGAGCAGGTGGTACAATTTCATGATGGAAGGATGTTCAGGGTGTCGTGTATTATTTGTGTAGGAAGATTTTTCTGTGTGAGAGGGAGTTGTAGTGGTAAAAGAGCTTTTCAGCTGTGTGTGACTAAGATAGAAAATTTGATCTTGTTGAAGAGCTACAGGCTGTGAGAAGCTTCTGTGGTATCTGCAACCATAGCAGATGTTGGGCGTCTTTGATGTTGGTCCTGTGTGTTGTAGGAGCATATGCCCCTGCAGCACTGAGGGAGAAATGCTGGCACTACTTCCTTGCTTTGTAGTAGCCTCAATCCATACTTTGAAAGCCTGGGGCAAAGGCTGATGTTTAGTGGTTTTTTAGGCCACCAGGAGATGAGTATTGTCTCTCCTTCCTTGGCATTATTCTTCAGGCTACTCCTTTCGGCTGTTGTACTGTGCTGTTATTTTCTAAGATATCTCTCCTAAGCCTTGTCCTCAAGTGGAACTTGTGTTTCATCAGCACGCTTAGTTCTTATCAGCCTTTTGGGCTGAAAAAGCTTTTTCTTTATAACTCAAAAAATATTAGTTCAGAAAGGTGGTGTGTCTTTGTGTGGTATGTGCACATCTATCTCTCTCTATGTAAATATGTAAATATGCATTGTTGTGTATATGTGATCACCCTGTCAACTCCACTAAGCATGGCAGAGATCTTTTTTTTTTTTATGGTAAAAAGGATCAAATTTTGGAAAAACTATGTCTCTGTGTAGTGGTTTGTTTGGTCACTGTTGTTCTGATTAACATCCCTTAAATTTGAAATACTGATTCCAGATTCAGCATTGCAATGTCAATATACATTGCTCCTAACTATAGAAATGCATTTGTTAATATGGCATGAATTAATCGTAGAATCATAGAATATGCTGAGTTGGAAGGGACCCATCAGGATCATTGAGTCCAACTCCTGGCCCTGCACAGGTCCATCCCCAAGGGTCACACCATGTGCCTGAGAACGTTGTCCAAACACTTCTTGAACTCCTTCAGGCTTGGTGCTTTGACCATTTCCCTGGGGAGCCTGTTAAAACCTTTTTTGGGTGAAGAACCTTTTCCTGATATCCAGCCTAAACCTCCCCTGACTCAGCTTCATGCCATTCTCTTGGGTCCTGTCACTGGTCATGAGAGTGAAGAGATCGGTACTTGCCTCTCTGCTTCCCCTTGTGAGGATGTTGAAGACCATGAGGTCTCCCCTCAGTCTCCTCTTCTCCAGGCTGAACAGACCAAGTGACCTCAGCCACTCCTCTTAAGGCTTACCCTCGAGACCCTTCACCATCCTCGTTTCCCTCCTTTGGACACTCTCTAATGGCTTAATTTCTTTCTTGTATTGCAATGCCCAAAACTGCCACAATATTCAGGGTGAGGCTGCCCCAGTGCAGAGCAGAGCAGGACAATCCCTTCCCTCGACCAGCTGGCGATGCTTTGCCTGATGCCCCCCCAGGACATGGTTGGCCCTCCTGGCTGCCAGGGCACTGCTGACTCATATTCAACTTGCTGTCGATCAGGACCCTCAGATCCCTTCCCATGGGGCTGCTTTCCAGAGTCTTGTCTGCAGTCTGTACATACAGCCAGGGTTGTCCTGTCCCAGGTGCAGAATCCAGCAGCTTCCCTTGTTAAACTTCATATGGTTGGTGGTATCCTATCTCTCTAATTTGTCAAGGTCTCTCTGCAAGGCCTCTCTGCCCTCAAGGGAGTTGACACCTCCTCCTAATTTAGTGTGGTCGGCAAACTTAGTATTCCTGTGAGTCCTGGATCCAGGTTGTTAATGAAGGTGTTGGAGAGAACTGGGCCTAAGATGGAGCCCTGAGGAACACCAGTATTATTAACAGTAATACTTTAGTAAGCGTCCTAAGATGTGGCAGAGAACAATCTAACTTTTGTGCCCTTAGAAATGTGAGTGGCAACCACTAAGACCCATCTGCTTAATTGTGACTGTTTACACCATAAAAAGAAATTCACTCTTGTAATTATATTCAGAATTATAGAAAGCTGTTGCTGCTGTAGATTGTTTGATCTCTCTGGGGAAACTTCCATGAAACATAACAGCCTACATTTTTACTTTGTTAATTATAAAGCTGTGAACAGGAAAATGCAAGAGAATCTCTACTATTCTTAGTGTAATAGCATCTTCCTAAAATATTACTGCCTTTATGAATCCCAGTGGAGGTTCTTTCTTTGTATGGAAAAAACCCCACACCATCCTATTGAATAAATGAGGAAATACATGCCACATGTGTTAAGCAAATAATTGACACACATTTATCATGGTTTCTTATAAATCTGTACACTTAGGCCATCTGCAGGTTTGCTTATGATTTTTTCTCCATCTACCCCATCCAAAACAGATGTTTATTCTTATGAAAGAATAAACTTGTGTTTATTCTTGTGTGTATTTTGTGAGGAAAGATAGATTAAAAATATTCCCTTCTCTTCTATGGTGCTGACATGGGAGAGCAGTTGAGAGTCATGTAGACTAATGCTTTGCTTTTGGCTGCTATTGAGATCTTTCATAAAGATGAACATTTTTGTATTGCCCTCCTATCAGAATGTTTTTCAGCATTCCTAAACAGTGAAGGTGTTACAGACCGTTTTATTGCTTAAAGGATCTTTTCTTAGAGATGAAAATTTTAAGATATCAGACAGGATCGATGGAAAGGACTAATCACTTTGTCTTGTCCATCTGGAATCCCAAACAACTGAGTATCCTTGAATAGGTCCAACAGTGTTTGTACCTTACTTGTGGAAATCAACTTTCTGTTTCTTCACATTGCCATTTGTTATTTTCAAATCACTTGTCCATTGTGGTTGCTATGATCCGGAGTAGCGGCTTTCTCAGCTCATGTTCAGAAGACAAGAATTACTCTGTGAGGCTTATGGTTTTCAATGAGAATATGAAATGCAGTCTTTTTCAAGGTTTTAGCTCTTTTTGGCTTATTCATTGTTATTTAAAAAAGAAAAAAAGAAGAAAAGGAAGGAAAAACCAAAAAGGAAGACAAGGTATCCTAGTCAAATCAGCTTATTGACCTGTGTCACTCCATTTGAGGAGATACTCAAACCCAGTTGGACCCAGCTCTGGGCAACCAGCTCTAGGTGGCCATGCTTGAACCAGGGCCATTCAATGAGATGATCTCAAGAGGTGCTTCAGAGAATTCTTTCCTTTGGTGCTTTGATATTTGTATGTTCCACTGCGATCAGTTCTGCTGTAATATGTGATAATTAAACCATTATGGTCCTACTTCTGCAAGGTCTCTGCAGTTACCCTTCTCAGACCATCATCAGTTTCATTGATGCCCAGTTGCTGGGCACTTCTAATTGCAGGACTGAAGCTGAGCTAATGCCCAAAAGTAAACATTTGCTGAATTCTGAAACCATCAGGCATATGAAACCATAGCCACTGTGATATGCAGCTGCTTTTTAACATGTCTGTGCTCCCCCAAAAGCACAGCTGTTGGAAGACACTTTATCGAACATTAAAATCAAATCTCACAAAATCAAAGCCAAGATAGCTCTGGATGCCAAGTGTTTACTGTTGGCTTCACAAGTACCCCCCCCAGCACCATTTTCCTCTGAATTCATCAGCAAACCCTGGTTGTCACTCAGCTGAGCTTTAAGGTTAGAAGGCCAAAGAAAACTTCTTACAAAATAAAAATTGATTAGTAATGATTTTGTGTATATAACTTGAGGATGTGCCATAGTAACTCAGTCCTTTGAAGCTTGTAAGTGCTTTCTGGATGGTCACTGAGCACCAGATGGATTTGGCTGCTATTTTTAAAATAATCAGACCTGGCTTTTTTTTGACAAGCACCATTTAACAACCTGAGTGATGGCCTTGTGCCTTTATTTCACCAGTGAAACCTATGTTTATGCTCCCTTAAGAGACCACTGTAAGCTTTTGGGATACTTTTAAATCTTTACTGATCATTTTCACCTGTCTTACTTTTTTTTATTAAATCAAATTTATGGAAGTGTTAAAGCAAATGTATCAACTATGGGAAATACATAGAATAGCCCCAAAGTGATATTGAGGAGCCAGGTGTATGTTTCTTGGCTCAATCAAAGAGTATAAAACTTGATAATATCAGCAGTCTTTCTGCAATGTTCTCCTTTTCCTCTAATCATGTCCTGGTACTGTGTTCCTTTTTGTCACATGTGGGCAAGCAGAGTAACTTTACAATGCATGTGAAACACATAATTTGTACGTCTTCTTTTGAGTGGTGTCTGTGAGGAGTGGGAGATGTTTTGCATATAGTCTCTTGAAAGTTTTGGCTAAATTTTACTCTGGTAGTCTTTTGGTTTTTCTAGGAGTCTTCATGGTCAGAGAATATAGGATAGTTTAAGAGCAGAGAACAGTACACCTTTGTAATTATTTGTGGGGTTGCTTGAAGTGCAGTTGTGCAAATTCACCTTCCTGTCTTACTTGAACTATGTGTCTTCAAAGGGAGGAGAGATCGACACTGCAATTTCCCTATCATAGCATGTCTGTGTGACTGTAAATTTTGAGGTCAAGAATTTGTGAGGATCAGTACACAATTGTGATCCTATGATAATAGCTGGCTGGTTTGCCAATTTAAGCTGGTCTAATGAAGCTGACGTAGTGATTAGTTTACCTTGAGATTAGTAGTAGGAGCAGAAGATTGGGGAATAGCACACCAGGTTTTGGGTTACAGGAAGAGGCAGGTGTGTTCTGTACTCTTGGCAGTTGAGTAAATCCTCAAGATATGTTGGCCACAGGCTAGATGTAGCACAGCTGGCCTGTTTACCTTGGCAAGAAAGAAGTGGGGTAAATTGTTCTTTCTGGAGCTTCCTCTTGACCCAGCTAGACCAGAACTGACAGCTGAATTAGCTTGTTCAAGAAGTGGCCTGTGTACCTTTAGCCTTTGTGCACTGGGTACACAGCCTTGCAGCTTCTCTGTCAGGGAGAGGAAAGTGCTGTTTCATTCATCTGAAAAAACTGTCTGAACATATTGTAAAATTTTGACTAAAGCTAAAACAAGGCATGAGCAATACGACTAGCAGTTTTACCACGTTCAGCTTTTCCTCTGTGCTGTGATTAGCTTAATGCCAGCTGTGCAGAACTGTGTCATGGCTGGATCCTCTGTCTGTTGAGAAGTTTGAGAGTGACAAAGCACAGATGCTGGTCCAAACTTTCTTTCATTTCCTCATGTTAGGAAAGGGGTAGGCATTGGCCTGTTTCTGCTCTTCTTTGTTTGCTCAATGTGCTTACAAACTTTGATTCTTTTTTTTATTTCTATAAAGGTGAAGTTTTCCAAAGGCAGCCACAGGACTTCTAATAAAAATTACAGCTTGGCAGGAATCCTCCTGCTTTGTCTGACATGACTTTCTGGTGTTTTTTTAAATGAATCTGAAATAAGGTGAATTTCATCTGATCTGAAGTATTGTTGCTGGATGGTGTTGGATAGCTCAAGCGGTTGTGCAGTCAGTAGATGTTTATGTGTAAAACTGTGGAAACACAATCCTTCTGATTCTCCTCCTGCTTAAGCTGCAGGAAGCTAGGAACAGCAGTGGTGAAGCCCAGGATATATTTTTGTGTGCATGTGCATAGAAATTGGAATAAATAAGAACTGGGCTGAATTTTTTTTTTTTTTTTTCATTTGGATAATGACAGCTTAGATCTCATCTGGTCTGAATTGGCACAGCTTCACTGGTGTTGGAGGAGCTTTTATACTAATTCACACCAGCTGAGCTTGTTATGCAGTCAAGTCTGTGCAAATGTGGGGTGGTGTTTTTTTCCCTCTCCTTCTGCTTTCCGTCTTGTGCTCTTGTGCTTGGTGATCTTTTGTCCTGCCCCTCATGCAAGTTCCACGTCTGGCCAATTGACTGCACATAAACTGCAAGCCTGTTCCAGAGTAGATCTTTTTACCTGAATCTATAAGACTGCTAATTTTAATTCCAGGTTGCATAGATACATAGAGGATTTATTTTAAATCCAAAATGAGGATTTGCACTTTTCTATAGCTTTTTTTTACCTATGAAAAACACATATTAATTTTAATAGCTGAATACATTTCTCGGTGAGCAAGCTCTGTTTATTTAATTTGATTTTTGAGGATTTAAAATGAATATGTACTGAAATCTGCTGCTGCTGCTGGTGATTCTTTCTTGGAGTTTGGTGGAAAAGCTTCTGTTTCTATTGTGACAACATGAAGTAGGAAGGATTTACATTCATTCATTGGAGCATCACTATGCCTTAGAGCATATCCCGTTTTACCTGAATTGAGGGAATTACGTATGTTTTGTAGAAAGGAAGCTTATACTAACACGTATGCAAATATATATTAGCATGTGTGCAAACTTCTTGTGATAATTGTCCAAGGAAATGTCGATTAATCTGGTTGTATTTTAATGGCTGATAACATTTTGTGGCATTGTTCAGGAAAGCAGACAATCATGATGGAAACAGTGCTCACAAGCTAAAAACCCCTTATAATGGTGTGCAACTTGTGCACAATACATCCTAGACATTGATAAGTAAAATAAAATTGTGATCATTCTGATGAGTTTATAATATTTTAGTACCCAGTCATGCCTGTGCAACTGTGTAATGATTTTGTAGGATTTTGTGGTTTGTGTTATTAGAGATATGCATATTTTGATAGTATGTTAATGAGAAAGAGATGATGAAAGGTAGGTTAGCAACTTTTGTGCTTCAGATGAGGAGTGCTCCATCTCACTGTTCCATCTCATGGTCAGCAGTATTTGTATCAGAGGAACACCTGGGGAAACCCTAGAGTAGACAAATGTGATAACCAAATATCATGTATCTTTCTTTCTAGCCAGGAATGCTTAGTAATTCACTGATAAGGCAAAACTTGATGATACTTATTGTCCCTTATTAGCCAGCATACTGCACACTTGCAATCATATATTTTATTAAATGTAGCTTTGCAATACATGTCTAATCTTGAGGTATACAGTAAGGAAGTTTATAGTCTCAGTGTCTCCTGATAAAATGGACTATTTAAGAATTTTTAAATGCATCTCCTGGATTCTTACTTGTTTTCAGTTTGTCATAACAAATTCCTCACAAACAGTATGAGTAGGTTATTGATTAGATGACGTAGTTTAAAACTGTATAATTAAGATTCTGTTAACACCGCATCACTGTGTAGAATTTAGCATGTTTGGAAGTTCAAAAGCTTCACAGAGTTGGAGCAGAGTACAGAAACTTCTGTTGAAGTGTATTTTCATGATTCAGACATCAATTCTAAAAATGAATAATTCTAAACTGTGTTGTTCACTTAGTTAATGATTTGGTTTCTTTGAAGAAATGACTAGTATGCTTCAAATTTCATGATTTCTAAGACAAGGTTAATTGTAGCACTTCCCTAGGGCTTGATGTTTGCAAGAAGACATGAAGAACTGTGCTATAAAAGTGCTTCATAAACATTAGTCTCTCAGCTCTGCCTGGTTCTTGTCCTCCACTCTGCACTGCTGCATCACTGCTGGAAAATTATTATCTTTTATTGTTTAATTCCCTTTGGGTTTGAGATGAGCCAGATGGTGAGGTCGCCTTCTGGGGGAGTTTTCTGTTTTGCATTATCAATTTTCCAATCCCTTACTAGTAATGGAGGAGTTGCAGCTTGTAATCCCCTTTGGTCTAGGGGGTTTTGTGTACCTGTGTGTTGATTTGATAATTCCTAGTATTTCTTATATTAACTTCAGTCTAAACACTCTGCATGGTACAGAAGTGGCTAGTTTCCAAGTAACAAATACAGAGTTAACATGGTATTGCTAATTAGTATTTGGGTACCTTTGTAGGATTTTTTTCTTTCTTCTCACAGACTGTAATAACAAGATCATAGAAATGTCAAGGAAATTTAACCACAAAAAGCATGCATTGCTTAGGTTTGTGGGGTTTTTTTGGTTGTTTGTTTGTTTGTTGGTTTTTTGGGGTTTTTTTGTTTGTGGGGTTTTTTGTGTGTGGTTTGTTTTTTTTTTAATTGGAGTGATTTATGTCAGGATTATGATAGGAAGAATTGTATTCTTGGCAAAGTTTTCTGCTTTCCAAAATGTTAAATGAAAATCTAAATTATTATTTCTGAAGATCTAAGGAATGAAGGCAAAAACTACTGTTTAACATTATTTGTAGGGACTGCATAGATTTTATAGGATTTGAAGCTCAGCAGTTCACCATGTTTGCTAATCCTATGCAAAATTTAGTGTCATGTGTAATTGGACATCTGGTGTTTTTAGTAATTTGTGGGAACCCCTTAAATCTCACGTTTTTATTTCCTTGACTGTAAGGATCCCACTGCATTATTCTTGAACGTTTGTCTGAGTGCATGTGTGGAGTTTTGTTTTCATTTAAAAAAAACCTACTGGGTAGCGGGTTGCAAGACTAAGAGTTCTTTGAGTGTATTGTATATTAATAGACAATTAAGTTTGCATAACCTGCATGGCAGGAACTTGTTAGATCTCACAATCCCCAAAAGCCCAGGAATGGGCACCCAAAATCAGACAGTTTTTTTAAAGGAGATTTTGCAGCCCTTCTCTTTCTCATCTGTGAAACGTTGTCATGGTCCCAATAGCTGTGTTAAATACTAACTAGTTTGTCCACTTTGTCTTGAAATGATAAAGTGCTCCTTAAATGACAAGTGACATTTATAGAAGTTCTTCTCATTGTGGTTTCATGAAGAAAGTAAGCCAAAGATGCTACTTAGAATGTTGCCATATAAAAACTAAAATTGCATGCTTAACCATCCACTACAGAAAGAATTGACAGAGAGTTTGCATGTAAATAACCTCAGCTATTAACATGTTAGTTTAAAATCTAATCTATTGAAAAAGAATACTACACTGCCATGTTTTACCTCCATTTTTTGGCAATGTTATACAGCTTTCTAGACTCTATTTATTTTTTAAGCCCTCTGAAATCCTATGTCACATTTTAAATTGCACCCAAAAGAGCTTGTACCTATCTGTGACTCCAGTAAAGTGAGCTGTCTCATCATGCCTGTAATTCTGGTGAGGTCGTGGCTCTGGAACTGCACTTAGACTTTTAATTTCTCCTGTTTGCTTCCCGTGCTCCGTGCATTTGTGTTCAATACTCTTTTGCTTTCAGGAGAGAGGCAAAGTATTCCTAGAGCTGGTCATGCCACCTTTTAAAATACCTGTAGGTTTCCATTGCCTTTAATATTAGCAAGATCTCTTCCAAGCATATGGTGGTAGAGTACAGAACAAGTAATAGGATTTGGGCTGATTTAATCTTTGTCCACAGCTATGTTGATATAACTCATATTTGCAAATGCTGTTATTCAGTGAGTTCAGTGCGTATATATAGGTAAACTGATTATGTGTTCGGATACTTCTTTACAAGATGCACAAATGTGCATCAGTTATCAGAAAAGTGGCCCCTCTGTGTTTTCGTTTTGTTGTTTTTCCTTTTTCCATTTCCTGAGAGAGGGAGAGAGTGAGGAGAGGAGTGAAATTAAAGCTACTTTGTGCTGGAAAACTTGATTTTAAATGATGTAAATACGGAATATGGTAATTGAGATAAAAACTTAGGAAACCTGCATTAAAGTAAAATGCAAAGTAAAAAAAAAAAGAACAAAATCACCTTGCATATTCCTTCAACATTAAAAAAGAAAAAATTATAAAAAATGAGACACTGTATCTGGAAAGGGATTAAGAAACTCCAGATGGATGTTTAAGAAAAAAAAAATTAAAATGGGGGTGGAGAAAGTCAAGAAGAAACAGTTTCTATTGACTTGTTATTTCTTTTTTGGAAAGGTCACTGAAAATTTACACAGTGAAAAAATAACAACCCAATTAGTATCTGTCCTGTAAAACTAAATGTTAATTTATTTCAGATTCTCCTCTATTGACAAGTGGGACTGATAGTCAGGATGGACTTCTCTACATGAGTGCAGGGCAAAAATTACCAGACCAGTTATGAGTTTCTATAGCAATTGCTGTCAATTTTCAAACTGTAAAGAAACAATATATTTAAAAAATATCTGTAGGTTTATTTTGTAGGAAGATTCTTCTTTTAATTATATTTCTGATAGCTATAAAAGACACAATTTTATAATGAGAGTAAATCTTAAAAGCATAGCAGCCCTGTTAGCTATCACTTAAAAAAATTCCCAGTGGAAAATAGTATTTCATTAATAGTCATTACATAGGAATTATAGAATTAGGGGGTCTAACATTTCTTTTATCATTCATTTCTTTGGGTGTCAGTGGCTCTACCTTTGCAAAATTAAGTTCAGTGCATAGCAAGAGATTAATTACTAACTATGAAAAAGGAATTTTAGTTAGACAAATAGGAACTTTTTTTGAGAAGGGAATCTCTTTAATAGGGGGGTTAAATGGCAGTTCTTCAACTGAGCAAGAGAAATTATTTTTCTTAATATATTCACTGCTCCAGAAAGAAAAGCACATGAATAGTCTTCTCTGATAATTCATTTAAATATTTTAACACTGAATTAAAATACCGTATAATCAAAGCAGTATCCTTTCATTAAGGTTGTATGTTTATCAGAATATTTCCATTCATATAGTCCATGAGGAAGATACAAAACTTACTGATGAGTGAGGGTCGGATCTTTCCCATTGAGGAAACACAGACACAGATTACACACTTGAGCACATCTCTCTTTCCCCAACAAGACAGTGGTCTGTCTTCTGTGCCTCTGCCCTGTGCATGGAACAAGGTGATGTTTGATGAGGAAGGAACTTTTCCATATTTTACTGAGGTCTGTGTATTTTGGTTTTTTCCCTGTTGTCTTCAGTGGGCATCAGATTACATAGTGCTCTGGTTTTGAGTCAACTTCTAGTCAGGTCTAATTATGTCTTTAACCCATCTTATTTGCAGGTTTGACTGCTCATTGAAGGAGACTTTTGTTTTGGGAGGGGGACAAAAAGGCATACAAGAAGTATGTATCTGTGTTCAGTAAATAGTACTCCCTTTCTCAGAGGCTGGGCCTGCGAGTAAGGTAGAGCACTGCTTGGGTGCAGGGGTCAGACACCTTCTTCCGAAGGAGTTTGTTTAGCTCTGGCTTCCTCCAAAACCTTGCAAATAGTGCAGGCTCTGTGGTACCATGAGTTTGCTGCCAGTTGAACTCATCGAGTGCTCACTGTGAGGTGGGCATGGCTGAGTCAGGCTCTCTGCAGTTCAGTCCAGGGTTGTAGGCATCCATCAGCACCTTCCCAGGACACAAGAGGCTTGCTCCCTTTAAACCTTCATGCTATGTCCTAGCAAGACAGAAAGAGAAACCTTCATTCTGGGAGGAACCCCCTGTTGGGGGACTTGGGGGAGTTAGGAAGGTTTAGGAAGCAAAGGACATTCTAAGTTTACTTCTTCTCCTGTGAAGGACCACTATCTGATTCAGTTTCCAGGATGATCATTAGTCTGTGGATGAGTTTCAACTGTGAGGTGGAGGGTTCCACTCATATCAGTGTCTGCCTCACTAAGGAAAGCAGGAAATGGGTGCCTTTAATGACAGCAGGCAAGAACAATCTGTGCACTTGAACGCTGCTCTGCCTTATCTTCCTTCCTGAGCAAAAAAGTTGACTGTAGCTGCATCTCTGAGCTCAAACTTTTCGCATGTGGCCGCTCACTGTGCGCTCTTTGTTGTCCCAGTGCCTGACTTGAGACCCTGGGTTCTGATCTGCAGAAGTGTTGAGTGCTCACAGCTGTAGCTGTAGTAATAGGGAGTTGTTCTTTGAACATATTAAACCTCATGTCATGCTTGGTGCTCAGAAACAACAGGCCCCAAGTACTTGAGACTTGGAGCAAAATTAATAGATGCTTTTGATGTTAAAGTCTCTGTGCCCAAGTTCCAGCTGCAATACAGGAGGCAGTAATACTTCCTCAAATCACAAAGACATGCAGAAGAAGAAGAAAAAAAGTCTTTAATATTCTGCAAGCATTTAAATACTATGGAACTGAATGCTTCATTTGGAAGCTCATAAAAGAGAGAATGTGTCTTCAGAGCTCTGCTTGAATATTGCTCAGTGCAAAAGGCACTTGGGGTACATGTTCAGCAATGCAACAAATGCAAGAAGGGATCGTTAGCCATTGTCTCTTCTGTGTGCTGAACAGAGCAAAGTTTTGTGGAAAGATTAATACTTATTTGTCTCATTGAAGACAGCATCATAATGTATTGCTAAGATGAGACCATCTTAGTGTTCCTCAGGCAGCCTTAATTCTAGCATTTCAGAATATCTGAGTGTGTCATTGAAACACAAACTTTCGTGTTAAGGCTCACTTTTGTGGGCCATTTTCTGGTTGTTTTAAATTGAAAACTGAAAAATGGAAGTATTCTGTTGTTTATCATCACATTCTTATGAGTCATCAGTGTAATACAATTACAAGTTTTCTAGAGTAATTCTGTGTGTATATACCTCTATTACATATACAAAATATTAGATATAATTGAGAATTTATATGAACATAGTGGGAGAAATATGGGGATTTTTTCAAGCAGCTATGGATGATTGTGTGTTTTATGTGGCAGTCTTTGCTTTCTTTGAATCTTTTCTGAGGAAAATCCGTCCTCCTTCAAAGGTAAATAAAGCTGTTCTGGTTTGTGCTGTTGGTCTCTGTGTAGTGGTGTGAACTGTTATATACAGTATATATACCTAGGCAGAGAGTAGTTACAGGGCTATCCTGCAGCCCATCCTTTTGCAGTGTACATTCCCTTCGTTTCTGCATGTTAGTGGTCTATGTCTACTCTAAAGTTTTAGCTCCAGCAATACGTGGAGAGGTTGTCTGTGGGATACTACTGTGTATATATGGGTAGATCACCGGTTGGACATCCTCAGTGTATCAGTAACTGAATGTAACACATAATGTAATAGAACACACACCCTGTGTAGGGGAGAGGCCGGCCACTGCAGGTGTGCTGTAGATGTTCTTCATACCAGCAGAACCAACTTCTTGCTGCTGGACTTGTGCTGTAGGGTTGTTGTAGTCATGCCATTTTGCTAGAAAGAACTGCAGAGCATAATCTGCTTCATTTGTGTATTTTATTGCTTGTGTATCTGTTTCCATCATCTTTTACATGCTTTGTCAGCTGCATGGCAAGAGTGAGCAAGAAGCTTCTGCAAAATGTACAGCTAAGGTGCTTCAACAAATTATTTCAAGGACTTCAAGCAAAACCTTTCCTTATGTCTTCCTAAGCTTTTCTTATATAGTTTAGATGGGACTTCACTATGTTACATTTCTTCCAACTCCAACAGTGTAGAAGCTGGCTGTACTGTATTGTGTGAAGCTCCTCCAACCACTTCATGCCAAATTGTAATACAATTTATGTCATTTTTTAAGGAATCGTTGTATTTCAGAAAAAAAAAAATTACTGCTGCCAGAACTCAGGGCTTCATACAAATTAGAAAGTAAATGAAAAAGAGTTACTCTGATCTTTAAGGAACAATTGCTTCATCTTCAGTAGTTTTTTGCCACCTGCTTCATATGGAGATAGTCGCTTAATTTTAAAAATAATCATTAACTTAAATGTTCTACTCATAAGCAAAGAGAGCATGGAGGCCTGTTGGTATTATGTATGATGGTCCTGTAGTATTACAGATGAATAAGATGACTTGAAATAAATTACATACGTTATAATTTTTTTTAAAAAGTGGCTATAGGCAGGAGGGGGGAAATAAGGACGAGAGAACTCGAAACATAATTTTCATTGTATTTGTGTCATATGAGTTCTGAAATCATGAAAGAAGTTGCTAGAAATGAGGAAACTAATTGAAAGAAATCAGAGAAAGAAATCCTAAAGAGATTAGCATGAGGTGATTGCTCTGAGATGAAAGATTTTTGTTATCTTCCTTGTAATTATACAGTGATGCTTGTTTCATGATAAAACTTGAAGCTGAAATGGATGCGTAAGGTCAAATTCATCTGATTTACATGTCTAAAAGTAAGTGTTTGTACATTTCTTATTATAGAGTGAATAATTATTTGTGATATTTTCTCCCCATTTACAGTAGAACTGACGGATCTGTTTTAGACTATATTCTTAACCATGTGTAGTAGTGAAGTAGCCAACAGTATCCTCCAGAATTATGCTTCTCAGCATTTTCTTGCAGATATCTCTGTTCCTTCTTGGAAGCCTCCCCAAACTCAAGAATACATTAAATTGCCATCAAGTTGTAAAAGAGCAGGTTTGACTTCAAAACATGAATGGAGTAGGAATGAGAACTCTTTTGCCTAGAGTAAAACCCTTCAGTTCCTGTCCCAGAAGAGCTCTGGACATAGCAGTTCTGCAGTTCCACATTGCCACTGAGCAGGTGTAAGATTAGGCACAACTCAAGTTCTTTCCCTGGTGATGCAGTTCAAAGGGTTGTGGCCACACAGAAATCAAACAGCGCACTATAAACTAAAGAAACTATTTTGTAAGTTCAGGTTTTGCTTATCTTAGTGTTCCTCAGAACATGAGCGTGAGAGCGGAAATGGAGGAGATTTTAGGCCCAGACAGAAAAGCAGGTCATGGCTCACTTTGTCTTTTCCTGAGGCACAGAACTGAGTCTCCTGAGGTGTCTGTTAGTGCTACAGCTATATAAGTCCCCTGTTATGCATGCCTTGTGTACAAAATGTACCAGCAGACTACATTTTTGTAGTTGAGCATCCATAGCTGTGTTATAGATGTAGATAAAGGTATTTGCAGGTGTCCAGGTTGACAAATGCCAACTGGAAGCACTCTACTCAGGAGCAGTGTGAGCGAGAGAAATGTGAGACGGTCCCTTTGTGATATTGTCGGCAAATCCTGTTTGGTAGTGTCTTTAAATATATATTTAAATCTTATCCATGTCTTTAATAGCATAAGACCTGTTGGTGGAAAAGATTTTGTCCAGGAACATGCAATGGTCTAATTTTTTCAGATGGGAGATCAATAAGTAGGCATGGGTTGGGAAGCCAGTCATACTTTGAAGAGCCCTTCCTGAGCAAAAGTAAGAAATGTCCTTCAAGTTATTGTAGTGCAGGGCTGATGGAGTAAGAAGAAAGGAAAACCAAGAGTAATGCTTATGAACAAAATTTTTCCAGCCTGTGCTATATGAGAATACATTTAGGTTGTGATTTTTAAAAAATAAATAAATAAATTTTGTGCGTCCCTGTGATGATGTCAGAACTGTTATGAAACACTGTAGGGGGATTCTGTTGGAGTTCATAGCATATACATACTGCACTTCAGTATGAAATCTTCTTATAGCTTTACTGTCAGAATGCAAAAAACTATTGACAGAGAGGTTTTCAAATTCAATGCTTTACAATTATTATGTGTCTTACCTAAACCATTCTAGGAAAGGAAGGACTATTATCCCAACCCCAGTTATAAAGCAAGTGATGCCTACATCATCATAAGACTTTTCATGACTTTCTTCCTTAGAATGAGTTTGTGGCAGAAGAGTTAAGTCATAAATTTTATCTGTCTATTATTTTTATGTATTGTAGAGCCAAGGAACTCCAGTCATAAGCCCAAGGCTTCTTTATGGTAGGCACTGTAGAAACACAAAATGTGGTGTCAGTCCCTGCCTGACTTGAATTTAAGAAGTTGAATTTATTGTGCTGTGTCAGGCTTTCAGATTAACTGTGAGAGCATGCTGCTATCAACTGAACAAGTTTTTTAACCTTTTGATATATTTACAGGTGTTCTGGCTGTTCTGGTTCTTGAAGAGGAATATCAAACAGATGCTAAGAGCATCCTGTGCTATGATAGATAAAATGCTGCCTCTGTATCTTTTGAGAATGTCTTAATCTCTTGAAGACTGTATCACATTGGGATGATCTTTGCGTTCTTGTTCCTTGCTCTATCTGTTGTTCTGGAAGGAAAGATTGTTTTGTAAGACACTAAACAGTAAACTTTGGTAAAATTTTGCCAAGAAAGTTGCATCTGGGGGCAATAAATATATATGAAGTGAATTTGTCCAGCTGTACTTATACCCCTGAAAAAATGAGATTCATAATTGAATTCCTGAATTATACTGTTGATGTGGTCTTTCTGCCAAGTGGCAGCCCCTCATATATTTCTTTATAGCTGTTATTTTTTTCAAATCTGCATGGGTCCAGTGTCTAGGGAGATTTAACAGTATTAAAAGATTTTAAAAGACCCAAAAGCTCAAAATCCAACTTTGCGTGAATGAACAAAACATTGAGGAATTGGAGTTTACTTTTACATACACAGAACAAAAAGAGCAATACTGGAGTCTGCAGGCAGAGCCAGGGTTAATAGACCCAAGGAGTCAATTCCTTTTTTGCTCTGACATAAATTAGGACAGCAAATCGCGCTGTCATCTGTGGAGATTGTCCAGTCTTGAGACAGGGATAAAGGAAAAGACCTTGAAAACTAAACAAGCCATTGTAACAGCTATGTAGGCTGAAGTACAGAGAAAAGGAAGACCATATACCATAAAAATGTTTATAGTTAATGACTGATGTCTTGTATTGCTCTTGGGAGTTAAGTGGATACTTTATCTTACATAATTTGAAAGTCTGAATGGTAAATGGTATTGCTATGTATGGTTATGAACTCTGAAAAAAATATCCAAGGGTTTAAGTTAGATTCTGTTTAATGGTGGTTTTGTCACTGATTTTGTTGTGTTTGAATATTTAGGAGGGCTTCTGGGAATGGGAGAGATGGCCTCGGGCAAAGGTAGGAAGATGGAAAGGAGCGAAGAAGGAGAACTGAGGAATTTATAGCTTCACAAGCAGAAAGATAAAAAGAACTGGAAGCTAAAAGTATCAGTTTGAGGTGGGAAAAAATAGGGGAAGTTCTTCCTTGCTGTTGTTTTGGTTCACTCTTTCTTCTTCTTGCTGATCTAGTTTTCCTGCCCTCTTCTGCTCTGGTCATCCATTTCTCCCCATCAGAAATGTTTTCCTCCCAGCTATTTGGCCTGGTGAAATACAGTAAAATGGTAGAATGGATGTTAATTTCATAGTGGAAGAAGGTAGAATCTAGTGGATGGCTTCCCTGGGTAGAAATTTTTTAAACAGGCTGTTCCTTTAGTATGTAGGCAACTCTTCTGATTATAGAACAAAAATAAACATAGTTATTAAAAACTTACTCAAAGCCTTTAAAATTCTTTTGCTTAGTTTTCAAATGGAGAGAACAGAACAGATCAGTCTGACCCAGGAGACATAGCTGTAGTCTCAATGTGACTATTATTGTTAGAAAATTATTCCACACAGGAGATTTAGAAAGATAAGTTCTCTTTCCACAGAATAGGCATAATTGAATGTTTACTTCTTTCCTTGATTTCTTGAGGACTGGCTTGCTTAGCATGCACAGTCTGAAAGCCAAGTCCTCATTTTAGGGTGTAATTTAAGCTGAATTGCACACAGGACCTGAATGCATCAATTTAACAGAGTTACAAGAGAACAATATGACAGTTTTGGATTTTGCTTTCAATGAGAAGAGGAGATCAGAGGAAACTCTGATAAGCTTTTTGGCCTCAGTTGCTTAACATCCCAGCCATCTGACTTTGCACTATCAGAAGCTCTTCTCTATTATACTGATGCCATAGTATTACTTTTTTTCCTGTAAAACCCTTGACTCTCAACAATACAGGAATTATGAGAAGAATTACATATGAAGTAGAAAATAATTTAAAATGGCTTATTTTTAAAATGAGTAGACATGGTTTGCCTCATTGCTGTGGCACTTATGTAGAATGGACATTCCTAGTCTCTAGCAATAGGTAAATATTTATTTTGCAGAAGCTGTTTTTCAAAGCCGTGTTCATAAGCTGTCCGTTAATCACATAGAGCTTGAATGTGGGCGTAGGTATTTGTTGCCCGAATTTCTGATGTCTTGTGTCAAGTCACATATTCATTATATCTGTAATTACTTTCTATGCAGTTTAAAGTTCTGATCTGTTTTGTAAAACACGATGTGTAGTCTGTGTGTCCTTGAGAATCTGTTCACCCCTCTTCCCACCATTTTAGTTCCAGAATTTTCTCCATTAACAGTCATAGTTTGGACTGAAAGAAGGAGATCAAATTCAGGTCTTTGCTTCTGGAACTCATCCCAGATTTCAGCTACTCACACTTCGGTATAATAATTTTTGTGCATTTTACGAAGAACACCTTGTATGCAGGCTGTTGTGTGCTCCTGACTTTGCCTCAATCCAAGATCAAAATTTAATTTCTTTCACTTCTCAGTAACTGCTGAGTATAACAATTTGAAGACACAATTTAGGCTCTATTGAAAGAAAGATTTCTTTATTGGCAGTTTTACAGAAGTAGCGAAGATTCTTAAATAAAAGCCAGTATAGATATTAAAATAAGTGTGACTGGAATGTAAACCAAAAGGGCTTTGTCAACCTGTTCCTAATACAACGTTGCAAAATATGTCTTAAAATTATTGTGCAGGGCAGAATGTCTTACCTCACACTCCTTGAGAAGGTGTTTCTGTCTGTGGGTGTTTCTGAGGATTCCAGGTGATATAATCCATAAATTCTGGCAGGTCATTATATATGCCTTAGTGAATAATTAGGAAGATTCCCATCCTGACTGATCAAATTTAACTTGCATTTAACATTTCTTTTTGGAGAACAGCTGAATTGGTCTATGTTTACATGTAATCTGATTCACCTAGGCTCAAAGCTTAAGACCAGGACAAATAGATATGACTTACCAAGGAAGATAAGGACTGTTGAGCTCCTCTGTGAGACATAGCTGTGATGATGCAAACCTTCTGAGGTCAGATTTGGTCTGTCTCAGCCCCCACTGTGGGAAGCCACTCAAAACAATTCACTGTTTCCTCTTCCATCTTTGGCTACCTGACAAGCAAAGCTTCCAGCCATTTTCTTCTGGTGGGTTGTCAGATTTTTCACGTGTGGCAGCAGGAGCCTGGCAGTGTACAAAGGTTTGAGGGCCAGTTGGGGAAGGCTCGTATGGGAAGAGGGCTTTATCTGTTGGGCTGTGTTATTTCAGGCAGTGATTCTATGATTGCCCCACCAGGCCCCTGGAATCTGCTGCTTTGGCCAGGTCTCATCAGAACCTCAACCTATTTTTTGCCACATTTAAAGCTATTCTGTGTTCATTCTTTCTGTCATGTTGACTCACATTCACTTGACTTCTTTGCATAACACTTGCCAAAATTCGGTGCATTTAAACATGTGTTTGTGCTGGGAAAAGCTTTGAGTTGCTCTCTCACTCAACAGAATGATTATATACATGTTTAATTTCTAAGCCACCTGGTCATTTCGAGTCAGGAATATGTTTAGAAGCATGCTTTAGTCTTGTTGAGCCCCCCAAGCATTCTTCAGATGCTTTAAGTCAATGTTACATTAACTTGGAGCTTTACGAATAGGAAGTTGGAGAAGAGGTCAGAGGCAAAATAACTGAAGATTCAGAGTGCAGTGGAGATGTGCTGGTGCTGATTTGAGTTGGAATTTTAATAATCTTTATTTTGCTTTTTCTTTTCTTTTTTTTCTCTCCCTCTCTCTGAGTAGGGGGAATTCTTCACTGGCACAGCTTTCACTGCAGACACTGGAGAAGTTTGTGGTCTGAGGGCTGGTAATTGTACAAGGATCATCCAAAAGACAAGTTTGGTCACTAGGTGTTTATTCATAGCTCACATGACAATGCTCAGAGCTGCTAGCAGATAGAATTTTTTTGTCTGGTACGAAGTGCAAAAACCTGTGATGTATGCCAGTCCTTCTTAAAAAAAAAAAATTGCGAATACAAAATCAAATCATTCATTGCAGAATTGAAGTGCATAGCAGATCAATTAGGTATATATTGTGAATTAATTAACACTGGTGCTTAATTTTATTGCCTCTGTTGAGATTATGCAGTGACCATTCAGAACCCTCATGGGTATTGCTACAGGTGCTCTACCTTACCTCTGGAGAAGGGGTTGGATTGTGTTAACCAGCCTACAGAAATACCCATATTATGTGAAAGTCTGGCACTTCTGAAATGAATAGTTTTGTCACTGAGGCAGGAGCCAATGATCTAGGAAAGGCAAGCTGGAAATCTGGGGAAGCCACATGATTGCAATGAATTATCTTCCCTTTTCCATAGTCATAAAAATGTAATTAGTGTAATATATGGGTATATGGAGAGAAATAGTACTTTCAGCTTGGAAAAGAAACAGTTTATGCTTTACACCTAAAGTCAAAATGGAAAATCCTGCCCAAACACAAATTTCAATACATTCTGTGGCATCACTATTTCTTCTCTAAAAATAACACAATCAACAGTAGCAAGCCTTGCAGTTCTTCATGTAATAGCTCAAAGTCTATCGGTTGATCTAAGCATATTGTTTTGAGTAGCTCTGCCATGAGATACCTTTTGGGTTCACACCTGGTCCTCTGTTTCTTAGGACTTCCACAATTCAGTTGGCAAACTGTCTGCTTTCAAAGGTCAGAAAGTGCAAAATCTTGCCTTATGAGCGCACAAGAAGGGACAAGGCAAAATACCTAGACTCCTCTGTGAAGTACTCTTACAAAGTTAACTAAATTCCTGTGGCAGTGCAATACTGCTGAGGCTGCAGGTGAGACTCAGAGAGGTTCTGCTGAGGACCTGTTTTTCCAGAAAAATAGGCAGGTTCAAGTGAATTAATAGAATTGAAGTGATGAGTGTGTCTCTTTTCCCAAGCTTGTTATGCCTGCCTCTATTTAAACAGGACTTGGGCTTGTTTAGTCTCAGCATTGAACATGACAGCATACATCAGGATGTCAGCAGTGCCCAAATAACAGGAGCCGTCTCCTTTCTGATAGCAGAGGCAGGGGTCAGAAAGTAGACTTCTGCTTCCAGCCTCCTCCATGATGGTGGGGAAGCTGCCAAGCTCAAGGTTTCAAAAAAAATTAGATTAAATTAATAGTGGGGGTTGGTGGGGGAGGGTGGTGTAGCCCTGTTCTAGATGCGTAGCTGCGAGATGACTCGGGAGCACACTGCCAGTGCTGATGGTGAGGAGTCAGTTCTGTCACACATGCACACATCCTTTCAGCGTAAGTGTGTTTATTTAGGCATTTGTTTAAGTTTTTAAAAGCTCTGAGCCTTTGCCAGGGCTTCTGGGCTCCCAGCTTATGTCAAAATCAGTAGGATGATGGCTAAACATAGAGTTAGTTCCTGGTGTTGAAAAAATCCCTGTTTAATGGCTCAGTGCTCCTGCCCTGTAAATGAAGGATGGTATGAATATTTACTTTCCTGAAAGAAATGTTGCATCATTAATATCTGTACAGTTCTTCTTTATTAAATATTCTCATCTTTTCATATTTGGTGCTGCATAAAAGAGAATTGTGTATGTGAGAGTAGTGGCTTTTCCCAGGAGCAGCAGTTCAGGAGTTCCCTGGTTGGAGGTGTAACGCTAACGCGACGGTGCCTCACATCCCATTGCTCTGTTTCTTCCAGAAGCCTCAAAAGAGGCAATTATGATCCTTTGAAATGCTGGCAATGATGTTAGTGCTGCATAGGCGTGACTTGGTCTGTCAGACCAAGGAAAATATTCTGAACAGGGAATTCATGTGTCTGTTATTAAACACAACTGAGTCAAGTGTGGAAGTGCTCAGCTCTAAGGATAGTAAAGGGAAGTGGTGTTTAGTGTTATGTAGCATTTCTCAAGCCTGTCTGAAACTTTGGATACAAATTGCTGTGGTTGTGGCTTTGCTTTATTACAACTTTTGGTTCCTGGACAGAGTGATGTGCTCAGTCTTGCTGCAGTTTTTGATGGAAGTAGGGTCTGTCCTGTAGCCTTTAAATCTTTCATTCGGCAGTTGTAGGGTTGTCTGTCTTGTCACTTCCCTTTTTTTTTTCCTCTTAAGTGAACATTTTATCAGTAATTTTCCATGTTGTGAACTTAAGCTCTTGAATTTTTATCTTGTTTGTTTGTGTATTGCAGCTGGTGCTCGGGATAAAATTGGCTGGGCATTTGGCTTGGGTTTGGAGAGGCTGGCCATGATCCTGTATGATATCCCTGACATCCGACTGTTCTGGAGTGAAGATGAACGCTTCTTGAAACAATTTATTGGGCCTCACATTTGGCAAAAAATAAAGTTCCAGGTAAAATAACAAATATGTGATAATAATTTACTGTCAGTTAGAAGTATGTGTGTCCCTAGAGAATATCACATAATTAAAATTCTGTGCCATTAACTGATTAGGTTTTAAAGCAACAGCTTTACAGCTATCATGATTCTCTGATATACTGTGATAAAATCCAGCTTTTGATGATAACATTTTTTTCAACCAGATAATATTGAAAGTTCCTACTGATACCCAGTGAACATCCCTGGTATGAGTAATGCTTAAGCACATATTTAAGTTCTAAATATATTCAGGATAGGGATTGATTTAGACCTATGTCTGATTTGGTTATGTTCTTGAATTGTCTCTCAAGAATTCTGTTTCATTGTAAATATGTGTCTGATGAAGAGCATTCAAAGATCATAACACATTCCAAATTTTTTCCCATTATTTTCACTCTGCATTCATTGAAGTCAATGTAAGTTTGCAGTGTTAAACTTTGGCAGAATGCTCTGTGACTGTGTCACCATTTTCAGGATGTCAGCTCTTTTCTCCAGGTGATTGGCAGGGAGAGTGCAGGCTGAGCTTGTATTTGTTTTGTAACTCCTCTACTGAGGTGATTTTGTAGTTAACAACCTTATCTTACTTTTCTGTACTTATAAAGAAATCAGGCATAACTGGATTGAGTGGAATTGCTACTTCCATAATACACTTAAGCATGAGCATGGAAAGGTTCAAGTCAGGTGTCATCAGCTGGTCTTTGGGAGAGTTGAGCTGATGTAGATGGTTGGTGAAGTCTAAAGTGCTAAAGCAGCAAAATACTTTTTGCTGCTGCCTTTTACCATTTTACTTGCTTTCTTTGTAAACAGCTTGATTATGTTCTTTTAAGAATTGAAAATATAAAAGGGGAAATCAACAGTGTAGCACTTAGGTGATGTTTGAGTAGTCTCCACATTGAATCAGTAGCAGCATCCTTTCTTTTTAATTCATGGCAATTCCCGCACATCTCTGGTACAGTCAAAATAATTTTTGAGATAGGTTTAGTGGGTGGGGTTCAGTTTTTTTGGTTGGAGTTTTTTGGTTTGGGTAAGAGTTTGGGGAATTTTTTTGGTTGGTTTAGGTTGGGTTTTTTGTTTTGTTTTGTTTTCTTTGATGATAGCTGGCATTAGGGTATTCAGCTTGTAGTTTATTCTCACTTACAGGAAGAAGACTTTTTTTGCCATTGTTCCTCAATGTAGATCTGCTTGTGGGTTTCCTTGACCTCTTAAGAATGTTTGTTCTTTTCAATAAGGAATGCTCAAATCTCCTTTTCAGCTCTTGTCTTTCTCACTGGTTTTGCTTCTGAGGTTGTGGCTTGGTTTATAGATTGCAATCTGATCTCTGAGAGGGGGTTGGGTGTCTGATTTCTCTAAGTTGCATATGGTCTTCATGTTCAGCTTCAGGTAAGTCAAGTGTAGTGAGTCAATCTGAAGATGCCAGAGGCACAGGTTACTGTGGATAGGCGCAGAGGAAAGGACATGGTTTCTAGGAAGCTAAAAGGCAAATATTTTTTTTTTTAATTGATGCTGTTTGGTAGCGTTAGCTGAGCAGGAGTCACCAGGAGCAGGTGGGTTTGTATAGCTTTTTGGATATCTATGTCATCAGTAGAAGAGTGGTGACAAGGTCTTGGTGGGTCTTTGAGCATTTGTTGTTGCTGAACAGTGTTGGTTTCAGCTGGCATTGGCTCAGCTTGGAACAAGGCAAAAAGTTCTACAAGCCAGAACTGATGTTGTAGGGAATCATAAAGTTGAGGCTTGCTGGCTGAAATAGAGTTTGAAGTAATAACACAAACCAGGAGGTATGGTGCAATAGGTGGGGGACTTCAAGGAAGAGAAATTGCCAGCTGCCAGTATGCTCTAGCTTGAACCAAAGGGAAAGACTAGAGTAATATTGCCAGGCCATTACCTACTGCTTTATCACAATTAGTGTGTTGGCAGCTGTTGTATCCCAAGAAATAGGCCAGTGAAAAGAACAGAGACTGGGAGAATGAGGGGTATGTGAGTGGGGCAGCAGAGGTAGAAAAATGAATTATTTTCAATTTTTTCCTTCTTTCTTCTAAGGAAAAGGATGTAGGCAGTGTTTTAGAAACAGATTTTTGCTCTGGTATCAACAATTTCTTATGGAGTTTGTATTTTAAAAAAAATTTCTTTTTTCTTTCATTTTTTTTTTTTTTCCTTTCCCTTTTAATACATACAAGCACACACCTGACTTGGATGTTTCATCTTCAGTTTTGGTAGAGTAATTCTCCCCAACTCTTAGCATACATTTTTCAGTGCTATATCTGAATATAAGGAATTAGAGGCAAGCTTGGGTTTTTGTTTAAAAGGAAGTCTGTGTCCTGCTTTCATCTGGTATCTTACTCTGAGCTTTTTCAAGCTCAGTACTGTACATGCTTCTGGTACACACTGGCATTGGTTTTTAAAGGGTAATGATCCTTTGAATGAAAATGCAATTAAATACTCCATGGTGCTACCATAAGATCTCAAATTTTTTCTTCTACTCCATGTTATTTTTCAGGTATGCTGTAAAACCAAGTTAGCAGATCTTCTGCACCTGTCTACTTTCTAAAGAGTCATAATTAATTAATCACATGGTTTATTCATATCATATTTGAAAGAAAACTTTCAGCCTGTCTTCCAGTGTTGATGTTGTAAGAAATCTCAGTGGACATTTTGAAAGTGTCAGATTTTCTGCATGCAAAGCCATGCAGTACTTTTCAGCCTCACTGAACTGAACAAAGACAGACCAGGTGCTTTGAGAGCCTTTCATGACACAAATTTAATCCTATAGCCTCAGAAGGTCTGAATAAATGTCCATCCTTTATGTGCTTAACTGAGATAGACCTCTCAACCTTTGGGTACTGCCTCCACCCTTTCTTATAATATGACAATGATCCACCAACATAAATACTTTTCTTTCTGTTCACTAAAACATTCTTCAAACACATGAAGTCCACACTGCATAGCAGTAACCTTTAGCTGGGCTAAATATACTCTTGCTCAAAAACTGAATTTAATTGGAGTATTTTCTTGGGACTTAAAGTACATATTTTGTGTCCTTTAACAGCCTGAATGTGTCAGACTTTTCCCTGTGTCATCAGTTGCTCAGTATATGTGTGCAGGCTTCAGTAGGTCAAAAAGCTGCTGGAAAAGCTGACAGTGCTTGTACCGCTGTGGCCACTCAGCACAGCGGTGTTAGAGGGCTTCTCCCCACAGATCAGATTATTGCATGGATTTGGATTAGCAAATTGCTCTAGCTATAATTCGACACAAGTCACAGCAGTTTGGGGGATCAGAGGCTGGTAACTTGCCTTCAATCACTTGTGAAGGGCTTCTGCTCAGGCTGTGAAATGAAAGACTGAGGATGGAGAGGGCAGGAAGGACTAAGAACTGCAAGGCATAATGTAATAAAACAAATGGCTTGGTTCCAATCTCGTACGCTGTGCTACATCTGTGTTTGTCAGGGCTCTGAGCATAGTTCCATGTAATCAATTTCCGGTTCATCCTGAGCCAGCATTCTTACAAAAAATAGATGTGTCCGTGGGCTGACAACTGTCAAGAAAAGGTACAGAAATGAAATGACATTTAGGGAAGGGAGGCACCCACAGTTCAGATGGAGTGTGGTGTGCCCAGAGGTGTTGATTAAGATGAATGGTCTCTGGTGGCAGGACGGTTCCTGGAACCTCCATCATTTTGCTGCCCTAGTAAGGAAGCAGCACGTCATGTCAATGGTGCTCTCTCCTCACAAAGTCAATTCCATTTGATGCTGCTGGTGTCTGTGGCTGCTGTTGTTTTAAATAGTTATTTATTTCTCTTGCAGATGAGCCTTGTGGCCTGGACTGAGGTCAAGCAGAATCATGTTTATGGCTGTGATGAGGGAAGCACTAGTACAGAGGGAATCTGGATCAGATTCCTAGCAAAACTACAGACTATCCCTGTGAGATTATGGGAGTTGCTGTCTTCTTTTCCTCATTTGTGCAATATCTGCAGTGAGCGTACCCCCCTCCTCATTTCGTCATCTTCAGGGGCTGCTCCTTCCTCATATCTGCTGGCACATTCCGTCTCTCCAAACTCAGTTCCTTCATACTCATAATAATAGACTTTCTAACCAGGATCATTCTAAGGGTGCCAGAATAAACAAAGCTTCTAGAGCAGCTCTTCTGGGAGACCTGAGGGGCTAGTAACTTTTGGCAGTGGAATGAGGAAAATTTACAAACAACTTGAATTGACACTGCTCACCTCCTGCACAGCTGCAGCCAGAATGGTGCATGTGGCCCCAATCTAGGAGAGTCTCTCTACTTTGAAAAGTGAACAGTTGAGGTTAGCAGAGATGAGAAAAAGTATATCATCAGAAAGATGTAGTTGTGTGGAAAGAAGTGATTCATTATACCTGAAAGGAAATCAAAGTGGGCTCCCCTTTCACCTCTGCAAGATAGCATAGGCTGGCCATTCCTTGCTCCTTGCTCAGTGTGCCATAGGAATTAAGTTCCTATTCTAACGACAAAGCATTTATCCAGTAGCCCAGTTTGCACTATTTGCTATGTATGTGAGCCCTCTTATTCACACCATTAGACAGTCCAGTTTTTCTACCTTACTGTACACTTTTCAGTTCTCTGAGACAGTCATCATCTCTGTGCATCTTTCCTGTGCACATGCCCGATTGTTGCTGGGAGACATAGAGTTTGTCCTGAAGCTTTAGAAGATGCTAAAAATAAAATGGACTGTCAGATCCAAGGGGAAACTTTTGCAAATTAAACCATCTTAGTTATATCCTTTATTCCATGCTTGAGAAGGAGAGCATCTAATGTGTATGCCATCCATTTCAACCAGTTTGAAATTATTACATTCACTGCACAGGGTGGGTCTGTCTGATCCATCATTAGTGTGCTACTCCATATAATTTATGTTTATCTCCTTATACTGTGATTAGCTTTATTTCCCAATAAAAAGTAAATAGATTCACTGGTTGCTACATTTTCAGATATTTTTCATCAAGATTAGGTAACGCAATGCTAAAATGGTTATTCATTTATTATGTTTACTTTCTAATAGTGCATCTATTAAAGGCAAATACACAACCATTAGTATGTAAATTTAACTTGGATGTCTGAACAAACGAGGTATAGCCAGAACTGTGATTTATTGTCTAATTAGTTTTACCATAATTGAAGATATATAATGTGTGTGTATACATGTGGAGGTGCAACAGAGAGTAGATAGATGATGGTGTAACATAAACATTTTATTAGCATAACTTTGGGAAGGTTGAAATTCTAAGAGTGACTTACGTAGATCATCTTAAATGAATGTCAATAAAACCTTACAGTGCTGTATATCATCTCAGATTTGTCTTTATGCTCCACAGAACATCGTGAAACTCTCTTTTTAGTGTTGGATATGCATGGAATGCAAGCAAAAACACCTTCTTCATTGCAGAGATGCTGCACAAAGCTGCACAATTGGATTAAAAATCATTTGATCATATTCTCATCAGGATGTTCTATCTTGTGCCATTTGTTGGTAGTGCTGGTATTGAAGCTCTTGGAACCTGAGCTCTCTGGCCCCAGTCAGGCAAAGTACTGAAGCACATGCTGAGCTTTAAACTTGAGAGTAGTCCTATTTAAATCAATGGGGTAGTTCCTGTGCTCCATCAAACATAACCTAAATGCCTAAATACTTTCAGGTCAGAGATCTCCATACTTTCTGGGATCCAGCTGAGAGTGATCAGCACCTTGCAGGGCTGAAGCAGTGGAAACTTTCAAAATGGCTGTTATAAGCAAGAAGAGTTTAATTTGACAAAACCACAAACTTGGGTTGCAAAATCTGTGTTCTAAGCCAGTTTTATTGATCAACACTTGGGTAAAGAAAGTCAACATGCAAACATCTGGAAAGGAAACAGGACTTAAATTCCCATTCTCAACTAAAGAAAATTGGCTAAAAACACAGTAAAGAAAGAAGAAAATAGGGGTTCAGAGTGAGGAGGCAGGATGGACAGCCACATGAGACTGAATACAAGAAAAAACAAACCACTGATGTAAGATGAAGTGAGAGGAAGGTAGAAGAGAAAAGTGCTGTACTTCGGGCATTAGGGCAATATGAAAAATTCTGGTTTAAAGTTAAGTTTAAGCAAGTTGTGGAGGGTGGGGTGAAAAGGGGAAAAAGACAGAAAAGGAGAGTAGATTTGAGGTAAAAAACCTGTTGAGACTGATGCAGAAGTCTTTTTCCAGATAATCAGAAAATCTTCCTGAGTTTTGTACTGTACGCATCTACTCTTTATCTCCTTTTGAAAGATCTAAAAGTATGAATGACCCCAAAAATTATGACCACAAGCCATCAAAGCAATTTTGTACTTTGAAGTATTATCATCAGTTTTGAGATGATTGTGGGGGGCTTCAAATTTTGGTTCTGGATTTGTGAAACATTTAGTGTGTCAGAACCCAGGCCCATGAGTAAGGCTGCACTGAGATGATATTCACAGAATCACAGAATATCCTGAGCTGGAAGGGACCTACAAGAATCATCAAAGTCCAACTCCTGGCTCTGCACAGGACCACCCTATGACTCACACCAGGTGCCTGGGAGCATATTACTCTCAGTAAAAACAACTACTGAGAAAGGGTGCAGTTTCCAGCAAACTAGTTGCTGCCCTTTGAGCTAATACCAATGATGCAGGTTTTCTTGCATACCCTGTTTCCACCCCTCTACCCACCCACTCCAATCTAATCTCACTGATAGCCTGCCATTGAACCAGAACAAATCAGCAATAGTTTAATTCCTTTCTCCTTGTACTTTTCTAAGTAAATAAAATGAATAAATAAAAAAATGTCAATAGCCCTTTGTGCTTAGATTAGTTAGTGATATTTATCTTATGTACTATCTCCATCTGTTGCTGCTGGAATACCAAAGGGTAAATTCATGGCATACATTTAGCAGCCACCTTGATAATAGTTGGATGTACAGAGAAGCCTATGAAATTCGTTAGCAAACATTGCAGTCTTCCTCTCTTTCACCTGTGTTCCTTAAAAATACTGGAAGTATTTCTATGTTGTTTTCACAGTCTTAAAATATTTGAAAGCTCTCGTGTTCACCTCTGTTAATTTACCTCATCCCAATAGTAGATTTGGTCTAGGTGGTGGTGACTTTAAGCAAAATAACTGGTTTGAGCTGTTCTTTCTGGATGTTAGGAGCTTTCTGCTTTGTTTTAGGCTTTGTTTCTGCTTTGTTCCAACTGATCCAGTTGGAATTTGTTTAAAGTGGGTGGAGTATATGTGTATATGTAAATATATGTACAAAGAGCAAAAATATTTCATCCTTACTTTCAGTTGTCTATGCTAACACACACATTAGTCAGCAAAAGAATTTTTATGACAGGGCAGGTAATTCTAAAACCTAGATGTAATTATGTATTTCCTCCAATTTTCAGTTATGTGGGGGATCCAAGGCTTTACTAACAAACCAAGCAAATGCCACGGAGGTTTTTGAAAGCTAGCAGTGTAAAATAACGGTGTGTCCACCTGAAAGATGTCCTCTCTTTTGACTGCAGATGCAGAGACAGCAGTTGAAACTTTTCTTTGTCTGAAGGATTCTTGTGGTTTTGTGACTGCTCTCTACCAGTTGTTCCCATAGCCTTGGTTCTCACAGTATGTAGTGGGTTTCTGTGGCTGGGTTTTGGTAGCAGTGAGGGGGGACTACAGGAGTAGCTTCTGTTAGAAGCTGCTAAAAGCTTCCCCTGTCCCATGGAGCCAATACCTGCTGGCTCCAGGACGGGCTTCCTGCTGCTGGCCAAGACCAAACCAATTAAGAGTGATAGCAATGCCTCTGTGATAACATATTTAAGAACGGAAGAGTGTTGCGCAGAAAAAAATTCCAGCCAGGGAAGAGCGGAGTGAGAACATGGAAATAACAACATAGACACCAAGGTCAGTGCAGAAGGAGGGGCAGGAGATGCTCCAGGCACTGGAGCTGAGGCCCTGCAGCCCGTGCAGACCATGGTGGAGCAGCTGTGCCCCTGCAGCCCATGGAGGACCATC
>JAWWLV010000088.1:66538439-66570387 GCA_035041135.1 Platyrinchus mystaceus | reverse complement strand
TGTTTTATTTCTCACTCTTTGGCTCTTATCCTGTTAGTAATAAATATAAGTACTATCCCCACTTTGAGTCTGTTTTGCCCATGAAGGTAATCAGTAAGTGATCTCTCCCACCTCTTATCTCTACTAATGAATCCTTAGCTGTTTTTTTTCTCTCTCCTCTGTCCAGTTGCGGAGGGAGAGTGAGAGAGCGGCTTTAGTGGGTACTTGGTACCTGGCTGGGTTCAACCCACTACACAGTATCAGGATGAGAAGCATAATTTTTTTTTTCTTTCCCATGTTCCCATATACTGTTTTGCTTTGCTGTTCCAGATGTACCACAGAAGCTACTTTGGTGGCTACCCTGTGAGGTGACTCAGGGACCCTTTTTCCTCTGCAGTTCCTAAAAGCCATATGAGTGCCCCGATCCACTTCTCAGTGTTGCTTCGTGCCCTCGGCACAATTGAAGAGACAGCACTTTTGGTTTTGGAGGCAGTATAAAGGTTGAGGGGTGAACACGAAGAGAATGTGGTATACCCAGAAGGTGTGTCATCAATACGAGTGAAGGACATTCCTAGTGATTAAGAACAGACCATCAGAGACTTCCTTCCAAATTGTTTTTTAAAGAAAAAGAAGCTATTGTAGCCTTGCAGCCTCATTTTGAGCTCACTTCAATGTGATGTAGATAAAAAATGAATTTCCCGTTATGAATGCTGCTGCACTGTACAGTTCCTGTCAGTAGAATCATTTTACTGCTGATGTCTTTTTTTAGGCAAAAGCCAATGCAACCTAGTCAAAGTACACCTGATACTATCTAAATGATTACTTAGCAAAAACTGCAATAAGGTTCAAAAAGCATGTGTTACTGTGGTTTGCTCTGATCTCTAAACCTCATATATTTGCAATTTGACTGGTTGAGGCTCTTCGAAACAAATAGCTCAGAAATGAGTAATTCAGCTGCTGAATGTATCAACCAATCTTTGTTGCATCCCAAATGATGAAGTATAATGGTGATACATAGTGCTTAAATAAGCCATGGAGCAATTTCCAGTAGTGATGTATATGCTGAAACCCACATTAAATTAGTATTAGGTAAAGGAGTAAATCTGGAAATCTAAAATAACAGTAGATTTCGTATTAGTTATGTGAAGCTAGAACAAGCTGCGGGTGATTTTGACAGGAATCCACGAATGTTCAGAGCTTTCAGTCTTATTGCCTACAAAAGTATGTAGCTGGTAAGGTAGGTAACCCTTACACACTTGCCAGTATTTTTTCACTACTGGTTTAATTACACTGTGAATAATAGAATTCTGATTAGAAGGATGGCTCAGTAACAATTTTGACTCTAGCCTTTGGCCTTGACCTGAGAACGGACTTGATTTTCCCTACTCAATAATTCTGTTTTCCGTGCTGTTTACAGTTGTAGTTGTCTTATGCCTCCTGCCTTGGCATGTCTTCTCCAAACTTCTCTAGGGTGGAAAGTTCTTCAGGACAGGAGTTACTGTTCTGTGCTCCGTCTGCCTACTGGGACCCTCATTTCTGGCTGGCAGTCCTAGGTAATTATCACAGTCTGAATATCTGCATGTCTTTAGCAGGGTTTAATACATCTTTGTGAGTACATGTTATGCATTTGATGTAAGAATAAACTTCTGTTTAAGATGTGCCTAAGCACACACTATGCAAGTGTGTGTCTTCAAAGGTACAGGTATGTGTTGGTATGCACACACAACCACAGAAATACAAAGGGAAAAACAAACAAAAGAGATGTCAAACCCAGTAGGAGACGAGCTCTAATTCTTTTTTCCAGTGTTGGATAAAAAGATAGAGGTTGTTGTACATGGTTTACTTGATAGTTCTTTTAACATTTGTGCCAATGTTTTACACGCAAAAGATACACCTTGCAAAGAGCTTTTGATAAAGTGATCTTTAAAATCATGCCTAAACCCCACAGTCATCTTCTGCAGCATGATTAGATGTTGCAGCTCAGCTGTGGAGTGTCCCTGGGAAATGAGGGCTGGGGAGAACAATCTGTGTGTGTGTGTGTATGCATGAACAGGAGCACCTTTTGAAGTACATGTGTTAATAAAAAACCCATGATTTTCAGCTACCACTTCTCTGATCAGAATATGAATTAGGCTACAGAGAATAGCCAAACGACAGAAGGCACAGTTGGGAAGAACCGTATTATTCTTATCATACCCGTCCTCAATTTCTGTCATCTTGTTAGTGTGAGAGACACATGAACCATAGCAGTGACAGCCTAAAACAAAATGTGACAAGTAAGTAATGCTTTGGGATGCATATGCTGCAGAGGATTTGGTTTTGCAATCTTATAAAAATTAATCATTGGAAAAAGTCCCCTCTTTTGAGAATTGCTTGTATCTTCCTGCTCCTGCACATATGTTAAATCCAATTTGCATAATTGTTCCCACATGTAACCTGTTCTCCTAAATCAGCAATAGTGAACCCATTTTCTGATTCTTGTAAAATAAGGAAAGGCATTAAAGAAATACCTGTTCTGCACCAGGATTCTGTTTGTAGAGATTGAAATGTTCTTTATATTTTGTCATTGCATACTAAAATGCTTAGTGTACTTCTTGTGCTTTTGTGCTTGGTCTGTTCTCAGCTTATGGCTTCTCTGTAGTTTTCTAAGTGCTATTATTCTTTAGTAAGAGTGTACAGCTTTAGGAACTCTCAGGGTCTGCCTGAGGGGAAAAATTGAAGGCTTTTCTTCTTCTGAGTACTGGACAAGTAAGTAGAGTCCTTTATTTCTGTTTCTCTCTAACTTACCTACTATTCTTTAAAGTTAGATATTGTATTTTAGCTTGTTACACTACCTTGGTCTTTTATTATTGGTTTTGAACTTTAGAGGTTGTGATTTGTGTGAATTCAGTACTTAAGTGGGGAAAAAAGTGAAGTTGGCTACTCTGGAAACTAAAACACTGGATTTTGCCCAGAATCTTAGAATCATAGGATCTTTAAGGTTGGAAAAACCTCTAAGATCATCAAGATCACCATTATCCTAGCACCACCATTTTCACCACTAGGTCATGTCCCCAAATGCCACGTTCACACACCTTTTGAACGCTTCCAGGGATAGTGATGGCAGTGATTCTACCACTTCCCTGGGCAGCCTTTTCCAATGCCACTTGGGCAGTTTTCCAAAGTGAGGAAGGAAACAGACCTATTACACTGGCAATGGAAATTATAAGAATGTTTCAAAACCACCAGTAACCTGCTCAGGTAAATTGCTGTACATGGCAATTTGGATCTTTTAATTTCCTAAAAGCGTAGATTTTTAGATACGGTATTTACAGTAGTATTTCCCAGACGGTACAGATTAACTCATGAGTCTAGAAGTGTAGAAAAATGAGGACATACCTTTGTAGCATAACAATGTCCAGAGCATTATATCTGAAGGTATATCTGGCCATATATCATTGCTGTTGTTTTGGAAATCTCTATGATTTTTAGGAAGAAAAAAAAAAATACAGCTTGTTAAGTGGGAAGAAGGACTTTTTCAGGTGTTGCATGTGCCTGTAAGATTTGTGATGCATATAAGTCATATTCAAGTGTTCTAGAGTTTCTGCAATTTAAACAATAACTCTCTGGAATGGTGAATATAATGAGCAGAATAGGAAATACAATCAACAGTGCTTTATATGAGATTTTTCATCTAAGCTGAAATAAAATATTGGGTGCACTTTGTTTCCATTGTTATGCTATGTATTTGGAAGAAATACATCTTCATATTGCTGCAGTCTCTTCCCAAATACTTTCATTCTTTATTTAGAGATAACTCTTTTATATGAATTGTTGATGGGTGCCATATTTTACCCCACTGAGCTATTTATCGCAGAGTTGTTATTATTAAGCATAATGAAAAAAAAAACCATACAAACCAAACCACTTGAAAGGAGGAAACCTGACTTCTGAGTATGGCAAACACTGAATGCCTGCAGCAACCAATGCTTTCTGCAGGAATTGCAGGTGCTCAGCAATGCTGAAGAGGAAATTCTTAGTATCTGCTGAGAAATTGGGTTTCTGCTGACTTAGGCCCATTTATTAACTGTTCCTTGCAGACATGTAGATACTTATTAGAGGGGTGTAGGACTGATGCATACAGTCTTTATTTGTTGATGGTTTGTTTTCTGAGGTCTGTGTCTTCTCTGTCATTTTTACCACTCCTACAAAAAAAACTAATAGAGTGATTTTGCCTGTGGGGTGGGATATTTTGGTAGGAAGGACACACAGAATATGGACAGCCTGTGCAAAAGGCAGTCAAAAGTCTTAATTATTAAGTTTGATATGAGAATTCACTTTACCATTCTGGTAATTCCAACTCACTGGATTCCTTGCCCAGGACATCGGCTTGTTCATTTTCTATAGACGACTCCACAACATAATAAGGATTGTCCCATCTGTTCCACTTTGTGGCACATCAGTTCTGTGGCAGCAATTGCTCAAATGGAAAAGTGATAACAGAAAAAGCACGTCCTGATTTTTAGTTGTTCTGCAGTGATATATCGATGACTGAAACGAGAGAAGATTAATTAGCACCATGAAACCAACTAGCCCAGTAGGCCGTCAGCTGGGAGGTTGGGAAAAAAGCATGAGGAAAAAGCATATTTCTTCACAGTAGACATTGAACTGCTGTAGGAAAATGTCAGGCTAATGTCTTCTTCATCCTGATGCTTTCAAAAGGGTTTTGTAAGAAGCTGAAATGGGTGAATAGTAGAGAAACATCGCTTTTGGTGATTCTCCCTGTGAGTCCTATTCTGCTCCATGGAAGTGAGAAAACATTTTGCCACATTAAGTACAGAGCATGGAGTCCATCAGTGCTATTTAGGAATAATTTGTATTTATCTTTTGGTGGTTTTTATAGTCAGATCACAAGAGGCAAGGCATATCCTAAAGCCAAAGTGAATGGGTGTCTGGAAATCTCTCTGCTGTGTACACTGCAACATGTCTGCTTGTAATAGGATTAGGTCAATCCTTTCTTATTTTTGTGTCCTTCCTGATTTTTTTTCAATTCCTTACTGATCTTATAAAAATAACCTTTTCAGTGGCAATAGAAGTGATCCTTTTGTGTCTGGAAAGCTTCTCATAGGCTGTTTCTCAGGGTTTTGACCACAGGTCAGTTTAAAATACATATTTGCATTTAGAGAAGTGTATTGTGACTTTAAACTTGAAGCATTTTTCATGACAAATTTAAATGAGCTTGACTTTAAAATTAAGTTGTTGCATTTTAAAATAGTATTGTATGTAAGAACACAGTGTCTCTTTTGCTGGGACCACAGAGGCTTACTAACTAGCATTACTTTTGGATGAACGTGTAAAGGCAGGCTTTCTACTCACTGACACTGCTGCAGCACCAGTCTTGCTATGCATTCTTCCTGGGGCTTGGAAAAGGTGGAAAGCTTATGAAAGAAGTTTAATTCCTTCATTGGCTGTTACCCATCAAATTTTTTCAGTGTTATAATAGAAACTGACTTTCCTTTGTCAAGCAGGCTCTTCTATAATAAGCTGTAACTTTTAGGGTGCAAGAAAGGTTGTACTTGTTCCTGTGCACGTGTGTGCATTTGTGATGAGACTTCAGGGGGCTTTCCTGATCAAAGGTCCTTGATTAGCATTGGAAAAGGTGACTAAATGAGACAATGTGAAGAGCTACCTGGTGACTACTTAGGCAGAATATAAGGAACTAAACTCTTTCTTGTTGTAGACCTTGAGGGAACCTGGAATGTGGCTCAAGAGAGAAAGTCTTATCTTCAACAGGACCCCATAGGGTGTAGTTTATGTGGGAAGGGGACAGAGCTCACATGGTGGCATGCACTGCACAGCAGAGAGGAACCTGGTCCACAGATTTGGCCAGGCAGCAGCTGTGTCATCTCACATTGAGTGCTGAAACTTATCTAGAAAGTCAAGTCTGTGCCCCACAGCACCTCCCTGCTCAACCTGGGTGTAGAGTCATGGAATGGGTTAGGTTGGAAGGGACCACAGTGGGTCATTTGGTCCAACCTCACTGCTGAAGCAGGGTCATCCTAGAGCACATTGTATACAGGATTGTGTCTGGATTGTTCCTGAATATCTCCAGTGAGGTAGACTCCAAAACCTGTTGCGCTGCATAGTCACCTGCTCAGTAAAGAAGTTTTTCCTTATATTCAGGTGGAACTTCCTGTGCATTGGTTTCTGCCTGTTTCCCCTTGTCTTATTGCCTAGCACCACCAAGAAGACCCTGGTTCCATCCTCTTGAAACCCCCTCCCTCAGATATTTCTATACATGGATGAGGTTCCCTCTCAGTTTTGTCTTCTTGAGACTGAACAGGCCAAAGTCTCTCAGCCTTTCCTTATAAGACAGATGCTCCAGTCCTCAAATCATCTTTGTAGCCTGATGCTGGACCTGCTCTAGGAGCTTCTTGTCTCTCTTGCACTAAGGAGCCCAGAACTGGACACAGCACTTCAAATGTGGCCTCATCAGGGCTGTATATATCAGTCTGGGTATAGGGGCAGGACCACCTCTCTTCTAGCAATGTTCTTCCTAATGCACCCTAGGATACCACTGGTCTTCTTGGCCACAAGGACACACTGGCTCACGGCCAGCTTGTTTTTCACCAGGACCCCCAGGTCCTTCTTCACAGAGCTGCTTTCCAGCAGGTCAATCCCCAAACTATCCTGGTACAAGGGGTTATTCTTCCCCAGATGCAGGACCCTGCATTTGCTCTTATTGAATTTCAGAGGGTTCTTCTCTGCCCATCTCTCCAAGCTATCAAGGTCCCTCTGAAGGGCTGCACAGCACTCTGGAGTATTGGCCACTCATCCCAGCTTTCTGTCATCAGTGAACTTGCTCAGGAGGCATCTATTTCCTCATCCAAGTCATTGATGGATAAGTTAAATAATACTGGGCCCAGTATTGAACCTTGGGGGATACCATTAGTGACAGACCTCCAACTAGGCCCTCTGCCACTGATTATGACCCTCTGGGATCTGCTGTTGAGCCAGTTCTCAATCCACCTCACTGTCCACTCATCCAGTCCACACTTTCTGAGTTTGCCTGTGAGGATGTCGTGAGAGACAGTGTCAAAAGCCTTGCTAAATTTAAGGTAGATAATATCCACTTCTCTCCCCTCGTCCATCCTGGTAGTTGTTTCATTGTAGACCAAAATCAGGTTGGTGAAACCTGACTTACCCGTAGTGAAACCATGCTGACTAGCCCTGATGACCTTCTTGGCCTCCATATGGATAGAGATTGTCTCCAGAGTGTGGCGCTCCATCAGCTTTCCAGGTATTGAGGTGAGGCTGACTGGCTGGTAGTTCCCTGGGTCCTCCTTCTTGCCATTTTTGAAGAAAGCAAATGACATGAGGGTGTCCAGTTTGCCTAGGTGTTCTCTAACCCAATCCTCCTTGACCAAGGGAAAGTCTTCCTTTCAAGATTCCTTTACCCTCGTCTACCTGGGTCAAAGATCCCTGAGGACTGGTCTTGTCAGTGAAGACTGATGCAAAGAAGGCCTTCAGTAACTCTGCCTTCTCTGTGTCTCCCTATTACCAGAAAACAAATATTTCACCTTCGACAACAGTTTAATTTACCATGGTTCCCGAAAACCTTGTTTTCATTCTTATATTTTCTACAAGGTACTTCCCATTTTTCCATAATTCCATGATTGTTTATCCTCATGGATGAAGGAGGTAAAGCCAAAGAGAGTTCTTTGCCAAGATGAGGAACAACAATGACTTGTAACCCAATGCTGTTTTAATTGTGCAGGCTGCTGCTGCTGACAAACAGGTTGGTCTTTCTGCCACATGTATGATTTTCTTCAAGTTATTGATCTCTAGACTGGAGTCTGACATCCCTCCCCCTTTTTCACCCTTATAAAGGGCTGTGAACTGCACTAGTTGAAGTGGGAACTGGGGTGTTGTTTGATTGATTTGACCTGTGGGTGTGTGTTGGCAAGTCCAGTCAGCTTCAGTGTCTGTAGGCAAATGCTCCTTGTGGCTGGTGGCAGCTTTTTCTTCAGTTCTCAGCTCAAAAAGGAGCAGTGTCAGAACCAGGACTCCTAAACACAGCTTAGAAAATCAAACATTTATGTCAACCATGACAAATTAAAACCTTTAGGAATGGAAAGAAACCAGGCTACTTGGAAAGTAAAAAGGGAGGAAAATGGGAATGGCTGTGGGAATGTTTGGGCAATACTTTCCTTTATCTCAGCTCTAAAGCCTGTAGAAGATTTGATTGCATAATACTGCTGCCAAACCTAAAAGAGGTTGTATCCAAACTGATGTACACCCAGTTCTCTTCAGTAGTTCAACATCTTTATGCTGTCTTTCATACTTGTTTTAAGATGGGAAATTTCTTAAAGAAAGGAGGCTTAGTAATATTGTCATTACCAGAATGCCATGAAAAAAGCAATTTTCTTAAAGGGAAAAGACCTGTTATGCTATGCCTAATCATCCAGCTCAAGAATGCTGTCTCCCACAATGGCAAACAGCAAGTGCTAGAACAGTGAAGCAGCTATGAAAACAATGCGTTTTACTGACCCTGCTTGAAGCCTTGAGAGAGCTGCTGAACCAAAAATGCAGTTGGATCACTCTGTTTAGTAGTGACTAGAGGGTATGTCCACCATGAATTTGTTTAGTCCTTTCTGTTTCCATGTAACAGATCCTCAGTTATAGAGTGCACACTGTGAGAGAAAAATGCACACTTAGTTCATGTGAAACCTGATGCATCCTTTGCTCTGTCTCTTTTCCCTTTGCTTCTGTGACAAATAGTGAAGCATGTTTCCCTTTCCAGACCAAATGAATTACTGGCTTGAAGCCTTATGGGACAGTCAAAGGCACTCACAAGGTTTTCAAACCAAGGACAGAGCATTCTCACCCATGTACAAAGAAAACCTCTTCCACTCAAAATGGTTGATGCACAAACAGAGTGCCTGAAATCCATGGAGCTCTTGATGTTCTCATGAACACATGGTGTTCCCCATACCTGTATTTGAGCTTTTCAAAGCTAAGAACTCTGTTGAGGGGAGCAGATTGCTCTCCAAGAAGAGCTGATCATACTTCTGTGTTCATTCCCTGAGGAGCTCAGAGCATCACTGGAGGCTAAAGTGCTTCTGCCATCCCCGCAGAAGGACAGAGCAGTGCATCAACCCCAGACTAGTCCATTTGCCTTGTTTTTAAGAGCTTAATCCCAGAACATATTTTTATACCTGCTTATCAGACTTTATGGAAGTTCTCTGTTGAAATTTCTTCACTTCCTCCTTTGAAGATGCGTGTGTTTACACATAAAAATGTATATGTGTGTGTGTATACATGTATGGATATATAGAACTTACTATATATAACTGAGAAAAAAATTGATTTGCTGAAGGGAGGGGTAGAAAACTTATAATAATGGGGAATATTGTGACTGTGAATTTTAAGCCATGGCCGCCAAGAAATTCAAAATTATGTTCCCTGCAGCAACTGTAATTTGTCTACGCTGGTCATAAATATGGAAGTGTAAATCTAAAAGCTTACACGCTAATACAGGAAACTTCATTATGTGCAAGGGGGATAAGTTACAGTTGTAAATTTGAAAATTTGAATTTCATGCCTGTTACGTGTTTGAATTTCTTATGATAACACTGAATTAATATAGTTTCACCATGGAATATATAAAGAAAGGCATATTACAGGACTGTAGCTTTCATTTTGATATCAATATGATGTTGCATTGAAACTGTATAGTTTATGCAGGTATTTCTCTGAAGCATGGGCAATGCAGGACTGTTAAAGCCTGACAGCCACGAGGCTGCTAAGTCTCATATTTTTTCTGACTTAGACTGGTGATGTCAGTAAAGCATGGTTGGCTTTTTAATAACTTGGCTGCTGTGGAGTTGCTAACCCAGTTTTTGGTACGTTGTCATTAACCTTGCATTTGTGTTGCCGCTGTCAAAATACAAGTACAGCTTTTTCCTCTGCTGTGTTTGTTGTTTGTTGTGTTCCCCCATATGCAGCTGGCAGCAGGGAAGAAACTGAGTCCACTGCACAAACCTTTTCCTGTCCCCTCTCCATATTGCACTCATGATTACTGCATCTGGGGAAAAGTGGGTTTTTTTCCTAATGCCAAATATTTATGGAAAGGGCTGGTGTTCGTCCTATTTTCTGGGCTAAAGACACTTCATGGTATTTTGAAGGTTATTCACTGGCACTGCCTGTGCATTATCCCCTGCTGCTTTTCCTCCAGACTAGGGAGTTCTGCCACATATTGTATTTTCTCTCCTGTGCAGCTGTGAGGTATCTGGATCCAGCCTAGCTATGATCCTTTGCTGAGTGCAGATGAGCAGAGATTACTCTTATGGTGACTATTTGATTCCTGCTGCCAAAGTGTCCGGAGTAGTGTTCTGGTGTGGCAATGTATGCAGAGCCCAAGTATTTTTCCCATTTTGTGCTGATAAATGAGTTCTGGCGGATCTTGTTGCTGCTTAAGACAGCTATCCCCCAATGTCTCAAGCTGCTGCAATGCTTCATCCAGTATATATTAGCATAAACCACTGAGAGGGGCAATTTTCAGCTGGCCTGTGGCAGGCCACGAACTGCAGTGGTGGAGAAACAGGCATGTGGTTTTTCTATCGGCTGCTGCGGGGACAGGAATCTCAAACAGAAAGGCAGAGCAGAGAGGTAGGGATAAGGAATGCTTTCAACTATCACAAACCCATATAGGAGAATCACAGCCCTGTGTTTTCAGTGGTGTACTCCTTAGGTACATGTAGGCATGTGCAAGGCAGGCTGGCAGAACAGAGTTTAGCACTGGTGTCCAAATACTCCTTTTTTTATTAAAATTAGCATCCTTATAGGGAAAAGCTTGCGGTTTTAGTAAGTATTAGGCTTATTTCTTAACCAGAAAAAGAAGTGTGACTAATGACTAGTAAACATGTATCATTGAGGGTAGATCATCATAAGCTCCCATTTTATAATTTTAAAAACTGATAGTAATTCAGCACTCCTAAATGCTTTCACCCTGGGTGATTTAAAAATGCAATGTCATTATTTGCAATATTTCCTACAACATGGGCTCAGTGGACTCCTATGGATAGTGTAATTACTGGGAAAGCACTTTTGTTTTCCAATGCTGTTGAAAAATGTCAAAGAAAGTACACTGCAGTGCTTGAAATGGAAAGTAAATAGAACATTTAAAGTAGCACTGTGGTGGCAGAGCTCTGATGGATCCAAAAGGAGTGGTGCAGAGCTGTCTGTGCATTGGCAATGCTCTCTGCCACTCCTGGCCAGTGCCTTGCAGCAACGCTCTGTGGGTGAGATCAGTTCTACCTTTTCCTAAACCTCTTTTCAGTTCCCCAAAAACCTAAAGGGGGTGGTCAGGGAGTGGAAGGAGGAACAGAGGGCTTCCAGGCTTGGGTAGCATGCTAGAATTTGGCCAACACACAAACTGGTCAGCAGAGCCAAGTGGTGTCCTGTTAGCTTCTCCCAGCATTTTGCCTTCTAAGAGCTCTTCTAAGCTGTGAAGAGGATGTAGCTGGAAGTAGTGGCTGGAGTTGATAGCAGAGTAGAAGATTTAGTGGGAAGAAAACATTCCTCTCAAGGGGAGCCTTTAAAATGTCTGTAAATTCCTAAGGAAATGGTCTCCAGGGCTGGCATTTGCCTTGAACTTGGAAAAGGATCAAAGTTGATGGGCTTTAGACCAGTCTGTTGCTAAAGAGGAGAAAAGTTTAGAAAGGATCAAAGAACAGCCAAGGGATCAGTTAGACCACAGTATGTGTTTGCTGGAGTGCCTGGATACAAACTTAGGACCTTAATTTTAACTTGCCAATTGGAGACTCTTTGACTGGCCTATTTGTAATTTAGGTGTACCTAAAAAACTATTATGTAGCTCATGTAGCTCTACAACAAACAGATCGATACATTTAGAACTAGGGATTTTATCCTTGCACTAACTTTAGTGTTGATATAATACTCACTGCAATGATATTGACTGCAGCCAGGTGGTGAAGGGACAATATAATGAGGGATTATTGCCTTGCCTTTTACCATAAAAGATTTTTCTGCATTATAAGGCTCTGAGAAAAGGTTAGTACCTAATAATAAAAAGTTTTGCTTATGTTATGTTTTAAGCATTTGTCCTTCTAGTCTTTGTAACATACACAAGCATACCTAGGCTAGTGACACCATGAATTGAGTCAAAGAAGCAGTTTTCCTATGCAGTTGATAATCCATGAGAGCCAGACTCTACAGTTTATTACATCTTTGAGCAACTTTGCTCACATGGAATTTGATGAGACTGATAATGTAAGTCAAACTGTGCCAGTTACATTTGCAAGATCTGACTACACTGGGTCCTTGTGTACATCTCATTTTAAGTCGGGAAAAAGAGTGCTGTCTTCATGTGCCTGACATATTCCTGCTTCTTTTAAAATCAATAGCAAATACTCACTTTGAATTTTCGGTACTCTATTCCTTTTGAGGTTTAGGGCATTACTGAATTACTTGAAATTATAATTATTTTTCTTTAGTGTCCTTATACCTGTGTGAGTGGAAGTAGGTGCCTGGTCATGCTTAGACTCATGAACCACATCTGGTTGAATAATTAAATGTCTTGAAGCTGGGAGTTCAGTGAGTTTTCGATTAGTCCCCACAAGCTTTGAGGTGTGTTCAAGAGGTTCCTGAAATAGAGCAGTGATAAATATAGTGGTAGATGGGGCTGAGGTGGGAATATAGGGGGCTACTGCAGGATTATAACTTTGTTTATGCTAACACATATACCAGGTTGTTGACTGAGGAACATCTCCAGCATTTGCAGCTGTGACTTTTGTATAGCAGAGACATTTGGATTTCATTCATTAGTGTTTTATCAAAAGTTCTTTTGTGATGAATTTGTTGTGCAGGTTTTTTTGTAATTTGGTGTACAAGATATGAACTCATTTGACAACTTTATTCCTTTAACAAGTTGGATAATCATTTGTGATTCACAGTTTTATTCACTGGGGGGGTTATTAATTTAAAACTTGCACTCTATTCCTTATCAGATATTTATTGACTCGTTTACACTCTACAGAACAGTATTTGAGTAAATCAGCATGCTGTAAACTTGCCTTATTAACAGGTTTATTGCTTTAGCAGGTACTCACTTAAGTTTCCACTGCTCAATCATGAAACATTCCCAGGCATGGAATACATTTTTGAGTGAGATAATACATTGTATAGACCAAGGTGTCCATATGGAATGGCAAATACATATAAGCAAAATTAAGAAAAAAAAAAGTTGTTTCTTCTTGCAGACCCCAACAATCTTGTGCAAAAGTACTTTTTTTAAGTGCAGGATATTAATGGAAGGCAAAACTGAGACGCTTTCTGACCTAGAGGTCATGAAAGGAGAGCATTACTGTTTTCTGTTCTTCCAAGGGAGAAACATCTCACTAAAGGTGAGATCTGAAACCCACTGAGTCCAGGGAAGTTTCATCAAAACTGGAAAATTAATAATTACCTGATTTTGTTTCTCTTCCTGTTTTTGCAAATAACAAGTTACACTATCTGCCCACAAGATCAGGTCTTTATGTCTGCAGCAAAGATGCCCCTTTATGTTTAAAAGCCTGTTGTGGTACTTGTGGAATGAATAATTATGCTAACAGCAATACCTTTCTTGTAGATGTTTGGATGACTATACTAACAGGAAGTAGACTCATCGCTCTTTTTAAGCCAAAGTGTGTTTCTTATTATAAGCTTTAAATAACAAGGCACCTATTGTTAAGACTTCCTTAGAAATTGGACAGTGTAAATAATCAACATGTTGTGTCATATAAGAATCATATAAAAAACATGTACATTTTAAACATGAATGTGATAAGAATTTTTAACTCTGTAAAGAGTCTGAAAAACGCTTTTAAAAATTGCAATTCTACCCAGAAAATAATCAGCCTAAAATGATCTAGCCCTTTAAAAGAGCTCTGACCAAAAGTGTATTCAGGCTTATAAATGCTGATTTTAGCAAAGAAAACAAGTTTTTTCTTCTGAATGAATAAATCAAAGTGGTTATGAGGGGATCTTTAAAAGACATTTCCTAGTATAAAATCTTGTATCTTGGTTGTTTATGAGGTCAGTTTGCACTTCAAAAAGCATTTCAGAAAGCCTCTAAAATGTGTACTCTGTGCGTTATACAAATTCAGAAGAATTGTAGATATACTTACCAAGTCCAGCCACGTATAATAGTATGTTTTTTAATTTTTTTTTTAGCCACTCAGCAGATATCCACCTTTGATCAATGACATCTCCTTTTGGCTGCCTTCTGAGACATACTCTGAGAATGATTTCTATGATTTGGTTCGAACCATTGGTGGAGACTTGATAGAAAAGGTTGTCCTAGTGGATGAATTTGCCCATCCAAAGTAAGTAAAACTTTTAATACCTCTTTCCTGTGATCAGAATATAAGTGATTCCTGGGGCATCCTGTGCAGGGCCAGGAGTTGGACTTGATGATCCTGATGGGTCCCTTCTAACTCACCATATTCTATGATTTTATGAATATTTTAGTTCTGTATACCAAGAAATTCTTGATTCTTACAGTGTTTGCACATTCCATTTTTTAGCTCCAAAACCTTTTCACAGAAAAAAGTAATTATATTTACTTAAAAAAAAATTACTGGTATTTCGGTTTTGTACTGGTGCTGAGCTTCTGGTATTCAGACTATCCCAATGTCTTGTGCTCATTTAGTCACAGCAAGAGTGAACAACTGCCTTCCTCAATACATCTGGCAGTATGTGATGATCCTGTCCATAACATGTCTGATATTCTAGTCCTGCTCTTCACTGACTGACTGGTGTTTGTCATCTTGTTCTCTTCCTTTCTTTTTCTTGTCCTGAAACACTAGTAGATCTTTGCTATAGACGTCAGGACCAATAACGGTTTGCTGCAGAATACTGCTGGTGGTGTTCAACGGGGAGAAAAAAAAAAAGACTTCATTCCTTTCTTTCTGACACTTATTTATACATTGTTGAATAATCTCTCAGGTTTCAAAACACCTTATGGATATAGCAGCACTGATATGACCATAGAGCGCACAGGGTACTTGTCCAACTAGTACTAACAGTTGTCGCAATACCTGACAAGTAACAGCTGTTACATATGTGCTGGTTTTCAATTTGCTGTTTCCAAATCAAGAAGTAGATAAGCTGCTGACTATCCAATTTTCTAAAACTGGAGTTTAAAATAATTTATCTTCTTTGAGACTTTTTTTTTTTTTTGGTGTTGTAGAAAGGCAGATAATAAACCTAACTGCAGTGGCTTTTGAAGATGACAGGAAAGTGCTTCAAACTGTTGTCATCCAAAAACCTATAGGTTTTTTTATTTTCTTCTCTCTACACCTAGGAATTTGAGCCTGTTGTTCTGTTGAATTTGATGTGTGATGCAGACCAGATGAATGGATTGTTCTATGCCTAGTTTTCATGGTCTTTCAGCAGATTTTTTTTTTCCTTTTTGCCCTTTTTGTGTGGTGTTATATGTTTCTGCTGTGTGAAGAAAGTGAAATGTGAATGGAATGTGGTCATCTGAAAGCTTTGAGTCATTAATTTTTGAGTGGTTCTCATACTCACAAAAATGGTGTGTGCAGCAGAGGAATATAGGTTAGGATAAGATAATAAGTACTATTCATTGTAATGAACAACAAGACTGTACCTTTCAAGGAAATCCAAAAGCAAGTTTGTAGCGTGTATGGATAACTTCATTGTCACTTGGAGTGCACCATCATGTCAGCACAAGTACATAGACATTGAAGGCTGCTCACACAGACCCTGCTGAAAATATATTTGATTGCCTTCTATCATGATGATAGAGTACAATCAACAGTTTTAGTAAAAACTGGGATGTTGAACCCATTTCTGGAACTGGTCTGTCCACTAATTCATGCTGAGTGTTTATTGTATATGTAACACCTCTATGCTCATTGCCACTTTTTGTCTTCATTCTTCCCAGTGATACCAAACCTCGTTCCCTGCTCTCTGAAACAGAGCCAGTATTATTCTGTGATTACTGTTGCAGCTTACTGGAGAGAAATCCAGATACACTGTGAGGGCCTGCCAGCAGCACTGCATCAGTCATGGCTCAACTCATAGGTTATTCTTCTCTTCCTTACTTAGAATATTGTGTGCCATACTAGTAGAGTGAGATAGGGACAGGATTCACTCCTCTGGATTTCTACTATGTGTGTTTTCTCCTTTGATATGCTTTGACACATCCAGAATATATACTAGGGATGACAGATGTTCCTCTGGAAAGAATACACCTCTGATACCCTCTGTGACTTCTGCAAATAGATGAGAAAGATGACTGCTCACTGCGAATTATCACACAGATTTAGGACTTTACTAGTTTTGTTCTCTAAAACCATTAAGCCCTCACTCAACAGACATCCAGATGTATTTCGACACTACAAGGAGGAAAAATGTCTCACCTTCGTGTCTGAAGAATTTTGGATGTGACACTAGTAGATTATTGGTAAGTGCTGTTGTAGTCCTCTTAGTTTGTTCAACTGCAACAGCAATAAAATGAATCCTTGAAAATGTCCCATTAAAAATCAGTAATTCCAAGATTATCTACCACATTAAAAATAGAATCATAAATAAAGAGTGTAACATAATGGTTACTATGCCCTTTGTCCTTAGAATAGGATGTGTGCAGATATGTAACTTTTGAGAACTGACGATGTAAGCCATGTAAGTAATTTTGTCTGATCTCTAAAGGCTTTGGAAGACTAACTTTGAAAAGAGTTTTCTACTTAGTCTTAATTCCAAGATAATTGTCTTGTTATAGGCATGATACAGTGGCTTCTTTAATTCAGTGTTGCAGAAAAGCCTCTGGGCACAGAAATTAACATAAGAGATCCTCAGTGTTGCTATAGATCTGTATGCTACAGATCTAGATATTGTAATCATTGTACTGAATTTGTAGTGAATCTGCTGTGGACTATGGGAGAAAAGTGCCTGGGATAGGAAAACCTGCAGGGCTGCTGTTTTGAATGTTAGTTACTTACAAACAGCTTATTAAGTTCATGCTTGTAGGTAATCACTTCTAGAATATAAAATTAAGATCCTTTAAAAATTCCAGTTTCATGAGGAATTAGGACATTTGGTAGTCTTACTTTCCTTCTTAAACTACCTTTCTTAATTATAGGACTATAAAGATCGGAAACCAGAACACATTATACAAATAAAATTAATTTATAACACAGAAAGGGGTCTTTAAATTAAGATCTTTTATAGAGGCTGTTTGTGTGACACTGCATAGTTGCCTTCTCTTTGGTTCAGAAACCTTTCAAGGTTTCACAGGGCTTCAGACTAATATCCATGCTCCAGTACATTGCAATTATGGTGTGTATTAGCAGTAAGAATGTGTTCCTCTACAGGGAAAAGGAAAGGGGAGAGGAAAAAAGTATGAGACAAGTAATTGTTGGAACAAGGAAAAGATGCCTGAAATCAAGTAAGTCTTGATTATCCACTTTGTAAGGTGATAATGTTGAGACAACTTTCAGGCACAGGCAATTAAAAGATACAGCAGGAAGGAGTCTCATTGCTAAAAAGCACAAATTTAGGAGAATGTCAAGTTGCTCTGCCCAGGTAATTAAGAACCATTCCAGCCTAAATGCATTTTAGGTAAACTTAACCAAAAAAACCCAAACCAAAACCACAGCAGTGAGGTAAAGTGAGTCGTGTAATGTGTGAAGAAGGCTTTCCAGAAAATAAACTTTCTTGTTTACTTTTGTCTGCAAAAAATTTATTTTCTTTTCCTTACAGTGGAAGCTAATTGTAATGGATGCCAGGATAGTGGGACTAGATCAGTCGTAAAATCTGTCAAGCAGAAGCTTATTTCATATTGCAGTCAAATGTTACTTTGAGGTGGAAAGATAAGAATTCCCTGTTAGAAAATAATGTACCAGCAGTAGTTAGGACACATTGACATTTCTGTATTTAGCTCTGGATAATTTCCTGGAAATTCCTGTTCACCAGTGCTACAGGTGGACCTCACAGAGCAAAGAGATCCATGTGCTCTGTTCCAAGCAGAGAACCAAGTTTTAGAAACTAAGTTGAGGTAGATAGCTTTTGTGTAAAGTGGTTCTGAGTTAAAGATAACTATTGGGATGCTCAGCAGAAGCCCTCTGATCCACAAGAACTTCTTCCCTTTGCTTTCATCCCAGCAATTCCAAACAGGTCTGCCTATCCCAAATGCTCTTTTTGAATCACAAGTGTCAAACTAAAAGGAGAACGTGGACTTCTCAGTTGTCTGCAGTCCCTGCACACCTCCCCACATTACAGATGTGTGTCTGCACAAGGTATCACATGAAAGGAGACGGCCTGTCAGTCTCAGCTGTCAAACAGCAGCTGCTCAGGGGCTTTAGGTCTGCAGTTATACTGGGAAATCTGGGAATAGGGGATCCTTGAACAAGAAAGGTGTGTCAGCTGCGGGAAATATGGCTATTGCCTTCAGAACCTACATCTGAGGGAGGGAGTAATTAATACATGACACTGAACTGGTCAGAGGGTAATTCGGTCAGCTGTTGATACCTTCCTATTGCCTGTAGCATAAAAGGTTATACAGACCTGTACAACAGAATGTGGTTGGGAAAATACCACCCAATTTTTAGGATATTCTGGGAATCTAAATGTTGCTTCAGGCTTGTCCTGGTAACACAGTCAGGGTGTAACTTCATCCAAGATGAATAATGCAAAACATGGCTGTAACACACCTGTTATTCTGATATATAAAGAATCATCCAGCATATATGAAGAAAAAGTTTGATTTTGCTGAAGTGCCAAGGAAATTGAGTGAAAGTGTGGTGGTTTTGGCAAGAACAGGAGCAGGGCATCTGTAAGGTAAGCAGAATAGAGAAGTATTTCTTTGCAGTGAGCAAAACGTTTTCCACAGTCCATCTTGTGGATTTCAGCTATTTATCCTTGGTGTATTAGCTTCAAACAGATTTTCATACATTTGGTTGGTGGAACATATTTTTCTGTGCATGGTCTGTGAAATCAGTTTACTGTGACTTGCCTGGACTTGTCATATGCTGCATGAGCTGTGTAACCAGACACTGGAAGGCAGTGGCTCTCTTTCTGCTACCTCACTGAATTATTTCTTTCAAATCCTTGGAGATCTTTTAAGGACCTTTAAACATTGCTGTGCAAATATATGATGAGTAAGGATTTGTAGCTGACATTTTTCCCTTTGGAACGTTTTAGTGAACAAACATTTGCAAAAACAAAGAGAATGTTTTGGACTGTATTGTTACTAAAGGAAGAATAGAAAGTGAGGGGTTTTTTCCTTACTTTTTGCAATGGCTGTTGTACTCTCCATATATTTAAGTTCAGGCCTTCTACTACTCAACTGGTCTAAGCTGTCTAATCAATACCAGAAAGTATTGTCTTTTTCAGTGGTCAAGACTTCTCCGATTTTGGAAAGGAAACAGGTTTCACAGGGAAAAAAGAAAGGCTGGCTGAATGACAGTCAAAAAGTAGAAAGGTCCCTGGCCACTATGAATAAGCAAATCAAAACTGCTGCCATGCAAAGAATCCCAGGGGTAGCAATATCTTGCATTTTGGTGCACAGTTGGCCAAAGTAATAGAGAAAATACTGGTAGAATATGTGGTAGGAGTGGCACAAGACATTGGTAACCCAAGTTGTCCCTGATGAAGATGACAGAGAGAGTCAAGGGGTGATACCTGTCCCCTACAATGCAGCACCGCAAAGAGAATCCAAACATGCCGAGGCTGCTTATCTTTGCTTTGGGCGAGCCCTAAAAATGTTTATTTCAGCTTAGCATGCCATGCCTCTCTTCTGTAAGGTACCTTGTGTAATCCCATCAGGTGTGATGGCCTCACATTACATATTTTTCTGAAAAAGTATTTTCTGCATTTTGTAGTCAGGTTGTTTTCCTACTAGTCTGAGAAGTTTGATACTAAAATTTCTCTTTTTTAGAAAGATAAGGGAAGGAAGGAGAAATATGGCTCCACATCTTTTGCAAAAAAGATATGTAGGTAGGCTGAAAAAGTTATACAAAACTGTAATCAAGATATGCACTGTGTCCTCAGTGGTACTTAAGAGGTAAATTTTTAATCAGAACAACTAAAAATACTCTGAAAAAGCAGTGTGGAGACAGTAAGGGGGGAAAAATTGATTTGCTGCATTTTGACGGCTATGCTGTTAAAAATATAAGTGGGGAATAGGTAAGAAAGGATTTATTCTTGCCTTTGAGTCAATTAGTTGCACATGTCTGAGGTGAGATCTGCACTTTTGTCACCGTCTGTTAAATGAAGTGAGAGGAAATGTATTGGCTGCTGTGAAGAAGGAAGGTAGGTGCACTGTGGCACCATCTTTGGAGACTTTGGGAGTACTCAGATGACCTGTGTCTCTTCTTTTCCAAGCAGTAAAAGGAACAGATCTGACAGCAAAGAGTCAGATCCTTTTGACTGCTGTGTTGTGTCAATGCACGCCCCTAGCTCTTTGTTAGTATATAGAAAATACAATGTAATAGCGTCATTTCCTTTTTATTGCCAGATTTTGCACTTTTCCTTATCTAGATGGAGATAAAATCAAATACTTTTCGGTCTGGTTTATTTATTAAAACTGGCTTGGTTTTACCTTGCTTCTGGAACAGGTGAATTAAGCAGAATAATTCTTAAGTGCTTCTTTCTGCTAGTATTACGCACATTAAAACAATCAGTTCAGTCCCTGAACACCATGTTTTTCTTCAGCCTGAGCACTTTACAATTTGCTGAGGGATTCTTTGAGATTACCTTTAACTGCTGAACTGGCAAAGTCCCAGCAGCAGCTTCTCTGCAGAAAAAAACAACCCAGAAGCTGCTTTTGACAGTAGCTAGCAGAGGATTGGTTTTCAATTAACGAACTATGTTCTCCAGCTCTGGATTTTTTTCCTCTCTTCTGATCACGTGAATGTAAGACTAATATTTTTTAAATAGATTAACTGTTCATGGGAGGCTCTGTCAGAGGATACTCATTCACTTTTGAGCCTTTCTTCAGCTGTCGCAGTATAGCATAACTATACAGTGGCTGGCTAAAGCACTACAGTTTTACTCCAGTCCATCTTTTCACTTTCTTGTCCCAAATAGGATCAGTGCCACCTGTTTTCTCTTGAGAATAAGAACCTTTTCTGTCCTTCCTGCTACAGTCATGCTGATTGCAAGGTCTTCCACATATGTCATGGCAATACCAAGCACAAATACAGGCTGGGCAGAGGATGGCAGCCCTGCAGAGAAGAATTTGGGGTGTTGGTTGATGAGAAGCTCCACATGATACACCAGTGTGCACTTGCAGTCCAGAAAGCCAACTGTGCCCTGGACCTCATCAAAAGCAGCGTGGGCAGCAGGTCAAGGGAGCATTCTGCCCTTCTGCTCTGCTCTCATGAGACCCCACCTGTAGTGCTGCATCCACATCTGGGGTCCCAGTGTAAGAAAGAGTTGGTTCTGTTCCAGCAAGTTCAGAGGACTGGAGCACCTCTCCTATGAAGACAGACTGAGAGAGTTGGGGTTGTTCAGCCTGGAGAAGAGAAGGCTCTGGGGAGACCTTAGTCCCCCTTATAGTAGCTGAAGGGGCCTGCAAGAAAGCTGGAGAGGGACTTTTTACAAGGCTATGTAGTGATAGGACAAGAGGGGATGGCTTTAAAGTGAAAGAGGGTGGGTTTAGATTGTGTGTTAGAAAGAAATTCTTTATGATGAGTGTGGTGAGGCACTTGAATGGGCTTCCCAGGGAAGTTGTGGCTGCCCCATCCCTGGAAGTGTTCAAGGCCAGGCTGGACAGGGTTTTGAGCAACCCAGTCTAGTAGAAGGTGTCTCTGCCCATAGCGGGGGGATTGGAACTCAATCTTTATGGTCGCTTCCAACCCAAACCATTCAATGATGATTCTGTGATTCTTTTATCTTGCGGGCATCAGCTTAGAAAACATACATGTAACAGCATTTGCACTCCTGGTGTGTGTGTGTCAGGCATTCCCCTGTGCCCCAGACCAACCCAATGGCCAGTGGTGTTTCACACAGAATCAACCAGGTTGGAAAAGACCTCTGAGATCATCGAGTCCAACCCATGACCCAACACCACCCTGTCAACTAGACCATGGCACTAAGTGCCACATCCAGTCTCTTCTTACTTACAGGGACAGTGACTCTGCCACCTCCCAGGGCAGCCCATTCCAATGTCTGATCACTCTCTCTGTAAAGAATTTCTTTCTAATGTCTAACCTAAACCTCCACTGGCACAGATTGTCCTACTGCTGGTTGCTTGGGAGAAAAGATCGATCCCCCCACCTCTCTCCAACCTCCTTTCAGGTAGTTGTAGAGAGTGATGAGGTCTCCCCTGACCCTCCTCTTCTCCAGGCTAAACAACTCCAGCTCTCTCAGCCTCTCCTCATAGTGCCTGTGCTCCAGTCCCTTCACCAGCCTCGTTGCCCTTCTTTGGACACTCTCCAGCACCTCAATAGTCTTCCTGAATGAAGGGGCCCAGAACTGGACACAGTAGTCAAGGTGCAGCCTAACTAGTGCTGAGTACAGGGGCAGAATCACTGCCCTGGTCCTGCTGGCCGCACGGTTCCTGATATAGACCAGGATGCCATTGGCCTTCTTGGCCACCTGGGCACACTGCTGGCTCATGTTCAGCTTTCTGTTGATTAGAACTGCCAGGTCCCTCTCCACCTAAATGCTCTCCAGCCACTCTGTGCCCAGCCTGTACCACTGCAGGGGGTTGTTGTGGCCAAAGTGCAGGACCCAACACTTGGTTTGCTTGATTCACAGTTAGAGTGGACCCAGCTACTCTTCAGGTTCTTCCTCTTCCCTGCCTTTTTTTCCTTTGAACAGCAGCTGTGTTGAAATAGCAACTCTATTCTCATAGCAGCTTCTACTTAGAGGTGGTCAGGGACTTTCTGGCCAAATTAATTTAGAGTAAACACTGGGCTGCTCAGAGGGAGATGCTTTATGAAGACACACGGCTTCTGCTCATATCCTGCCAGAGCCCAGATAATCTACCCCCTGAATTGGTGGGGTTTTCATCTCAACTGCCTAGAGGTTTAATGGAGCCTGGACTTGTCAGTAACTACAAGGTAACCCTGTAATGCTGAGTCCTACATGGCTTCAACATGTCTTGCACTTCCCGCTTTCTAGCGGTCATGATGCTCTGCTGTCCCCAGCCAGGACTGAGACTATCAGCGTTTAGCTTTCCCAGATATCCTGCACAGTAACAAGGACATTCATGGAGCCCAGGGTAGCCATCTGCTAGGTCTTTTTTTTTTTTTTAGGAAACTGAACTGGAAAGCTTTTAATTTCTTCTTTTCCCTCCCAGCAAAAACATTCCATGTTGTAATGAATATAGAGAATAATTGAGTAAATATGCACATGTATTTGTTTAAAAAAGACTTTTTCAAATATTTTAGAAAATTTGAATTTTAATCACCTGTGTTCCAGCTTCTTTATAGCACCTACTGGATGAAGTCAGATAGCAAAAATGAGCATGGACTTCTACAGCACAAGCCAGAAACTATTGTTTGATATGGAAGTGATATGTTTATTATCTCTACATGTGCAGACTTGGGATCTGTCTGCATATCTTTGTTAGGCATCCTTTTCAAAGGTATTTAAATGCCTGGCCTACAGTTTTTGAATTCTGGTGGGGATTCAGATTCCTTTGGGTTGATTTGAGAGTCTCCCAGATAGAAGTTCCCCACCCAAATCAAAAAGCATCATGAAAAACTATGAGAGGAGTGAGAAGTGGGACAGAGAAGTCTTTCCTGTAGAAAAAGCAAGCACTTGAACTGTTTTACCAAACAAACAAACAAACAAACAAAAATTTTAAAAAAATCTTTCCTTATGCAAAAAATCAAGTGAGTTCTGTGACTTATGTCTTTTTACACAGCTTGTGATTGCCAGTTCAGACCTCTGATGCCAGTGTTTACTTGAAGATCATCTGGTTGAAAAAAAAAAAAGAATAATCAACGGATTGGGAAGGACAGGCTCTACTTTCTTTCTTGTCCTCAGTGTTCAGACAGGCACCATGCAAATAGCTGTTCTTAATGGGTTGCTATTGAAGTCTGAGGGTTCCTTCAAACCACTGTATTCAAATCAATTGTGGGGCAGACAATGTTCTGCTTTACTTTCCTTGGCTCTTCAGAGATTTCACCAAGAGAATTGTCTTTAGTAACTGAAAATAATTTACTGTTAATGAGCTTCAGTAGGAGTCCCGTTATTCTTCTTTGGTGGGAGCCTGGTGGCTAACACACAGGCTTGTGGGAGGGTTGTTATTCAAGAAAGGAAAAAGATGAAGTAACCACAAGTACCATTAGGGGGTGGGGGGAAGCACAGCCCTGAAAGTGTGATTTATCACTAGTGATATTCCATAGGAAATGTAATCACCCTTCACAAGTAATGCGGACAGAGGAAAACTTAAGTACGTGAGCCACACAGAAGACAAGTGTCAACTCTCTTATGTGTTCAGGCAGACGCAGAGGATAGACTTGCTGTATAGAAAAGGGATGGCTGGAGTCACAATGAATCATTTCTAAGAGGCTGCTTGACTGAAGAGCTTAACCTTTCTTCATCATGTCAACCTGAAGTCAGCCATTCGCCACCAGTTCTCAGATGCAGCCCAGAAATCTTTACCACAATTCCCAGAGCACTTCACAGGAGGCATCACAGGAATTAGCAGGGTGATTTATTGACAAGCAGTGGGATGGTGAAAAATGGCTAAAGGAGTCAGCTACCACAGGATGCACAAGGGATAGCAATAGGTTTGTGAGTGCTTCTGAATTCAGAGAAATCCTAGTGAATTGCTAGCCTTGTAGACCAGAGGTTGAGACTACTGTTTTTCTGTGCAGAGCTGTTTTTCATAATACATAACTGTGAGCATATTAGAGTTTGAGAAGCATTGCAATGGCTGTATGTCAGAGAGAGAGTGAAAGCTTTTGTAATCACCTTTGTTAGAGGTGAATATTGTTTCTCTCTTTCTAATCGCTAAAATAGTTTCCTCTGCCTATGCTGCCTTTGCTCTGACTCTGCCTGCTGCTGCCTGGGATGCTGATTGCTTGGCTCTGCTCTCTACCTGGGGGTGGCATGCCATACTCTTCCCCTCTTTTCTTGGTCTCTACCCCTGCCTCATCCATTCTCCCACAACAACACTGTAGCCGAGCAGACACAGCTGCAGACAGCAGCCACAGTACCAAGGCAGTCATACCACGCATTTCTTGGGATGATGAAGGATGTGGCTGTCCTCTGTGTGTTGAGAATTGCATGTGTGTGTGCCTGCACATATTTGCACTCACAAGGCTTCTCAGAAGTGTATTGAGGGGGATAGCATGGTGGCCCAGCCCCTAATTCTTAGGCTAGGTTCAGCCAAACATACATTCTGTAAAGCTGCCAAGACAGGAGACAGGAGGAAAAAGTCTTTGTTTGCTTCCTAGTACTGCTGCCCAGAAGAGTGATGGATTTGCACTAAATAATTAATTCTGCTTTTTATATTTTATGGATTCAGAATATATTTTTGTAGGGACAAAAACCCTATAGCTAGTAAGTATTTCTTAAACTGAGTCAAAGCATTAAGTAGCTCAAAGGTTGCTTATCTCCATACGGGAAAATGTCAACATTTAGGCTGAGGAGACAAGGTTTTCTTTAATTTCAGAACAAATAAATATCATCATTCCTGAAGCAGATCACACTGTCTTTCATTGGTTTTTGTGTTTGATGGATATTTTATTTTAACCTACCAGTTAATTTTAAATAACTAATTTTTAAAAACTGTGGCCAAGTTCTATCAAATGCTAAACATCCTCATCTCTGGGTAAACTGAATAGAAATGCATGGGACTACACACCCAATAAGATCTGTATATTATAGAGGTAGACCTGAACTGCAAAACTTGCATCTGAATGGTGACTGCTGCCATACCAAATTCTTTCAGAATTCAGGTTGCTGCCCTGCTTCTCTCAAATGCTGCATGGTAACATTAATATTAACACTAACACCATGCAACTGATCTATTATTTATCAGGCATCACACAGAAATGCAAGGGAAGGGTGCCTTTTAAAAATCAGTCTGAGGATGAAGAAAAGATTTATGTTTACTATTTTCATGCCTATTAGTACACTTGTGGGACAGATGAATAGAAAGGAAATGAATGACTGTTCATTTTTTGTGAATGAACTCCAGAAAGGAGATAAATGAAGACTGATTTAATGTAGTTCTTGTGTTTGGGGTTTTTTTTATTACCTTGATATATGAAGGTTTCAGAATTCTAAGCTGAGATATTGCCACCCTCATTCTGTGTACCAGAGAGACACAGGAGGCTGCAGTATTAAGTGTTGTGTCTGACAAGCCATAATGGAAGTTTAACAGTTTAGGTGAGAACATTGCTTTCAGTTGTGTTGGGTAGATGGGGTGTGTATTGAGCAAGTGAAAATCAACTAGGATGGTGCAGTGGATTCAAGTTTTTCTTGAAGTAAATGACTAGGCTCAATTACACAAAGCCAAGTGTTTTACTATGAGTTGTGTCACTTAGGCAGACATTTTTCTTAGTGTCTGCTAATGCAGTTAATCCTGGGTTTGGCTTTATAAAATGAGTCCTTATTTCTGAGTTCTGAGCATTAGCAACTTCCACTGAAATCACTGGGTACTGTGGAAGCTCCTTTTCATTGTAATTGTGAATAAAAAGAAGAATCCACAAGAAAACAATATGTATGTGCATATTCTGTGATAACCAAGTAGCCAAAGCTGTTGCAAGTTTGATGGGCAAGAGATAAAATCTGTGACTGATCAGACTATCAAATGGAGGAAATGCTGTGCTCAGTTCTGAAGAACACTTGTTTGTTGACCCCAGCTTTGTTTGCATTGTGTACAGTCAACAGAGTGCAGCAGCACCATAGAGATGCTGCAATCATGGCTATTAGTTTTTAATTGAAGAATTGTGTACTTAAAGCTTACAGGTAATTTATTAAGGTGAATAAAGAATGTACTTGATGAGTAAGTCAGGTGTACACTGAAGTAATGTCTTGCAAAGCACAGCGGTAGAAAGAAAAATACCATATTAGGGAAAATGTTGTGTCTTTTAAACAGTATATTATAGATTGTAAAATAAAATGTCCCATGTAACCTGTTATCCACGGTAAATTACTATTCCAGTGTAGTGGTTTGTTCCAACACATTCCACCACTTCCACATGAAGAGACCAAGGTTCTGGAAAACATGATTACTAGAATAAGTAGACTTGAAAATAAAATACACTATCAACAAGCCACCTGTAAGTTGTAGTGGAAAAGACAATAATACATTTGGAGCACTTAAATGCACTTTGTTCACAATCAGGGTTGGCACAAGATGTTTCTCCTGAGTGTCATCCCTAAGAGTTCTATTTGTTGAAAATACAATCTGAAATTCTCAACAATTATTATCCTTTTCCCTCCTTATAATGGAGAATTTTCCACATTGAAGAAAGGGATAATATTAGTTGTTGAAAAAATGTTCTTCTTTGAGGGACAGTGAAACTCCCTGCAGCTTTCAGTGAAGCTGACAGTGTGACAAATGCAAAATCAGGACCTCAAAGCTCCATCCAAAGCCCACTGAAGTCAGTAGAAACCATCCCATTGACTTTTGTGGGGTTAGGATCAGGCTCTTTGTGGTTCCCTTGCTTATGAAAAGCCACTCTGTCTACAGAGAGCACAGAGTAATTTTTCTTCCGGGAACCTGGACTTTATTGCCAGTGAATTCAGTTCTCCATTAAGAAATACGAGTGTTGTTAGAAATCCTCTTGTTATTCATGAGGGACATGCTGATATTTGCTCAGTAGAGTAAAGGGGTAGTTAATAATGAGATTTTTGTTACAGTTGCATTCACAAGTCCTTCCAGTTTTCTGGTATTTTGGTACTACAGAAGGCACCTAGATGTCGTAGCGATACACTTACACTCTGCTTAGCCACATTTTTATGCATTGTGAAAGCTGCTCACCTCTGACTGAAACATCAATCATGCCCAACTTTGTTAAGGACAAGTAAAAATATAGATTTATTATCAAATTTTCTCATACTGCAGCACCAGACCAATGAAGTATAGGACATGAAAGAGCAGCTAAGGCTGTAACTAAGAATGTGGGGGTTTTTTCCCCTAGATGTGGCAGTATCAACTCTTGCAAGCATGCAGCTAGGAAGGAAGGCAGAGGAGCTAGCCATTGCTGACTTTGGCTTTGCCAAGCTGAACTTTCACTTTGTGTTGCAATCATGCCAGTTTTTTATGGCTAGGAAACAGGTTCCTTGTTGTTTGGTTTACTGTTTGCCATTGACAGTCACTTGAGGATGCTGACAGGGCTATCAGCATTTCCATTACTGAAGGATACAGGATACTCTCTTTACAAAGAATCTTACCACCTTTTGGAGAGCCTGTTCTAAAAAGGAATATATTTGCTTTGGAAGAGGCTCTGTGAGTTTGCTCATATAGTGTGACAAAGATGCAATTAAGGTGTACTGTTCTTGGCCTTTGTTCTTCTCTGCAGTCTGTTCCTGGATTGCAAAAAACCCCTCCCAAGATTAATAACTTTTACATGACATTAAAAGATGAAATGGCAGAATGGAAAATAAACTCTCAGATGACTAAACAGTGAAGACTTGTTTGCTTAAGCATTATTAAGGGCTGTAAGTTAACTGAGACTAGTTGAGTTGATTAGAACCTGGTGGTTATAATGATGGAGTAGTGGGTTCAATCCCTGTATGGGCCATTCACTTAAGAGCTGGACTTGATGATCCTTGTGGGGTCCCTTCCAACTCAGAATATTCTGTGATTTAGTGAGCTAAGTGAGATTACAAGAAGTTTACCTTAACTGCAGAAGTTTGACTTCTCTTATCAAGGCTGCTTGATAACAGCCCAGGCATGCCTTAAAGGATGCACATATACTTTCAGATGGAAAATCTGTCATGTACCTCATACCTGCTGCCACTGAGCAGTTCTGGTAGCAGAACTGGAAACCCAGGGAGCGCTAGAGTAGTTCAAGGAATGTCCCCCTAGCTGGGTGTCATGTAGCCAGCAGTAGCAAGACTAGGATGCTGCAGAGGGTGATGTATGAAATCGTTCCCTAAACTGTTGGGAAATGATATCTCCATTACAGAATGTTTCTCTAATCTCCATCTGTTAGTTACTGCTTTTTATTGTAACTGTGCAGATTATTTGTATATGTACCAATTGCAGTTTAATCCTCTTGGTTCTTCTCATCACTAGTATTTTGTGCCATAGAGTCCTAAAGGTTATTCACCTGTTCTTTTTAAAGTGTTAATTTGAAATGTGATTTGGTTTTGTTTGACTCTGTATTAGGAGAGCAAGTAAAAAATACTTCCTAATTAACCTCCAAATATTGTCTATATTTATTTAATCCTGTTGTCATCTGTCAGATAAACAGCCTTGATCTTGCCAGTCATTCCTAATTCAGTTGTCTTTCTTGAGTAATAACTTCTGCTGTCTGACTCAAGGACCCTTTATTACCACCATATATTTTTAGATGTGGAGGTCAGAGTGAGCCTGTATTCATGATGTTGACTTTAATGCTGGCTTTTATGCTGTTATAATATTTAAAGTGTTTTGTTTTTCTTCTTCCATTGGGAAGATTCCAGCTTTTGTTTACTGTGTTTATGCTGAGCAAAATTCTTCATCTTTTGCAAGATGGTGTGAAGGGCTTTTCTGCAGTGAACTCTATTATATTGCTGGATTTTATTTCTATCTATTTTTTTGACAGTAAGTTTTGCAATCTAGTTTTTTACCAGTGCTTCTACTCTGTTCTTAGTCAAAGGCTTGACTAGATGTTGGGATCAAGAAATAGGATAAAAAGAAAAAGCCACCATTCATCTTGGGTAGTGTTGCCTCAAGTGAGATATATTTTTTTTCATTTGTTGTCAACAAAAGTTTGGACTACACTTTAATTGGTCAGTTGTGTGGGTTTTTTTCTTTCACACTTTGATTCTGTGTGTAAGCACGTGGTTTTTTTCCTCTGATCATTTCAGTAGTCTGTTGGCAACAGGCTGAAAAGCTCTATCTAAATCATATATGGAACTGATAGGAAAGCCGTAATAAAATATGTTAACCTGACACTTTTTAAGAGAAATTCCTGCTACCTCCTTAAGACAACCTGAGACCTTTCATTCCAGTGCTCCCTGAGCTCAGTCTGGCTCCTCAATTGCAGTAGTGCTTATTCAGATGACTTTTCCCTGAAATTCCATTGAGCTTCTGCTGAGGCACAATGTTTTAACACCACAGAATAGCAATTAGTGATGATAACAGCTCAGTAAAAATGGCCCATAGCTTACCAAAGCAGTTAATCTACTGGCCTGGGAGCATTGAAGAGAGTTCAGTTCTTTGTGACCACTGCAGATCAGCCTGAAGAGTCCATCTCTCCATATTTTCCAGCAGGGTTTCCAGCAGCTGATCCTCCAGTGCTGCTCCTAGGCTGCAGCTATAGGACCCATCAAGATGAAGTCTCTAGCAAACACTTTTTGTTAGGTTTGACTACAGTATCAACACAGCAGATGTTGTCAAAGTAAATAACCCCAGTAAATTGTTTGCAAAGCCCAACCTGTTCTATACAAGTTTGCCACTTTATGAGTGTGGATCATATGAGTTGATAATTCCAAAGTCTCTCTGAAATTACAGTTCTGTTGCTTTTCCCAGTGAATGGCACAAAGGCCTGAGAGGCCAAAGGTGCAAAGGTGACTAAATAGTTTATCATAATTTTAAAGTAATTAGCCCTGTGAGCTAAATGTTCTTCTTTTAATAAGAGTTAATAAATATGGTATTAATTCTGCTCCTGCTTTCTAGGGGGCTTCAGTTTCAGCCACACTGATGGTTGAGCTCCTACCTTCTGAAAATGTATTCTGAGCATGCAAAGAAGCTCATCTGAGCTGCAGCTAAATCTGAAATCTTCTACTGGCTCTCTTCCTAGCAGAGCTAGGACAAGCCCGTTTTTGGGATGCTTCTTTGCGCTGTGTTTTAAAATGAGGGTGTACTCCCTCTTTGCTGAGAACGTTTTCGTGGGGTTTAGGGTTTTCTTTCTCAGCACTGGCATTTGCCTGTTTGTCTGCCTAGCCCCCTTCCATCCCTCTCCCTCCAGTTTTCATTTTCAGTTTTTTTTGTTTATGTTGAACTTTTGCCTGCTCAGCTGCAGCAGAGCTCAGTTTTGGCAGCCCGCCTTGTGGTGTACAGTTCTACAACTTCTGCTGCTGAGCAGCATGCTGGAAATTGCTTTGAAATAAATCCATGTTGGACCAAAAGCAGCATCTTTGTTGTTACCCCCTCAGAATAATTTGGTGCTATAATTGGAATTCTCATCTGAAATAAATAAACATGATGTCAGATCTATAGGCGGATCTGGATGCATAGTCAGTGAGATGGATCCACAGCCCTGTCCTTGGAAGAGAGGTGCATTTGCAAAGCATGCATGTCACTTCTGGTGCCTTGGGGCAGGTTAGGGCTGGAGGGCAGCCCCAAATCCCTGCTGGGCCATCTTGAGACCTGTCAAAGGAAATGTTAATCTCTTGTGCTGCTCTTGACATTAATTTGCCCTAAGTCTTGTGTTGCTTCCACTCTCATATTTGGAAAGCTGATTTTCGGGGTCAAGAATAGGAGGCTGTGGCTCCACCATTCTACTGATGTTTTACCAGTCCTTGGATGGCATGTGGGAAGGGAAATGAGGCTGTGGGCTTTTGTGCTTCTTTTGTGGATAGGGTGATAGCTGTGCACAGTCTAGGATTTCCATTTCAACAAGAATATGCAGGAAATTCAGAGAAAATTGACAGGAATAGTCAGAGCAAGAAAATGACTGAGAAAAACAATTCTGGTAGAGACAATTTGGTAGATAAATATGAGAGAGATTTAGAAAATCATGGGTGGGCTGGACAGGATGGCTAGAGAAGGATGGTTTCATGGCTTCTAGTTCAGAAGGAAGCATTTCTTAAATGAAACTACTAGGAACCAGCTTCACAG
>JAWWLV010000088.1:66511258-66523838 GCA_035041135.1 Platyrinchus mystaceus | reverse complement strand
ATGGATGGCCTTAGGGGCTGACGAGCTCCATCTACCCGGGGGAGTGTCCCTGAAGCAGGACCAGGAATCGAACCTGCAACCACGGCGATGAGAGCGCAGCATCTTAACCACTAGACCACCAAGGGTCCCCTAGAAAAAATTAGAGTGATGCATATATTAACTATAGATTACACAATGCGTGGAAGATTGTAATTTTCAGAAAAACAGTTACTTTGTAAGTAAGATAGCTTATTCTGAATCCAAAACTTTGCTCTTTTCATCCTGAGTTTCTCTGTCCAGTGCCTATGTTCAAAGAGGACCTTCAAATGCAAGCTATATTTAAGCAAGTATATCCAGTAAAGAGAGTTTACCTGAAATGACTCCAGGGGGAATGATAAAAGCAATTGTAGCAGTCCCTATATAAAATAAACCAGAAAGAAATAGAAGAAATAACTTTCTACAGGGAGATCAATAATGAGTAGGACTCATGTTTTCTAAAGACCTCAGGAACCAGCTCGTAACTTAACTTGTTAAATGCTGCTGACACTAAAAAAGACTGATTTCTCTTTTCCCCAGAAGTCTGAAGAGCAGCAGACCTCTGACAATTAAGACCTTTAAAAACATGTCAGTTTTGACATCCAAACCAAAGACATGCAGGGAAACTGTTAATAAGTCTTGACAATCCTGTGGTGGAATCCTTCACTTCTGGGCCTTGATGTTAGAGATATTTCAGCCTATGTCTTCTGCCAACTGAAGAGGATAGATTTCTCCTTCTCTGGGTCTAGTATCTTAAACTTGCATTGAGTACATGTGATTTATTTTTCTGTGCTCTGCTGGTGCCCTGTGCAATATTGTTCCTTGGAAACGTGTGAGGAAGCAAAAACTGTGAAGATGTGGTGTCCTGAAAATGGGAATTGTGGTCAATTGCTCATCTTTAGCAGACATTTGCTGTATAGCAACAAAAATAAAATGTTTGGTAGTGTGTTTTCATTGGAGACAAAGCTTTCAGTTTGCTGGATTAATCTGTGATGGCAGACTGATCAAGCTGCTAACCTAAAAGAAACTAGCAGTGTCTAACTAAAGAATCTAACAGGTCTTTTTGGTTCTTCATAGATGTGGTACAGGTAAGAATTTTTCTCCTCTCATAGGTGCTGCACATAAGATCTGGAGGGGAAAAATGCTTTTTTAGCGCATTTGGTCTTTTTTTTTTTTCCCTCAAAAGATTCACTGGTAGCTGGAGCATAATATTACCTAAAACTGAGATGCTTGTTTTCTCATTTAAAAAACTGCATTTCTTCCATTCTGCCTTGTGGTTGTTGAAACTGTTCTGTCTGTGCCTCCCAGGCTGGCATAGCGGAAGCTAGCATCAATGAAAGGAGGAAAACTGTGATGTTACAGCCAGGATTTTCTTGGATCTTTACTCTACAAACCCCCTGAAGTTTATAAAACAATTTGACCATATTTAAAGTGTTCTCTTTTTCTTTTTTGTTAACTATGTTGTCAAGATGTTTTTTGAAAGAACTGATATAACAAACCATTGAAGAAAACTTAGGTTTGCTGATGATCATTGGAAATGTTTACTAGCCTTAAAACTACACGAGCTTATTGGGAATTGTGGTGCATTCTGATGAGTGTATTTTATTAACAAGATGCTTCATATTTTAATGGGCTGTTTCTCTCAGGCATTTGAGGTGCTATTACTCTAGTTACTCAATTTTATGAAGTTAAACAATAAACATTAAAAGTAAAACCTCAGGAAAATTGCCAGAGTGTAAAATAGATCTGTCCCTCGGTAGTTTTAATTTACTTTCATTTTCAAAATGTTTTTCTTTTAGTTTAGTAACGTGTATTTTAATATTTTAAGCAAGGGAAGACAGGCTTTCATCTGAGCCTTTAGGTCTGAAGACAAAGAAAAGAGTGATATATTTTCTCCAGAGGATAGCAAACTTTGTTTTCAGTTAACCCAAGCATTTCCAATATGAGGCCTGTTGATACATCTGCACTTGAAGTCTTTGTGACTAAACCACACTGAAGTTGAACTTGTAAGACAACCAGTAAGAATGTAATGGTCAAATTAGAACAAATAAATAATTGGTGTATCATGTATTTCTGCATTTACCTACTTTTGTAGACAGGACTGGCACCTCTTTGTGTTTATGAAAAGCAAAGTTATTTAGCTTTCATTTGCATGAATCCGAGCGATTCAGTGTTTTGTTTGGGCAGAGCTGTGAAAGTAAATACAAAACCCAAGGGGCAGATAATGCCCATTAATTCCTTTTATTTTCACCTGGTCTGAGGACATGTAATTATTTTTCATGTGTTAACATAAGAAAATGCTAAACTGCGTGATTAATATGAGTCTATCAAAGGTGTAGAAAGGCAGTTATTTTTCAGGAAGGAACACGACCTCCCTTCTCCAAGGTGGAATATATATCATGTGGGTAAGGAGGCAAGACAGGCTCCCTATTAGGATAAGCCCAAAACTCCTAGGCAGTAAACTCTCTTGCTCTGCACAACCATTACTAACTACCTAAAGCTATTAGCCCCAGGCACAAAAGGCTTACTTTCATCGAACAGATGGCATTTCACCTGCCCAGACAGCTGGGCTGATTTCACCCTTGAACCTCTTCTACAGGATGCTTTCAAATAGGGTTAAGAACAGTAGGGTTTAGGCTCTGCTCTTAATATGTGCATTCCTCCCAGTTGCTAGTTTGCTGAAGACACTGTATAAGCATGTTTGTCAGTCAGGTGCTTTCAAAGCATAGAGCAGAGTAAGTGTCCTTGTCATCACGTTTTGACCGTTTTTCAAAGTTATATTGCGGTGTATAAATTTTTTTAACAAAATTATGTTTAAAAAATATTGAAAAATCCTTGAAGAAAGGGTTATAAGAGGGATGGTAACTTTCTCTGTGGCTAGCAGTATTTCTATTCCCTAGTCAAGCTGTTTAGGGGTAGGAGCAATGCAAATAACTGAGTATATAACCAGCTCTCTGTGACTTGTTGCTCTGGAGGCAGAAGCACCTCAAACTGTAGAGAATTTCTGATCACCCTGGGGGCGACGGGCTGATGCCAAGATTTGCGAGGGACTGCTGTGCAGATCAGAGACAGCTCAGGTCTGCAAGGGCTCGTTAACACCCATCATTGACTGGGACAGATGAGCTGGCCCTGGAAGCAGGGAAGTTGCATTCAGCAGTGTTGTTTCTGAGCGAATAAATCCATCTGGGTCTGAACTGCTGACGTGGGGCTAGCTCTGATGTCTGTCCATCTGTGGCACAGTTACTTGTGGCCCCACTTCTTCTTGGGATCACTTGACTTCAACTGCACCATCTGCCTCCTCAGCTCTTGGACAGAGCAAATTGCTAATGACTGTGTCTGCTTCTATGGCCCCGTTTGGGCATTTCTGCAGCCCAGATAATTGATCTCATGGGTGATGATCTTGTTTAATATACAAAAGGTCTGTACTTGTTTATGCCTTTTGGTTCTGACTTATTTCACATATTTAGTGGAGCTGGTTTTTATTTTCTATGGGAGAATAGCATCCCTCTAGCTCTGAGCCCTCAGTCTGAAACTTCTTAAGTAGGGGAAAGATGAGGAGGAAGATCCCGACTGAGTGGGAAGGGAAAATCCACCATCAGGAACTGGAAAGTGGTAGGGAAAATTTCCCTGATCTACAGTTGAGAGGATCATCAGGAAAAACTATAAGCCAGCATTTCAGAACAGTAATGGGAGAAGCTGCATTAGAGTTAAATCCTTCAATGCATTTGTTGCAGAATTTTTCATCGTTGGATGAAAAAAGATGAAATATAATGAGTTCTGAGTAAAACAATCTGTGACCAAAGCTTTTTGAGGAATGAAAGCAAATTAAAAAAACAAAACAAAGGCAAAACAAATACAATCATGCCTGAAACAGAAAAGCTGATGGAGCCTGTGGACAATTCCCAATTCCTTGGACTTGTTCTTTGGTTGGTGTTTTTTCTCCTCTTGTTTTCCTTACTCCCCTGCATCAAGCAGTGCTTGAGATCATCACCTTGTTGTCATATTTGCTTAGGGAAACAAATCTGTCACAGCAGTTTCCTGTCAATACCCTGTCTTGAGTTAGCAGCATGTGTCTAGCTCCAGCACTGTAGGATGATGTAGCTTTTGCTGATAAAAACCCACTCTTTTCATTATCTATTGAAGAATGAACCACATGCTGGCATTACCCAGATTTGGAAACCAAATGTACTGTCAGAGACAGAATTTGTAGCAATTCTTTGAAGTCACAGTTTCAGTCTATGTATAGAATTTATATCTTCAGATTTCTGTGGAGTATAAAATTATTCACATTCAGAATAAATTCTCTGATGTTCTATGGTTTTTCAACCCCATTTTTTTACTTTTTAGCATTTATATATAAAAACATCTGTATGGCATTAATATTCCCAACGTAACACTGTACCTATATGTAGGAGGATCCCCACAGAGAGCTGTCAGTATCTTTACTTTTCTCTCACCTCTTGCTTCATTCTCATTAGGATTTTACATTGCTTGGTCTACTATTGATGGTCTCAGAGAGGGCAATGATATGAGGAAACTGATTATATAAGACCTGTTTAATGGTTACTGGTACCAGTTTGCAAAAATGTATTCCTGTAACAGGAATTTAAAATCAATCTACAAGGTGGGATGGTAGATCTGTTTGTAAGGTAGTGTATCCTAAGAACAGATACTTAAAATGGATGGAGATGACAAGCACTAAGCAAATGAACGTGTTTGTCTACTTAGTTAATGAAAATCACTGCATGGCTATAGTGTGAAAATGGTGAATGTTACTTTGGGAATAGCTTCACTAAGAGTTGTATCAGGGATTCAAAATGATAGCTCTGCTTTCACCAATATATGGAAAGCAGAGATTCAGTAAATCCCAGAGCAAATAGGGCATGTGAGAGGATGGAGGCCAAAGAGGATAATGTGCTTTACTCTGCATATGTGGATGCACATAAATCTTTCTGGTTGTTTTTATGACAGCAAGTTGGGCAGGAGTGTTGATCTGCTGGAGTGTCGGAAGGCTCTGCAGAGGGATCTGGACAGGCTGGATTGATGGGCCAAGGCCAACAATATGAGGTTCAACAATGCCAAGTGGCAGCTCCTGCCCTTGGGTCACAACTATGCCAGGCAGCCCTACAGGCTGGGGGAAGAATGGCTGGAAAGCTGCCTGGCAGAAAAGGACCTGAAGCTGCTGGTCAGCAGCTGGCTGAACATGAGCCAGCCTTGTGTCCAGGTGGCCAAGAAGGCCAATGGCATCCTGGCCTGTATCAGCAATAGTGTGGCCAGCAGGACCAGGGAATTGTTTGTCCCCCTGTACTGGCTGAGGTGAGGAGAGTGGAGTGAAGAGCCAGGAGCTAGTAGGTTCAGGGAAAGATGATCCCAGCAGAGATGTAGGAAATATTCTGAATTCCCCAAGGGCTCTGCTTTAGCATCTTCTGCATCCAGTCCTTGGCTCCATTCTCCTTCTCCTGCAGAGAATCTGGATAGATCCTATCAGTCTTAGTTTTCTGCAGAATTTACTGCTTTAGAATTTTATGCTTTCTCTTACAGTGCAGTATGCACTCAGCCACTTTTGCAACTCTTTCCCATGGCCCAGCTTGGTACTGAGCTGCCTGAAAACAGTACTTTCCTCACCAGTGGATTGGCCTAGAGTTAGAGCCACCAAATCATAGAATATGCTGAGTTGGAAGCAACACATCAGGATCATTGAGTCCACCTCCTGGCCCTGAACAGGACAGCCCAAGAATCACACCATGTGCCTGAGAGTGTTGTCCAAATGCTGCTTGAACTCTGTCAGGCTTGGTGCTGTGACCACTACCTTGAGGAGCCTCTGAGTGAAAAACCTTTTCCTGATATCCAACCTAAACCTCCCCTGACTCAGCTTCATGCCATTCTCTTGGGTCCTGTCACTGGTCATGAGAGTGAAGAGATTGGTATTTGCTTCTCTGCTTCCCCTTGTGAGGATGTTGAAGACCATGAGGTCTCCCCTCAGTCTCCTCCCAGCTGAACAGACCAAGTGACCTCAGCCATTCCTCATATGGCTTCCCCTTCAGACACTCCACCATCCTCGTTTCCCTCTTTTGGACACTCTCTAATAGCTTAATGTCTTTTTTATATTATGGTGCCCCAAACTGCACACAATATTCAAGGTGAGGTTGCACAGGTGCAGAGCAGAACGGGACAATCCTCTCCTTTGACCAGCAGGCAACGCTGTGCCTGATGCCCCCCAGGACTGGTTGACCCTCCTGGCTGCCAGTTGCAGTGAATTTAGTTAAAATGTGGTGATTGCTGCAGAGGTGGCACAGCTGTGGGAAGATGAGCTGGAGTCTGTTAGTTGTGCACTGTCAGCGGTGCCATCCTCTAGTTACAGGATTGTTGGGAAAGTTACATGAAAAGATAACAGAAATATTGAAGAGGCACCAGGAGGAGCCTAGCATTTAGCAAAATGCCTTTCTTTGAAGACTGAAAAATTAATAAATGATGAAATCAAACCTGAAATCCTGCAGTGTAACTTTAGAGTTTGTGGCAGGAGCAGAGCAGCACTTTAACACTTTGCCTGAAGTGAGTGAGAAAAAACCTGTTGTGAGTTAAAAGGAGAAATGTTCAGGCCATAACTGCCTGGTGCATATTTCTTGTTTCCAGTAAACTGTAAACAGCCTTCAGACATAAGTGGCCCACTCTTCAAGACTGCTAAATACCAAAAGTTGTGTTGGTCAAGTTGTCTAGAACATAATCTGAAAACAAAGCAGCAAGACAGATGTCAAGAGTTCCATATTTTTCGTTAACAGAATGAATGTACGAAAAGAAGAAAGCAGTCCTCTCTCTTTCAAAGTCCACTCAGAAATTTTTAGAGCTCTTTTAAACCACAAAATCAAATCATTTTATTACATGCCAAATGAGAGCATTTGATTTTGAAGTCTTCAAGACATAATCAGAAGGGGCCAGGATGCCATTTGAGGCACTGAGGTAGCTCTGATTTTTAATGTTAACCTGTCTATCTCAGTATGATATTACTGACCTGTCCTATCTTGTGAGGATTAATTACTTAGTTTGCACTGCCACTTTAAAGATATAAAGCATATTTCATGTCAGGTAAGGTCTGCATTAAATGATTCAAGAAAGAACTAAGCACTGGTTTGAGTTTGTTTTTTTTTAAGTCATCTGGCAGCACCTCTCCAATCTACCCATGTGTAACAGGATAAATTTATTTCAGGCTGAAGAAAAGAGCAGGCTGTTTTGAGATGTTTTCAGTTCACTCAAGCCATTTTTGCTGGCTATAGCTCTAAGTCATAAACTGATTTAGAATACGTAAACAATTGGTGAAGGTTGTGAATAGACATTTGAAATGCTTTTTGAGTGAACGTGTCCTTAATGCCATAAGCTCCTCAAGAAAAGATTATATTAACAAGTAAACTTCAAACCTTTATATTTTTTTGTGTTTCATCATGTAGAAAAACCAAACCACTTCTCCCAACATTTTGACGGGCAGTTATGCATCTCAGCTGATCATCTGGGAACTTCTTTTGGCTTCCAGGTACAGAGAAGAATCAAAGCAAATAGATAAACAAGGCCCCTGGATGTTATGGGGGACTATAGAAGAGCAAAAGATCTGACCAAGAGATTAACATGTACCAAACTCTATTGTGCCCTGAAAAGAAAAGAAAAAAAAAAAGAGGAGTTTCAAAGTTTGCAGAAAGGTTAAAGAATAACCTGACTGGCCTGACACCTAAAGGTGTCACCTAAAGACCAGTTCCTGGTCCTTTGAATTGGCCCAATCTGTTTGTGAAATTAAAAGAAAACCCTGCAGTGGACAAGCAAAGGGCCTCCCTAATCCTCACTAACTCGTGTAGCTGAATACCAGCTCTGCACTGAGAGACTCTCTTTGCTTCTCTGTGGAGACAATTGACCGAGGGTCAGTGGATAAGTTCTTCCCAGCAGTCTGTCGTGTGAGTGTGTTGTGATCTCCTAGGTCTGAGTGGAGCAGTTTCTCTCTTTCCAGATCAGAGCACTTCCAGCAAATGAGATATTTTGAAGTAAGGTCTTTCCCATGGGGGTAGTTGATCCAATCCGTTCTTTTTTCCATCGCTGGCTAGTCCCAGATGTTCATACTTGTTCCCTTTGGGCTCTGGTGAAGTAAATTCTTTTTTGCAGTGACCTTTGCTTCAAGTGTGCAGTAAATGGCCTGACCTGTCCATATTCCTCTCTATCCATGATACAACTTTTCAGTTCTGACATTTTCATATTGAAGATACTAGAAGGGAATTTAATAATACATGTTGTATACGATGATTTCAGACTACCCCTAAGCTCCTACTTTAGATTTTTACATGTTCAAAAGGTGTCAGTAGTGGCTGTCTATTATAGGCTACTGTATATTTTTCTGGGTGTATGTATGAAGTGTGTCAGCACCCAAATCTAAAGAGAGGAGAGATCAGGTGGAAGTAAGCTTAGGTTTTACAGCAGCATTTTATCCCTGTTGCATGTACAAAAACTCCATTCCTCTGTCCAAAACTTCTTTCAAATCTCCAGGGAATCACCTGCTATACTTAAAGCAGGGGTCTGTCAAATCAAAGAAAATTTTTGGTTTACTTCTTTCCTTTTTTTCCCTTGGGGCATAGGTAAAGCCTCAGTCTTATGTGACTACCATTGAAATGTTCACAAAACCAGGCACTGGGACATGAGTAGAGGAAAATCTAGGCAAAACAAATGTTTTAGTGTCCTAGTGCTCTTAGAAGTCACCTTTGATGCACTAGTGTGCAACACATTTTCCCTGTCTCCAATGCAACAGTTAGAAGAAGTGTTGCTATAACAGAATGCACTAAATTTTAGGAGGAGAGATATGGGCAGAAAACCAAAATTAAGGACCATATTGTTATTTCTTGTTTGCTCTTCTGAATGATGATACTGCGAATAGTTTTGTGCTTACTTGACTACCCACCTGTCATACAACCAGCCAGCAAACCAGTTTTGTGAGGTGCTCCCAGATTGTATTTGTCTGTCATGCTTATTCACAAACCCTATTCTTTGCAGGTTTTTTACTTCTGCTTTCTGAGTGACACTTCTGACACATTTTTGGACTCGTATAATAGTGGTTGACATTTTTATATCCTGAAGGCTTGTGGAGAATTTTAGTACCTGTAGGAAAAGGTGCAAATCTGGAAATTGATATTTAGGTGGGAGTAAGTCATTCTATGTCACTACTGATTCAGGTGTTTTGAATGCCTATTAGAAAGACCCCCTTTTCCCCTTTGGATGTAGCTTCGCATTGACAGCTGTTATAGCATAATAGAAAATGCCATTGATAAGAGGAATCCTCTCTTCTCCTTTCCACTGAACTGATGTGACTTGATATTCAGTCAAAATAAATGCCAATGGCAAAGTAAATCTTTCAGGGGAAACTGAATACCTTCATGAATTCAGAAAGTGATGGCTCTGCAGCAGTTGGGTGAAAGACTGGCAAAGCAGTTGTCCTTGTTTCAAAAAGGCTTTTCAGTAGGAGAGTCAAGCAGTGAAAGGGGAACTTGTGTAAGTGCCTCCAGTGAAAGAGGTCATGGCCCACAGTGATGTCTTACAGGAGGAAGGTCTGAAGGAGATTGGTTACTTCTTCTCTGGGAATTATTCCTTTTTATGTGTCTTTGGGACTGCCTAGATTTCTGCTGGCTGGAGGAGTTCAGGAGACTTCTTCCTCTGTCTAGGAGGAGGAAGCTGCAGACTAAGCTAGAGGGTTACAGGGTCTAGTGTGGATTTGTACCAGCAGAAACCAGGTCCCTCAGTCAGATTCTCTGTGTGTTTATTAATAATGCTTTGAGGGAACGTGGAAGTGCTATCAACAGGTGGGCAGATCTCTACGTTTTATACTGCTGTAGCAATGAGGGAGTCCTGCACAATAATTGGCCAGAAGGAATGGCAGGGTCTCTGTGGCCCCAAACTGGTCTGCTAATTGCTGCTCTTTCCCCTCAGCTCTTTGTGCTACTTTGGGTGACATCACTTCTGCCAAGCTTCAGTTAACTCATCTGGAAAATAAGACTAATCAGATTTGCCTACCTTATGGAGATTAATTTATTAAGTTTATATTGCAAAGTGGTGTGAAGGCATAAAATGTTATGGAAATGTTGAGTGGTAGCCATGTTATATTAATTCTGTTTATTGAGTCCCATCACACATAATGTCAATGCGCTTCTGCAAATTATGGCAGCACAAGCTAATAAAAATGTAGGCTTTTCTAATGCTGTTTTTATTTTGCAATACTCTTGCTAGTTTTCTAAATCAGTATGAGTTGGGTAAATAAAAAAATAGCCTATCTTTTGTTTAGTAGCAAAGGCCCTTTTAAAGTCTGCTCTGGAATGTGCCTGGGAGTTTCAGTTGTTTCTGCTTCCTGTATTCTGATCATCTCACAATTTTAACCTCTCTGTCCCTTCCTCTGTCTTGTTCTTCCCATGTTTTTTAAAAGTGATTCTGCTGCACTTAAATCTCTTTGACCCTTGATTTTGACTTTCTGGGTCTAATGCTACCACTTTTATTGATTTTGATTTGAATTTCACTGCATCTTACAATCCGGACTGGTAGGTATAAGCTCAGTACGAAGTGTTTACATGTGTAGACCCTATGGGGGAGAAAAAAGCCCTTCTAGTTCATTTACCAGGGGACACAGTGATTAAGTGCACAGGACTGAAAGTTCTGCTCTGCCTTTTCCTGTAGTGAACAAATGTGTTTTCTCAAAACCACAGCTAGGGAAGGAGGCAGTACTTGGCAAAGAGGCTTCCATTAAGAGCACTTGCTGGAAATGTCTGCACATTGTTCCTGAAAAATATACTTCAGGACACTTTTATTCTTTAAAACAGATGAAGAACTTTGTCAGGAGACCTGTGTGTCTTGTTCTGGAAGCTGTTGTAAGATACAGACATCCATCACAGTCTGAGCCACTCCAAAGGCAAAGCAAACCCTCAGATGATCCTTGAGTCCCAGAGGTAGGTTGTTCAAGAGAGAAAGGCATTAACAGTGACACAGAGGGCATGAAGTCTACTACACAGAGTGCTCTTGTCTTGTTCTTCATTGTAGTGGCAGAATGCAATTAGGTGTTCCTGTAATCAGACCGCTTTCAAGCAGAACCATCTTGAGGTGAACAAAAAAGTAGAGGTTGGAAAAGTAAGTACAGTGCCTGTAAGTAAATGATGCATTCTCTCTGAAAACACTGGTTGGAGAGAAGCTACATGTATAGTGTAGGTGTGTTCATTATATTTCTGCAGAAAAGCTGTCTTTGAAGGCGTGGGCTAGACTTTTGTGTACATCTGCGGTTGCCTACATACCAAGCAGCATGCCAGGGACCAGACAGTACGCCATGCACTTGGCATCATCAACTTTTTCAGCCCCCAAATGTCTGATATCTTCCAAAGCTGACATGCAGAAGTAACCCCAAGTGGATTGGCCTGGCCAAGCAGGCACTGATTCCAGAATCAGAGAAGTTGATGTGGCTTCTAAGCTGCTTAACTGGTTTATTATGGGCCAGATTTTGATGTTAGTGAACTCAGTTTAAACCTAGAAGAACTTGGCTGAAGTAATTGGTGGATTACTTCAGGGGGTGTTGCTCCAAGTCTGGCACTTTCCCCTGAAGGCAGAGTGGATTTTTTCAGTAGTGCTGTCTCAGGCTTCCTGAAATAAAAACTTCCCAGTGACCCAAAAACGTTCTCCAAATCCGGGGAGGTCCTGCAACATTGGTACTTAGTGTATTTTCCATATAAAGAAGCAATTTCAAATTCATTTTAATAGGCTTCAATGGTTTTCTCTTGGGACTTGTGTAGTTAAATTCTTAATAACTCATTTGTTGAGCTATTCATTCTCAGGGATTTGAGTGTTCTCCCTGTGTTCCCATGGGAAAATGCCAGGCACAGACTCTGTGTATCAGCCCCACGTGGACCAAGACTTGATATCACACCATCCACCATCACGTATTCACTCTGTGCAGCTTTTACTGAGCATCTGCTTGCATGTGAATCAGCCTTAGGATGTCAGCTCACTTGAAGGGTGATCCCTCCCTTCATCAAGAACTCTACAGGGAGATTTTGGTTCTCTTTTCCAGGCTGTGGAGATAAACAGGGTTGTGATAACTTTCACAGATGATGTTCAAGAGAGGGTCTTCATTGGGAGATAAACTGTACAAATGTCAAAATGGACAGAGGTCACATGGAGAGAAAGGGGTAGAGAGGAGGAAAAATGGGGAAATTCTAGCTTTAGGTAATAAAATACACAAGGAGAACAGACTGGACTTTATGCAGTCACAGAATCACAAAAATCACAGAATGGTTGAGGTAAGTGAACTGGCTGAGGAGGCTCTCCATTCCTTCATCCACGTCGTTGGTCCAAGTTAAACAATACTGTGCCCAATATCCCCTTGGGGGAACACCACTAGCTATGGGCCTCCAACTAGTTCTGTGTCACTGATCACAACACTCTGAGACCTACCATTCAGCCCGTTCTCAATCCACCTCATTTATCCAGCCCACACTCCCCAAGTTTGTCTATTAGGACACTCACTGACAGTGGGAGACTGTCAAAAGCCTTGCTGAAGTTCAGGTAG
>JAWWLV010000088.1:66478574-66511158 GCA_035041135.1 Platyrinchus mystaceus | reverse complement strand
CTTTAGGTAATAAAATACACAAGGAGAACAGACTGGACTTTATGCAGTCACAGAATCACAAAAATCACAGAATGGTTAAGGTAAGTGAACTGGTTGAGGAGGCTCTCCATTCCTTCATCCACGTCGTTGGTCCAAGTTAAACAATACTGGGCCCAATATCCCCTTGGGGGAACACCACTAGTTATGGGCCTCCAACTAGTTCTGTGTCACTGATCACAACACTCTGAGACCTACCATTCAGCCAGTTCTCAATCCACCTCATTTATCCAGCCCACACTCCCCGAGTTTGTCTATGAGGACACTCACTGACAGCGGGAGACTGTCAAAAGCCTTGCTGAAGTTCAGGTAGGCAACATCCTCTGCTCTCCCCTTATCTATCCAGCCAGCTGTCCTATCATAGAAGGCAATCATATTGGTTAAGCATGATCTCCCTATTGTGAATTGATGCTGACTACTGCTTGTCCTTCATATGCTTAGAGATGGCCCCCAGAATGAGCTGTTCCATCTGCTATCCTATCGGTGACAGAAAAATATGAAGCTGGATAATTGCAGACCCATGGAGTATTAAGGGCCTGGCTACCAAGGGCTCAACGTAATTAATGATCTTTGTTTCTTTAGCATTTGCAACATATGGTATCAGAAGCCTTGAAAGTGCCAGATTTCCCAGCCTGGAAACTGCAGTTAGTGTTTTTAATGCACACAGCTTTGGCCTTGCTCTTTTTTTATTCCTCACATGTTAATTAAAATACTCCTGTCAATGAGTAAATGAGCAAAAAGTTGAGCCAAAGAGATGCACTTGAAGTAACTTAGGGTAAGATTTTACTTGGCAAGCCAGAGTGTTGCCACCTCTAGAGGTCTCTGCCATGGCAGCCTCCTGATGCAGAAATCAGCTTGCAGCTCTAGGCAGCCAGTTCAAATAGAAACTGAGGTGTAGAGATGTCTACAGAATAAGAAGCAGGAACCTAGTTACCTAGGAGGTCACGGACCTAATCACAAGGACCAAGCCAGACTAACTTGATGCATCCCTGAGAAAAAGAACAGAAAGCAGATGTAAAAATTAATAAATAAAATAAACTGCATACAAGGCAGGAGTGGTTTGGTTTTCTACAACATACGGAGGTGGTGCATTATCTTACCATGGGAGCTGCTGTGTCAGAATGTTGGTCTGTCTGTTTTAAACATCATCTTTTAAAATGTCCTTCGCATAGATGCTGGACAAATTGTGATCCTTCAGGTCATACTGAGGAAAAGACACTGTATCTGGCTGTGTTTCTCTCCTGAATGCCTGTAGATTTCCACTGAATGCTTTCATACGCTTGTATGATGAATTGCTTCCAACCAGTAACTCTTTGCACATACCTGTAATGTTAAAATTAAGCATGTCAGTATGGTAGCTAGTACAAATTAAATTCACAGATTGAACTGGCAATAATGAAAAGGAAAAATCATTGGCTATGAGGGAAACTCAAGAAATATAGAGTAATGCACTTTTGAGACAGAATGTTAAGTGTCATCAGTTAGGGAAAAGTGATATGATTTCTTAATATCTTTGTAGTATTGTAAATGTGCCTGCAAGGCAAAACATTAATATTGCCAGTATTTATTACACTGAATGAAATACGGTGGTTTTGGATCGTGGGGAGTCAGGTAAAGCTTGTTCCCACTGGCATTGGTCCCCATCTTGTGGGTCTTGTGCAAAGAGAAAGAAACCCAAAAAAGCTTAAAGCAAATTTCAACTGAAACTTGAGCATTAGTGTTTTATTTATTTATCTATGTATTTATGATCCCTAAATATTATTTGTTGATTTAAATGTAATGTATTTATAAGCCAATGCTTTATTTATGTATTTGTTTTTATGATTCCCATATGATTATACACACTGCATTTTCTCATGAAGTTATTTAAATTTATGAAAAAGTTGCAAAAACTTTTTTTTTCACTGCAGAGTTCATCAAGCTGTTGCATTAATAATAGCATCTAAGCAAGGGGATTTTTCTATTTGATACACTGGTTTTAAAAGACTTTGGTGTGGGTAGCTGAAATGTGTATTTTGCTTGCTTGGAAGCGAATGATGCTGTGAAGGAATAATTATGTTTGAGATATTGAGTAGAAGTTTCCAAAGTGACTTTACCATCAGCTTAGGTCAGCGATGGTATTCCTGCTTCTGAAGTCAGCTGGATGTAGGCACTTGTATGTTCTTGTGCATCTTGACCTCAGGCTCCTTCAAAGCAGAACTGGTGCTCATAAAGCTCTCAAAGGGCCTTCTGAAAATGTACACGTTTTCAGTAAGTCCAAAATCATGTCCCATTATATATATTTTTCCCAACAAACCTGTCATGTTTCATGTTGTATATAATGAAACTTGGATGCCTTGCAGAACAGGTAATACTAGAAGGATCAGAGAGGTTGCAGCTGTTTGTGTCCACTTGTGTCTCCCCTGTGCTGTGAAAGTTTTGAAGTGTAGGTACTTAAGCTAAAATATATGACTGTGGAAGAAAGAATTACCTGTTCAAAATTATTGATGCTGTTGGCAAAAGAATTTGAGGCTATTTCATAAAGGAAATACAAGGTGCGAATGGACCTTTCATTGTGGTGAGCAGCATGAGGTAGGTCAGTGTGTGTGCAGTGGGCTGTAACAGCTGCTAGCTTTTGCTTGAATTATGAAGAAAGCCCCAGCACAAAAGTGGTGTATTTTTATAGAAGACACCTTTTCTGAAAGAAGCCAAAGTTTAGTGCTTAGACAAGGACTCAACATCAGATGTGAAAAATTACAGTTCCAACTATTTTTATTTCAATAACATTAGAGAGCAATGGAGGGGAAAGAAATTTACTTCTGTGCTGTGAGAGTGGCTTTGACTGATGACTAAGTGCCAGCCTGGGGAATTACACTAGCTGTGTGTGTGGTACACTGTAGTTTTTCTGGATTTTGAAGGAACTGCAGAGTTTGACCTGCAGGTGCCAGCTTGGTCTATTTTTAAAATTTACCTGAAAAGGACACTTAAGAAGAGGCAGCATGTGCTGTCTTCAAAAGCACCATCTGTCTTGCTCTTACAGAATAAGATGAACGAAGTTGGCTACTACAAATAGCAATAAAAACTTCCTGGATAACATTTCTGCGGGGCCAATAGAAACCAAAGCCTCTGCATTAATGAGCACCAGCCCTCCCCGTGACTCCCCTTTGCTTCTTACATATTCTGAGGATGCCAGGCGACAGTATGTAGAGCTGGTTTGTTCCTCTAAGGCAACCAGGCTGCAGCTAGCCATGCTGCCAAGGGCATAGGGCTGCAGGGGCATGGCTGTTTGTTTGCAGTTTCACCTCTGGTATCAGCCTGTCGCAAGGGTTTGGAGGTCTCTTGGATGCCTTAATTTTCAAAAGTGTTAGTAAGACTGATGAAAATACAGAACGCCGCTGAAATTTTGTAAGCCATCAAGTGGGAGACACTAAGAATGCCTTGGGTATTTCAGAATACCTAATTGATTGGCTCGTGGGAGATCCTCTTCAATCAGCTTCTGAGTCCTTCAGGTATCTCAGCCAGGTTTAAATGAGTCACCTGGTTCTGGAAATAGCCTGGCCACTGAAGACTCTGCATGTGTAGGTCGATCTACCTGTGAAGAAGTAGAGTGAATTGTCCTGCACCAGGCACTGTCCTGTTGCAGCTGGATTGCTTCTGCTCCAAACCTAGGTCTAATAATGGGAGCTCAGACACCTCTGCACCACTCTGCTCTCTGTAGTGTGGATGTGCCATCTATCAGAAAGATACCTGCAAACAGTAGCTCTGGGAGGGGTAATAAAGCTTAAATGTGTTTGAGGAGGAAGGAGGTAGGAGCAATACAAAACTGTAAATTGCAGCAAGATGCCAGGAATTTTGAAGGAACCTCAGACTGAATAAAGTGACTGTGCTGACAATGGAAATATATAATCCCTTGTGAAATTCAGCTCCTGTGCAACCTACAAGCCCTTAAGCCTTATTTTAGAATGAACTAAACTCATTGCGGAGAAGAAGAGCAATGACAGCAATAAAATCTCTTGGGGAACACAGCTTAAGAGGGAGAAATGCCTAGCAGAAAAGGAATATTTTGTAGTTCTTGCAGATGTTGATGAATTTTAAATATACTTTAGGAACAAATTGTTGTTGATGGCCTAGGAGGTAAGGATTGCTGTCATTTATGACTTTGACATGAAGAAGGATGGTACATAACACTGCAAGTGCTTGTATGTGTAGGTAGTTCTGCTGGTGTAGGAGTAGTCTTTTTAACTCACTGGCAGTCCTTAAGGAGAACTATTTCTCTGCTGAAGATGAAGTCATATGCCCTGCACTTTGATTTAATTTGCTGTCTGTTTGATTTTTTGTTCTCATTAAAGGAAATAAAGTGAAACACGTTTGTATGAGGCTGTAAATATTATGCTGCTATTTTATAAATTGTGGCCCTGTCTCCCTTGTGAGAAGGTGTGTTCATAGTTGGTCCTTACATCTTGAAAAACATCAGGAAAAAATATACAGGCAGGAGAAGTTGCTAGAGATGAGAAAATGCATGAGACGTGAGGATGAATTAAATGTTTTAGAACTGCTCAGGTTAGGGAGGAAGCAAATAACAGGTGACATGATAGCGGAACGTAAAAATAAATAATGAATAGTGCAGAGAAGGCTGGATGCATTCTTGTGCTTAGTGATTTGCAGATATAACAAGAACATCCAATGCAATTAAAAGGCACCACATTCAAAACAGTTAAAAGGAAATCTTTTATGACAGAAGTCCATAAATAATCACTGACACAAGAATCTCTTGAGCAAAAGAGCTCCACTGGGTTTGTAAGATAAGACTAATGTATGAATGAAATCCTACTGCTTTGATACATAAGCCGAGTCATTAATGGAGGAGAAAAATCTTCCTCCATTGGCTTGCTATCAGGGAAATATTCTTTATTCCACTTGGGACAGCTTTCTTGATGAACCAGTACTTGATCCTTGAAAGGACAAGAGGGACTCTTGATCCAACCTAGAGCATTAATCCCTCTGTTACTATAAGTTGTTTAAGTCTCAGTCCCCATATTTTACATCTTGCTATTTGAGGATCATTTTCTGTGGCTTAGCAAAGCAATTTTAAACTCACTTGCAGATGACTACCTCCAGATCAAAGAAATACACAATTTTTTATTTTGAAATTTAACTCAGAGAGCTAGATTTTTCCCTGGGTAACTTTGCAGTAGTCAATACCGTTACCAGAATCACTAGCTAGGTTGAGGTTGTTTAGGAAGAACTTATTTTTATAATAAATTAAAAGCTGTTGGTTGAATAGCAGTAACAGAAATACAAATTAAAGTGCTGCCATTTTGTTGCATGGTTAAGGTGATATGGAAACAAAGATTAATGTGATGTGAAAATAGTGGACAGTGCAAGGATACAAATTGAAGGAAACACGGTTGCAGCTCCCACATTATTCTGATTTAGAGTCACATCCTAAAGGAACCCCACTGCAGCAGGAAAGAATGGAATCCCTTATAAAGGGCAAGTAGAGCTTTCACAGACAGAAGCATCTGCTGCATGGAAATGAATAGAATTTTGTGGGTTTTTTCCAGCCTTAAAATACCTTTTCACAGGAAGGTAGACTCAATCAAATGCTTTGATTTTTGACAGCACAAGGAAGAAATTGACAAAGCAAGTTCTACAAAAGGCCACTGATACGGTTGGGGTATTGAGCAAATGACACATCGGCAGCTGGGGTTGTTAAGACAGAGAAAGAGAGCTAGTGCAAAGTAGAGCAACCTCGAGAGTGTTTAAAGAGGGAGTTCCCAGCATCACTGCTGCAGCTGTCTCCTCTTCAGTGTTACCTCCTCTTCTCTGACATTGCTGTGGGGTTAGTGATGCCTGTAGGGACAGCTGCACCAAGGAATGCTGTTTGCTTCTGCCATCACTGGCCTCTGTGAAGGCCATTAATTCAGCAGAGATTGCCCATGCATTTTAACCCCTGGCATGTTCTGTCCTGGAATCCTAAAAAGTATCTTGACTGCAGGGTGCTTCCCAGTGAAAGGATTCTCCCACAGTTAAGTCCATTTTTGAAAGCATGTGTCCCATTATCTGTAAAGAATCTGTATTTTTAGACTGGAATCCTGTGCTGTCCCTTCCTTTAGAGAACAGTATGCCATCAGGGACATGATAGGATGAGCTTTCCTTTTTTTTCCTGATCTGACTGCCAGTGAAGTTGGAGCACATGATCCTTAGTGCAACAGTGAAAGAGAAGTTTTGAAACATCTTCAATAACTTTTTATCCTGTCTCCAGGGGGACAGAGGCATTAATAGATCACAGAATAGTTTTACTTGTTTGATTAGAAAGATAAAGTTTCTAGGCGACTTTTTTCTCTCTCCTTTTTTTTTTTTTCTTCATTAAAGATGAAAAGTAAGTCTCCTGTTGGGGAGTTCCCTTGGTCCATCTGGGACAGGGATTGACCATTGTTTCTGTGTTAGGTAGCAAAAAGAGACTTATGAAAATAGCTCTGGTATTTTGAAGGGTGTTTCTTTTATTTTTTAATTTTCCTTTATTTTTTTCTTTATTTTTTTAAATTTTTCTTTCTTTCCTGTGTGCATTAACGTGGGAGGTTTTTAACAGTGTCAATAAAGTGTTGAAAAGACTCTTACCCCAGAGATTAGATGTTACCAATGCAGTTTAGTTTTGACTAGTGTATAATAGTGTATAAATATGACTACAGAGTTTTCATAAATGCTGACCTCATCAAAAGGATATTCTTAATATCAATAGCTATAGCTGCTGAGCATTTAAAATGCAAGTTGTAGCTTTATCTGTTTTCGTTCCTTAGCCCTTTGCTCCTTGTTGGGTTCATAGGACAGCAAACTGGCTAATCAGAAATATCATCTGTAATTGAATTCAATAAATCCACTTGAATTGGCACAACTGCATCTTTGCAAAAAAAAAAAAAATTCCTCTAGGTGAGTGATATTTTTGTTTTACAAAGGAAATACTAACGATTAAATAACAGTTTTTGAAGTTCAGCTCTGGGTCTGATCCTGTGAGCTGATACATGCATTCAGCTCCTAATGAATCTAGAGGGAGATAAAGACGATTGCAAGTTGCAGATCAGATTCTTATGCAGTGTGGACAATGAAAGTAAATTCCACACTCACATAAATTCTTCCTGAATACAAATACAGTTATATTTCTTCAGCTAAATATTAACAAAGACATTGCAGCATGGAATCTGTTACATAAGCTTTATCTAAGTGCTAATAAAGGAATGCTTCCATTGTGCAGAAGGTAAGTCTAACATAAGACACAGTAAATGTCCTGAAAATATATATTGCTTTATTGGGCAGGTCTTTAGTTTTATTTGTTACTCAACAGAATACTTTTCAAAACCAGTGGGTAATGAATCATTTAATAACTTCATTTGTAAAATACTTAATGTACTACTTTTTCTGCTTTTCTATTGAATTAGTACACTGGGTGATTTAGTGATTTCTGTTTAGACATAGCCAATGTCTGATAGGATTTACATCAAGACAGTCATAAAATTAAAACAATAAATAAGTAGTCTGACAGATTCTTTCAATATTAGCTTAATTCTTGCTCTGGCTTATCAAGGGTGATATTTATTATAGGCCTAAAGGGCATGGAATTAAAACCCATATGAATTAACAGAGGAATCCAAACCAGTGGTGAAAGTCGATTTTGTAGTCCATGTGCTTCCTTACATAGCTAAGTAGGAAGGTTATGTCGTTAGAGTGAATAAAATGGCTTTGGGATAAGAAAAGCCTGCAAGTGTTGGACATCTGTGTAAAATACGCTCTTACATCTATGGGCGTAAGTGTATGAGCTGAAGTGCAGGAAGCAACCTCAGCAAGTTTTTGTCTAGACTTTTTATCCCGATGCACGCGTACTAATCCCATGCAAACAGCAAGTGCTATTCCCACATTAACTGTCCATTTCCCCTCTGCCTCCCCAACAAACTGTGGAAAAATCTTCCTGGTGGTCTTCTAAAAGAAAAACATACAGTCTCCACAAAGAGAGAGAGCACTATCAGCAGCCTGTTAGAGTTCTAGTTGCAGGAGGGACACAAAAACTTGTGAAAGGGCACTTACTGCCAGCACTGCAACCCACTGCCTGTGGTGGAGGGGACAGTGGTGACTATTGCATGAATGAATTTCGTGTGGAGAGGGCATGACTGAAAGTTGCTTTTTCTCACATTTGGTATCAAGATCCTCTATAAATCCTGTGGGTGCGGGACTCTGAGATTGGCATTCACCAAAAGCCAGACCTTATATCCTGGACTGGATTTTGACAGTTTCACAGAAGATGATTTAAGCCTCTCTTTGGAGTTGGAGAGCTGGCTAAGTTGTCATGTGAGCACTTTTCTTCTCCCTGACGTTTCTCAACAGGTCTTTTTGCTTTGATTTTGTGCTTCCACACCTCTTCCTGTTAGGCTCCAACAGAAGAGACAAAATTCACATTGCAGGAATTTCAATTAAGTTTTTTTGTTTGGTTTTTGCCTTTTTAAAGGAGAGCACAGGCTCTGAAATGCCTGTCTCTCTGCCTTTCTTGCTGCCATAATCTAAACTGTGTCCTGTGTGACATTAAAATGTGCATTCAGTGCTCATCTTTTTCCAGTAGAGGTAGCAGCCTTTGCAGAACAGTGCTTTGCACAGCCTCCTTTTCTGGAAAACCAGTACAGAAAATCTTCAGGGCAGTTCATCAAAACAGATGCATGAAACCTTCAGGCCCTTTTTCCCAAAAATAGGCCCTTCCTCTATGTGCACACAGACATGTTCCTGTAAGGAGATTTTCCAGAGACGTATCTGCAAGCATTTCCTTCTTCTGTGCTCCAGGTAATGAAAATCTGCTGCTTCATTGAATTCGAATCAACAATTCCTGCTTCAAACATGCACTTGGACTTGTATTGGACTAACAGAATATTTTCATTCTGCATTTCAGGAAACACTTTTTGCAGGCAGGAATTCTTAAATCCTGCAACACCCATATTTGACAAGTATGCATATAATCTGATTTTCCTCTGTGACTGTACAGTGGTTAATGGGTTAATGTCATGGGATAGATGGATATGACACTTTGCTGGGTCTGCTGCTTCCTCCATATTCTGCATGTTCAGCATGTAGGTTTTGGTTCTGCTTATCATGGCGGTACTGAGCATCTCATTGACTTCAACAGAACCATGCTAGTAGTAAGGTGGTATGTCAGAGGTCAGAATTTGACACCTAGTAACTTCTCCTCTAGAAAAAGAATAATATATATGTGTGTGTGTGTGTGTGTGTGTAGGGTTTTTTTTTGCTTCCCACCTACCTTTCCAAATTCCCTTCCTCAGAAAATTTCATAAATAAATTACTGGTGATCTAGGCATAGAGGAGCAGACTGAGGAGTAGGGTTTAAAAATAGTTTGATGCCTGTAAAATGGATCATTTTCACAGTTAAACTATTTTTGTTCTTGTCTCAGAGGAATGTTGAAAGTGGAAGGAAAATGTTTTTGCAACAAAAATTATTGGCAATTTTCAACTAACACAAAAGTATTGGAAGTACTTGGGGTTTTTTTCTTTCTGAATTCTACTTGAGCACTGTTCTATTACATACAGCAATATATAGTTCTGTTATACAGTATATATATATATGAAATAACCCATATCAATTAGAACTGTATTTCCATCTTTGAAATTACGCTTACTTTGCTTTTCAGTATAAAGATCTACCAGTGTGAAAGTTAAAGCAAGATACGTAGTGGCTTTTCCCAAATTCAGTTCCAATATTTACTTGTATTCTTTGGGCTCTGTTATTTAATTATTTGGAAAATCACAGTTGTCTCTTTGAAAATATAAATGCAAATGGAAGATCTAAATAAAGGGCTTGCATTGCTTTTAGAAAGACTGTGCATGAGCTAGTTTGAGGACAGGGAGAAGTCTAACACAGCCGTACAGGAGCTGGCATGGGTGGCAAACTTTTCCAGGAAGCAGCAGGGCAGGTTTACTGTGTGTGGGCATCCCCACTCTTTCCTGAGATCAGCTGTTTAATCATGGCTCTCTTTTGTGGCTGTTGCCTTTCTGAAAGGAAACACAGATGAATCAGATTCTCTTATGCCTTCAGCCAGAAAACATCCCAAATCTCACAAGCTTCTACTTGCTCTCCCATGAGTCTCTGCACTATGAGGAGCAGAAAAAAAAAATTGCTTACAAACATAATGTATTGCAAGATGGACCCGTTTCAGTGTTCTCTCAGTTCTCATACGGGCGAGCAGTATCATCTATATTGCCATAACTCCCGCTGAAGTTGTAGGGATATGAAGGATGTTTTCAATCAAACTTAAGAAAGGCCAGGTTAAGATGTTCAAGCTTTGGTCCTAGGTGGTACCCACTGAAGACATCACATCATCTGTTGGCAGTTGCTTATGAGAGCCCAAAGCAAGTAGGAGCTGAGCTGGCAGATTCTCTGGGTTCGGTCCTGGAACCATGATCTTAGACTGTGGCAAAAACTTGTGTTCTGATTAGCTATTTCCAGTCTCCACTCCTTAACTCATGCCATACCCTGTGCTATGGCATCCGAATCAGGGGACTGATCGAGGTGAGAACCTGTCCTCCAAAAAAAAAAGCAGGGGGAGACGGTTGTGTTTCAGCTGAGTGGGTATCATTTCCCTGCACAACCAGCTGTGTGGCCACAAAGCAGGGCTGGTGCTGCCACAGAAGTAAGCAGATCAAGGACTGCTGCTCTTGCAGCCTTGCTGCATGCTTTTTCAAGATGAAGAGGCTGTGTGTGGTATTTGCTGTGGGAAGAGAATAATCCATGGCTTTGGAGGATGTCTAACAGAGAAGTCACATGGATGCCCTTTGTCTTTTCTTGGAGACTGCCCTTTTCATGCAAAAATAGTTGGTTGCTGCCTTTCAATTTTGCAGGTAACCTTTGGAGGCATTACTATATCAAAGATTGCAGTTTAGACTAATCATACTTGTATTCAGACCTATTCCATTCTACACCATGATGGATGAGGGGAAACAGACTTTTGTCTCTTAAGCTTGAGGGTGACACATCAACTACTAGTCATTGCTCTCAAGTCTAATAAACCACCCATTCAGTCTGCTCAGATGTTTCATAATAGGCTGTTTTTTCCTGTATTGGAATATCTGATGAAGAGAAAGTTTAAACACACAATATATTACTTCAATAAATATATTGTAAAGCATTTATGCACGAAATTTTACCCTCCTTGTTTTCCAAGGTTCATAGTAGAAGTTTTGTCATAGCCTGTGTTGCCACTCAACACTGCCAGATTACCTTTGAGAAGCCACATTGTCTCGCATAAGAGTTGATCAGTCCTGCAGCAGGACTAGAGGTATTCACAGAGATGGTCCCACACACAAAATTGAGGTATATCAAATTCTTGTATTTCATTCTTCAAGGATTTCGGAGCTCTTTATTTGCATGGGCATTTCTGTTGAATTGAGGTTCTTAGGAAGGCTGACTGAGGTGCCTGCATTTCTCTTCACATGCAGAGAGGTTAAATGATTCATTGAATGACATTCAGCAAGTCCTTGTCACTCACTGTCCTTCTCAGCTGATATGCTGCCATAGTCAGAGATGTCTGATGTTTATCAGAGATGAATATGTTAGTTTAGGCAGGCCAGCTGCTATAAATAAGGTATGAGCTTGTAATTGGAATTGATCTTATTTTTGTAGCTGAATGAATTGCCAACTCTCTTGCTCATCTGCATAGTCTGGAAGTTTTACTTTCTTAAGTGTTTTTTTACTGGTGCTGTTTAAGCTAATGTATTTTATTTTATTGCCGGTATGGATAGAAACACGAACATGTTCAGCAGTAATTCTCTGTAGCTCAAGCATCACAGCATGTGAGTACACTTAAATTTCATTTTGACTTTGTCTGTAATTCTTGAGATACTCATCTTGGTTACTAGCAAAAGACCAGCTGGTTCTTTCTGTCAGTGCTTTGCTTCCTTGAACCTGCTTTCCGTGCTGCTTTCTACCTCTTAAAACCAAGTGTGCTTAGTTTCTGCTCATTTGAGAAAGCAGAGAGAAGGCAGGCGTGCTTGTCCTGAATAGAAAGGGCAAAGCCAGTGAGCATTATGGTTTCTATGTACACATAGGCATGTTTGTAGCACAAAGAGAGGGTAAATTTTCAGCAAAGCATGGCTTTGGTTCATTTCTTGATGAAAACAAGTCTCTACAATTTCATCCCATTCCATTAATTCTTATAGTGGTAACCTTTGCAAGCCATACAACACTTCACCTGGGATGTCTGCAGCCCAGGGAATGCAGGCATGGGGGGGGGCGGGTATGTCATAAGCCAAATTTAACTGCTGTGATCATTTGCCATCAGAATTTCATTATGGATGGATCAAGTTCATCTAGATCAATTTATCTTTTGTGGTGTTCTGTTTGAGGTCTGCAATGGTGGAAGGTCCTCCATTTATCAGAGGCCCTTAAAAGACTTGGAAAGTAAAAACAAAAAGGCATGTCAAAGGTACTATTGATATGAAACTGAAAGCTGCCAAGTACAAACACAGCAGAGAGAAGGAATTGTGCATCCTCTCCAAGTCTATCCTATGCTTCTTGGTTTGTGTGATGTTTCCAGGGGGTTCCGAGTGGGGGTGACCATGAAGCTGGTACCTCTATGCTGGAAGTAGTTTTTGGTTAGTTTTACAGCTCATTTCCTTTGAATTTCCCCAGTAACTTTAACTGACTCCAAGTACAAGCTTCACAGCTCAATGCCAGCAAATGCCAAGTCAAAAATGAAAAGTAGAAGAGAAAAAAGAGTGAAAAGGCAGAAAAAGAAGATTGAGAGTAGTTGCCATTTAAAGGAAAAAAACAAGCCAAACAAACAAAACCCAACCACAAAGCCCATAAGAGCTGCAGAGTGTCCATGTGTAGTGGTCATGAATGTTGCACTGCTCCAGAGAGCGCTGCAGCTGGGAGTAATGCTTCGATTCTTTTAGTGGGGAGTGTGCACAAACATCTTCAAATAAGATACTCATTTTATATGCAATGCTGTCAATGTGACCTTTGAGGAAGATTCTCTGGAGAAGCGCATTTGTTAGCAAATGTTCTTCCCCCATCCAGTTTGACAGCTTTTGTCCCCTTCCCACATGCTATAGAGTAGCTGCAGGGACCACCTCTCCCCTTCCACAGAAGAAGGAGTGAAGAAGATGCAGTTTCCCCTTGGTCTGTGTGCTGCTTCTCTGTGCTGCACCACAGGCTGATGCTACACAGGGCAGGTACTGTGCAGGGATCCTCCATCTCCAAGGGCCCTGGCGCTGCATCCCTGAGGACCAGCGGAGAGCAATTCAGCCCTGCTGCCTGGGAAATGCCAACTGCAGAGATACGGAATATTCAAGCTAAACTGGCTGGTTTAATATAAGGGTGAGAAATCATAAAAAAAAAAGTGCTCTTTGCTGTATCTGCCTCTTTCTCTTACAGTATTTTTCAAATGGCTGAATTGTGCCAAAAGATACAAGTTGCCTTTGAAACTATTCTTAAGTGTAAATGTGACATTTCCTCCACTAATCACACTTTCTTCAGCTGAAAGATAATAGAGTTGTCTGACTAGCTCAGCCCTGGGTTTTTGCTTGAGTAGTTACTCCAGAATGAATTATATCCACAGTGGTGTTAAGTTCTTCTCTCTCTCTCACTTTTTTTTTTTTTTGTTAAGCACTAAGCCTATTTAGCATCTCAGTTTGAATGTGAAAATATTCTAAAAGGTGAAAGATCAGTGATTTATATGTAATACCCAGCATCCTTTGCCCAAGTCCTCATTTTACTTTGAGTTTATGTCATAACACATACTTCAGTGCAGAGAACATACTGTATTTTTTTCTCAGAATCCATGCTAATTTCATGCCTGCTAATCCTCAATCTCAGGACAGCTTTAATTAAAATATAAATGACACAGTATTAGTATAATTAGTGTGGATGGTATATAATTGTGGCTAATTTTTTTTAATATTAATTTTTTATTCTTGAAAATCCCTGTGCAAGTATGCTCATTTTCATCTTCTCTAACCAAAAGCAAACCACTTGATGCCTTTAGCCATATGGATTTTGTATGCCATTCCAAGCAGCCCAGTCTTACATGGCAATGACTCAACAACTTACTGAATCCGGTTAGCAGCTTTATAGATCATTGCTCAAAGTATCTCATAGTTAAGTTTCATAACAGTCCCACTTAAACATTATCTCACATCATCCATGTAACTATTCATTAAAGGCAACCATGCCTTCTTTCAGCAAATGAGTGATTCACCATTAGTATTTCTATCTCTTGATTCCCACACCCTACTTCTACCCAATCTTGCTCTTTTATGTCCAAAAGCCATCAGTCAGCTTGGGCTGATGTCCCGCAATACAGAGGAGTAGTTAAAGGCAGTGATTTGGGACAGATTAATCTTTAATGGCAGTAACTTCTTAAGCACTGTTGCTATATTTGATGAAATACTGAAACAGTGAGCTTACAAACACAGGCCTTCCTTCCCAGGATCTGTGTTATGTTTGTGAGAAGGGTCAACTTCACTTGCATGGAATGAAATTTGTGCTAGTTCAGAGGCCCTGCGAAGAACCCTACACACCTAAGGTCTGATCAGACCGCTGACCTCAGGCTTATCTGATGGCAAAAGTGTTGCAGTGTTGCAGAGTTCAGCTGTCATCACTGTTTTTGCTTACCTCTTCTCATGCTGTCCTGAACACATTCATTCATTTCCTAACTAAACTGATGTATCATCATTTTTAAGAAGAGGATCCAACTGGCTGCTTCTGCTGATCAGCATTAGAAACATTGCTACCCAGGGACCTGTCCCTCTTGTTTTGTAAAACGTCAGCTGAATCCTCAGTTGGCAGAAAGAGATGACATCCTGTTGCCTTCAGTGGGAATAGGTCAGGAGCTTGAACTCAGCAACTTTTGGGGACAGCCAGACAGGGTTTTTTCCCCTCTCCCTTATATCTGAGTCTTGTTTTGATGCATAACTTGGGGGAAAAAAGGAGCTCTACTGCTTACACAGATTCAGTGAATTACCAGCTTGTGATTTTAGCCCCTGTTTCCACGTGTGTTTTCCTGGCAGTGTAGGTGTTGCTTTGTGCTGTTCTCACCCCTGCACTGCGCTGACACAGTGACTGGTGTGGCCATTCACTGAACCAGATTGGGAATGCAGTAATTTCCAACCACATCAGCTTGCTAGTGAGGTTCATCACATGTGCAGCCAGTCAGGCAGATGTGCTGGTTTAGTGCAGTAGGACAAATCTGAGGAGCAGGGGGAAGCACCTGGAGAAGGATTTGTGTAAACAGCACTGCTGCTCAGTTTTATTGGTTCACTCAGGTGCTACTGAAATGCTCGCCCAGTATTTGTGGAAAAGAAAATAGGTACAGGCTCAACCTTTGAAAAACAAAACCAAAAATAACAAAAACAAAACTGAAAGATTGATTCAACACAGTACGGGTCTAACCATGGGCTTTGTAGGGGAATGCTGAGCCTTATCCAGATCCTTTCCATGCTTCCCTGGGGAGTTTCTGTGATGTATTGTGGGATATACAGAACTGAGATCTGCTGAAATACAAAAGACTAAGCTTGTCCCTGCCAGTGCAGATGTGCCAGCAATGTAAGAAAGCTTTCATCCAGCTTAGAAGTGCTTATAAATGTTTTGACTGGCCTATAACTCTCCAAGTCCCTTGCAAACTGTGCTTTGGACTGATGCTTTGGCTTCTGTGATGGATTAACTGTGTCGGGGGTGAGATCATTTTAACCCTTCCCCAAGTGGATGGTAAAGTAAAATAACAGTGGTGTCAGGTATTATGATACGGTGGATGGGTATCATGTGTGGGTTTCAGGAATGAGATCTGCAGATACCTCTCTCCCTTTATCTACTTTACGCTGCTCAACGATCTGATCTTACTGGGTTGTCCAAACTGTGTCTCTGTGTCCATCTTTTGGTAGAGTCTAGGGTGCAAAATGTCACAGGGGTACTGTAGTCTCCATCTTCTTCCTCTTAAAGCGCTACAGCATATCCTCTGTCATCTCTTCCCTTTTAAGGAGGTATGTTCTCTCACTGAATCCACACACACCACACCAGTATTGGTTCAACCATCTCTGCAGAGAGATGGTGTCACTGGCCAGGGATAGAATTTGTCTATGTGAGTGCAGTGGAGAGACACAGTGGATGCATAAGGGAGCATGAATAGCACTGCAACCCTCTCAGCAGTGGCTGTCAAATAGTTTTCATATTCTTCGGTACTGTGTATGTTTTGAAACATAATGTTAGAACACCAGCCATCCTGGTGTGTCAAACTATGCAAAGTAGAGAACAAACTCTTCTGATCTTAGTGGTATGACCTCCCTGTGACACTTGTCAAGGTGACTGTTTATATGTAGCTGCCTAAAATCTCAGAAGGAACATCTCCTTCCTTGTATGTTACTGTTGTTCAAATAAAGATCTACAAGCAGAGAAGATGGTGTTTAAGGTTATGCCACCAAATTGCTACATCTTATGTACAATAAATACCAGTCACCTCTTCTATAACTCTGAAAGTCAGTAATGTAAGAATAACTTTAGTTCATTTCAGTTAGCAGTCTGAATTAATAGTTGTGATCTACACTGAATTACCTACAAGTAAGGCATGTTTGTGGGACTGTGGTGCAGGAACCTGTGGCATGCGTGAGGCTTTCTGCTGTGATTCAGGCAGTCATGTCAAGAATTTGATCTTTTTTTTTTTCAGGAGAAAGGAGAGTATACATCTTAAACTTGGCTAAGAGAGTCTCCAGTTCAGGGAACAACAGGCTGCAGTACTTTCAAAGTAGTATGTGTCCTCATTAAGCCATTTTTTGTCACTGTACAGGATAAGTCATAAATAGTTTATTTGTTCCTTGGCGACTTCACATTTCATGCAAGAACAGAAGAGCACATATGCAGTGGAATTTGTATGAGATCAACATTTAATCCCTGAAAATTATTTAGTAAATATCAAGATTTCCCCAAAACTGGTGATCTTATCAATCCAAGCAAACTTGCGAAGGTCAATAAAAAACTAGCCCTTGCAGCATTGTACGTACAGACTTACATACACTTACATACACATACTCTTATACAAGCACATGGGGTTATTGTGGTGGCTTCTCATTCTGTGCTGCAGAAGGCAGCGTAGGGGCGTAAAATGAAGGCAGCTCCTTCCTCACAGCTATTTTATAGATAAGGAACAGGTACAGTGAGTATGCAACAGGGCATAAAGTTAATTAGCTTCTATGTCAGAAGGCCATAGTCCCCAGAGTTGGGGCCAACCAGCCACATCTTCATTTAAGGATTGGCATCTCAGATGTCTCCTAGTCCCTGGACTTCCCCAAATTCCCTTGGAGTGCAGAATTTCAGTTGGCTTGTTTGCAGCATTGCTTTGTTAGAAGGAGGACTTTGCCCTCATTTTCAGTTAGCCTGGGGTTGAATGTGCAGTTGGAAAGCTGAAAGCGAAGTGTTAACCTCTTGATATAAACTCAGAAAAGCCTAGAAGAGAAAAATGCAGTTCAGCCTATCAAGGATATGCAGCATCTTCTGTGGTTGTTCCTTAGAGCTTTCCTAAGACACCTCTCAGCCCTGAAGCAAATGGGATAAGCAGTTGAGTGACAGTTTCCCTTTGGAATGCTGTCTTATACAGTGGACTTTTCTGGGTTTTTTGTTTGGTTGGTTGGGGTTTTTTTAATTGACGTAGGCAGTGAAAGATAACTGAGCAGCACTTAGCTTTCCTATCTGCTGTATTTCAACATTTGTCTATAAGGCTAATGAAAGGGTTGCTGGTCTGAAGAGGTTACATCACTTTCAGGGGATAAACAAATACATGATGTGTGGTAAGTTGCAGCTACACTGAGCTGTCTCTGCTACTCAAGTAACTTTCTGCATTTTAAAGACCATTACATTATGTTATGCTAAAGAGTTGAAGAGTACTGCCACCTAGTTCATCCTCCTACTCCAAAACAGGATCAGCTCTACTTATAGCATTGCTGACAGACACTTGTATAACCAGTCCTTAAAGATTTCCAGCAATGGGGACCTCACTGCCTTTCCAAGCGAATTTTTAGGCGGAACATTTCTGCAGTATGAGCTCATTACTTTCGTCTCTTGCTGCTTGTGAATGTTGATGAACAGATTATTACCTAACTGTGCAGCAGCATTTTATGTCTTTGAAGCATGTTTTCATGCTTTCTGTTCTTCAGGCTGAGCAATCTATGTTCCCTCAGTCTTTTCTTATAATTTGTGTTACCTAGACATGTGCTTGTTCTCATTGCTCCCCAGTCATCTCCAGTTGCCTCACATCTTTCTTGAGATGTGAAGAGGGTACTTCAGCTGAGGCAACATAGCAGTGTCGAGTAGGACAGAAGGATGTAATTCCATCTGCATTCCAACAGTTCATCCCAGAGTGGTGCTTGCTTAGGTTAAAGCAGCACAGCGACATCACAGTTTCACCTTCAGCTCATGATTCTGTGTGGTCATTAGATGCTTTTTGTAGAGCTGCTGTATGCCTAGTGGTTCCCCATCCTCTGTGCATGCAAATTGTTGTTCTTGGCTAAATACAGCAGCTTTCACTTGGTCTGGTTGTCAGAATTATTCAGCTTTTTCAGTTTTTCAAGATTATTCTAATCTTGTCTCCAGTTATGCTTACTGTTTTACCCAGCTTAATATAATATGCCAGTTAACAAACACTTCTGCTGTGTCACCTATTCCATTAGTGCAAGTATTGCATCTCCAGGAGTCAGGTTGAAGAATCCTGCAAGAACGATCCTTCAGATTTAGCTGAACTGTGGATAAATCCTCCCAGAAACAACACATTATTGACAACTACTGCAGCCATTTGCGATATCACCTTTTTGTACTAATCACCAGTATTGATCACCAGTCTTCTCATCTACATTATGCAGTTCCCTCCAATGTAAAACATTTTGGGAGAAAGGTTTTTACTGCCTAAATTTATTAATTGGATTTAGTATTTTTCTTCTTTTTTTTTTTTTTCATTATAATGTTTAAATTATTTTCCTAAGATTTTTCAGGTTTGTTTGAAACTGCTTGGAGCTGCCAATGGATCCTTGTTTTGTGGAATGTTGATCTTTCTTAGACCATTTTTTCTTACCTGGTTTATCTGGCTGTGAAGATACGTGCCATATGCACATACACACACCCCCACAAACACCTGCCAGCCCAGTGTTTGCTGCTTCCTGCAATTTATTGTTTCATTCCTTGATTATTGATTTATTAGCCTGTTACCCCTTTATAGGTGGAAATTAGGTTGTTTTGACTAGATTTGCTCAATACATTCATGTTTTCTATTTTTTTTTACTTTTTGTTTCCGTTGTGTGCTCACAAGTCGTTTCGTTAGCTGCACCAGTCTTTCTGGGAATTAAAGTAAAAGCAAATGGTCTGTAGTTTCTATGGCTTCCTAGCTTTTTTTTTCACGTTTTCAAAAATAAGCACTCTGACCTTTTCCAAACATTTTTTACCTTACTTGTCCTCTACCAGCTCTCAAAGACAACTGAAAATGGCTCTGAGATTTGTTCTACTGATTCCTAAAATATCTTAGGGCAAAGTTCACGTCTTGGACAATTTGAGAACATTTGGTTTACCGTGGTGCTCCCTGTGTATTCCCTGTTCTGTGCTGAAATCTCATTCCTTCTTTGCTGATATTAATTCCTGCTGGTGGGAGGATCACTTGGCTTTTTTCAGTAGATTCATAGCAAAAATGGTATTTTGATCTTCCTACTGTAATGTCTCAATGGCTTTCTTTCTTTTCTTGAGTGGCAGACCAATAATTTCATTGTACTCATGGAATCATGCATGTCATTTTGTGCCCTGACTTTTTAGTCTTCATGTCCACATGATGTTTTATTGCATGATGCTCTTATTGTCTTACTGTAAGAGGTGTTCACTATGCCTGCTTCTGATCACATTCACATTTTTATTTTCATGAAGAGTAACCACAATATTAAGGGCACAATGTACCAAACATGGCAGCTAGAGTTTTCCAAACTAATGTTCATTTTGACAGCTGTAACAGCTCTGGCCAGTGCACTTCATTGGCATATGTTGTCATCTTTTGGTTAGTTTCAATAATGCTAGGACATTTTCCCCATCATTACATTCAGAATAACCAGGCAAGCCTCACCTACAAGATCTGGACTCTCTGTCTGTCATCATGGTCCAAATGTATTACCTGTATAAATGGTATTCACCAAGAGAAATGTTTAACAGCCAGACAGTTTTCCTGTGTGTTAACAGGAGTTTAATCTGCTGGCCAATAGTTATACTTACTTTGAGGACTTTTTCTGAGTTGTCTTCCCAAGGCAGCAGCTGTCAGAAAAACGATGAGAACAGGTTTCTTGTGACTGTCTGTGTGGAACCACTCTATCCTCAGGGAGGGAAAGTGGGGAATTTCTGCATCTCCAAAACAAATCCAGTTAGCCAGATTAAGGCTCATAAAAGCTGACATTTCTGAGAGGAAAAGTATCATACGGACTGGAAGGAAATAGCAAACAACACTTAATTGCACAAGTGGCTGCAGAATTTTCACCAGCTTTGATATGTACTGTAAGCAGCCCCAGTGAGAACCCCCTATATTTGCACACACAGAGCTACAAATGTTTTTAAGTTGCCTTCTAGTGCTGCAGGCTGGCCAGGGGGGGTAGGTGCTTTTAATGTATTGATTTTCCTAAAAAAAAAAAAAAAAAAAAAAAAAAAAAGTGGGCCAGTGATTTCTCTTAATCTCTGCTTTCAATTTTAAAGTCTCTCTTGTCTTCTAATCTCAGGTTATCTCATCTCTTCCTTCTCCATTCTTCTTCTCACCATCCCGTTTTCTCCTGTTTTCTCTTGTGTCTAGTTTGGCACTAAATAAGCAGCATATTCGGTTATCCTGTTGTTGGCTCTCCACTCTTCCTGCCCAGTCCATTCTATATGGGATGAGTTGCTGTCTCCTGCCATGGCCTCTGTTGTTTCCAGAACTACTGTACAACTTGCAGAAAAGAAAGGTGACTGGAAGTGTGAGTTCATGGGAACAGTAACCTGAAAGAAGGGTAACTCAGAGGGTCTGTACCTGCACTTAGATTAAGTTCCCTCTCTCTGTCAATTTGCTATTTGACCTTGGAAAAGTCATTTAGGTTCTTGGTCTGAATCCAGAGCCATGTTCCTCTTTACTTCAACTCTCAACAAGTGTAGAGGGAACCTAAACATCTGTCTCCTAGGCCTGGCATGAACAAAACCACTAATCTCAGTGGTGAATGTGCCTAAAACAGCATTCAGACCTTCCCATGCACTTCTCTGCTATCTAACTTTGTAGGCTCTGATTTCTGCTAGTACTCAGTGGAGATACATCCAAACCAGCTGTCACTCCCATCTGTCTTCATTTCTTAGGAGAATGAAGTGTTTTAAATTCTCATATAAATTCCCTTTTTATTTGATTATTAAATATGTCTTAATTTGACAGCAATGTTATTTTTAGTAATACTTTTTGTAGCCCTTAGTATTAACATCTAGTTGGTGGAAAAAACTGCTAAATATTTATGCTTCTTGTCTTTGATCTTTCACTCAGAAGAACTGACAAGGTGTCACACTCAACATTTTTATTATAAATATTGTAGATAGCATTTGAAAGAGTCCAAATTCACCTCTCTTGTTGGATTTGTTCAGATTATTGAGATGGGTTGTCGGTCATAAGTACAGGTGGCATTTCAGTTGCCAATGGTTGCAAAATTTCAAGTGATACTTTTGCACCTAATGACCTCTAGTGAAACCATTAATATTACTGTTTGAAAGAAGTATGACCAGGGTTTGCTCCATCTTCTTACCTGCACACTGTGGCTCAGATGGCGATGAATACAATGGCTTTGCACAAGAAGCAACAGCAACTCTGCAAACAGTGTGTCTTCAGAGTCCTCAAAACAGAGACAGGTTGTGTCCCGCATCCGATCCAGTACTACCCAGTCGCCCTGGAAGGGCACAAGGGGTTGTGAACGAGATACCTAAATCACGAAGTTTTGCCAGAACCACAGAGCCTGTTGCTGCCAGAGATACCTTCTTCTACCACTAAATTACCAGGGATTTAGGAGGTCAAGAAAAATGTGGAAAAAGTGGGAGAGCCACTAATGACAGAAAATATGTTGATTTGTTGTTGTTTTACTCACTTAAAATGTGAATTTTTCTTTAACAATTTTCTGGCTGGTAGCCAAAATGCTTCAGCTGCTAGTTCTACCAGGACTTCCAGGTAGTGCTTGCTTTCTGTTCTCCTCAGTATGTCAGTATCAGCTATGTCAGCCAAGTTTCTTTTCCAGAGAGAGGACGTGATCCATCATAGGAATTTTTTCCCTTGAGCTCTCATGGGAAATGTAGTCCTGCCATGGTTTCTGAACTAAACAGGGAAGGAGAAAGTCAAGGAGCTTAGATGGGAGTTCTCATGAGACACAATATCAAATGGAGTTCATTTTCTTGCTCAGTTAGAGAATGTTTAAGTCTCTAGTGGTCAATTTTTAACAACAAATAACAAAAAGTATTACCCCTTGCATTTTGTTTTGGTGAAAACAAGATTAGACTTTGAAAAGCCTTTGGTATGGAACCTTTTCAGTCAAACCTAGGGAAAGTGAAGCAAAATAAAACAGATATTGTATTCTGTCCTGTCTGATGCTGAGACTATTTATTTTCCTCTCTTACTTTCAGCATCCAATTATTTTTCTATGTTTAGTACATAAAATTAAGTGTCTCAAATATTTTACCACGCAACCTTTTCTTATTTGCCACCGCAATGGGTAGAAGTTATTTGACTGGATTTTGTACATGTGTGTTTGTATCAGAAAGTTTGCTTTTCTCTATCTTTATTCCTGTCGTAGTGATAATGCTGAAGAAAATGCAGAGTTTTGTACCCTCTTCCAAGTCTCACATGTTTGCACACATTCTGGTTTTTATGTGCATGCTCACTACCGCATGGCTTTCTTTCATGGCTGAAGAGCTCAGCCTTGGGAAGTTGAGAGATCCTTCCATGCATGGTGTTGAATTTATCTGGCATGTTGAGTGCTCTGGGGTTACTAGGCTGACAAGGCAAGTCTTGAAAATATTCAGCCTCTAGCCTACTCTTGAATCTTCCTGGATTTAGAGCAGGATTTACAACGGACTCAATCGATGGACTGGTAAGCCCCTAAAAGTGGAGGAGACCCAGTGTGAACTTGAATGCACAAAGTTCATCTTACAAGAGGGGTAACTCTCAGTCACATCCAACTTTCAATCCATGTGAAATGGATTCCTCAGTATTGGCATGGATCAGATATGATGGAAATTTCTGTCACCTGTGTTTGATAGATGATTTTACCAAAGAGACAGAGATTGGAGGACAAGCAGTCACCACCGATGGTGAAATCCATCCCCTTGAGAACTGTTTTCATACCTGCTTTACCACCACTGATCATTGCTTTCTTCAAGGAATCAATGAGTTATTGTCTTTAAAATGAAAAGAAAAAACACAATCCCAAATTCCAAGACCTAGCAGTTTTTTTCTGCCCTTCGGTGGCAGCAAAAGTCTGTTTCACAATTAGCTTATGATCCTGTGGGTACTCTGGATTTTCTTTCAGTATAATGGAGAATGGTGCTTTACTTCTTCATCCTAGTGATATTTCATTGTTGCCTGCATGTAATGGATTCCATTACTGTTGGTGCTGTGAGGCTTAAGAGCTTTTTAGTAGGAAGTGCTTGGATCTGAGATGGGTTGACTGTATCTTTGGCTGGTTACTGACACTACTGTAACAGTGCACGAGGGAAATATTCTCTCAGTTCTTGTGTGACTGAGTCTGTTTACAAAAGGTTAGCAGAAAAGACCCTGCACTGCTCACATTAGTTCTTTCACTGGCCTGTGTCAACAAACCAAGGTAATCTGTTGGAATGAAAAGAGGTCGCTAGAGGCCAAAGTGCTGGGCCAAAGCACAAGTAATTGCTTCAACTGTTTCACTAAACATTTAGTGAGTACATCCCACAGCCAGGTGACTTGCTCTTTCAGGTGTTGCCTATGAAATATTTTTTTTTTCAGTATTTATCTATTTGTATCTCTTCCTGCATGCAAGAAATTAGTTGACAGATTTAGGCAGAAAAGGAAAGTCACGATCAAAGCTTTCTAATAAATCCAATGTGTTTTGAATACTGGACAATGACTTAGATCCTACATATGGCTGTCTAACAGTGTCTCAGTGACTGAGAAGCTGAAAACTTTCCAAGTGCTTTCATTTTTCATCCACCTTTCACTATCTTAACTAGAAGGTGTTATTTATGTTCTTTGTCATTATATCCCATACCGTGCTCTTTATCTCTTTCAGTAATCTGGCTATTAACAGAATTTTGACTTTTTTTCCTACATGAAGAGAGAAGCTTAAAATGGAATTAATAGTAAAGAAAGAATGAAAAGGTCAAGCAGGTTCAGGCTTTGGTATTCAGATACAGATTTCACCAAGTCCAGTTAGAAAAGAGCGAAAAGTCCACTACTGTCTCAGTTTTGTGAAAGAAAAGAACAGTATTTCAGTCCAACTGTATGTCAGTGAACATGCATCTCTTTCAAAGTGACCACCAAAATAATCCACAGCGGTCAAATAATGTTGACAGTCTCAACATGTTTATGTTGACCTAAACTATCTTTGAACAATCCTTCTGTCAGATATCAGTTGGAAGAGGTGTGCAATAGGAATGACCATTCCCTGCTTTCTGTGGGTTTAAAACAATTCGTTCTTCTGGAGGTGATGCCTTTCACTGGCATCAAAATTGTCTTAAACAAAACATGTCCTTTTAAAGAATATGCTGTGTGTACAATATGCTCTTCCAGAGAGATGAATTATTAGCATTTGAAAGGACTGATGAGAATGCATATTTAGGAAAGACCTTTGTTCAGAGAATTACTGCTACATTCTATGTGCATATCACCGTGGTAATTGAATTATTTGCCACTGACATAAGGTATATGGCACAAGCCTTTTGCCATTTTCCATGATGTAGTTCTTAGCAAAGAGTGCCACTTGTCAATTTAAAATTTATAGTGGGATATTTTAGCAGTTGTGTCTACTATCATAGAGATGGATGTGGTTTGAAAGCGTGAAACAAAAAGGAACAGGTAATTAATTACATCTTCTTCTTCTTGCAGTTTAATATTCCTCCCCATTTTCACTTAAAACGTGAACCATTCTGGAACTGCTGGAGCCACAAAGCAAAAACAAAGCTGTGCTCTCCACATGGCTTTTTCTACTAGGATGCTACTAACATGAAACAGTGTTTTCGTTTCTTCCCAGCATCACCGCTTTCAGGACACTGGTGCAAACAAAACAAGCCTTTCTCTTCCTTGAGGTCATTCCATGCATGCTCAGAGCATGATGTGATCTCTGTGAAGGGTGTAGCAGTCACTGAGTACTGTGTGAAGGTTTATGTAAGGGAATTACTTGATTAATCTTTTGGGGGGGGATATAGGATACAAACTGCCAGGGCAGGAACTGGGAGACCCTCAAAGAACCTCATTAACATGACTCACTAAACAGAGAGAAAATAACCTCAAATAGTTGTGCTACCATGTAGGTAGATCTTTCATTTTAAATAGTATTCTGTAGGAAAAGATGCAATAATAGGTATGGGGGTGAGTAGTACTGCTTAGTGAACTGCTCAGCATATGAAAGAGATGGTACTCTTTTTTGCTCCTTCATGCTGTGGGTGATTGTCATCTCTAGTTTTCTGTTCCTCAAAGTAAATCCAGCTTTCTAGAAAAGTGTGTTGTTCTCACCACAAAAGAGCAGGAGTAACCTCCCTACAGAAGTCTCTGTGCTTTCTTTAAGGCAGGTGGAGAGTAAAACACAGTTAAATAGTAGGGATTTTCCCCGCTCACTGCTGCCCGTTTTATCTCCTTCTTCCAGTACAGGATGGAGATATTTTCATTCTTGTTACAGTATTGCATGTAGAAGAGAAAAATGCCAACGCCAGGCATTTATTCTTTGTGCAACATTTTGGTTACCAAGTGACCCTGGGATTAGTCTTATGTAATGACTGAGACAGGTTCCCCTGTAAGGATGTTTAAGTGCTTTACTGTCGGTAGCTTCTGGGATCAGCTTTCTAGACAAGTAGCATTTAAAGCATCCTTCTGTGGTTTTCCATGTAGGAAAAGCTAACACACATGTATTAAATTTTGTTGCCTAAGACGCCCTTTCATTCTAGCCCTGATGCCAGTGTTTCATGTTGCTTTCATGTTGCTTTCATGTTGGTTTTATTAGACTAGTGGCAGATTAAGGCCCCTTAATTTCTTGTTATGCTTAGATATCAAGCTGAAATATCCAAACATATACACTGACCTTCAGGTTGACCCCATGCCATGACTCTGACCTGGCAGGGAGCAGCTCCCTAGCTCATGGAGGCAGCTGCATGACAATCCTGAATAATGTAAGGCAAAGCTGTTTCCTCCAAAAATCATCCAAAAGAGCATTAGGCATTGTTTCACTCCAGTGTTTGTTCACGGTCCGTATCTTGTTTCCTCCTCTGGCGTCAGGATAAATCCCTGTCTTCCTTTTCCCTTTGAGCAGTGCTTCACTGTATTCCCTGTGTTTCATTACCTGAAAGCCGCAGGCTGGTGCAGAGGAGACTTGTGACACTAAGATCAGCTGAAGCCTAATGGAGAGGAGTCCGCATGACTGCAAACCGCGTGGACTTGTCTGGTGGTGCAGTTTAGGTACATAAAGCCCACTGTGCTCACTGCTAAGCTTCTAAATGTTTTATTCTTTTATTCAGTGAATCTGCTGTTCTAGGTTTTGGCCTCAAAATATTGTTTCTCAGGATAGAGAGCTACTGCTTCCGTATTGTCAGGCTGCAGCATGACATGCAGCAGAGAGTTCATTATGCATTAGCAGAGCCATCTTTAAGGTAGGGAAACACTCTGTGGCTCTGCAGAACAAAAGAGAAGCAAGAAAGGGAATGAGCAACGGTAGTATTTGCTGACAATAATTTTTTTCAGTTGCAGCTCATGGCTGGGATTAATCAAAGTGTCTTAGTATTTTGTTTGGGAATGGGAGGGGGGGAAGTATTAGGGGAAGGAAGAGACAAGAAGTATTCTTCCCCATCTCCTTTGAAAGGTTAATATTAGTACTCTGGAAACAATGCCTAAAGTTTTGAAACTTGCAGTGTGCCTGTTCTGGAAATAGCATTGAACCATTATACTCTTTCTTTCTAATTAGTAACAAAGATGCAAATAAACCAAGCTAAAAGGTGGGAGAAAAATGTAGCATCCAATGTTGCATCCATGTGAGTTTATGTGTAGCCAGCCATGTGTAGTTAACACTTCATTTTTTGCCTATAATTAAATTTAGATTAATTACATTTAATGCAATTCCCATTTTTATTTCTCCCACACCAATGCTTAACTTCTAATGCAGCTAACAGAACTCTAGTCCTGTGTTGTTCTGTAAGACCTCCACACTTTCCTAATTTAAATACCTCCTAAAGCTGCTGGTTTTCCACAACACCTACAAGAAAGTGGCATCCCATTCTGACATATTTCATTTGCCTCGTGAATGAATGACTCGCTGGGATGGATGGAGGGGGGGTACAAAAACACGTGAGTCAGGATTAATTGTCACCTTCAGTTAACCATGACCAGTGAAGAAACAGTGTTGTAGATACCCCTATATCAGCATACACCTACATTAAGCAAACTTGTGTTTACATCACATTAAATGGTGGTAATGACTATTCCATCGTGGGATATATTCCCAATGTTTACCAGACTTCAGGATCAAGCCTGTGACCGTACACCTTCTAAAGAGATTTTCAGCCAAAGCAATTTGCAGATGTTTTTGGTCAGGTGTATTATTGTAGCACCTTTAAAAACTGAAATACTACCAGCTGTAGTGATGTTTGCCAGCCTGGAAATTGTTTCTGTTGAGCCCCGATTCATTATCCCTCTGTCTCATTCAAATTTCTTACTGACGATGTAGCACATGGCCAATCCCATGTTATTCCATTTACTCGCTTCCCCCAGGTCTGCCCTCTTGACTGCTTTGCAGAGGTAGAGCAGAGCAGAGCAGAGCTACACCTTTCCAGCAGTTACACCTCCCCCTCTTTTCTCAAAGATCACTTTTCTACAGCATTTAACCTGCACACAGGGAAAGCTCTTGGCTGGCTTTTAGCAGTTAACTGCAGTCAGCTTAACACTTTATGAAATGCAGCTTGCCCTTTCCAATGCCAGCCAGATTTAACTTGCTTTATCTTCAGAGCACACAAAAAAAAGGAGAAATGCTTTAATTTGAAGTAACCTTTTTTGTTGTAAACTGCCAGTGGGAGCAGGGCAAGCTTTTCCCACCCGTGTCGGATGGAACAGAATTGGTATCAAATAGCTATTCTGAGGTAAAAACTAATTGTATCAAATAGCTATTGTGAGGTAAAAACTATCTGTGCCTGGTTTTAGTAGGATTTGAGGTTGAAATTAATATCTTGAGAATTATCTTTGTCTATGAACACTTACAATCTTAGTTCTAATCAAATAGTCATAATAAACATGGTTTCTAACATGAAACAGTTTCAGGAGAGAGATGACCCAAAGCTTGCTGAATGCCTTTGTGTGCCATTAAATGCAGAGTTCTGCCAGTCCGGGAGCTCCTTCTGCCTGGTACTTGATCTCTGGTTTCCTATTATTTGTCCCCTCAGATTTTCTCTCTTTCACTGAAGTGAGTGTTTACCTTTGAAAGAAGAAGCTATGTGGGCTCCATTTGAAACTAAAAAGTATGCCAGAACTGCCAGTTAAATTCAGTAACACAAGCACTCCAATTACAGAGATGCCCTTGCAAGAGCTACGTACTCCAGCCTGCCTTTGATTAAGAGCAAGATTTTTTTTCACTCTTACTCAACTTACTAGTTTGTCCTGGGTTTTCATTAACTTGTCTCAGCCTAATCAGCAACTCTTAAATACTTTTTGCCCCCATCATTCCCTCTTCTCTGTTCCTTTTCCCTGTTCTCCTTTGTCTTTTTCTTTCCATAGTACAGGATAAGAAATTTTGCACTGCCATTTGGTGCTCCACTTCGGGAGTGATGACTGCCTTCATCCTCCATCTCTGTCCTTCTCCCACAGATGGATACTTGGTCGTCACAATACTTCAGATGCATTTTATTCCTGTTTCTAATTTCCAGTGAAGGCAAAGAAATGAGAAAGAAATGTTTTACTCTGTTTTTCAGCTGTTTGTTCAGTCTCCTTCCCCAGGCTGAGGCCTTGATGGTAAGGCTGTGAGATGCCCCACAACAGCTGGCAACGTTGCTCTCCAGCACACAGAGGTTGCATGGTGTTTTCCTTACACCCATCACCACCAGCCCCACTGATTTGAGAGGGGTATGTGTGCTCAGTGCTCCCTCAAATAGCCCCATTAGCACCGAAATGGGATAGATGTGATGTCAGCAGCAGTTCAGCGGTGTTAGTTAGCACAGCCCTTCTCCTGGGATTGTTTGCTCTGGTAAGAAGCTGCCCCACCACAATAAAAGTTGAGATACAAGGTGGACTTCAGCAAAGGCCTCTGCAAAAATTAAAATTCAGCTCAGTCCCACCTCTCTGGACTGTGTATTTTAGCATTAAGGTGATTTTCAAGCAACAGGAACAAAATTAGACCACAAATAAAAATGATCCAGGAGGTAAGTGTATTTGTATTTGTAGGCACATGTATTTATGAGTCCTCTTTTGGTTTATGTTTTGTAGGACGAAAAAGGTCAGCCATTGCTACCGGATCGTTTACCGCCACCCGGAGAGGACTTTGACACAGGACGAGGTGCATCGCATCCATCAAGCTATTGAAGAGTCAGCAGTTCGAGAACTTGGGGTTGAGGGCAGGTTCTAGCACTGCTGGTCTGAAGCCCTGATGATGGTTGCTTTTTTCTTTCTTTCCTTTCTTTTTTTTTTTTTTTTTCTCTTTTCGGGGTTTTAGGTTGCAAGTAAAGAGAGGGGTTTTGTGACTGAACGTAGAACATGGAAAGCGATTGATAAATGGGCAGTGGTAAAACTAGCAGGTAATAAACATTACTACTGAGAAATCGTTGACAAAGCGCTGGTGCTTTATTTTAAGAAATGGGGGAACAGCAGTAATGTAAGATTTCCCTCCTGTTATGGTAAGAAATACACTGCCCAGTGGTTTTCTGTGTTGTTAATTGGTCCCTGGGTTCCATTAAAGCGTAAATACTTGGCATTATTTCTGTGTTGACAGGATCTTCTGTCCGTGTAACAAGTGAAGCAAATCAGAGACATAGATTAGCTCAGGGAAGAATAACCCATCCTGCTGCCCCTCTCCCCCCCCCTTTTTTTTTAAATAAGAAATGTCAGATTTTCCTTCAGGAAACCTTCCAAGAAGTACATCTTGCAAAGTTTGGCTCTCTTACCTTCAGAGCCCATGGGTGTTACTTTCATCAGCTACAGAGAAGGAGCCAATGTGGCTCTGGGGCCAGGCTTGGCTGTCTTCAAATGCTGGGGTCATTGGCAAGTTTTTCCTCTTAGATCCTCTTGCTCCCACAGGAGCAGAGCCACTTAGTGAGGTGCTCCAAGCTGTGCCACCTTCCCCAGGGAAGAAACTCCCCTGTTTCACTTCTCACATAGGCAGCAGTACAAGATAAGTCTCTTCCTCTGTCACCATCAAAGGATTGATATCACCTGGGGCAGGATGGCAGAAAAGAGAAACTCTTCCCTACAATGCCCTGAAAAGCAGCTTCCTTGATCTATCACAGTATCTTACTTTCTAGCAGCAGTTCTGCTCAGGAATTTGACCTTTAAGGCAGGAAACCAAACTAAAATGGGATCTCCTGCTATTTGAGGCTCCAGTCGCTTTACAGGATGCTTGCCTTTTTCATTGCAGGTTATAATAAGTAAATTCTGGTGATGGTATGATGCTAGGGCCTGTAGAAGTGTTCAAATGATCTGATAAATACTTGATGAGCCATTGCAGATGCTGATATGGAATATGGGACCTGTTTTTGCTTGTAATGGTATTTCTTACAGTCTTGCAGGTCACATCTGGTTGCTGTGCAGGCAACATTCCCTCCTTTAGGGAAGAAGGCAATAAAAATGCTGCAATAAACAACATCTAACACAGATTTATACCTTATCAAGAAACATCTGTGCAGCAGGCTTGTACTCAACCATAAGAAGCCAGTCGCTATTGCAGATGTGACAGAAGCAGAGAGCTCATTTTAATTTCATTACTCAACATATTTAGCTGTGTAAACAAATCCTAATCTAAATCGTTGTTTTGCTATCCAAATAACTTGATTGTGAAAACAATATGCTAGACTTTCTACAAGGCAAAAAGAATGGGTGCCATTTAGGCACCAGAAAAACCTACTTGGTTATTTTTAAACCATTGTCTACTAAGATCCTTAAATAAAGGCTAGCCCATTTGATGTTTCTCTGCCTCCTTCATCCTTCGCCTTTTCAGGATTCTCATTGAGGACCACTGAAGAGCAGGAGCACTTCCCTGAATTGCACTGAGCAGTAGTTGTTCCAAGACAGGGCCTGATCGATGCTGCCACATAGGGCAGCAGATTACGTGAATCTTAACTGATGGAATTGCTTATGGAGAAAGTACCATAACCTGCCTGCTGTATAAAAGAACTAAGTCTCTTGGGAAAACAAGACACTATCTGGGGTGAAGTAGATGGCAAGATTTCCCTTTTAATTTATTATTTATTGAAGTTTCCCTTTTCTGCTCCCCAAATCCTTCAGTTCCTCTTTCATTCTGATCAGCCAGCTTTGAGAGCGTAAAAATCCGGGGAAAGCAAGGAGAAAACTGGACAATGAGTCTTTGTCACTGCAGCCACTGGCTGCCATGTCTGGCTTTGCAAGGCAATTTGGATGTTCTTGGATCAGCCAGTCTCCAGACACTAACATCAACTGTGTTTGACTCGATGATCTCTCTTTTTCAACCTAAACAATTCTATGATTCTATGTGCCTGCAGTCCATTGTGTGTGCCAGCACATCCTGGCTCCCTGCAACAGCCAGGTCTTGCTGGAGTAATGTTATTCTTTGAAACCTGAAAGATTAATCTCACGGGCTAATAGGATAAGGGGGAAATGCAAAGCTTTCCCTGAAGCTGACCTAACACCATGGAATCATCTTCTGGAGTAGGTGTTTTCATAGCAGCAACTTTCAGACAAAAATGTGAATTATTAACATTAAAAAAACCAAACAGCTTCTTCAGGAGCAAGCATAACTCAATCACATGAACGCCTGTAAAATCATATGGGCTGGCTGTGAGCATAATATAAATACTTGGGTAAAACTTTGTCACATATATTCTTGGATTAATCTGCTCTAAAGACCTATTGTTCTGACAAAGATACACCACAACTAACAAAGCAGACCTCAGAACAAAAGGCGTCAGAATTGCATTTATGCTGCTGTCCTTTGGAAAATCTGTTTTTCCCTTTAAAGCCTGACCTTAATTTTACTGGGGAAATTCGCTACAGATAGTAGTAAACTCTCAAACCATATGATCCCTTGTGAATACCAACAGAGAGCCCATAGGAGTCTTAAGGTTGTAATAAGTAAGTGGCCAGTCTTCGCGAACGAAGATCTGGGAAAGGTG
>JAWWLV010000088.1:66435661-66478474 GCA_035041135.1 Platyrinchus mystaceus | reverse complement strand
GAGTGACCTTCTCTTAGATGGATGGCCTTAGGGGCTGACGAGCTCCATCTACCCGGGAGACCCTGAAGCAGGACTGGGATTTGAACCTGCGGCCTTGGCACTGAGAGACCAGCATCTTAACCGCTAGGCCACCAGGGGTCCCCGTAAGGTTGTAATAGCCATTATTTATTTTACCACTGATCAGAGATATAATATGATAACAGCATCTGAGGCTGGACTGATCCTTGGTGGGAGTGTGGAAAACTTGACTGAGGAAGTCCTTGGTACAGTCACTGACCAACTCTTGTCAAAGAAAGGGCTACTCTCTGCTGTCACTTGCCTTTTCTCAAGACATATTTAGCACAAAGGTAGGTGAACTACCTTGAAGACCAAGAACAATGTAACTAACAAGATCCTTTGCTAGTCTCTGCTACCCTACAGTCTGTCTCATGAACATTCCTCAACCTTGGATGGGCTACAAGTCTAGTAAAGGTGGATGACTTCCTAAATATCAAAGTGATACCATGCCATATGGGAATATTAAGGGGAGCAGCACTCAAGTAATTAATGTGCATACTGACTGACTAGTGTAGTGACAGGCACAATGCACTGCTTCTTGTTTTTATCAGCTGCCTGTGTTTATTTTTGTGTGCCTCTGGGTTTTATATCAGCATCCTTTAATAAAAGAGAAAAAAGTCAATTGTAGCAAAAGAAGCTACACGTCCCCAGGAATACTAGCTGGGGATTTGTGTGACTGAACAGTATGTATGGTTTAAATGTTCTGGGTGCTGGTTTTGTTTGTAGTTGCCATTGGTTTTCAAGCTAACCGTGATTCCTCAAAGACTAAAGATTTAGCTTTAACACGCAGTTTGGGATCTTCCCAGTAAACTGGCAGCAGATTTACAGTGCACTAAGTCTTAACCTGGTTTTGATGTTCTTGTTAAAGGTGTTGCAATGGAAATGTGTAGTGATCTAGATAGGCAGTAAATGGCTCTATGTCTTTGCCCTTGAGACTGCAGTGACCTCTGCCATTATATTGCCAGGCATGATCAAAGAGTTGCACAAATCTGAAATCAGTTTCGTACCGAGAATCCGAACTATGTTAGTAAATCACTGGTGGCCATTGTTTCCCCTGCACTGAGGGTGTTACTGCTGTCCCTTCTGCAGCTGGTGGCTGCACTGCAGCACTGAATTTACTATCTGCTTACTCTGTGCACCTGTATTGAGTTCCCAAGTACGAAAAATTGGTCTCAGCCCTTGAATAATTTCAGGTAGGGATTAGTTGTTTTTTTGTTTTTTTGTTTTTTTTTTTTTAAATGGGGAAAAAAAAAAGTTGTGGGCTTTTTGTGTGTTTGGTAATTTTTGTCTACAGTGCATTTCAACTGTCCTGGGTAAAGTCACAGGTAAGAGAGGACTCTTTGGTGATTCATTGAAGTAAACACAGGGGGTCTTGCCCCGAAAAGCAGAATTATGTCCATCTTATTGAGTTCATATTTAGGTAAAGCTAAAAAACCTTGTCTTTGCTGTGGGTTGACTGAAGATTGTCTGGGGCTGATTAGTTAAAGCAAGGTCAGAAAGCACTCTGTCTTGCCACCCCCACCCCCCCCAAACAACACAGACACAAGGACATTCTGTCAAATTCAGTGTGAGCACATAAAATTGTTGTGCTGGGTATTTGAGGCTTGCTGGTTGGTATCACTTGAACTATCTCCACCAGAGATAGAATTGTTACCATCTGGGAGAGGAAATGAGTTTGTACTTCAGCTCTGAAATAAGCAGCCATACTTTTAAAGCTCAGAGCTCTCTTCAGCTGCTGTCTGCTGTGCATCTTTGCTCAGAGAAGACTGTTTCTGTAAAACAGATTTGCTTTCTGTGCAGAACAGGCCATACTGACTAATTACACACATCCTTATCAAATTTTAAGATTTGTGAGCATTGCCTCTGAAAGGCCACCAAAACTGAAGCAGTCTTGTGAGGTCCTTGAACAAATTTGTAGGGGACAAGAAACCAGTCTTTGGTACTTACTACCTGCTTTTAAATGTTAGTGCAGTTCAACACAGAGCTGGGTGAAGGCACTGACTTCTCCAGAATCTGTTGTATAAGCTTTGATCATCATTAACATCTGACGCACTCCAATGTTTGGCAGTTTTTTGTGCTTTTGTGCCTTTCTCATATGGCCTCTGTTATTCTATTTATGTTCACTGTTAACTAAGTAGAGTCTGTTTTAGTCTGCCTATTATACTTGGGCTACAGACATGACCTAGCTTTTCCAATTCAGTTTTGCTTACATTCTCGTGCAGTTCTTGCTACTGAAATTTGGTATAACTTTGGTGAGGAAACAGTGTCAGGCTGCAGGCAGGGAGATTTATTATACCACAGCCTACAGCCTGTGCTCCCACGCCGCATTACTGCAGGGTCTCTCTGTGCCCAGCCTCTGGATGCAGGTGATTAACATGCAGTCCAGGGAATTGTGCCTCTGCCTGCTCAGTAATTTGCTGGGCAGCACTGCAGTCATCCAGAGCAGCTGCCACTTAAATGGGCAGTAGATTGTTCTCTTTTTATTTTAGTGTCTGCAGCTTCCCTCATATCACTGTATGATACAGCCAGAAGCGCTGTGTTGGTATTTGCTGCAGATAAGCATTCAATTAGATGCACATCGTGATGTAGTGCTTGTGCAGCCATTTGTCTGCAGAGTCACTCTATGCATGTAAATGGTTATTCCCATCTCCATCTACAGATGTGAGGCACGTGGATACCAAGGGTCAGGATTAAAAAATTATTAGCCCCCCAACAGGTACAATTAATTGCTTGTGGGATTTTGTCAATGTCTGTGCAGGTTTGAAAGTCCCACTAGGCATCTGTCCAAATGTTCAGTCACTTGAATGAAACATTTTGTAACCCAGCTCTCCGTGACTGTGGTGACACCAGTGTCATTCTGGGACAGGGGAGCAGGTTTAGGGAGAAACCACAGGGTAGCTGAGAAGTAAGGCACTGTTATCCTGGGCTCAAAGCTCTGAATTATCCTCCCTCCCACCATGCTGCAGGGAGGAACGGATGTGATTTTGGCTGCCTGCTTTTGCATAGGCATATAGTAAATAACAGGCTTTTTGGTCATCAGTTATTGTTGTAACTGATAATTAATTTAAGAAATTATTGATTCTCATGCCAAATCTTTACTCACTGGTGGTAGAGAAACTCATAATCATTCACAGGATCGTTCTCAGTATAGGTATTTAATAAAACATGTGGGAGTGGAAGTGTAGGTCTGGAGGTTCATTTGTGTCTTCCAGATCATGAGGCTCAACTCAACATTCTAATCTCGTACACACAACAAGACCCCTTTTGTTGGATGTTCAGCATCTTGGTGGTGATTTCAGGAGGAATGGGGTCCTCTGGGATCACCAAACAGCTTTCCAGAGATGTCTGCCCAGTATTCATCAGGAAGACCTTGCCTGGGCACTGGGGACTCTGAGCACACGTCACACCTTGCACAGCAACACTGATGGAGCCAGTACACATAAGCCTACCTCCTTGGGCCCTCCCATGACCCCAGACTTGAGGCCTTCTCCCCTTTCTACCAAAATGCCCCACTCAGTGCCTGGTGCCTTGTCAGGAAGGTGCTTGCTTGGAAGGCTTTCATGCTGGCTGGCCAAGCGGCCAAGAAAACCAGATTGATGATCCCTGTGGAGATGCCTTAATGCTTGAGTATCTCCTCTCAGCTGCTCTTTTTCCCAAAGTTTGCCAGAACGTCACACCTCAGAGACCTTCCACTTGAAGTCCAGGGTGGATGTGTTTGGGTTCAAAAGTTAGCAAAGGTCACTGACAGTGGGAGCGTGAGTACCCATCACTATTGCACACACCTTTGCTTCCTTAAGGGGAGGAGACAGGGAAATAGCAGGGTTGCAATGAAGGCTGTCAGCATAAATAAGGGTATCCTAACTGTCCTGTTCAGACAGGAGAGACAGCATATTAGTAATAACATGATGCCCAGCATGGTCCCTTGCATGTACTTCCAGAAAATGATTACAAAAGTATTTTAGATAACTAATAACAGCAGCCTTCGGTGTGTTTACAAGCTGCGGTGTTATAGTCTGCATCACTTTTCATTCCTTTCCACTTGCCAAAACTTAGAAGTTTGAATTTGGTTAAGAATTATATGATTTTCTGATATTCCTGGTCTTCCAGAATGACTTCTTATGTCAAGGAGGGAAGCCCAGCGTTGCTAAGGAGATTTTCAGCACTTTACCAAATTATTTTATTTGTATGTCACACACATATGAAATTGGTTGGAGTGGTTGATGTGAGTCTTGCTTCTGTGCTGTGGATACAAAAGCAGAGTTGTTGTACCCTGTATTCTGTCTGATTAGAGCCTTTTTTTCTCCTTCTGCTTTGCTCCAATACGCAGAAATCACCTTTTTCCAAGAAAAATTCAATACTTTCTGGTGCCTCCTGCTGTCAGAGAGCCAGCAGTCTTCTGAGCACTTTCCCGTCAAAGAGCAATCAAATTTTGGGCAGCCAACTCCCTTTCCCACTTGAGATGTTTTTTCCAGCCTGAAAGATTTCCTCGCATCTGTTTTAGGCTCCTGTGCAACACCTGCTGCTGGTGACAATGCAGGTCTTTTTCCACCTTGAGAGAAGAAAGGTGACTTAATAGAAAGGCTAACTTTATAAAAGGAATTTGAATTACTTTAAAGTCCTGCCATAATGACAAAAAAAAAATCTAGCCTCTTAAAAATTAGTCACAGAAGTCAGTTTTGATCTTTACTAGAGAGCAGGTCTGTGCAGTGGTGACATTTCCATGTCATTGCAGCTCAGAGCTTGTTGTGCAGGAGCAACAGAGACTGCTGGAGGGCTCTTGTGCATGGGCAAGTGTTTGCCAAGCTAAGCAGGAACCAGTGTGCCTGTGAACACACTTCTGCCCAGATAGCTGAGCAGGCTGCCCGTGACACCTGGAAGAAGATCCATTTTAAGGCCAAGGATGACAACACATGGTAGGGACAGGGAGGAGAAATTCCTACCTTGGTTTTAGTGTCTTTCAGGAGACCCACTGTAAGATTTATCTGTTACATCCTTGAAAGGTACCTTGTTACCTGCTGAGAGGAAAAGGCTCTGCATAGGATGGGGCAACAAATGGGAAAAGGGCTCTTAACTTACCGGGTCTATTGATTGCTGCCACATTGTCTGGGCTGTGAAGGAAATCAGCCAGAGGAGCGCCTCTCCTAGCACTGATGTTTTAATGGAGATGTTTTTAATGGAGACATGATTAACAGGAAGAGAAGTAGTGGTGAGTAGAGGTGAGATGATCCACATGGCCAGCTGGCCCTGCTTTCAGATGGCAACTGTTACATGCTGCTGGGAAAGAGGCAATTTGTCTGATGTAGATGCAGATGGCATTATGCATGGCCATCTCCACCTGGAAACTACCTCTACAGTCCAGGGTGACATTGAGCCAAACCGAGAGCCTCTTTGCAATCTTCCTGATATGGAAAAACTGAAGTTAAAGGGTTATGTGCAATCCTCATAGAGTGTGAGGTCTATCATAGGCCATGATGATCCCAGTGGCCTTTTCGACATGGCCTTCAAGTTATTTTTAAGTAAATCCAGAGCATGATGTGTGGGACCCCATCCAGAAAGCTCTTTGGAAAAGCATACCCTGTAAGTGGCTAATAATAAGCTTACTATGAAACTCTTCCACTTAGTGGCAGACCTAAAAAGGAGGGCACAAAATTGATCATAATTGTGAGATTTTTGTCTTAATGGTGAAAATAACCCTGAGCTTTCCCATAAGATCTTAAGGATCTTGAAACATTCTTCCAATGAAGATCAAATGATACACATTTATCAGACACATGAACTGATGACTGGAGAGGCTGAGGTGTTTGCCTTGTGCCACAGATTAAGTCCTGAATCCAAGTGTCCCAGAGTCCACTCTGATCCAGGGTCCCATTCTGTAGGTGGTGTGGGCCCTCAGGAATGAAGGAAAAGAAGACCTTGGTGCTTTGCCTGATCCTTGCAGCATTGGACAAGATTAGGCCCCACTTCCCTACTCTGTTTCTCTGCACCGCAGAGGCATTTAATAAATTTCACTGAAGGCTTTCTTCACCTGAATTGCAAAATCAAACCAGAAGTGTTATAGTGACTGAGAGACAAAGAATGAAAGAAAGAAAGTGAGGCAAGGAGGGTTACCAGGCATCTAATTTTCCCCACTCCTCCCTACCCTCTTCTTTTCAAAGCACTTATTGAGTGAGGCTAAGGGAGCAACTGGCAACACATTCACAGGACCTTGGTCCTCTGTGTATGTGTCTTCTGCAAGGATCTCAGTCTGGTGGGTGTTCTGAAATTATGTCAGGAGCTACACAGTTTCTACCTGGGGCTTTAGTGTGCCTGGTCTGCCAGAAGATTTAATTTTCCCCATCATGAGCTCTTGGGCACTTTGGATCTGCTGAAAGGAGAGGGATGAAATGCTTAGTGGTAAGGCTTAGCCCTGCAGGGCATCACTTCAGACATGACAGTGCAGAGAACAGCAGTGCTTCTGCTTCCTCTGGTCCTTCCCTGTACTGAACCCAGCGCTTGAATTAGGGCAGCTTAACTCAGGTGCATCTTTATAAGGTGCCATGAGAGCATGTGGTGGTGACTGAAACACACTTCCTCTTGTGAAAGTCTGGTAAGCATTTCATCAACTTATCAAATAGAATTTTGTCCTTGACTCAATGTGATAAGCATAAATTCGTAGTACAGGCTCTTACATATAAGATTATGTATGCAGGAGCTCTCAATGCATTATTTTTCTTGCATTAACCGATTCTGTTTCTCTTTGTACCCATGCAAACTTCTGTCATTCACATCCTGTGTCAAGAAGCTCAGTTTAACTAAGCTGTGTTAAAAAGAGAGTGTGCTTTGGATTCATTTGAACCTGCCATCTAGCTTCGCCTGTTGTCCCACATCCCAAAATAACTGGTAGAGTCAACATCAGGCCCTCAGTAACCAGAGAGGTACTGACAAATCTGGAAAATCTTTGGAGAAGAGTGACAAAGTTGATCAGGAGAGGTGGAAGTACAGGTAGATGAGTTCAAATATAAAATGATGGAGAGCCTAGCTCAGGAATGACTAACAAATGTGTGGTTTGTGAGACATGTAGCGCTCTGATGAGCACGAACACCCTCCCACTCTCCTGAGCGTGAGAGAAGAATTTTTAGTGTGACACGCAGGGATATAACAAGGGCTAATAGTGTGACAGTCAGGCTGAATGTAAGGTAAAATTTCCTGACAGTGAGATGTATTTTGCTGTGAAACAGTTTCTCAAGGGAAAGGGCAGGAGCCCAACTGCTTTGTCTTTTTTAAAGCCAGACTGGACAAAGCATTAGGAGAGGTAATCTAGACAGCAAGTGTAAATTGGCAGGAGGACAAAGTGGTGATCTAATAGGTCCTTTCCATTTCTAGCTCATGTGATGTGATATTCTCTGTAATGAGTTTTGACTGGTTTTAAGCTTAGAGGGTAACAAGAAGATAAGAGCAAAAAGATTTAAGAACAAAAACTAAGAAAATAACTAGGGTTTTTTTAATAGTTATGGAAAGTACCAGAGTGAGAATTCCTTGTGCCAATGGTGCTACGCAAATGGGAAAGCAAAAAGTTAAACTGGTAATGACTATAATCATGACAGAGTCCTGGTAGGCCCGAAGTATCCGAGAACACATTTCAGACTGGGGCTTTGCACATATGACTCATGTAATGAGGAGTTGGTGTAGGTGACACTGAAATGCAGCAGTCACTGGACTGAAACAACCTGTTTTAATGGTGAACAGCACCACCAGGCAGCAGTTTAAGAGGGAGTATAAAGTATAACTTCTATAATTGAAACTATAGAAGAATTGTTGTGGTTTGACAGGATTTCATTAATTGATGATTATCTAGGCAGCAGTTTCTTTTGCAACTGCCCATTCCCTTGTCTTTGCTTATAAAGCAACAGCAGCTGGCAATAGTGACCTGGCTTCCTTGGTTGCTTTTGGGTGGACCTGTAGAAGTCTGCTGAACTAGCATGAGCTGAGACACATTGGACTGGCATCAAGGATGGGCACAATGTCACTCTCGCTGGTCATGACATCACTGGTCTCACGTCACCCTCATACTCTTACCTCTTGAAGGTTTTTCAAGAAAGGTTTCTTGCAGATGCCGAATTTTCTGAACTGTTGGCCATAGTAGTTTGTTTCATGTCATAATATCTTGCTCTTGTCATAATATTTGGGCCTGATGCCCGAGTGGGGCTGCTGTATGAAAGGGCTGCCTCATGTATTTTTTTATGTCCCCTTTGTGAGTCCTGACTTCCAGACTCTGAATTCCTGGAGGACAAAAGCACTCTCATTTCTTTTAGCAAACACAACAAGGGAGGCCTACTGGAAAAGAAAAGTATGAAAATGTGAAATAAGTAAGGTCTCTGTATGGAACCAGAACAGGCAGTTTGGAAAAGCTGGATATATATTATTGACTGGTGAAATGTGTTATTTATCATTTATGTGGAGAATGGCTCTGTTTTCCCTTCTTTTTTTTTTTTTTAAATAACAGTCACAAGTCTAAAAGAAAGAGAAACTGGTCAAACACAGATGTTCTGTATTGTTTATCACCCATGAAATTAGACTTTCTTAGACAACAGCCTTGAAGTGTCATCTCAGTTGAAAGAGGAAGGAAATGAGCGAGATGAGAACTTGCGTGTTGAACTTGTCATCCTTCTGGAGCCACATGCTCACAGTGGAGCTGATTCACATGGCATTAAAATTGTTTGTTCTCTATCTGCAAGACTATGTCTAATGTAATATTTTTTATTTGCACAATTAGTCAAATGCTATCCATTTGTCAATGAAGGTGGAAAACATTCCTGTATAAAGTGCCATTGACTACTGAATAGCTGAGGTACGGTATAGTTTGACTACCTCTAGTTTTCAGACAGATTTACCAATACTCAAGATTTTTTTAAATAGTCACTACAGAAATAGTCCTATTGGCTCTTACCTAGTCATGCAAAAATCAGTCAAAATTTTCCTTTGAATTTTTATATTATTCATAGGAGTTGGTTTGAGCTAGAGTTCTCACTTTATTTGCCAGAAAAAGCCTACGAATTTAGGCCTGGGACAAAATCCTGCCACTCTCCTGCTTCCAAAATATCAGAGCCAAAAGAATATTTATTTGAAAACAAGTGATGTGACAGTCTTTCTTTTTTTTTTTTTTCTTTTTTTTTTTTTAATTGATAAGGCATTCGGAGATCTTAGAGGAATTGCTACTTCTTCATGTTCTTTATGTATTGTGAGAAGTTAGCTTGAAAGCCACTGTAAGCCTTCATGATCTGGGTTTCCCAGAGCTTCCATGTTCATAGTATTATGGCAGCTGACAAAATGCTTCCATCCTATGAGCTGCCAAAATTGCAAAGTTCCTCTGAAATGGCTTGATTTTTTTCTAGACCTCCTTATGTGAAACTTTTTGGACTAATAACTTTCAGCTAGTCCCAAGACATAGACTGTAGATTAGTATTTGACTTTTAGTAGAATGTATGTTTCTGGATTTCTTTTTTTTATGAATGTGACTTATATTCCTTTTTCATTTAGGCATCGTACCAATCCTTCCTTTCTTAATAACATGAGAGAAAATCTCTCAAGCTGTGGGTGGTTCATCAGATGCTGTTACCTGATACAACACTCAGTCTGGATATACTGTCTTGCTGTAGGAAAAGGATGGCCTCTGGCAAGAAGCGGTAGATCCCTTCCCTCTGTTTGCTTGTTGGCTGCTGGTATGAGGAAGCTGTAAAAGGATGGAAAGAAACCTCATCTGGGATCAAGCAGCAAAACCATGGCATGAATGAGTCAGAGAACATTGCTTCCCACTTAATACTAAACTCCTATTAGGTAAAGGAGGGATGTAATTCCAAAATCCAGGCACAGGACAGATCTTGACTGTCCAGAAAGGTGTAAGTACCATAATAAATTGTGTGCTTGACTGAAAAGGGAGTTGGAAGCACTGCTTTTTATTTCCCACAGTGGCACTGGCCAATGAGACAGTGAAGAAGTCACATCCCCTCAGTTTGCCAGTCTGTAAAATGGGAATGATGATGCCAGTTTTTCTTTGCTACATGATTTGAGACTTCTAGAGGCAACACTGCATGGTCTGCTTTATTAGCATGGATCTTTAACAAGATGATGTTTGCGTTTACATCGCGGCACATCCCGGGCGTAGAGGGACCATCCACAGCATCTGATGCAGTACAGTGAGAAGGGCTACTCCAAAACTGTCCCTGAACTTCCCTGGTCACCATGACAACAGAACAGCTTAGCGCAGCAAGGAAAGAGGAGAGTGATATATTCAGTTAAGGATAACTTACAGCATCAAGGCTGCACTTTGAAATATCTCTGGTTTTCTGCATCTGGGCTTCAGGAGACACTGTTGAACTCTGGGATTTCCTCTTCTCCAGCTCACCTACAATGAACAAATATGGGCCAAAAGATGGAAAACACGATGGAGAGAAGACCTGCAGGGTAGCTTTCCCTTGGCTTTTTGGTGATAGGGTGGGTGGGAGAGGAATCTGCATCTCTGAAGCCCTCCTGCAAGGGCTTGGTGTCAAGAGCTGGTGAATACCATTTGCTGACCTGCTTTCTACCCATCATTACATTACTTTACATTACATTACATTACATTACTGCTGCCATGTGTTCCTTTAATCCCTGAGTCAGCTACATTCCTAGCACAGGGACTCTTCCTCCAGCCAGCCCCAGAGGCACCGTTCATACCAGAGCCTAGAGCAGAGACTTGGGAAAGCTTGTTCAGGCTCTTCAGATGGAGATGGAGATGGAGAAAGGCATTTTGTCTGTACCCTGCAGTGGGCTCTGGTGTTGCCAAGCCCTGTGGGAACTTGTTCTCAAACCCTCATGGTGGGTTTTGCTGCAAGCACCTGCTGCAATGGGGAGAAGTCCTTTAGGAGAGGACTAGAGAGAGATGATAACACTCCAGAGGGGTCCATTCATGTTGTCCATGTTTCTCTAAGCTTGGCAAGATGAGTGGGGCAATACCCTGATGTCTGCAGTGTTGTGTGCATTAAAGGTTTTCTCGTCTTTATTTAGCCAGGGCATTAAAAACAGGCAGTGAGGGTTGAGCCAACTTGGCCATGCGAAGCCACAGTCAGGTTCCTCGACACCAAATAAAGGACTGGGAACAGCAGTGCCTTGGCTGCCAAAGGCCTGCTGAAACATGCAGCAGTAACCAAGGAAACTTCATGCTAGAACCAGCTCAACATGATGAATTGCTGCCTAAAGATTGACTGCTGAAGGGTCCAGGTAATTTAGCTACTCCTCTTGGGGAAGGTGGTTTGTGGTTAACTTTTGTTGCGGTCCTTTTGTGCTAAACATTCCTAGCATGGTGAAGTGGGAATCCCACTGCCTAGAGCCCATGTGCCTAGCACAGTGCGTGCTCACTGCTGGAGGGGCTCTGAGAAACCTCCACATCCCAGCAGCTCACTGCAGCTGGGTGTTTCTGCCATGCCATCAGGTGTGACTTCCCTGGCCCATGGTGCCAAGTCAGCATCTTGCACATGGGCCCCATTCCTGGGGGATTTCTGCTGGTTTTCAGCTCATCTGCAGTTGGTCGCCAGGAGCAGTTCTCCAGGCAGCGGTAACAGCTGGGGGGATGCAGCAGTCATTTGGTGCCACATCCTGATGAGCACATGAAGATTTTTCCTTGGTGGCCTGCGGCTGTGTGACCGGGATCTTGCCTGGAAGAGTGCACGGAATGGTCTGCTGGCAGTGAGAGAGCTGGTGGGAGGAAAACACTTAAAACTGTTTTAAGGCAAACTGAAAGGTGTCAGAAAGGTCACCTTGGAAATGGGGAAAGGACCAAGGGGTTAGAGGGTGACATGTTAAGTGACATGAACTTCCTTGCTCTCTGCTGCTTCTAATTGAGAGTTTGAAGAAAAAACTGGCAAGAACTTTCCTGCTGATGAAGCATCATACAAATGGACATGGTTGCAGGGTAGGGAGCATAGATTTTATACAGCAAATGATGAAAAGTGCCCTGTGGGCCACACTTGCTGGTGAAAATATGACTGAGTTTCTGAAGATAAGAGGAAGAAGACGGGCCTAGGAAGTCTCTTTAAAACTTAGGGAAAGCATGGGGAAACTTACAAGAAAAACAAGATAAAATTGCAATTGCACATAAGCCCACGCAGGCACTTACTCTCCTGCTTTCTCTCTTACACCCATGCACTCAAGCCTATCTTTCTGTCCGAAATAGTAGGGAAAAGATATCATAGCCTTTATTGTCAAGAGTAATTTCTCTTCACGTGTCACCACCAGCAAATTCTCAGAGCAGGGAGATATATATTGCATAAAAACTCCTCTCTCTGCTTTTTTCTTCTTCTAAACCTGAACAAAACAAGGAAAAAAGCCCCTGTGAACTGTGGAGTTGAAGAGCTACGTGTTGACAGCTCTTGGATGGATGAAGGCCAAACACAACTATTTTTATGCCAGTAATGCCAAGGGAGACTGCAGGGTAATTGCATGAGGAACCAGGGCTCACCTTTCCTCACAGGAATGGCTTTCAGCCAGTGCCCCTTTTCCTTTGGGGTTGTCAGGGAACCTGGCTGCAGCTTCACTAGCATTTCACTCCTGAAATGCTTTGCAGGCTGGAGGGTTTTCCAGCCCTCATGTCCAGCCTGCAAGAAGCATCGTTGAAAATCACCAGCTGGCTGCTCTTGCTTGGGAGTAGGATGTCCCACAAGGTGATTCCTTTTGGTTGTACAGGCTGCACAGCGGTTTTACGCAGCAGGATGAAGATGGTTGACTGCCAGCTGGGTTTAAACTTGTGCCATCCCCCCAGGCTGCTGGCGACAGCACTAACGCTCTGCTCATAAGGGCTGAGCTTTGGGTGTCTCTGGGGAGATGAGGCCATCACGTGCTCAGAAAAGGTCGGTGTCATCTGCCTGGATTACATGAGCAAAAGCTTGAACCCATGCTAAATGTGCTCATACTCTCCCTTTCCAGGGATGATCCCTTAACATACACTTGGAGATTCACACAGCGGACTGAAGGCAAGGCGGGTCTTAATCCTATATTTAACTGATACTCTAAACTTCTGAGTATTGGCACAGGTCCTCTTGGCTTTGACTGGTGTTTGTCCAACTCCATGAGACTCTCCATCGCAGCATGCTTCAGTGAAACACTCCATCAGCTCATTTAGAAATTAATTTTGTTCATCAGAGTCATGTCCCATGCAGAGAGCAAAAGAAACCCTGGGCTGTTGTGAATTCCTCTATTCTGTATATTCATTCCTGGTTGATCGTCAGAAGAGTTTTGTGGTTCCTGGCAAGAAATGGAATTTTGAAAAGCAGATTTGATTTTTTTTTTAATTTGATTTGATTTTGCAAAGGGCTACATAACACCCAAGAATCCCTCAATCCTCTTCCAGTGTTCCCTTCTCACTACATGAAACTGTGTCGTGGGTTTGCCAACCAGTTTCCACCGGGGCTGAAAGTAGTTTTTCCAAGTGGATTTCCAGAGCAAAGCCAATCAAAAGTTTTAGTAACACCTCTGCCAATTACATATTTAAGAAAAGGGAAGAGAAAGTTTGTGGCGCAGAAGAGATAAGAGCCAGGAGGCAGAGGAATTAGGAGCCATGGGGAAGGCAGCAGGCCCCACGTGTGGGCCAGGCCTCCCTCCTCCCCTGGCCCTGGGCCGGGGGCAGGTGTGGCACTGAAGCCCCCCTGGCCGAGACATGTAACAGAGTAGAGGAAAAGCTCTGATGAAAGACTGCCTGGACAAGACTGCTGCAAAAGGAATTCCAGGCAGAGAGATAATGCAGCCTCCAAAGTCAGAGCTAGCAGCTGGAGGAGAGAAAAGCCCAAAGGGGAGAGTTTCTTCTCTTCCCCCCCTCTCTCTCCCTTAAGCAGGGAAAAGACTGAAAACTAAAATCCCTGCTGTCTGTGGAAGATTACTAAGTGAGAAGACTCTCTGTAGCTCATGAAGGAGCTCACGTCAGAGCATGTGAGTGCATGAGAAGGCTGTGACCCTGTGGGAGGCCTAAGATGAAACAGAGTCCTACTGGAGACCTGTGGCCCATGGAAAGAGAGACCTACGCCGGAGCAAGTCGGCCCACGTAGGATTTTGTGATCTCAGTGAGAGATCCATGCTGGTGCAGCTGAATTTGTGACCCTAAGGGACAGCAGAGAATGGAAGAACTGTTGCCCGAAGGTGGACTCACATTAGAGAGATCCATCAAGGATTGTCCCTCGTGAGGAGGGACCCCACAGGAAACAGGGGTGGACTCAAAAGCCATTATCCCCTGAGACACTGGAAGAAGACCATGGTAAGGCAAGTGTCTCCTTGCAGCCCATGGAAGACCCCACAGGGCCTGTGTAACCCCCAGCATATGGTCTTAGCCAAGGAGGGGGTAGGCCCAGCCCTGAGGTCGACACAGAGAGAGAGAGAGAGAGAGAGGAAGAATTCCAGCTGAGACAAGTGGGAGCTGTCGTCCTAGAGATACTAGAAGAACTTTCCAATACTGCAAAATTGTTTAGAAGACCCGTAGCTCTGGAATTGGAGAACAGACTGCTTCTCCTCCTGAACTGATAGAAGGAGGGAGGGGTACTTCTGTAAATACATACCACTTTTGCCTAGTTAGAATTGTTGTATATATAGTTCTTATGTTTTTATCTTGCTAGTAATAAATCCTAATATTATTCTCCCCACATCAGATCTCTTTTGTCTGCATAAACCTTCTCTCAACTTTTAGCAATTGTGTGGGGGGTGAAAAAATTGGCCCAGCGCAAACCCACAACAAACTGCCAAGTATGGATTGGAAAAAATGTAGGGGGTTTTTTTATGATGCTTGGAAGAAAATGGATTTGCAGAGCTTCTCTCTTTAAATGTGTCAACATAAATGACATCCTAGCAGGTCTTGCAGATTGCATGGCATAGGCAAATAACTGCTATTTATTGCATCGGCTGTGCAGTTTTTTACCTAGCTATTTCTGCCACATGCAGAATGGATGAAACAAATTTTCCTCATACATTTATATATACATTTATACATTTATATAGTGTCTGTCAAGAGTTGCATGCCATGGTCTCCACTAATGCTCATTTACACCATGATTCCTTATCCGGGATTTAACCCCTCCCAGAGGAAAACTGCATCCCATCTGTGATACTTATTAGGAAACAAGCCAGATTTTGTGCAGTGGTCTGTCTAACAGGTTACACGTGGCATTTTCCTTCCCTTTGGCCTCCCTAGTCTCCACTGGAAAGGTGATTTAAGACAAGTCTATCACAGGAGATAAGTTGCAGGAGAGAGACCTTGCAATTGGCAACAGAGGCCAGCACTCTTTCAGGTCTCTCAGTCTTTCACTACCAGCTTGTTTCAAAGGGACAGCGACATAAAAGAGAAAAGCATTTAAAAAGAGAAGAAAAATAAGTCATGTGAAGCTCAAAAAGGAAACTCAAGTGCTCTGTGCATGAATATGAGTAAAAGCGATGTATATAAGCATGTCAGAATTAATTTGTTTGAGAGTTTTGATACTAAGGCAAAAAATTAAACTATTTTTCTATTGCTTCCTTTCTGCCATGTGTATCACCACAGCTTTTTGCCCCACTAGCTTTGCATATTCTCTACTGGTATGTCAATTACCAAACATATTATGCCCCAACGGGTCCTCTGGGTGAGAACATCCCTTGTGTTTCTTACGACTGTCATCAGAGGGACAATGCCTGTGTCTAAAGGTACCCCTGTATTTTGCTGAATCAGACTCCAAGTTTCCTGCTACAGTACCATATTACAATTCTGCTCTCCATTGCTGACCTAAATATCTCCCTTTAGTGATACATACAAATTATATCTGTGATACAAACATTGCGCGTGCGTGTGGCTGCATGCTATTTACTTGGGCAGAGCTTTTACCACTCGTTTATTTTTCAGAGTAAGAAAAATAAAGGTCTCTGTACTTAGCCTACAATGGCAGTTTTGCAGCAGAAGAACACTGAACAAGAAAAATGAAGACTGCAGAAGTGGAAGGAGGAAATGAAAGTTGCTCTACCGACAGGGCGACATGAATTCAGCAATGGGCGGATTAGGCTGAGTGTTATCAGTGATGATGAAACACAGCAGACTGTGGTAATGAAATATTTATGAATGGGGAAATGATACTGCATTCTGCAGTGCAGCACAGGGGAAAGTGAAATTTCAAGAATACTGTAATAGCAAAGCCCTCCATTAATTATCGAAAGCAAGCTGTAATGCCAGTTACTATGACAACAGGGTCCCCTATGTATTTTGCACCATTTGGGGGAGGGGGAAAGAAAGAGGGGGCTGCTTCTATTTACTGGAGTGCATTGTATTTCTTTTTCTGTTGTTGGTGTTAATTAAGACTGTCCCAGCCTGTGACTAGGCAATTAATTTAATGATAAAATTATGAAGTGACTATTGGCTAAAATATAGGCAGTCTTTAATAAGTAGTACTGGACTTTTTATTCTGGAAGGAGTTAAAGATGCCCTTTTCCATATTAAGGGGCATACTATTGTAATTATTAATATTCTTATATAATATTAATGCATGATAATGTAATAACAAAAAACTAAGTACTAGTAGAAGTATTAATATTAATAATAATTTTGACTGTGTCAGGCTTTCACCCACAAAGCATTTTAGAAGCAGTGATTAATTAAAATGTCAATATTGGCATACTAAATCCACCGCTGCATTTCCAGATGGGGCAAGGGACTGTACAACCTCTGCCCACTTATTTTTAATTACTACTTACTTGGTTTCTTAAACCCGTAACCTTATTTGAGATTTCCACTTATCATCAGCACAGTCATGGTTTTTCCTGCCCTCACCTCTACCTGGTGCAGCACACACGAGGAAAGTAAGGTATAGACCATGATGAGGAAGAAGGACATCGGCTGAAACATGTCTCAGGTCCCTGTCAAGGTGTCCTGTTAAAGCAGCTCTGACAATTCTTCATGTGGCAGACATTTGTGAACAGTGTATCTATAAATAAATGGAATGGGTAGAGTGTCCTCCAACCCGTCTGGTCTGATGACTGTAGATGCTGGGGATGGATGGGGATAATGGACTGACTGGCTCTCATTAGGGGAAATTTGCTACTGTTGCTGTAAGAGGCAGAGCCCTCCTGTGTGTGGGCCATTGCTCCAGGTCAGTCAGACATTTCCTATATTTTTAGCTACTTATTTTAGGATTTGCAGCACATTTCATCAATTGTTATCAAAGGGCTCTACAGATGATCTTACTGTAGCTCCTTTCCAGGTGGGCAAAGAATGCTTCAGATCCATTAAATGCCTGGCCTAAGGTGATACAAGTTATCAGCAGTAGAGGGAAGAACACAAGTTAAATCTCTTAGTTTCAGCTTCAGGACCTTCTTCCATGGAGTGCAACAAACTCCTGATACTCAGCTCTACTAGGAGGGAAGGCGTGGCAAAGGTAGGAAGGGAAAATGAGTGGAAACTTGAAGTGCAAGTGCTCTCTTGCAAGTAGCTAGATGCTATGTTTTCTGTTACACATTTCCCAATCTTACATGATGAGTAGGTGTCTTGGCCCTGTTCATCTAATTGTGTGCAAACGTGACTGGAGGAACAGCAAGTCAAACGTGGCTGTAGCAATAGGATTTCTGTATTGCCACCTAATAGAAGGTGCCATGAAGGACATAATTTCTTATGTGTGGATGTATGTTCATACACATATGTGTGCATTCACTCATGCATACATAAACATGTTTTATGTGCATCAAATTCAATGGACTGTGCACTGTGTTAAACATTGGCTTAGAGAGAAAGAATTTTGCCTGATTTTCTTCATGTTGAGCTTTCTGAATATGGAGAGAAATTCATTTGTTATTTGTTTATTACTGCAAACATTCCCGTCTTCCTTTCGTCGCAGTTCAGAGCCCTCAGCTCCTGTATGCTTGGATGCTTTATTGCCGGCCTGATTTCTGATTGCCATTCATTTCTGCTTGCAGAAATCCCCTGCCTTGACATGGCTCAAGACAGGAGCTGGGAATCCTCTGTGCAATTTAGTAGCCTGTACTCCTTTTTTTTAAAAAAAAAAAAAAAAGACAAAAAAACCCCACAAACCAAAGTACAGCACTGTAAGAATGATGTGAACACTGTGAGCAATAAACAATGGAGTAACGTAATCCAGGCGATGAATGGCTGTGGGAAGCCGGCAGGGACAGCAAGGGCTCTGTTTTCACTGTGATGAGAGCTGCCCCAGAGGACCAATATGGATGTGAGCTTTCCTCTCCTTGGCTCCAAGGCTAGAGGCATCCAATAAATAGCTCAGACTACACTCACTTACTTACAAACAGTGTGGGGAAGGACAAGGCTGTTAGGTATGGGAAAGAAGAGCAGGTTGTATTGTTTTAACAGTTTCAGAAACTTGACAGATAAGAATAGGTTTTGATAACTGTGTTTGGTGTGGAAAAGGGCAAGAAGTAGCTGTGGGCATAGGAAGTACAATAATATTCCTCAAATACAATGTCTGCCAGAGACAGGTCAGATATATTAAAGCTGCCCTGTCATGCAGGGATGGCTGGGCATTCCCCGTAGCTCTCTCCTATGCCATGAGCTCTGCATTCAGGTGCATTGCAGAAGGATGACTGTTGGTAAGGGTATGGATGGATGTCAGAGAAACCCAGCACCAGCATTCAGATCCATGTCATTTGGGACAGAGGATGGGGAGGGCCTTGAGTTCTGCATGAAAATCATTAGTCCCAGGGCTAATTTTAGTCTAAAGGAAATGGTGCCACAATTAATTCCTTTTGCTAACTAGAGGGCACTACCTACACCTCTGAGTATTTGGTGATGTCTGTGGGCACATAGCAGCAAGAGGCTGAGCTGAGATGTCCCCTTTTTCTCTTCTAAATATTTATTGGTTGGCAGTCTTGAGAGTGTGCACGTCTGTGTGTGTGTGTGTGTGTGTGTGTGTGCGCACGTGTGTGTAAACTTTAGTTCATTAATTGTCACATACCTAGGGTCATCAGGGTGTTGGCAGGAATAATCTGGTGACCACATAAACTTTGTCTTCTCTGGGATGGAAGGCATCATTAGCAGATTTGTACAACTTTGTGTGGAAAAGACAAACTGTGTTCCTAAGATGCATCAGCCAGCTGAGGTAAGCCTTGCCTGGCCCTTTGGGTCTGCTTTATCCATCTGCTGCCAGCTACAGTATAAATTACCCCATCTACACAAGGATTAACCCATGAGCCAACCTGTGTCAAAAGCCATCCTTGTTGTCTCAAAGAGGATGGAGTTGAAAGCTACTGTGCTACAAAGATTTGCACCAAACCTTGGGGTCAGTCTAAAATAAATGTCAAATGTCTATAACACAAACATTTAGAAAGAGCACGGACTGGTATTTATGGACATTTTATCCCGTTGAAGTGAGAAGTCTGTCACCAAGCTTGAGAAAGCAACCTCCAAACATCACTAGGAAAAGCAGGATATGAGCCTTAGCAAGTGAAGGAACTGTTCCTGCACCTGCCCAGTTAGTAGGAGGAGGGAGGGAAATCAGAAGGGGGATTAGTTTCTGATTGTTTCTGCTTCTGACAGGTGCTAGAGAAAAAAAAAAATAATCTTTGCATTAGACATGTTTGCGTCACTCCATAAATAATGAATATCAGCAGTCAGACCGAGCAGGGGCTTCCCTCAGAGGCGTGAAAGCCATAAGGGAGGAATTCTGGAGTGGGAGGCCCTAAACTGCATTGGTGGCATTTCTCCCCCAAACTCCACGTCCTTGTTGCAATTCAGCACATGCAGGTGGCCAGCCCTGTCCTAGCCTGCAGCAGGAGGTTTGTACTAAACCAGTGGGAGGAAAAGCCCCCTTCATTAGCTGGGGGATTTTATGTTCATGCTTTGGCTGTTTATTCTTTCTAGTGCTGTTCTGTTTGGTCACTGCAGGGACTGCTAAGAGGCATGGTGGAACAGAGAGCACTTAGTCAAGGGCAGAAATATGTGGATGCAGTCAACAATAAAAGGAATCCCTGAAAATTATAGATGTTTTTCAGAGCAGCTATTTTCTCTTCCTGCAATGTTTCATTTGCTGTGTTCTGAATTACCCTGAAGTGCAACTAAAATACTCTAACGTTTGAAATCTGGAAATCCTTGGTCCCACAGTCTTAATATCATTCCTGGCTGTGAAAGAGGAGGGGAGGAGAGAAGGATTTATTCTCACCAGGCTGAAGGGGGATTTACACCAGCAGTTTGCATCCACTTGATTGCAAATCCTTTCTGATCAACATGCAGGCAGTGCCAGTGGGTGGGAGTAGGGCAGAGGTGCTGGTCTCTCCTGCTTCCAAATGAGCAGTGCAGCTGTGACACCCTCCCTCCACAGCCTCAAGCCAATCAGACACTCTGTGCCCTCTTTCAGCAAACCTGGAATAATTTTATATCATCTCCTGTGGGAGGAGGTATAAAGCTAAGGCTGCAGTTCAGCCTCTGGAAATCCACTTCTTTCCTTCTTCCAGGAGCAGGTAAATCCTGACCTTTGAATGCAAAATGAGGATGGAGCCAAGGCACACGTTTTGGTTTGGCTCTACAAGTGACAAGCAGAGCCAACATGTCAGAGAACACTGTGCCCCTCTATCAAAAAATATTGTAAAGTTACAATACATAAGGGGACTTTGACCATCAGGGAAGGAAGGAAGGAAAGCCAGTTTGTTTTTCCCTCTGCTCATCCTTGGCCCTCTTGCACTTTTGCTGCTCCTCACAGCTGCCAGGTGGAATGTGTGCGTGTGGGTCTGGATGCACGTTACAGAGCGAGAAGCACTTGATAAGCTGAGAGGACTCTGCATTGCTAAGCAAACATTTAGATGAGTGATATCAGCCTTTTCCTAAAGAGCATGAGCTTAATTTGAGACTTGGCAACCAGGCTGGGCCAATTCACATTTGCTGAGAGAAGACTGCCTGGATGAGTGATGGGAGCCCCTCATACCTGGATTGTAGCCCGCTAAGTGAGAGAGGTGACAAGTCATCATCTGGGTACTTTGGAGCAATGTCCTTTATGATCCTCTGATTCATGGGCAAGGAGCATCACATAACTCAGGGACGCTTACAAAGCCCAGTGGTGCCATCCCTCAAAGTTTCACTACAGCAACTTCGGGATTGACTCCAGGCAATTCTAGGCAACTCTCTAACTCAGGGCCCAGCTGAACAAGGACTTGACTCGGCTCTCTGCACTTATAATTAGTTGACACACTGCTACAAGACAAAGAGAAGCTGCAGAGGAGTTTTCCTGCCTAGGAAAATTCATGGTGACAGAAGCAAAATCAAGGCTGAGCAGCAAAAAAGAAAGAGTAGAAAAAGAAGATCCCTAAGGTGGATGGTGTTGCCTGTAAAGCTGCTCACAGCTTTCTACTGCTGCTACCAGTTTTTCCCCTGACTAGGGGTCTGCCAAGAGAGCCAAAGCCTCACCTACCTACTGCTCTTGACTGTCAGATGCAGATGAGGTAAAATGAATGAGAATGACCTATTCGGTGTCCTGTGGCTGGAGGAGTATCAGCTGACACACCTGTAATTACTAGCAAATCAGCTGGGAAAGCCTAGACCTTTGGGCTATCACATTGCAGACATGGATGTGCCAAGGGCTGTAGCCCCCCATACCAACAGCTGCTTGCAGCCAACTAGACCTTAAACCAGCAGCTCTGGTCCATTAGCAGGCTATGAGTGCTCTTAATACACGAGCACAAAGATTTGTGAGATGTGTCTGATGGTGATTTAAATAACCTGGAGGACTTAACGCAAAAGCGGGCAAGAAATGATCAACAGCCAATCTGTGAGCTGCAGCACCTCGGGGCTTAAAAAATGGCAAGGGACTTTAATGACTTGAGACACCATTAGCTCTGGACACATATTTTTGTGGGGACCTTATCAGTTGAGGAAGTTTTGGAATTTCAATCCTTTTCCCCTTTTGTGTGCACTAGTAAAAGTTGCTCCTGCTTAATGGTGTATCTATCAGCAAAAGGTTAGCCAGACCAACTGTATTATGGGGCAGCAGATTTTGGTGCTGCTAGTACATTATACCCTCAATTCACTGCTAAAACAGTCTTCACCCAGAGTATGTGCTGAGGTGTTAAGCATTTTCTGTAAAGAGCTATTTATTAAGCAGACAGAGCCTCGAGACAGAAGTAGATTTTCTGTGAGGAAAAATAAAAATTTTTTTTTGTTAAAATGAGCTTTCAGATTGCAGGATTGAAACCACCTGAGGTTAGAGCCTTGCTGCTCTTCAATAGGCAAATGAGATATTTCATGAGGAATTTCCTTTACGTGACTATTGAAATGAGTGCTGTCTTCCAGCAGCACCTTCTGCGGCACGAGGTGTCTCTCTCCGCAGGAGGAACAAAGCAGGGAGCCAGGTGAGATTGCTGGGCAGACAATGGATTCCCTCTGGTCTGTGGGACGCTTCACAGTGAAGTGGGCATTGCCATTTATTGTGAGTGCTGTCATTAACTGTTCATTGTAGTGTATTAAACAGAGGGATCTCAACAGGGCTCTCATGCCCACCCTCAGAAGTGTTGCCCTGGCTTCCCTGAAGCATTGTTTGAGCGGAGCATGACAGCACTTGTCAATGGAGTACTTGTGGTGACATGTTTGAGAGTGTCCTAATGCACTTTTTAATTCTCCTCCGTCAGTCTCCTGCACTTCCTTTCAAATTCAGATGTGGATTTTTCCCCTATGTCCATCCCCGAGGATAAAGGCTGTGTTTGCCATGGTCTTTGTTCTGCTTTTTCCTTCAATGTGAGATGGTCTCTGACAGTTTGTGAAACAGCCCTTTATCCAGATTGTGTCCTAGCTCATTTTCCTCTCCATTTTCCTTCCCAGAGGACATGTCCTGGCTCCAGACACTGAGAACAAATGACAAGGATGATCAGAGATATGAACCAGCTTCCTCAACAGGAGCAAGTAAATAGACTGATGGTCTTCAACTTCTGAGACTGAAAAGAGGTGGAGGCTTGTTAGAGCCGGAATGGAGTGGAGGGGAGAGCTGCAAGTGCTTCAGATAGTTCCCCTCTCCTTCCTTCATAGAGCAGACAGTACTCATAACCTAGAACGTGGCAGGCTCAAAACCCACACAGAATCAGGCTGTGGGAAATCCTTGCCACAGGTAGAGGTGCTGGAAATTTCTGTGGTATCAAGGGATCATGAAGCATGCTCACAGAAGATAAATCCATTGAGAGTTATTGCATACAAGGGCTTTGCTTTGGGTTCAAGAAGGCCCTGAGCTGCAAGTGGACTGCAAGCTGCTCCTCTGGACTCTCTCAAACAGGTCCATGACCTTCCTATGATGAGGACTCCAGACCTGAATGCAGCATTTCAGGTGGGGTCTCACCAGAGCAGAGTAGAGGTGCAGAATCCCCTCCCTAGACCTGCTGGCCACACTGCTTTTGATGCAGCCCAGGATTTGTTTGGCTTTCTGGGCTGTGAATGAACATTGCTGGGTCATGTCCAGCCTCTCATCCACCAGCACCCCCAAGTCCTTCTCAGCAGAACTGCTCTCCACCTGTTCATCCCCCATCCTGTGTTGATACTGGGGGTTACCCTGAACCAGGTGCAGCACCTTGCACTCAGTCTTGTTAAACTGCATGAGATTCCCATGCACCCACTTCTCAAGCTTGTCTAGATCCCTCTGGATGGCATCCTGTCCCTCAACTGTGTCAACCACACCATTCAGCTTGGCGTCATTTGCAAATGTGCTGAGGGTGCACTCAATTCCACTGTCTATGTCAGTGATAACACTGGTCCCAGTTGGACTCCTGAGGGACAAAACTTGTCACTGATGTCTATTGTGACTCTGAGCTGCTAACCACTCCCCTCTGGATGTGGCTGTCTTGCTAACTCCTTATCATCCTAACAGTCCATCCCTTGAATCCTTCTTTCTCCAATTTAGAGAGAAGGATGTTGTGGGGGACTGTGTCAAAGGCTTTACAGAAATCCAGATAAATGACATCTGTAGCCTTTCCCTTGTCCACTGATATAATCACTCAAGCAGAGAAGGGCATGAAGTTGGTGAGGCAGGACTTGCTCTTGGTGAAGCTGTGCTGGCTGTCTCCAATCACCTCCCTGTCCTCCATGTGCCTTAGCATAGCTTCTAGGAGGATCTGTTCCATGATTACATCGCTATTAAGGTTTAGTTGTAACAATGATTAGAGAAGTTATTGTTTAAGTATTGAGTTTCTGTGTTGCTCAGTGACTTTCCTGTGGTGGCAAAGTTACGACACAGTTCAAAACCTCAATACTTCAAAAGTAGGACATGCTACTTTCCTGGGCTGGAAGGGAATGAATGAATGAAGATTGGGATGTCAGTGATATCACGGTGTGTTACCAGGTCCTGCCTAACTCTCAGTGTGTCTTGGTCCTTCTGGGATTTAAATGATCCCTGAAGGACTTGAAATGCAATGAGTGCAAGAGACAGAGCTAATGAGGGAACCTCTCTGTTTCAGCAGCTTCATTGTCATGAACACTATCTCTAAAAGAGCTGATTTATTTTCTATGCTTTGTATGATGCATGAAGCAAGGGGCTGAAAATCTATTTTAATGCCAGTGAGTGGTGTCAGGTGAATATGAGCTGACATAGGAAACCAGGCAATTAGAGCAGCTTCCCTTGACCCAATATTAGCAGAGAGTTTTCTGCAAGGTGTGATAGATGTAGATCCTCAGCTATTGATTTTTTTGTACCTGTCCATGAATATTATGATAAAGTGTTGGTTTTGTGAGGTTATTTTTTTTTAAAGAGAGTTGAGTTGCTGCAGCTTTGTGAAATATTGGTGATGGAGTTATCTATGAGGTCCCTAAGTACCATGACACATAGAGCATTAGAATTCATCATGCTTGTTATTGTCCTTTTACAAATGACTTTATGCCAACCAGTCAAAGCCTGGGACTACAAATGCAGCTACACAGAGGTAGCCGCACACCAGCTTCTGTGCAGAGGGTCTGATTTGATCACAAAAGAGGCACTTCCAGGGACCATGTAAATAAAGTTTTTCATGAAGCAGATAGGGGATGCGGACTAAACACTGAAATCAGGTGAGGATTGCAAATACAAATGTGACAGGACTTTGGGAGAAAATATTTGTCAGTGAAAGGTAATAAATGTGTGTCCAGAAACCCATGGAGCTAGGGAAAGCAGAGAGATGGATTTTTGTTTGAGAAGACTCCCTAATGGCTTCATGACACCCCTTCTAAGCTTGATTGAGCTTTAGGACTCATGAATTCTGTACAAATAGGTTCACCTGCACCTGAAGTCCTCTGTTTTCCTCTGACAGCAACACCTTTTCAAAAGATGCAACTGGCTGACGAAGAGAAAATTTTTTTCCATTAATTCAGTCCTGATTATCAATTCTGTTCCCTGGGGTAAATGGCCCTGGATGTACCATTTTCTCCTTCTATCCATCTGTTGTGTCTGCCCAGGAATTCTTTTAAGTTTCAGCTTCATTTTCCTCTCTTGGACCTGGACGACTTAATCATTGAGACATCCAGCCACAAATACATGGTGTCCCTAGAATTGCCAGGGACTCCTTACACAGCCAAAAAAACCCCCAGAGTCAGCAAAGTGAGGGGAAAACCCCCTTAAGGTACCTCAGGAACTAAAAATTGTCTGTTTGTGGCAGCCAAGCCCAAACTAGCTCACCTGAGAGGCAAGTCTTATCAATTGAGGCTTGGGGCTGTGGCTCCAAAGGACACTAGTGAAGGAGTCTCAGGACTGCACCACACTGCATAAAAGAGGAGGTAAAGGTGCTCAAATCTGCTGCATTGAAGTATACAGGATGAAAGGCTTTGGTTCATGGCATGAAGCTGAGTTAGGGGAGGTTTAGGTTCGATATTAGGAGAAGGTTCTTCCTCCAGAGCGTGGTTAGGCACTAGAACATGGGAAGTGATCATGGCAGTAAGCCTGGCAGAGTTCAAGAAGCATTTGGACAATGCTGTCAGGCACATGGTGGGACTCCTGGGGTGGTCCTGTGCAGGGCTAGGAGCTGGATTTCGATGATCCTTGTGGCTCCCTTCCAACTCAGAATATTCTAGGTCTTCCACCAATGTAATCAGAATTTGATCATCCCTGTTGAAAGGATTAATCCAGTATAAAACTAACCATGGTGCAACCAGCATGTGTCTACTTTTATCATGGGGAAGTTTATCTTTTATACCCATGAGGGAGTTAAAACAAGGGGAAGACTGTACCTTTTGAGTGGAGACAATATTATAGCTGGTGTGTGATTGCTGAACAGTTTTGTTGAGTCTTTATCCCAGTACTACTGGCCTGAGGAAGAAGAAATTTTATTGGTGAAAAAATTCTGAGTCTCTCAGGAGATAGCACCAAACCTATTAGTTGAATTACCTTTGAGGTGTGGGGGGGTTTTTTTGTTTTGTTTTTTGTTGGTTGGTTTGTCTGTTTGTTTGAAAACTGCAGATAAACCAGAATTTATTTTAGGGCATAGACATTAGAAAATCTGAGAAGACTGATTTTGACTGAAGTCACGGAAATGGGGGATAAAGATCATGCCCTACTTGTACCAAGCATCTTGTAGGAACAGAAAAGAGATACCTCTTTGTTTGCAGCTGGGGGAGGAGAGCATTGCTGCACTGATGTGTGCCACCAAGAAGTCCTACCCAAGCATGCACCTCCCTCCCCAGGGTGGTTACGGTGAGTTGTCCTGCCTGAGAAGGTGCAAGTCCAGGAGCTAAATGTTGGCATTCTCAAGCAGTTTTCTTCTGGCAGGCTTCACATGACTGATGGCCTCTTTTTATTTTGCCAGACATCCATTCCACAGAGAGAGGGGTAAGAAATAGTACTGTAGGTGATGAAAGCCCCATTTCTTCTGTCATCCATAAGTGACCAAGCAACTGTGTGTGCCAGCTTGCAGCTGAATGGGGACCCACAGGCTGGAAAGGCAGGCATGCAGGACTTGCAGAGGTAAGCACTGACAGAGGTCTAGAGAGGAGGTCATATATCATGATCCATATCTGAGTCAAAGCACCAGAGTCTCTGGTGCATGCTGTGCCCCAGATAAACTGTCAAAAAGTAGACAAGGTCATGTACAACATGTGTATGTCTCAGCAACACCACATATAACTCAGGTTACTCTAGACTTCCAACAGAAATGGTAGAGTTATTGTTAATTATCTTGTCCCAGTTGTCCTACTCTGCCCTGGTGAAATGGGCTTTATCAATCAGTCCCTCTCTGTCAGGCTTCTTTTTTTATGAGATGCCCCTCCAGTGTTTCATTTAAGATGTTATTATGCTTTTCAGGGCAAAATCCTTTTCTGCCTTCTCTACAGCAGTGAGAACCCTTCTCTGCACTTGTTTCCTGATCTAGCCTTGCTGCTACCTTCTCATTTCATCATACAACCAGTGGGGAATATTAATCAAGGCCTGTAATCATTTGGATTGCAGGTGGTGAAGTGCACTATCTTTAAGTCATAAAAAGTGTGTCTATAAACAGCAGAAGCAATGAGATGTAGTTTCCTAAGGACCTTTCTAGAGATTGAACTCTGCTGTCTAGTATGGGCTGTATTGGCACTGCAGTTATTCCCACAGTGAGGTGATCAATAATGCTTGTTTTCATTACTCAGTGACTTTTATCTATTAATTATATAGGAACTTCAGGTTTTCTGAATCTTTCCCACTCTTACAAATTGACAACAGCTTCAAAAGAGATTGTAGAAGGGACTGGTTGTAGCAGAAACACAGATGTATTATCAAAAAGCTTAGTAGTGAACCTAATTTCCTTGGGAAATAAGTTTAAAATTTTCCAGTAAAAATGTGGAGTTTGGCTTGCTCAAACCAGGTATGTCATAGGACACACAAAGTCTTAATAGTTAGTGCACTGGGTAACAGTGTATACTCTTGTCTCAACCTGGCCAGAGAAATAAGCCTTCAGCTTTTAGTGGTGGTAAAGCTACCGGAGAGTGAAGTGGAACAGATCTTGGTTTCCTCCATCCCAGCTTGGCCTGCTAACAAAAAAAATCAGCAGCAACACATTTTGCATAATCCTTGTGAACTATATAAAACATCATTAGCAAAATGTGTTTGATGGGCCCAAGCAGCTATCTGGCATATTCCTAGAAAGTGTCCAAATCCCAAGGAGATTTTTTGGAAAGAGCTGGGAGCAGTTGCACTTCAGATGTTTCTGAGCAAACTCCTGTATTTCCACAGGTATCACTTTCACAAAGCAGAACTGCAAAGCAAATTCTTCAATCCCTGGTGATGGACATAATCACATTGTTGATAATGTGATCTGCCAGAATTTCAGCAAACAGCATCAGAGCCAGTCCCAGCAACCGTACTTTATTTCTTGGTGGCTATAGTTTGTAAGAAGAAATGCACTTTGGATCCTATCATCATGGAAAGTACCATAGACTTCAATGAGGCGAGAACGTTTTTTTTTGGTTGGTTTGTTTTTTGGTTTGGTTGGTTGGTTGGTTGGTTAGTGTGGGACTTTTTTTGTTTGTTTGGGGGTTTTTTGTTGTGGTGGATTTTTTCTTTTTTTATTTTCACTAGATTTATCCACATTAAGAACAAAAACTATTCTATTGCCTTTTAGGATATCCCATTTCTGACAGCGGCCAACAGAAGATAATGTGAAAATAGTGGATGAACAGGGAAAACATATGATGAACAGGGGTGCAACCCCAGGCTGCATCAGACATTTCCTATGTCAGATGTATTGTCTGTGTACTTAACAGTCCCCAACGGATTTTGCTTCCAAGTAGCCATCCAGTCCTTTATGAGTCATGTAAAAATTAATATGCACAGCATCCTGTGTTAAGGAGTTCCACAGCCTCCTTACATATGTGGTGAAAACTATTCCCATGTGTTTGTTATGAACCTGCCAGCTTTGCTTAAAGTCCCCTGCTTCTTATCCTGGGAAGAACTAAACAACCCCTACCCCTTACAAAGACATTAATTTCTTCCATTATTGGTTTTCGAGGTTTTTCTATTTTCCCATCAATCTCCTGGTACTCAGCATTGCTGATTTTAGAATTAAAGGCATCAAGTCATCACAAGATAACTTGTCTTTTGTCATGGATTCCCAAACAGCGGAGCAGGATCCTTGAAATCCTAAAGTATGCCTGGCAATGATGCCTCAACAGCATCTCTCATGTATGGTCTCAGGAGAAGGAGCTCTGGCAAATGGGATCTGCTAAGCGTTTGGAGTAGGACAACCCTCGTTAAAACATTGCTGTGGCACTTTGCAGAGGTGGTTCTAAATGCATCACTCTCTGCCTTTAAGTGATGTTTGTGTGATTTCCAGGGATATAAGGGAAAGTAATTTGTACTGAGACTCTTCAATCAACAATAAAAAGCTATTATGCAGCTGGAATACTTGGCTGGTTTTCTTGGTGCAGATGACAAGTTATGAACATCTGTGTTGCAATATGAGAGAGATAATCAGACTGTCTGGTGAGGATGGTTGAGGGGCAGTCATTTGCAGAAAGTAGGGCAGCCTCGCGTTTGCACAGAAGGCTGCTTGCTGCTTTGCATATATCGTGATGTCAGGGAAAAGTCTGCTTCACAGAGGCACTGAACCAGGGAGCAGCATCTCTAGACCCTCTAAAAGGGCACCAGACTCATGATGGTGTGACTTTGATTTAGTGAGTTCCTAATTGTGTTGAAGAGCAGATTTGTTTTTACACAGAAGCTTTTAAGCTGTGATGCTGTTTTCAATTGCTTGTCTGCTGCACAGAAGAAAAAGTAGGGAAGACCAGCAAGTGGGTGTAACAGCTGGGTACCTGGACTTCGGAAATACTGGAAAAAACTGCCTGCTGCTTCATTCTCAGCCTGTTGCTGCACAGATTGAATCTGAAGTTAGGATTTAAACAGTGAAATCCCTAGCTGGTGTCAAGTCTGACAGCCTGCTGCACACTGTCTTGCTCTAATACATCTGAACTTCCCTTACTACCAGTTCCAGAGGCAGAAGAACGACCCTTGGGATGCCTCTTCTCTGTAACTCGGGGTGTGGCCTGATAGCAGGAACACTACTTACCCTCTGCATTTTTCAGGGTGGGGGCACTGGAGAGGCGTTCATAGGCGGTGGAGCAGAGCCCCTGCTCGGAAGCTCCCCATGTGACTGCGGCACAGACTGGCAGGAGCTGAGGAATAGTTGGGCGTTATTTCTGCTATATCTCCTCAGAACGAGGTGTATTTTTAACAGCTTTTCAGCAGCCAGAGCTCACATCCAGAACCGTAGCAGGGATGTTGGGTGCACAGCAATTTTCCCCACTAGCATCTTTTGGTCTCCGTCTGTAGAGGGCTGGTTTTTTTTCCTGGTGTTCAGTCCCACTTGTGCCGTATGGGCATTCCCTTAGGGCAGCTACCTGGGGAGGTAGATTTTTTTGAACAAGTGCCAGGTGTGTATTTCTCAGAGAACAGCCATCTGAGGCTGAATATTTGTAGTTGCTCCTGCTCTCTGGGGTGTGAGCATGTCACTTGGATGTAAAAACCCATCCCATAAACCTGGGGTCCCTCAGCCTTAGACAGATGTCTATCTTTTCTATTTGTTTTGGTCAAGCTATTGTGTAAATGAATCTACATCTTGTTGGTCATACAAACAAACAAAAAAAAAAGAGATTAAAAACTCTTCAGGGGAGAGGCTGTCTATATCAGTGCCTACTATAGCTCACACACATGCCTGAGAGGCAATGCCTTATAATTAATTGCTAAATAATTAATAATAAGAAGAAGCAGATACTACTGAGGAAGTAATTAACCTCCTTATGATTTCAGGGAAGTCCTATGGAATGGAAAAGTAATTAAAGGCTCTTTTAATGACACAGAAAAATTCCCACTGACCTCAGTCAGGACAGGTTTAGGAATTGAGTCCAGTATGATTTCCTTAGACATCAAATGAAAATAACTTTGTTTTTGTAGGTAAAATTTCCTAATCTGATACTTTTGGTTCATCTGTACAAGTGTGCAGCCTGGAAGAATAATTTTATTTTTATTTCATGTAATTTAGGATAGTATGAAGTAGTTAGTGATAAGGTATGCTGGAAGGTATCCTTGGAAAGCAAGCAGGTGGCTAATTCGTGTTGGAATAGGGATTCTCACGGTTTCATTCAGGCAGTAGAATACAATGGACAAAATCGGTTTGCAAGAAGTGTCTTTAGATAACGTGATCCATCCACAAAGGCACAGAGTGAGAGCACAGCATCTTTTTCTGTTTATGTCTGAAAGAGACTTTTGCAGTCACTGCCATGTTCCTTCAGGTGAACTCCCACAGTCAAGTAGAGCAGGTGTGAATTTTCTGTGACTTTGGAGCTGTCATGGCTGAGAGAACTGCAAACATCAACTAAGCATATCAGGACACGCAACTACTCAACATTACTTAATCAAGGTAAGCCTTGCAACTTTTGATTTGTAACTTCATCTGTCTCTTCTTGCAAATCAAAACACAATAAAAGACATGACCTCCCCAAACCCTTGCAAAGGTATTTTTAAATCAGGGTGAGTTAGAGCTCTGAATTTCATTGTTCCCAACAGCATTCATCATGGGCCCCTTCGAAGGCACTTGTCTCAAGAGCACTTGATGCACTGATAATGAACACCTTCTGGTTATCAGGATTCACCAATGTCCTTTGCAAATCCTTCATTTTTTCTTTATCTTCCTATTATACAGGCTATTCCTTCTCTCCTGATACCAGGTAAAGGGGATTGCATTATGCTGCTTTTGTCAAATGCATGATAGAGAGTATGAGAAAATGTCAGTCATTTTGATTCTGTCTTTGGGGCTCTAAGAAAGTTCTGTCTCTCAAGAAACTCCATATTTTGTCACCTAAGATGTACTTTTGTACCTCAGATGTATTAACTTAGAGGTTAACATTCTCTAGTAGCACAACAGAAAATGAAATTGCCTTATATTCTCCTGAAACTGCTTTTGATGGGATATTCTGCATGACATGACTTCACCATTTCAGATAATCCACTTTACCTGTATTCCCTTCCTGGTACTTGGCCCCAGATAAATTGTACTAGACATCCTTGAAAAGGTGGGTGGCCCAGGGCTATGCTGTATCCCTGGAGCAATTCTGGGGAAGCCCCCTTGGTCCCTGTGCTCCCTATCTCCCCTTGCTGGTGCAATTTAACCAGCAGCTCCAGGCTTAGCCCTGCTGGGAACCCTGGTTCCAGCCCAGTGCATTCAAACCCCAAACTGTCAGAAGGAATCTCAGCCATATATTTTCTTCACAACTGGGAGACCAAGAAGTCTCCCCAATCTTGGCTATTCTGCTAGCACAGGCCAGCTGTCCCTTCTCCTTTGAAGACCAGGTGCATGAAACTTCAGTGGATGTGGAGGAATAGCAGAAACTTTTAGGTTAATTAGGGTCTCCTGTTTGGTGGCATACCTAATCTGACCAAGTTGCTAACTGCTCTGGAAAGGACAGCTATGTCCTTCTCCTTCCCCCTTGGCTCACTGCTGCTTTTCTGCCAGCTCTCTTGCATTGACTGAACCATGATACAACCAGTAACGAGATGGAGTGATTGCAAACACACCCCCATGCCCTTGGCAAGATTAATTTTCCAGTGGTGTTTTCCCCCATGAAATTGCAGTCTCTGGATCCAATGCAAGGGATATGGAGAAAGCATAAGGGAGAGGGTGAGACTCAGAAACAGCCCACAAAGGACTGCTGGTCCTATTGAACACTAGTCAGGCATTTGCTCTCCTGTGATTTACACACTTAGGAAAATCCTAATCTGGAGCCAACTTTCACAAAGGTCATCTCAGATAGGAAGGAGCCTCCCAGCTGAGTTTTGTTAGCTGAGCTAGGAACAGTATATCACTGTTGAGGCTGGGAGCAGCGATAGACAAATGCAGCCGCTCTGCAGTACAGGACGGAGCACATAAGGCTATAGCATCTCCCACAGAAATGCAGTTCTCTGCCTAGACCTCTTGTTTCCATCCCCAGGGCCACAGGCTGGTTAGTGAGGTACTGTGAGGTTCCTGACAGTACATTATAGCTCAGTCAGTGTGACAAATATTGAGCTAATCTGTACTAAATATTAATCCTACATATGGATTTGACCCATCCGGGTGGTTTAGGAGTCATTAGGATTAAATTCCAGAATAAGTCACTGTAATATCCCTTGTTGCTTGGATGGCATCCAAAGAGCAGAAGAAGGTAAGGTAAGGCTCAACAGCCTACAATGGAAGAGGTGAGAGCTCAGGTGGTAGTGACGTGATAGATTTTCCTGGCAGGAAAAGCAGTTCAGGATATTCCTTCCTGCTGGTGCGTGTCCTGCAGTTCCCAGTGTCCCAGCATTTCTCTCCAGACGGGCTGGAAACCCGGCCACTGAAATGATCTGCATTACAGGAAAACACCCAGACCTACAACCTGCCATGCCACAGCCACTGTTGCACAGCATCAGAGAGTCCTTGGAGTGCTAACAAACAACTGAAGGCCAGGAACATCTGGTGCCACCACATCCCTGCTGCAAGAGTCTGAGATGAGCTCAGTTGGTTAGAGCATGGTGCTAATACCTCCAAGGCTGTGGGTTTGATCCCTGTGTAAGCCATTCACTTAAAAGTTGGACTTAATAATCTTTGTGGGTCCCCTCCAACTGAGAATATTCTGTGAATCATCTGGTCCCAGACACTCCAGGGCATTCTGCTGAGTTTGCTGAGCCTAAAGCTACTCTTGTGTGCAAGCTTTTGCAGGATATAGAAGCATCCAATTTAAATTCAGGTTCTTAATAGAGGGATCCGCACTTTAAAATTTTGGCCTATAAATCTGTGAAATCTCTTCAAAATTATCTTTCACCTGCAGGGCACTGATGCTTCAGTCCCTTGATGCTGAGGCCTGCCTGTTTAGGCATGTCAGGGACCTGTGTTCCCCCAGGCACATGGCTGGTGACAGCAGCAGCCACTGTACGTGATAGGAGAAAAACATAGTTTGAGCCTCCAGTTCCCACCCCTGATATATATTTCAATGTTTTGTTCTGACTTAAGACATTATTGCATAAAATGCTCTACCACTGCCCTAAGGGGATATTTTAAAGCATTTTGATTCCTTTATGTTGTTTTCTTTTTATTCTGTATATCAAACGGAGCAGCTGGGAGCCTAATGCAGACTCTAGGAAGATTGAACGGTCCCAGCGTCACCATGACACACCCCTCCCTGCAGCAGCAGGTGGCTGAGAAGGTGAGTTTTGCCTGGAGAGTAGAAGCAGGAGTATTCTATATTTTCAGTAAGAAATCTCAAGCAAGATTTTATTGACTAGGGCCTCATGCATACAGCAAAAATATCACTGGTAAATCACAATGACAATAGGCATCTAGCGTCAGCCCTCTGTTTTACCGAGGGCATAATTTTCCAGCCCCACTCAGAGTAAATTTTTCTGTTCTCTCAACCCCCTAACAATTTGCTGACCCTATTCTGAGTCTCCAAGTAGGCACCTCAGCCTCTCAACAATGAAAAATTCCTTGTGGATAAGCATTTTTGCCACTCTCAGGTTGTACCAGTCTCTGTCCAGCACCACACCAAAAGTAGCTCTGAGCTTTTTCCTTCTCTCCCTCAGCCCTTACCACTGACTTCTCAATCCTAGCCACTGACTTACCTTTAAGACTTACCTTTAAGACCCACTGTGCAGATACTTGGTATTCCTCAGAGATGGATTGTATTAGCTTTCAGTTTCTTTAAGCCTCACTTAAATATTCAGTGGGGCTGCAGGCTTCTGCTTTTCCTTTACATTGGCCCTCACCCTAGTTTAAGCCCTATAAACAACATCTCAGTCTTCCCACAGACCAAGCATTTCCCAGCAGAGGTTGCATTTTCCAGCTTCCATTCTCTTTTTGTGTTCTTCTCCTAGCCCCCACATAAGCATAGCTCTGGGCTTTCACTTCTGTCCTACAGGGAAGCAGCCCCGCTCATGCTGCTTCTGGACACACTGCTCTACCCAGAGCCTCAGTTTTCTCAGAGAACATTTCATAAAAACACAATGGTTGAGGTGGGAAGGGGTGTCTGCAAGCCACCTGGTGCAAGCAGGGACACCTGGAGCTGGTTGCCGAGGCTTTTGAGTATTTCCAAGGCTGGAGACACTACAGCCTTTCTGTGCGACCTCTGCCCAGCATTCAGTCACCCTCACAGCAAGAAGGTATTTCCTCATGCTCAGAGGGAACCCCCTGCTTTTCAGTGTGTGTCTACTGCCTCAGGTCCTGTCATTGGGCATCACTGGATGGGGGCCTGGGTCCCTGGTCTTTGTGCCCTTACTTCAGCTTTTATACACACTGATGAGATTCCCCATAGCCTTTTCATCTCCAGGATGAACAGACATGTCCTTATATAAGAGCCTGTCCTTATATAAGAGATGCTCTCGGTCCTCTTTGTGGTCCTTTAGTGAACCCGTACAAAGTCATTCCATCTCTCTCTTGTACTGGATAGTCCAGAACTGGACATAGCACTCCAGGTGCTGAGCAGAGAAAGGTCATTTGCCTTGATCTGATGAAACACCCCTCCTAATGCAGCCCAGGCTACTGCAAGTTAAAGCTCAAGCCTTTAGGCCTCTTCTAGCTGTAGCTCTGAGGGGGTGGGTTTTATTCAGCTTTATGAAGAAAAGGCAGAAGGGGAACTTTATTGCTGTTTTCAACTACCTGTTGAGAAGGTTAGAGAAGATGGAGCCAGGCTGTTCCCAGAGGCACACAGTAAAAGGACAAGAGGCCACGAGACACAAGCTGGGACTTGGAAAATTCCAGGTAGATCTTAAGGGAAAAAAGTTCTCAACAAGGTTGGTCAAATGTTGGGACAGGTGCCCAGAGACACTGCAGGATCTCTATCCTCAGAGATGTTAAAAACTCAGCTTGCTGAAGCTCTGAGTAGCCTGACCTAAATTTAAAGCTGGCTTAGCTGTGAGCAGGAGGGTTGGATCCAAGGACAACCAGAGATACCTTTCTACTTGAGTTACTGTATGATTCTGCTAATACGTACCTCAGCCTTTGTAAATTCAGAGCCTAATCAGATTGCCTAGATAAGGAGAAGGTGTTATATCTTTAGCAGCAGATTTAGTCTTTGCAAAGTCTACTCTGTTTTGAGCAAGTTTTACAGGACTAATATCTAAACAACTGCTGGCCCACTCACACACAGCTTCCCAGCACTTACTGACAGTAGGAAATTATTGTAGCTGCCCCAAAATCTGACTCTTTAAAATTTTCTTCACACAGCTTTTCAGGCTTAAGAGAGGTGTCCAAATCTATGCCTTGCCTATCCTGCACAGTTTAAAAGAGCTGGGGAACTCAAAACCTTTAGAAGAACTCTAGCATAGTAATGGTAAGGGGAAGGAATTTCCACACCTGGAGCTGAAATTTGGGAAAGTCCCAAATGCTATCCCTTTCTCTGAGTGATGCAAGAGTCTTTCCTGTCTTCATCTTCTCCTCTCTCACCTATAATCAAATTAAAATCTCCTCAACATTGCCTGTTTTGGCTGGAAGCATTGAATAGATGCTTCCCTATGCTATTTTGCTGCCTGCAAGTGACCTGACTTCCTTAATGACATTTTCCCCCTTTCAGACAAGTGACTCCAGAGTCCCTCAGCATTGGGGGTTTTTCCTCCTTTTCTCCTCTTTCTTTCTCTTCCTTTTTCCTGCCTAAACACCTGTTGGAAAGAAAATGAGACACTAAAAATAGGAACACTTGCTGTGGGAGCAGGGAGGAGCTGCTGCCCCTGATTCAGTGCAGTATTAGATTAGGGCAGACTAGCTCTGGGTTCAGTGTCTCATGGTGTGTTCCGACATCTCACTCAGATATTTCCCCAGAGGGGAAAGCCTTTGCTTTCCCTCTGAATTCATCCATCACCAGGAAGACCACACTCATCAAAAGTGTGGAATCTGGCATTGCTGCAGGATCATTATAAGGGTTTAAGAGAGAACATTTCACCACCCTATATATCTTGTCAGACAACACCTGGCAGGTCAATTGGGGAAGTGACTACCCTTCCCAGATGAAGAATTGGCTTGAAGAGTGTCATCTACAGGCACAGGTCAGCTCAAACCAATTCTCCCAAGCTGGGAAACCCAGAAACTCAGAGCTAACAACATTTACAGCATCTACCTGACTTTCTGTATTCTGCATATGTCTCTCTCACAACAGAGTGGCGAGCAATTGCCACCATGAAATACTGCATACACAGTGTCTCATTCCAGGGTGCCCAAGGCCAACTCCATCAACCAGTACATGATAGTCTTATTCCCTGCTCCTTATGCCTGCAGCCACTCACAGACCAATTTTCATGTGAGCTTGTCTAGTCCCTGTCTCAATGCACTTACCCTGCTGCCACAAACGACAATGAGATCCATGGATAAACCTTATTCCATGAGAAAAGTTATTTTCTTCTCTTTGTTTTCTAAAACTCACGGTCTGGTCTTTTCATTGGTTGTGCCTAAATTCTCTGGTGGTAAGAAACAGCATTTCTACCATTTTGGGTCATGACCTAATAGTTTCAAATTACTGTTGTCTCCAGCATCTCTTAGCTAGCTGGGTGGGAAACTTCAGGATTTTAAAAGGCAATCCTTTGCTGGGTTGGTTGCAAAACTATTGTTGCTATTCTCTTTCCTGCCAGAGCACAAAGCATGTGTGGCAGTACTCACAAACTTCTAAAAAAAAAAAAAAAAAAAAAGAAATTACACAGGCTGACACTACAGGCTGTGCTGGAGTTTCTCTTAACCCATCCTGTGCCAAAAAGTGGAGTCCCAGGCGAGGAGAAAAACAGATACTCTGGGAAGCTAATTTACTTTTCCTGCTCAGGGAATGCAGGCAAATATGATTAGTATGGATTTTATATACTGCCTATAGGGATTGTGATAAACATAACCTCTGCTTTATGACTAATAAACATTAAAAAAATGTGTCCAGAACTGGTCAAGATACTGAAATCAAGATGTTTAGCTGTGGCAAGGAAAAATCTTGAGTACTCCCATTTTTTGTTTGCAAAATAAAAAAAAAAAGTGTACTGAAATACAAATGACAGAAAATCAAGAATGTCTCCTTTTCAGAAATAAAGCCCTAAAGAGTTAATGTCATCAAGAAAAATGGAAGTAAACCCAAACTCCACATTACTGTTTCCATCAATACACAGCTGAGATTAATTCAGGAGTGTCTGGTTTCAGTGTAGCCTGTACTTTGCTCTGCTGTTAGTGCTTACTCAAAGTATGAGGCCAAAGCTGTAAAATCAGATTGCAGGCTGTTTTAGTCACGTGCTGTTGAAGCTAATTTATCAGAGTAAAATATGGTTATGAGATATTAGCAGCTACTGAGGCTTCACTCACTTTTCCTTTCTTTCTTTTTATTGCCTGCATAATGAAGATCAATTGCTATTTGTCATTAGGCAAAAAAAAAACAAACCTGTTTTCTATGACACTAAGCAAGTGTTCTCACTACCCGAGCAAATAAATGCCTCTAAGGTGAGTGAAGGTGAAAAAAAAGAAAGGAAAAAAAAAAAAAAAAACAACAGAAGAAGAAAAGAAACATATAGGAAAGGTTTTACGGGAAAAGTGAAACCACTGAGTGAAAACTGTTGTGTGAAGGATGATGAGAAAGGCTATCCCTGATTCAGTGTCCCAGTGCCAGGTCCAACAGCCATTTCTGTTGCTTGCATGGATCTGAACACCTGCACACACCAAAGTTTGAACGATGGCTTCCTTTAGCCATGTGTGGTGTCACTTTCCATTGCCTCCAGAACAACAGAGGGCCATAGTATTGTGCTATTTTTCATGAGTTTTATTTCCAACAACATTAAGAAAATTCATACGCAGGAGTGTGGAGCCAAACTAGACATCTAAACTGTTTTTCTCTTCAGCTTTCAGAGGAGAGGCTGAAAGCAGATAACAAACACCATTTCACCTCCCCCCTCTGTGTTTCTAAATGTGAGAAGGAATGGTCTTTCAAGGATTTTGTTACAGGCTACATGATAGAGAAGGGCAGAGAGGAGGACGTGGGAATTTTGGAGAAGCAAGGGAGGAATATGCAAAGATTTTAGGAGCTTTCTGTCCAAAACAGATTTAGAGCTGCTATCCTATCACTTTGTAAATCAGCAATATTAGGCACGATACATCTTCTGGAAGCAATTGTCATCGGGGTACCCCAGAGCACATTAGGACTTCAGCAATCTATTCATTTATATACAAAGACCTAGCATGGCATGGTGCCCCAGAAACAAATTATACCTAGTACTAGTAAAATATTGAGAATTGCTAGAATTATAATTATCCGTTTTTCAGCATGACTGCTGTACTGCAATAAGTATGGCAGAGTTGACATGTTAGTTCAGGAAAATAGGTAAAATATCTTTTTATTTCACCAATACACTCTTCTAACTCTTATTAGTTTTTGAAATCCTGATGTTCCCAGTGGAAGTGATGGCCTGGAAAATTTTTCTTCTGCCTCATTTTTCCCTTAGTCATCTATGGACAAATAATGGCCACTTATTAGCATTCCAGCCCTTGTTAAAATAGGCCCTTTAGTTTTTTATATTTTTACCTGAGTTATAAAAAAGATTGTTCCTGCATAGTGCAGTGGACTTGTCATAAACATTTGAGATATACCACAGTGTCATATTTTCTGGGCAGTATAACAGCATTCCATGTATTGTTTCCCATGGACTAAACTTGGAAATGAATGGCTTTATGAAAAGACTAATTGACTGAAGTTGATTGATTCCATTCATCCTCCAACAGACTCCTCAGCACAACAATTTCCCTCTAATTAAGCAAAATGATGTAAATTACTTGGCAATTGGTTTAATAAAAATAACATTGGGAAAAACATCTTAAAAAAAGCAGAATGATTCTCTGTGTAGAACAGGTAATGGGAAGACTACTGGAAATGAGCTTAGAACAACAATAAAAAGTAAGCTTTTATAGATTTTTTCATAATTTCTGTTTTTGTAACAGTTAGATGGATGTACCTCCCTCATTTTCCAATGTTAAGGATATTTGAGCTGTCCCTTTTTTCTCTCTTCTGCCCTATTACTAATGTATTTTCTTAAATAATAATACAGTCAGTTCTGATGCTAATGCTTTCTGGGGCAAATACACATACTTTTCTGATCTATTCTTTTGATCTATGTATGGTTTTGAGTTTCAAGTGAGAGAATTTTTCCATTTCTTATCCAAACCCTTGTGCTAATACTCTTGTGCCCTGTTGCACAAGTGTTACTGCTCATGTATATTTTGTAGAAAACCTGTGTGACAATGCTAAGGCAAAATGTCCTCTGCCTGCACTCCTCATCTCAAGTACAGCTTGTTTAAAATTTGGAGATGGTAAGGGCTATCCAGTTGCAGTGGTTCACAACACAGTATGTGGTAATTTTGGGGACATCCTTATGAAAATGTATCTCTTTGTAGCACATCTTTTCTCTGTGTCCCAGTTTCCCGAGGAGCCGTGTGAAGGTAGCTCCCCTCTGTCATTTACTGTCATCTGTTGCTTTATGGTGCCGATGAACCCTAGAAGTTATTGTTGCAGAAAGAAGTATTTTTCCAGGGATCTCTGCCCAGGGATATCCACAGGAGGAAAAACTGTTTGGTAGTGCATGTGGACAAGATGGACAGAGAGAATGGAGTCACAGCAAACCGATGAACTCCTGGGAAGTTCCGAAAGGTTGCAAGAACATGAGCAAGACTGCAAGGACGGGGGAAGGTACCCAGAGAGTGTTACAAAAGGGCTGAGCGGAGCAAATCTTGATCAAACTCCTTCAATTCATATCCAGAAAAATGTATGATTTTCACATAGGTGCTTGACTCTTATTGAGAACACTGCTAGCTGTGTAAGAGCCCACCTTAATGGTTTCAAGGACTCAACATGTGTCTTAGGTAGCATCAAGCAGTCTGATTTTACTGTGATTAGTTGCAGCTCTCATGTCTGCAAAATTAGCCCAACAGCCTCATAAGAACAATTTTTTTGGAGAGAGTATTTTTTCCAACTTTTTTTTGAGACAAAAATATTTTACTGTCATTTTGCAGATATCATTTGTACTGACTTCAGCCAGCATCAGAAAAAAAATAAGCACAAATACAAAATGTTTTCTTTTGGTTTTAGGATTAAATTAGGTTTCTTTAGGAATCCTTTAGAAACACAAATACACCTCAACTCAGGCTGTGGCCAGAGGTTCAGATCTTATTTTAGTTTAATTTTCTTTACTGAAGCAAACCATCAGTCTTTTCTGGCAGGCAGTTCAACCCAACTAGAATATATTCCATAGTGAGCTCCAGATACCCAGCATTCTAATGCAAGTCTTTAAAGAAAGAAGAAATATCCAGAGCCCTGATGCATTCAATCAAAACAGCAAACAGTGATTTCCAACCAGACTTTTCCTCAACAGGGTAATGCAAGGGGAGAAGCAATCATTTCTTTCTGAAATCAGCAATGTCAGTCCTTGACACAAAGGAGGTTGGTGAAGAAAGGTTAGCTTTGGTGTCATCGTGCCATTAGGTCTGAACACCTCTGAGTGATCACTAGTACAACCTGCCATTCACAGGCCCCAAAGGATTTCCTTTTAAATGAAAGGTTGCAGAAATCTCATTCCCTATTCCAGCACTGCACACACAACATATTTCCCTTCCCCCATCCACTGGAAAAAACTAATGGGAATAAGGTCCTTAATGGAGGGAAATGACAATTCTGTGCAGGTGGGAAGGCATAAAACATTCGCCAGGCAACCATTTTTGACTGGTGTTCAATGAAATATTAATATATGACCTTCATAATTTTCCCTTTCCATTAAAAACCTCAGGACACTGGAACCAAGGTATTTGAGAAACACTTCCGCTTCCTGGTAATCAGGGTATAAAAGAGAAATAAAAATATATCTGTGCTCCTTGCATTTGTGACCAAAAAGACTCCTCCAGATGCCAATGTCCTTTTGAAATGATTTTAAATGCAACTGAATGTGAGAGACACATAACTTCTCTATATTTCAAAGCAACATTTGCCTATGGAGATGAAGAGGTAAAAGATTTTTGTTTCAGCCACACCACTGCTGAATTGTTGCACTGACCCGTCCTGCCCAGCAGCATTTGAGAAAGCTGTGTAAGGTTTAATAGACTGGAGCTACCTATTACACACAGCTTGGTTGAATGTAAACTTAGTAAATGTCTTTTCCTGAATGGTGATTTAAGTTCTAGGGTGGAAAGAAAGCTATTTTAAGCAGAAGTAATCTAGTATGTTCTTACTTTTTTCTTTTTCAACCGATGTTTAGAATCATGAATATTTCCATGCACAAAGCTACCTTAGTGTCCAAAGAAAACATCTCTTTACCAATGTCAGAAATACCAAAGATGACTTGCATGGCTTATAAACAGAATAAACCTTAACTCATCTATGCTTTGCCGTATGGATGAAAACAGCTATCTAGAAGAAATAGGAAAGATGGTTTTGGATCTAGAAGAACAAAATGAAAGGGTCAGAGTTAATCAGTGGATGTGCCACAAGCTTCCTTCACGAGTTTTGGAAAGAAACCTTATTATATACTTTAAATGTATCCTAAACACCCCATTATCTGCTACACTCAGAACTATTGTGTCATGATTTTGTGCCTATTGTGGATGGTATTACTGTTCTGTAGTGAAATCCTGAGGCAGAGACAGGCTGCAGAACATTCTTATCCATGGCAGGAATTTCATCACAAGGCATCTTTATTATTTTGCAAACATGTTGCAGTTTCTAATGAATGAAATAATATTGCTAATCTGAGGAAAATAATGAAAATGTCTCTCTGTGCTGTGAGATGCTGTATCAGAAGATTTTGCCATTTAAAGAAAAATTCTTGTTCCCAAGGCTCATCTCATCACCCGATTCTGGGGACTAATCTCGTGACTTCT
>JAWWLV010000088.1:66423416-66435018 GCA_035041135.1 Platyrinchus mystaceus | reverse complement strand
ATAAAAACATTTGCCATTTAAAGAAAAATTCTTGTTCCCAAGGCTCATCTCATCACCCGATTCTGGGGACTAATCTCGTGACTTCTCACCACTGGAAGTTGACATTGCTGAAAGCCATCCAAATTGATCGAAAACCATTATAGAATGGGGATGGTCACCTCACAAACAGGGCCAGACACAAGGCAGAAATGTTTAACCTTTTCTTTGCCTCTATCTTCCACACAGATTACAGACAAAGGGGGTCTCATTGCCCTGATCCCAAGGACCATGACTGCCGGAATTATCAACTCTGAGTGGGCCCTGAAAATGTGTGGGATCTTCTGCTTCAGCTAGATCCCTGCAAATTTATGGAGCTTCAGCTATATCCCTGCAAACCTCTCAATGATTTTTGAGCAATGTTGGGAATCTAGAGAGGTCCCAGCTCGTTGAAATCTGGCAAAAGTTTTCCTGATTTTTAAGACAGGCAAGAAAGAGAACCCTGGAAGCTACAGGCCTTCAGTCTCACTTCAGTGCCTGATAAAGTTATGGAAAAAAATCATTCTGGGAAGTATTGAAAAACTCATGAAAGACAAGGGAAGCCCGTTGATGCAATCTTTTTGGATTTCTGTAAAGGTTTTGATACTGTCTCTCACAGGATCCTTCTGGACAAAATATCCAGCCCACAGTTGGATGAACACATCATGTGGTGGGTGAGCAATTGGCTCATGAGTTGAGCACAGATAGTGAATGAGTTGATAGTGAATAGGCTAACATCAGACTGGTGACCTGTCACTGGTTGGGTTCGACAGAGCTCCATCGTGGGCCCTGTGCTCTTCAACATCTTCATAAATTCCTTGGGTGCAGGACTGGAAAGGATACTAAGCACATTTGCAGACAACACAAAACTGGGAGGAGCTATTGACTCCCTTAAAACCAAGGAGGCCCTGGAGAGAGACCTCTATGAATTAGAGGACTGGGCAATCACCAGTCAGGTGCATTTTAACAAGAGGAAGTGCTGGATTCTCCATCTGCAGTCGGGCAACCCAGGATGTACATACAGACGGGGAATGAGATGCTGGAAAGCAGTGCAATGGAAAGGGACCTACCTGGGGGTCCTGGTCAATGGCAAGTGTAGTATGAGTCAGCAGTGCCCTGGCAGCCAGGAGGGCCAACCATGCCCGGGGGGGCATCAGGCACAGCATCGCCAGCCAGAGGGAGGGGATTGTCCAGCTCTGCTCTGCACTGGTGCAGCCTCACCTTGAATATTGTGGCAGTTTTGGGCATCACAATATAAGAAAGATTTTAAGCTATTAGAGAGTGTCCAAAGGAGGGCAAAGAGGATGGTGAAGGGCCTTGAGGGGAAGCCGTATGAGGAGTGGTTGAGGTCACTTGGTCTGTTCAGCCTGGAGAAGAGGAGACTGAGGGGAGACCTCATCGCAGTCTTCAACTTCCTCATGAGGGGAAGATGAGGGGCAGACACTGATTTCTTCTCTATGGCGACCAGTGACAGAACCTGGGGGAATGGCCTGAAATTGTGTCGGGGAGGTTTAGGTTGGATATTAGAAAAAGGTTCTCCACTCAGAGGGTGGTTGAGCGCTGGAATAGGCTCCCCATGGGAGTGGTCACAGTACCAACCTGCCAGAGTTCAAGCAGCATTTGAATAATACTCTCAGGCATATGGTATGACTCTTGGGGATGGTTCTGTGCAGGGCTAAGAGTTGGACTCAATGATCCTTGTGAGTCCCTTCTAACTCAGCATATTCTGTCATTCTGTGATATATATGGTGTTTTCTCTGTTCAAAATACATATATTAATTACAGCTTTTCTTCCAGCCTTTAGAGAAGTGGGGGTTTGTTGTTTTGTTTTGTTTTGTTCTTTTTTTAACAGGAAGGGCATGTCATTCCCTGTCCCTAAAAAGAAAGGTTTGATGAGCAAAGCCTGCTGAGATAGAATTGAAGAAGTATGTCTTTTGGAAGGAGCGAAATTTCTTGCTTTCCAAGTGCCCTCTCTTTGCAGACCCTGGGAGATGCTGTTCCCTCAAGGAGCCTGAGTTTCCTCCTGGATGTTCAGTCCCAAAGGGAGCTAACAGGCATACAGGATGCGTAATCAGTGGAGCTAGGTAAATCGAGGAGTGACCCAATTTGCCAGTGCAGACAGATTAGGCAGCTACTGCCTTAATTACCTACTGGGTGTCTCAGGTTAGGCGATGTGACAATTTCCTGGTGATTACAATTTTCTAAGCTACAATTCACTTTTTGGTGGGCTTATCAAGGCCTCCTAGATAAAATATGCATGAGCACATCTTGCCCATCCTCCACAACTAGGCTTCTACCAACAGGTTAGCAGGCATTTTGGCATAGTTGGCAACACTGGAAATTTTTTCCATACTTGCTGCAGCAATGTGATGGGAGAGAGCTTACTTTTAAGAGTCCGTTAGGCTTGCTCTTGGTTCCGTTTCCTTGATCTGATTTCACCCATATTTTACTGGAAAATGGTACAAAACAAAGACAGGACTAAGGCATAGCCTTTCAGAAAATGCAGACAGACAAGACTATAAATGCTTTATTTATTTTTTTTTTATTTGTCTCATTCCTGAAGCTGCCTTCAGCAATTTCTGTAAGAAAACATTTATTAGTTTTAGTAGTATTACAGTAGCATTGAGCTAATGATTTTTAGAAAATGGTTACAGAGATATCTGTCTCTGTGTGTGTATGAGAAAGAGAAGTATGCCATTTATATAAAACATTCCGTCTGTAGCTGTAGCCTGTTAGTGTCAGAAGACTATTTGTAAACTCAGTTGTACTTGGTGCTAACATTGATTCCTTGGCTAAATTATTTTGCAATAGAATAAATCCCCTAATTGCGCATCTGAATAAAGTTGAGTTTTAACAAATTGAATGACTTTTATTTTACCTTGGATGATAATTTATTGACACAAATAGAACTTCTTAATTAAATTTGGCATAACCTGGTCTGCCAAGGACAAATTAAACCCTTTTGCCATGTGATTTTTGTGGGTGTTTTTTTTATATTTTAGACCGTACTGACATTCCTAAATTAAATTGTGTTTATTACAGCTATACAGACAGTCAATTATTTTGACTGCACAGTTCTTAAGGATCCCATGTGGATTTAGCATAGATCTTCTATGAAGAAGGCCTATTAATTTATAATTTCTCATTAAATACTTCAGAGATCGAAATCCACTGTTGCTATTCTGGAAATAGATATCCTAATTCAGGAGTACCAAGCCTGCAATTTGTAAAAATGGAAGGAAAGCAAGGAGGACAGACTTAACATTTATCACCATATCTCAGGAGTTTAGATCTCAATAAAGCTGGGAAAGTTTAGTAGATTAAAAAAAAAAAAAAAGTGCAGTATCACCAGTGCTCTTAGGGAAGCTGAAGACTCGCTATGTCACCTAGGGGTGTTACCCACGCTTCTACAGAGATCACCTCACCTAGAGAAGAAGCCAAGGAGGTGGTCCTGTCTTCTGCAGCAGGCATAGCAGAGTGATAATCCTTGTTGGTCCCTGTGATCTTCTCAGTGAAGTGCAAAGGAAGCTTGAAACAGAATGTAAAGAAAGGTCCGTAAGTCAGTTTACATGTCAATGAGTGAGGCTGACATGACTGATGGTCTACTCTGCAGGACAGACCTCAAGAGGTCTCCACCAGCACCTCAGAGCCACAGCAGTGAGTGCATCCACTGTCTCCAAACAAGCAGACGAAGAGCTAAGAGCCCTTCTAACAAAAGATTAGTAAATACCTCCTTGCTCACTAATATGCCTGCAAAATCAGGAATGGGGGGGAAAAAAGCTTTTAAATTGACTTCTTAATTTCAAATTTTGAACAAGAGGACAGAGTTTAAATTCTGATTTTTTTATTGTGCTTCACTCAAAATAATGACATTTTTTAGTTGATTACTACATTCACATTATGTTTAGATCTTACAGTCTTGTATTATACAAGTAAACATTGGTACTACACCTAGATATTTATATTTAGAATAAACACAGAGAAAAATTGCAGTTAAAACCAGCCAAGAAACAAAAAAAACCAAAGATACATGCAATATCAGATAGACATATCAGACTTCAGGTAAGGTTTTGCCCTTCCTAATTTTCTAAACATATTGCTAAATCATTTCCAAACTGTAAGATAGCTGATATCGTCTATTCATGGGGTGAGAGTTTGGGGGAGCGTGTGGAAACCCACAACAAAATAACAACCAACCAACTAAAACCCCCACAAAACCACTACCAACAAAACCACAAACAAACAAAAACTTCCCCAAAAAAACCTTCCTTGAGATAAATAGGGCAGTAGGATTTGGGACTATACTGAAATGTACAGACTTATTCACATAAACACCTTAGGGTGTTTGGGGGTCACTGGTTACTGTTATTTTCTGCTTGTAACACCCTTTCTTGCTTTCTCCCAGTGTATAACTTCATTTTGAAGCATTTCTTGTGCTGTTCACTGTCTTTCCTTAAGTAATATAGCAGGCAGAAGCTCAAGCTTCTCAGAACACCCTCCTTAGGTTTTCAGAATACAGCTATTAGTCAAGGAAAAGCACAACTTCTTCCCTCCTTTACCCATCTGGTGCCTGCTCTGCAGGGGTGACATCTGTCAGTGCCTAGGCTGACAGGATACTAAGATGGTGGCTTTTTTTATGAGAGAGGAAATCGTATTTTTATGACTTTAAGAATTTTTATCCCCTTGATTTCTACTGTATTTTGAAATGGGCTATGTACCTGCATTTGGCAAGAGAGACGAGGGAGAAGACAAGAGTGAGGGAATGAAACCATAAACAAGCCAGTCCAAGACAACCCCTTGTTGTGAGCTTTCCTACTTTGACACATGCTCATTTATTTTATAATACAGTGCATTGAAGTTGATTGCTTTGGCTGCTCTTGCTCCTGGTTCTTGGCTCCTGTCCTCGCTTCTGGAGTACTGGGAAGAGTCCACCTCCTGCCAAGCTTGCAGGCACAGCACAGGTGAGGTCACCAGCATCGTCTGCGCTCTGAAAAGGTAGTCCTCTGCTGGGCACATGGGGGAGCTGGGTCTCAGATGAGGTGGCAAGGCTGCCAACTCCCACAGGGGGTTCAAGGGAGTGAATGACACAAAATGGATATGGAAAGCCAAGGCTGATGCTCAATCCAATGCTTTTTAAAAAGGAACAATTTAAGAATTTAATATAAATGTACAGAAGCCAAACCAAACATACTCTTTCCCGAGCAGGTGTAACATAAAGTCCTGGAAAATTTCTATAGATATCTCATCTATAACACCTAGAACAGAAGTTTTTTAACTGTCTGCTGGCACTCAATGGGTAGGTAAGCAGCTGTTGTCTGCTTGTTGGTCTTTTCTCTCTTTCAGGTCTGTCTTCTCACCTGATTCTCCCTGTGGCCTGTTAACAACTTACTGTTGTCATTCAGGTTCAGCTACTGTGCTGCATCCTGTGTGGGACACTGCACTTTGAGCAGAGCATAGGCTGACTGAAGAAAGTCCAGGAGTCCATGAGCTAAGACTTCTGAAGAAATACTGAACTAACTTTAATTGACTGAGAAATATGATAATCACCTTCAGGAATGTAAGAGCTACTGTGAGAGAGGAAGGAAATAAAGGCACAGCATCAGAGAATTCATGAGATTGGCAGTGACCTCTGGAGATCATCTAATCTAAGAACATTTTATGAGTAGGGTCTTCTAAATAAGGTTGCTCAGGGCTATTACTTTTGCATTTTAAATATCTCCAAAGACAAAGAAACCACAACCTCTCAGGAAAACCTGTGCCAGTGTTCAATCACCCTAAGAAAGGTTTTGTTCCTATATTTAAATGGAATTTCATGTATCTCAATCTGTTCACATTTCTTCTTGTCCTGTCACTGGTCATGACAGAGTCTGGCTCTGTCTTCTATATTTCTGCCATCAGGTTTTTATACACATGGAGAAGATCCCTCTGAGCTTTTCCTTCTCCAGGTTGAACAGGCTCATTTCTCTCAGCCTGTCCTCGTATGTTAGATGCTCCCATCCCTTAATCACCTTTGTGGCCCATCACTGGACTCGCTCCAGGATGTGCACATCCCTTTTTTACTGGGAAGCCTAGGCATGGACAGAGCACTCCAGATATGCCTCATCAGGTCTGAGAAGAGGAGAAGGATCACCTCCTTTGACCTTTTGCTATTGCCATTCTTTTATACGAAGTCACTTGGCTAACCTAAGATCAACTTGGTGTCCACCAGAAACCCCATGTCCTTTTCTGCAAAGCTGCTTTTCATCCTGTCATCCCCCAGCATCTACTGGGGCATGAGGGTATTACTTCCCAGGGCAGGATTTTGCTCTTCCCTTTGAGCTTTGTGAGATTCCCATCAGCCCATTTCTCCAGCCTCTTGCAGTCCCTCTGGAGGCCTCCACAACCGTCTGGTGCATTGGCTGCTTCCTTAAGTTTTGTGTCATCTGCAGACTTGCTGAGAGTACACTCAGTCCCAGCATTGAGGTGATTAATGAAGATGTTAAGCAGTACAGGCCCTTGCATCAGCCCCTGGGGCTCACTGCTGCTGAGTAGCCTCAAGTTGTACTTCATTCCACTGACTGCAATCCTTTCAGCCTGGCAGTTCAACCAGTTTTCGGTTCATCTCATTGACCACTTCTCTAGCCTGAACTTTACCAGTTGTTCTTCATATAATCTATTTGTCAGCTCTGTAGTGGATAGGACAAGAAGTCAAATTGCAGCAAGAGAGATTAATATTAGGCAAACTAAAAGAGCTTTCCAACGTTTGTGAAAGTGAAGCATTGGGATAGGCTTTGTGAGGAGATATTAGCTGGAATAGATGATTCAGTAAGATTATCTCCAGACTTTTTTCCTTTGATCCTTAAGAACATTTTCAGAAGCATCAACTGTGTGTATTTCTCCCTCAAAATGAGCTAAAGTGGATCTTGATTGTCTGAATGCTCCCAGGGACTACTCAGGAAGTGGGAGACGGATAAAGAAACGGAAGGACAGTTTCACTTTAGTGCAGATGTACACCCTGAGGTGGGAATAGCCTCAGCCCACATTGACATCACTTGGGTGTCAGGAGTTTAAGCTTAGACCCCTTGCTCTACAGGAGGTTTTTTTTTTGTTCAGGCATGAACTATTCCCATATGCTTTAAGCATCTTAACTAAGTATTAACTACTAGTGCAATTCAGCATATCAACCATCATTGTTTATTTGCTAGATTAAATATAATCACATGAAGAGAGGAACATAGAAATAACCATTATGGCTATCCTCCTGTGGAGAACGATAGAGACTGGGGCTTGGAAACAAAATTCCTTTCTTTTTAACTCACATGGACATAGGAGTGCCTATGACTCTGGCCCAGATAGAGAAGCGATTGTCAGCAGCAGGAGAAGCTGGAATGTTCAGATTGCCCTGCAGTCAAGGGATGTATTGCTAGTGCCTATAAATAGAAAACCTCTCTCTCGGAGCACCGCTGCAGCTGATAAGGTAGATATAAACAAACATGGAGCACAAGCGTGCAGCTCAATGTGATGAAGGCAAATACATCTTTACTCCAGTGGAAGTCCAGTAGACTTCAGTCCACACCTGTCATTTACATCCTCCCTATCCTCCCCAGGCTCCCCAGGCTTGGGAGTTCCTTTTTCAGAATTAACAGCTTTGCTGGACTGTGAATATGGCATGGTTTCTGCACCAGCCTACTGGGAGATGATTCCACATAGCTAGTTCTCTGCTTGCTTTGCAATAGCTTCCCTTGAGCTGCATGTTTCACACAACTACCCAGTGCTCACCCTCTTATTCCTTTAAAACTCTGTCTAGGTCCAGGAATAAGATAAATGAAGAAAGTGCAGAGCTGTCTCTCCTCTCTGATTCCTGTCTGAGGTAAATGGGCATCTGAGCAGCCTCTGACTGGGCCAACAGGTTGTGAAAAGAGGCAGGAGGAGACACCGCCCAATTAAAAACTGTGGATAAAAACATTGTCCACTATGTTATGTAATTTCTTTTTAGAAAGGGAAACCCAGAGTTAGATATGTTGGTTTGGAAGCATATTGGTGGGATTGTGGTGCAGGAGCAGACGGCACAGGATGAGATTTTCTTAGCTCTGACCCAAAGTTTTGGTACAAGTTGGGACGCACGTGATGGACGGGGATGGCAGACTTCATTAAGGGAGTCTGAATCACATAGCTTGTGAGGTACTCAGATATTTCATGTGAGTGCCATAAAATGACTTGAAAACAACAAATGTGAAATACGAGACTGGATGAAAAGGAAAGAACAGCATAGTGATCCACCCACTTTTTATGGACAGACGAGGCCATTATGGCAATTCAGTAAGACTTCACCCGTAGCACTGACTTCAGGACTTCACTGAACTGAATTCCTACCTCAGAGCAAGAGGTGTTATTGAACTAGAGCACATAGTTCAAGAGAAACCTACCAACTTGATCTCAGATGGAGAATGGAATAGGTGAATCCACCACTGCCCTTGGTAAGTTGTTCCTTCTCTATTAAATATATATTACTTGTTCTTACTTGTCTTCTTTGTATGGCTCATAACAGTCTGATTTATTTCGTGTTAGCATACTGGCTAGAGGGACATGCTGTTTTCCTAACTCTGTCTCCTGGGCATGGGACTCTGAGCATCACTAAAGACTTTGCATAGATTTTTCATTTATTAGGTCAACTCACTCCCTTGAGCCTTAAAGTCATGAGTTAACCAGGATGCCCCTGAGCTCCCTCTAACTCCTAATTCTGGGTGAGTGCCTGGGCTGTGACCTGGTTTTGCATAGAGGTGCACATAGACTGTCCCTGCCACTACTCACTGTGCTCTGCTTCTGCACCAGAAAAGGCCAGGTGAACTGTCTGGGGAGAAAGCATCTTCATCTGCTCCCCAAGGGAGATGGAAAGGGTATGGGGACCTGGTGATGTACCACAGGATGTGTACATGTACAGGGTTGGGCTAGGTGGATGCACAGAACATGTCACATTAACAAATGCTCAGCAACCTGTGAACAATTTCTCAGGCTCATCACTGAACCCTCTCTAGGATTTCAGCTTTCCCCTGTGAACCCCACCTCCAGATGCACTGTTCTAGGGCTGGTCTTGCTGGTGCCAAGCACAGCAGTAAGAAACTTTCTGAGGTAAAATGACAAGCAAATGTTCTGCAGTTTTCTCTCCAGATTTGATTTTGATTTCGTTTGAATGGTTCTATGCCTAATTGCTTGCCTATAGTGAAAACTTAATGTGTTGATTTTCCAAGGGCTACAGAGCAGCACTTGGAGAACAATCAGTCAGATGTTTTGTCACATCCCAGGCAGCCCTAACAGCATTTGCCTGAAATGAAATGTAACATCTCTACACTGCAGGCAATATTTTTGCTGGTAATGCTTCTGCATATCTTGCTAAATAAAAATAGATCCCTCCTTTTTTTGGTTTAGACATCAGTTAAAAGCAAAACCAAACCCTCACTTGCATTAAGATGACAGAGGACCAAACTGGAAGATGAAGTTGTTCTCCACATTTGACTGCGATCACATCAGGTCCCAGACTTGATCCTAAGCCATCTGCTAATTGTTGCGGTTTTGCAAACAAGTATTGCAAAGATAATTTAGTTTGGAAGAAGCTGTTGGAACATGGATTCCTCCTTGGAAATCGCATAGCATCTCTGTTAATGGGTATTGCAGATTGCTAAGCTGATCCAGCCTGCTTTGCCACAGGATAAATTCAGATAGTGTCCTGTCTTTTAAAGACTTCTAACATGCTGGGGTGCTGAGTAGCTTTGGAGAATGCTGCAAGCTAAAGAAAGCTCTGAGGCCATCTGTCCTTAATACCTGTAGGGATACAGAACCTGCAGACGTGATGGTCAAGCACCCCAGAGCAGCCAGGAATCCTATATCAAAGCATGCCAGCAATTTGCCTGCCAGGCAGTTGTGGGGCACACGGTGCAGGAGATATGGGGTAGGCCATGCTCTGAGGTGCTCTGATGGTTTCTCTGTTCTGCAGCTGCCAAAGCCCAAACTGCAGCACTGCTCTGCACCCCAAACCACTGCCAAACACATCAAGAAAAAGACAGAAACTAAATGCAGAGTGTATTCAAGCCAAAATGGGATGTTCAGATTACTGAAATCCTGTGTGTGCCCCTTTGAATGCAGCAGCAACAATAGCACAAAACATTGCTGGACCTGCAGTACCAGCCTCCTTGGGGGCCTTTGTCCTAGACACAGGTCTGTCATCAGATTAAAAAAAAACGTGATGGAAGGACGGGCACTGATGTGTCATCATCTTCTGGTGTTGTAACCAGTGCTGTTATGATCTCCATTACTCTGATGCCCCATTTGACTCAGTCTTTTAAGGTACATGTCCTCACAACACCCCAGTGAGTGAAGGGAAGGGCTGCAGATGGGTACAGACACCATGCCTGTGTTAATAATAGTAACAAACATTCCCAGAGCTGTCTGGTGCCCCCAAGGCCAGAAGCAGCATGTGGGCTGTGCTGGCTTACAGCATCACCCCTGAATGAGACCACAATTTAGTAGGCACAGGCTGTGGCATGAACTGTGTCCATAGGGGAGGTCACATGCCTCTTGCCCATCCCCCAGTCTCCTCTGCCGTGCCATGTGCTTGAGGCACCAAGACATGCTCAAGCTCTGAAAACTGGGGTCTGCAGGCTTCACCCCCAAGTTAGCAGTTTCTGGTTAAGTGAGTACTGCTTCTGCTTTCGCAGCCAGTAGAAGATGATGCTTTGGTACTTTTGCTGCTTCCCCAGGCCCAGGAGGAAGGGGACAGCTGCCTCCTTTGGGCTGGAGCTGGCAGAAGCACGGCTGGCCATGACAGATGAATCTCATCCCAGCAGAGAAGTGAGATGTCACCTCTGGAGACTACCAGTCTCTGATCCCTTCTGGTCAGGTACAAGCAGCATGGGATCAGCAGCTAGCTTGGATTGGGGTGGAGGGTTGGAGGCTGTTGGACAAACTGCCATCCTGACAACTGATCTGTGGGGCATCCTCACAAAATAGGTCCTCTCCTGACCTGACCATGGTCACCTCAGACTCATACCTTCTACAAGGCTCTGGGTTTTCTTCCTCCTCCCTCAGTAGCACTTAAATGGTCTCAGGATGGGGTTAGGATGGAGTCATACTGTGTTTCCTGGAACAGGTCACTGTGTTCTTGCTGTTTGCTGCCTGTGCTGCACAGGCAGGGGATGTAGTACCTACTGCTGCTCTCAGCACCCAGCCAGCAAGCAAAGTATGCTTTCAGAGGAGCACAGATTGCTCTGTCAAGGCTGCTGACTAACCACACTGAAGAGTGGTGGGCTGCCCTGCTCTTTACTGGCTACCTATGTTGGTAGGTTACTGCCTGAAGGGTAAAGTGTATCTCCATTGTATGGCCTTAAACGTTATGCACTGGCAGAAACCCAGTGTCCCAGATCTTGCAACAAACAGTGTTGAGACATACACATGCACAAAGATGTTTTAGACCATAGCTGATGGGATATGTCAATTCTCATTGTGAAATTTATTTTTTGGGGAAAATAAAAATAAGAGAAAAGGGAAAGGGAAAGGGAAAGGGAAAGGGAAAGGGAAAGGGAAAGGGAAAGGGAAAGGGAAAGGGAAAGGGAAA
>JAWWLV010000088.1:66391125-66423316 GCA_035041135.1 Platyrinchus mystaceus | reverse complement strand
AAGGGAAAGGGAAAGGGAAAGGGAAAGGGAAAGGGAAAGGGAAAGGGAAAGGGAAAGGGAAAGGGAAAGGGAAAGGGGAAAGGGGAAAGGGAAAGGGGAAAAGGGGAAAGGGAGAGGAAGGGCAAAGGAAAAAGAAAGGGCAAGGGCAAGGGAAAGGGAGAGAGGGAGAGGAAGAGAAAGGGAAAGGGAAAGGGAAAAGGAAAGGGAAAGGGGGAGAGAGACAGGGAGAGAGAGGGAGAGGGAGAGGGAGAGGGAGAGGGAGAGGGAGAGGGAGAAGATAAACTCTTCCAGTGTCCAGCCAGGAAAAGTCATGCTGTTTATCCCAGGTACATGCTGGATATGGAAAGGACATTGTTCCCAGCTTGTGACACAGTGTGGACAGATGTGGTTCCAGGCTACTGTTGCTTTGTTTGACGCAGTTTCTATGGAAGACCCTTAGTTGAGGAAATGATGGGATGTGTTCAGCATCCTCTGCATCCACGCCAATGATGTTGAGCCTCTCATTCCTCACAAGGGTTACAAAGCCAGATGGGCAGGATCTCTGGTCTTTAGCCAGGTTTGCTAAGGGGCACGGTGGCAGTCCCTCCCTCACAGACCCAGAAGAGTTTAGCATCCAGACTTCCAATGGATAGGTCAGTCTGGCTGGACACTTGCTTGTAAACAATGTTTAGCTGTGTTAGTTTGTCCCTACTTGGCCAATAGGCTTGTGGAAGCCTCACGTCCATTTTCCGCAGTCTAAAAGCAGGTAGTGAGAGAGTCCACCACTCTTGCTCAACGCCATCACTGTGAGGCTGCCACAGGAGTAGCCGTGTTGTTTGCTTCCATGATCCTGCTACGACAAGTGTAGTTGTCTCATCTAGTAAAAAAATGGCAGAAATCAGCTCCTGCTAGTCAGGGGCTTTTTAACTGGATCATGCTGAGTTCAGAGTGATTTGAGGACTAGTGTGAGAGGACTGCACAAGAAGAAATTCTTCTGGGGGACAGTGTAGGAGGACATACCAAAATGGCACACTCTGTATCACTTCCTACGTTGTTTGGCCCATGCCATGCCCAGGCAGTGCTTAAGAATTGCTTGACTGAGTGCTACCTGGCACAAGCCAAGATCATGATGGATGTAATTCAACAATAGAGGCAAATGTGCTCTGGATCCTAGGCACATGCTCTCATCTCATTTTGGTTTCCTGGGCAGAGGTATACCCCGAGAAGCTATGCCGTGTTCTCCTACAGATATTGCTCTCACTCCCACTGATCTCAGATTCACCTAGACAATCTAGGTAAGCACAGAAATATTTTTGTAGACCTTGCCCCAACCATGTGGCCCACCATCATTTAGGAATTCTACGACAGAAGAGGAAACTTACCCTATGTCAGTCTGGCTGCTGTACTTGGGCTGCTCATATGGGTAAAGTGAGGTACCAGAAACAGGCAAGGTGGGACCTGTGCTCATCATGCAGCCTCCTCAGGGCAAGGATCTGTCTTTTCTTCATTTGTCTGCAAAGCACATAGCTGTGGCCTTGTGTAAATAATGCATAACATGCACAATCATATTTTCTACACGCCCCTACCCGCACAGATGGCTTCAATGGGAAAATGTCATCGCTGATCATTAAAAGGCAACAAACTCCTCAACTACCAAAATAAATAAGTGGTATGTTGTTGGCTTTTACAGTGAGTAGGATCCTACATGAGGGTTTTTTCCCCCAATGTATGCACCTTCAGCAAATTGATTTGATAAAACCCAGCTCCAGACATCACCTTATTTCAAGTTCAGTTACCTAGGAAACTGCAGTGTGCTGCTGGGACGAGCTGCCCACTCCTGCTTCTGTTGGAGCTATTACACACATCAGCTCTTCCTTCAGGAAGAGCAGAATGCTGCTGATGCCAACTTCTAGCCTTTTTATGCAGATACAGGCTGTGCATGCGTGCGAAGAGAGACACAGAGCTACAAATGCCCGTGGGAGGGAGACACACATACTACCCACACCTACGTCTGCGTACTAAAAGCTGCTCATTTAACTATGAGATGGCATGTAGATGTAGCTATTCATAGTGTGCCAGTGTGTAAATGCATGCACTAGCTGTATGTACATATGCATGTGGACACATGAATGGCTGGTGTGTATGTGTGTGCTCACACGTGCAGGTGCTGCTTCTCAAGAGATGACTGAAGTTATCAGGGCTTCCATAAAATGCTAATTTAATGTGAGGATCTGAGGTAACATGGTCTGGTTCTTTTCAGAGGACTCACTTGTGGAAGATAAGTTCACCTACTTTGGGACGACAAAGTCTTTGCATTCTCTACTCTGCTGCTCCGAGCAATGAGGACCTTGAAGAGCAGCTCTAGCACATCACAGTCATGCTGGCAAGATAGTTGGGTAGTAAGGAACTGAAGCACCACAGTTACTTTGAGGAACTCTTGATTTTTACCAGATTAGCATAATGTGTCCACAATGGCTGCACGTCTCTCAGGTGTGAGTTATTCAGCTGCACAGCAGCCTCAGGACTGGGGAGACTCAAGTGCTGGGCTGAAGGTGGAAGGGTATAAGTGTACAGCTGGAGTGGAGAATGCCATTTCTTTCCTTGCACCAGGGTCTGGGTGTTATATCTCACCATGGAGATGTGAACACATACACAGTCAACTCATCTACTCTTTTTTAGCACAGGTAACACTGACTGGAGCTAGTTCTTATTTAGTAGACAGCCCTGTCAACAAGAAGCACTCTATTCCCCATGCTGCCATTCAGCAATTTTCCAGAGACAGTGGATGGTTCTAATGTTTTCTTTAACAGGAATGTGGAGCCCAATATGCATCTCACAGATGGGAAAATAAAATCTGCTGTGCATATCTCTCTGGTTAGTTTGCTCTGTGCCATAACTCATGTAGCCATCTGCAGGTGTCAGCAGCCCTTTACACTGTCTTTCACCAACTACAAATATTGTGGCTACTCTGGCAGAATGGCAAAATATCTCAAGGAAGTGGAAATGGTTGGAGGGGCTGTCCTGAGGTGCCATGGTAGGAGATCTGTTGCCTGAGGAGCAAAGTCTATACATCTTGCACTGTTTGCAGGAGAAGATCACCATTAGCTATCCTCTAGAGGAATTCAGTGAGTAACAGGGACAACAAACTCAAAAGAACAGGAGGTGAAATCCTTCTCTCCCTCTCCCCATCTCCATAACCTGCATCTGTAAGGAGCAGCAGAATAACTAGTGTATGGGCCAGAGCAGTGGCCTACAAACACCCACTTGCAGGGAGCAGGGCTGTGTCTGGCTTTTTTTCCAAGGTCTACCTCTGACCTGTCTGGCTAGAGACTCAGCTCACCATCAGAGATGTCAGTGTAGCAAGCATCAAAACTATTGAACCATGCTATATTGCTAGACATAAAGTTACCAATGAGGTCTTACTGTCTAGCAAGAAGAATCCTAACATTAGGAGTCACACCTTGTAGAATACTTACATTTGATACACATATACAGGATGCACGTAGTACACTTGCTAATCCATTGCATTGTGTTCTAACCAACCGACTAAAAAACATATGGTTTCCACCAGCAGCAATCCTGACAGGCATTTGTCTGGTGCATGCTTGCCATGTCAAAGCTATTAGGGTTTGCAAGAAACTTGTTGACCTATTTAATTTGTGTATATCTAGATAGACAACTATACAGATAGGTAGATACTTGAAAGTTCAGCTCAGTGACAGAAACCTTTATTTTCATCAACATGTCAGCACTGTCACTGCTGACATTTACTTGGCATTACTCATGCTCATATAGAGTCCCATAGTTCATAAGAGTCATATCACAGAGTCATAGAATGGTTGGGTTTGGAAGGGACCTTAAAGATCATCTAGTTTCAATCCCTCTGCTGTGAGCAAGGACACCTTCCACTAGACCAGGTTGCTCAAATTTCTGTCCAACCTGGCCTTCAACAGTTCCTAGGGATGAAGCATACACAGCTTTTTTGGACAATCTGTTCCGATGTCTCACGACCTTCTTTAATTGTTGCTTATAATTTTTACAGCAAACTTGGTCCATGTCTATAGTATGTCTATGTATGTCTGTGTGCATATACATACAAATAGACATACAAAGATCACAAAATCACTGAATATTCTGAGTTGGAAGGGACAAAAAAAGATCATCAAGTACAACTTTTAACTGAATGGCCCCTACAGGGATCAAACCCACAACCTTGGCATTATTAGCACTGTGCTCTAAGCACCCAAGCTAATCTCAGATCTCTCTATATATGTATTTATGCCCATATACATAAACTCAGAAGAATCTCTATATATGTTTCAAACTCATAGGCAACTAATGTGGAAATGATAGGCACAGGTTTTCTTTCATCCACCACCTCTGGGATGCAGTAGGGCATTTTAACAGCACTGAATGAAACTGAGAGAGTGAGCAAGAGACTACTCAGATCAAAATCTCTGCAATGCATTTTTCACTTCCTGGGGCAATGATTCATGCAGCTGGGGACCTACTTTTATGAATAGATGTTCAGAGAAGGGATTTGGCTGTAGCATTTCTATCAACGCCTGGGACTCTTTCCTGCAAACTTTTATATGTGTCAGACATTTCAACTGAGTTTATGTGCTGCTCTGCATAGCAGCATCGCTGGAAAGGTTTGCTTTCATGGCTACCTATAAGTCACTGATCTTTGATCCTTGTGTGCCTATATCCTGGAGGATATTACAGGTTTTTGGATGTGTTTCTCATTTGAAATACTGTAAATGATGAATAGAGAAGCTTTGGCAACGGCCAAACTTGTGACGATTGTCTGAGCTGTAAAAGCTTCTGGAGCCTCACAGGGATAGTGACAGCAGATGTATCTGTGACTGTGTTGCCCTGCTTTCCCAACATCCCCAAAGTTTGACTGCTTTTTTTGACAACATTACAAAAGCAGTGTAGAAAGGGACAGAAACACAGTTAGGGAGAGTAAAGCATTTACTCACTTATAGAACTGACTCAAGATATAGATGGTGCTAAAAAGACACAGGACTGGCCAGAGGACTGTAAAATCTAGGTACACTTCTTTCCTCTCCAGCAGATATTTTTCATTTCCTGTGCCATATATGTGATCCTGCAAATCTCCTCTGTCAGGAAACCTATGCAGGTAACAGAAAAAGGCCCCAAAATGCAGCAGCTCCCTCACCCAGATCCACAGACCCATTGACCATAAGGGGAAAGCAAAGATTTCACCCCTTCCCTTCATCTGGGGTCAGAGTTGGCTCCTTGAGTTCCTAAAGCAGGAGTGTGTTTGAAACATTGAAGAGGAAATTAAATAATCTTCTGTTTGGTGTTTTGTCATGTGTGATGCGTATTTTATTTTCTGTCAAAGAAATATTGAATAATGGCATATATGGACAATACTTTTTTGAAATATTATATGCCACCACATAAATTAAGCCTATGTTTTAACATAAAGTTATAGTTTATAATTTTTCCTCAACTTTTCAAACTTTTGAGTGCTTGAATATTCAATCTTATCATTCTTTTAATTTAAGGAAGTTTGACTAGTAATGCTGAGGTGGCAGCAAGAGTGGTCAGTTGACACAGATTTTCATCAGTGGTCCTGTGCCATTAAGACAGTAGAAAGCTTGAATAGTGATAGATAATAAAAGCTGGCAATAAAAACAAAGCTCATTTTCAAGTCAAATTATAACTGAGCTGTTTTGAGCTGTGTTTTACTAAATCCACTCACAAGAGTAGGATAAGTAAATGAATTTCCTGTCTTGTAGAGATTGTCTTCTAGAGAATGTCTTTCTAAAAGAAGCCAGTGAATTTCAGCACTGATAACTTTCTTATTCCTATGACCAATTATTTTCAAACATGTCATCTACACCAGCTCTCAGTGAGGATTAACTACATGACAGGCTTGAACTTTTAAAAGCAAGTGAGTTTTAAATTATGAAAGAGCAGGGGGAAAAGGTGAGACTAATTTTTCTGTATGGAAACATGTAAAGTTTTTGAGTGCATCATCATTTGCAGTCTTCTTGCCATAAGTGTAATGAGAATTATTCCCTTTCTCTTCTTTTTGATTCCCTAAAAAACCACCACACTTCATGATTGGACAGTGTATACTAACTTTTAATTAATCATTTGTTGTATGAATAGCTTATTGTAAATAAAACTCCCCCATCTAACCTGGAAGTATTTTTCTGTTAATTGTTTTGCAAGTATTTAAGTATATTTGTAGTTCAAACTGCATGAACCAACAGTAGTTCAATGATATATTTGTGTTTGTCTGACTGGATGGGATTGGCAAAAAGAGCTAGGTGTCTTATCTGACTCTTTGTGGTAGTCAATTCAAAATCCAATTTCAGCAAATATTCATGGACATTATGTGAAAATATGTTTCACTGTACTCTTCCAGAAGTATATTTCTCTATTGCTTCAGAGAACTATTTTTGTAATTGTCACACTCCCTAAATCCTCCCAGGTTAAAAGGCATGCTGCTCTTGCACTGCTATTCTGCAGAGGAGAGGCTTTCATCCTCAGAGCTGACACAAATTCTAACACTGCCACTGGATATTTGTGGAAATGCTGCCTATACTTTTCTAGCTACATGTGGGCTTGCAGCAAGTGTGAAATGTTTTAGCCCTAAAGCAAATACTTACAGATGTAAGAAGCTGGTTGCTATTCAGGATTTGATTTGCGACAGTGAATTCATCCCTGTTCACTCCACTGATGGGATCGGTATTATCAGAACATCAATTTCCCACACAGGCCACCAAAATTATAGACCTTCAAAGCCAAGAGAATCAAAGGAGTCAGTAAATGTGCTCACTTAAGATAGAGAGGAGAATATCAGGAGTTTAGTGTGACCTAGGTCGGCAGAGTTTCTACTCATACCTGTTGATCACCTTTTTTTTTTTATTATTTTGGTCTAAGCTCTTAATTGAGACTTCAGTAAACCCCCGGAAAGCCTGTGAAAAGCTAACCAGTGCCCAAACAGCACCCAAACAGCTGGTGGCCAAGATCAGATGGCCCACATTTCTCAGTGGTGTCATATATCTATATTCTCCTTTGGTTGGAGATATTAATGAGGAAGATATTTCGAGGATGGAAAAGGATATCTGGACTGAGAAAATTTAATCCTGAAAAATGAAAGAGGAAGACTAAAAAGAAGATAATCATAAGTTTCAGGATTTAAACTTTGGTAGAATAGGATGCAATCTGTAGGAAAGGCAGTCTGTGTCATAGCTATCTTAGCCAGATAATATTGGACAAGTTAGGCAACACACTGGCTTCAGTGCAGCATCTGGGGCTGCTTCCTCGGGGCTTGAGGGCTCAGACAAAGCATTGTATGGGAGCAACTTAATGCCTATTACCAGGCATAAGGTGAACAGCAGGAGTTGATCCTGTGCATTAATCCACAGCAACTGTGAAATAAATCACATTAGTTTAAATGTCACTGAAGGAAATTTGGCTGACGTATGCAAACTCATTAAGCTGCTTTAATTGTAGCACTCTAGGAAAAGGTGGTGATTTCAGCAGACTGAAATAGGATGGGGAGTCCTCACTGCATGAGAGGAGAGAGAGCACCATACACAGCTACTCAGGCCAAGAGACAATAAGGAAATCCTGTCTTTCAGGCTGAAAAACAAACTATGCAGTCTTTCCCTCTCCATAGCACCTCTTCTTAACCAAACCAATAAACAACACTATGAGGCTTGAGGGACTAAGCTGCCACAGGGACTAGGCTGGCACATCTCATCCTCTAGTTTCATTCCTCACAGAAAAATACATTTTCAGGTAAAGATGGTTGAAATAACTCCAGTCAAAGAAGAGCAGGTGGGAGATGGGTTTTTATTCATTAAGGATAGACATAAAACTACGTTCATCTTTGTTAAAGAAAATTAGAAACCTCTCAGAAACAGATTTTTCTTTTGCTAAAATAGTGCTTAGCTTTTTTGGTTTTGTTTGGGTTTTTTTCATTAATGAGGTAGGATATTTTGCGTTGAGAGTAATGCCTTTCTTCCTCATAGAGTTGGCTTGAATGCTGCAAGTTAAGTACATGCTTACCATCTATTTGGTGGTGATCCCAGGTTTTCAGTGTTGTAGAAGTGAACTGACAGTTCAGAAAATAAAGTCTTTCTTCCTTGACTTTTTATTTATTTATTTATTTTTAGCTGACAAGTGTACTGATGGCTGGTTTAATTTGATTTGACACAGATGGTCATTTCAGTTGGCAATCATCCACCAAAATACATGTCACCCTTGGCTAATGACCTAGCCTCATCGATAATCTTGTGACATCTTTTCCACATTGTATATGTGCCTGTGAACTTCCAGCAATAACCCCTTCATGTTTTTAAATCCCAGCCTGCCAAATGCCTGGCTTCAAAATGTCATTTTTTTCTCACAAGTAGGCACCAGCTGCTGAGCAAGCTTCCTGTGATGCTCCCTCCATCTTAGTCTTAGGGGCTGGTAGGAAGGGACATGGGAAATGCTATGGGAGGAGACATCTGCCCTCTGTTTCCATCTATCACACCATGCCAGGCCACAGCCAGAAAGGCTGGAGCCTGTGGCCTGTCATTCCTTCCCCTAGACCTGAAATGGAAGGATGTTGCATTGCAGCTCTTCAGACTGGGGAATGAGATCTCTCTGCGCCTATATTTTGTAAGGCATCTCAATAATAATTAATAATGACCCATAATAGTTTTAGATCCTTATTTTCTCTGCATCTATAATGATTGGGAATCTATAGTTTTGCCCTCTGAGCTGTCTAGTCACTTCTGAGGAGAAGGTTTAGTCTTTTGCATGCATTAAAGCCTTAAAACCTATGACACTCAGGATGCCATCAGCTGCTAGAGAAGCGATGAACAATATGTTTGCAAGATAAAGTCTTGTGTCCCCACGCAACATTTGCCAGCTACTATTTGAAAGACATTTTGCAGCCTGATCTTTCACTGGAATACTTCTACTCAGCTTACATTTGTTTCTATCACAGGGCTATTTGCTCAATAAATTAAACAGTCGATAAACGCAGTGACCATAAATCTTCTCCATCACTAATTACCTTAAAAATGAGGAGACTGTTCCTCTGCCTCCTTTATTTCATTTGATAGTTGTAGTTGCAGCAGCTGATCTGGCTAATAATCCCAGTAGTCTGTCTTCAACTAGGGACAACTGAAGTGTCATGGGGAGGGAAATTATGAAAATCAGGCATGTGCAGTGCAATTTTTCTCATGAGAAAACATGTTCATATAAAACAATGAGAAGCCATGGAACTTCCTAACCTAGATGTTACATACCTTTCCCTTGGCCGAGGTTGTTTTGCCATTGTGAAGAAATGCCCTCTGGGAGCTGCTACTCTGTGACTGCTAACACTTGGCAGTCATTCATCTATGTGAGCTGTGGGGTATCTCCATCATTGTGCAGCCATCTGAACCTTGTTTCTGTGAGATCCCAAAGGCCTTTGCAAGGTTTGTTTATTATTAGCCTCGTTTATCACTCTCATGACTGATTTTGAATATAAGGAAAGTGGATCCTATTAAAAAATTCATGTGTTACTATCTAGGACACAGAGTCAAGTGTGGAGTAACCCACATTTCATTGTCATACTATTAAATAACCAGGTTTAATTTACTTCACGCCAACTAGCTAAGAACAACCAAACTGAATTTTGACATGTGGCAGAGAGCTGAGTTCTGCTAGATTATAGATATTATATGTGGAGCCAGGACATTTCAGTAAAAGAAAAGGTTAGTGAGTTGTTTCTGACATCATAAATTTTTGTTGTTCTGCAGGGAAAAATTTCTAGTTCATGGTACCCTCTCTGAATTGTTGATTCTAACAGTGCAGCCCAAAGCATGTGGATGTAGATGACCTGGAAGTCCTGCCAGCATTTCTATGGTGCGTATGCATGTGTGGGAGGGAGTAGTATTTGGAAAAGGAATAAGACTGCACATCCCATCAAAGAGTATCTACAGATGGAGCTATGGGCTCATCTGTAAGCAAAGTCCCTGTGGTTAAAGCTATGCTTGTTGAGATGTCCTATGTGACAGTACCAATGACAGTACCAAATCCATTTCCACCCTTTGCTATGCATGTCCACCTCCTTGTCGAGCTGAAAAACTGTTTGTTATACAACGCTGTGATGTAAACGAAGCTAGTGACATCACACCTGAAAAGTTGAATGTCATCAGCCCAAAGGTCCTGTGCACTCAGCACACATGAGGTATCAGAATGGATGTCAGGATCTGGCAATGTGTGATGCTGTTGTTGTTACCCCTGTGTGCACTCGCTATCCCATGATACCCACCATTCCTGTTTTGCAGTGGCCACTTCCTTTGGTTTTCTGGCATACAAGAGTGAATTGTGGCAGAGTTTCTGGGTCCACTGTGCACTCAGGGATTTTTTTTGAGAGGGATCACTACAAAAACAAAGGTCATTTAAAAACCCAAACACACACACAAAATCCCATTTTAGAATAAAATAACGCAATAGAGGCTGACCTTTGCTATGTCTTTTGCCATGATTCCTCACTAGAGCTTTATATGGTGTTCGTGGTCATGCTGTTTTATTATTCCCATGGCTCTGTTTCTTCCTTCTAGGCATTAAGAAGAGCAAAGCTAAGAAGTACAAATTTTATATAGAACTGGTTGACCTACCCTTTGCAAACAGCAAGTGCGTTCTTGGGTAATTCACAAACAGGAAAATGAGACAAGGTCAATGATCAACTCATTTATTGTGGCTTGACCCATACTACTGAGCCTACAGTTTGTTCCTGAGCTCTCAAGGCCAGAGTCCTTTCATACACCAGGGTTTGGGATTTGCAGACTGAGCACAAATCAAGGTCCTTTCCTTCACAGGGCCTTCCAAACTGACCTTGCAGACTGGCAGGCTGATTTTAAGTGCATTGATGAATGAATTAGGACACTGAGTCTTACTCTGAGCACAAGGAATAGAACTCTCTATTCAAGTTTTCAGACTACATCAGCAGTCAGAGATATCCAGAAGGAAATCTACTGCAGCACAAGGGCTTTTTGCGGTAGGAGAAAGAAGTTCCCAGCCACAATAGCAGATGGACATATAGACATTAGCTGTATAAGTGCATTGAGTTTGCCATGGAGATCAGAAAATAGTCCAGATGTGAATCAGCTCTCAGAAACCAGTCCAACCATAAAAATGGACACTTATGGCTCAAAAAAAGCAAGAGAGGAAAATAATTCATCTCAACTACCATGAGGTTCCTCGTCTCCTTTTTTGAACAAAGCAAAGCACTCCTGTGCAAAATGCCAGTGGTCTTGTATTGTTCACCCTGCTCTTGTGCTCTGAAGAGAAGCAGACCTTCCCCAGACCACACAACCCATGTTTTTTTTTCCATCTGCACAGAGGATCTCACCTCTAAAATACTCTACAGCTCTCACAGGAATATCAGTGGCTTCTCTGGTCTATCTCTATGGAGAAAAAAATGAGAGACAAACACCAGGTGATGCTTTCTGATGGCTGTGAAGGTACAAGGATAAGCAGTGTGGCTTACTTAGAAGGGAAAGGGAAGCCTGGCTTACATAGATATTCTCAGGGTGCCAAGTCACACACATACACACTTGATAAGGAACAGTTCCTTTTCTCTTCCCAGAAATGCCAGTTTCATCTGGGTGCTTGTCTGTCACTGGACAAATAAGAGATTTGGTCCAGGACAATTTACTTCACATGAGTCAATGTCTAACTGCCCATCTTCAGTCTGACTGATGAGAGCCCAGGTAACTAGGTAACTTGACAATATTCCTCCTCCTACATCTGAGGGATGTCCCCGCTGTCCATGAGTGCTCCTGCCATTGACACGGATGCCATGAAAACAGGCAGCCCTCTGCAGTAAGCAACATCTGTAGGTGGCAATCTATATGAGAGTGAAAAGGTATTTTCCCCAGTTTATTCTGCAAGGTCAATGCAAGGAGTGTATCCCATCAAAACACTGGCTTGATTTTCTTTGTTTTTGTTTTTGTTTTTTTTTTTTTGTTTGTTTGGTTTTTTTTGTTTGTTTTTTTTTCTTTTTTTTTTCTTTTTTTTTTTTTACTGATCAAGTGAAGAAAATGACTCCATTTCTTTCCCAAAAATCTCCATGGCAAAATTCATTTCAGATCTCCTCCATGAGATGGCTGGATAGAAGATCCTCCCTTAGGTCACTCAGCATATTCGTTACACTGTTCTTGCTCCTCTAAGATAATGAATCATGTATCCCAGGACTTGCCTGCACTTGCAAGTTAGCACTGATTAAGGTAAAATGCAAATATAAAGTGCCATTGCCATTTCTTAAAAGCAGCTCGAAGGTTGAATTAAGCAGGAACAATGCACTCTGATTTTGCAGAAACAGCATTCATACAGGGTACTAATCAGGAATAGATGACTGGAAACAACATAGAGGTATGACGTAGGTGAATCAGCCACACTCACTTGAGCCTCTCCCCGAGGGCTCTGGCTGCCCTTGCCAGTGGTTGGAGAGCATTTCAGGCAAGCACTGCTAAAGCTCCTATGGATGATTTCAATTAATACTGTACATGTTGAAGTCTCTACTGTGGTATGCAATAAGGAAGCGGCAGTTACCTTAAAACAATAATATTTGTTGAGCTATCTGCTCTGCTAAAGGATGGGCAAGAATACAGTCTGGTGTGTTTGCCTGTTGAGCAGCCAAGTAAATGAAAAGACATCTGACAAAATGTTCCAGCTGCAATTGAAAGCCCACAGCTAGATGAGACTTGTCCACAAGAGCCTGTGACAGGTGACGTTATTGCTGCTCGGCCAAGTTGTCAGGCAACAAAGCTATGAAGGGACATTCAGTGGGTTGCAAATGCTCTCTTCTCGTCTTTCAGTTTTGCAAATTTTATTGAGTGATGCTGCCCTTATTCTGTACTTGTCCCTGCTCAGCAGAGGCACTTGACAAGTCATCTGGGAGGATCTATCATTGCATAACCTCATACTCGATAGGCAAAGCAGTTCACCTCTTTTTGCCCCCTTCCTGCAGCCAAGGGCTCCAGGCATTCCTCAAGCATCCTTCAGCAAGGTAGTCCTGGGGGAAAAAAAAAAAAAAAAAAAAAAAAAGCCACAAAAGCTCAAGATTTGGCTTTCCTCTCTATTTTTTCATGCCCTTAGCCTAATCCAAAACACTTAAAAATAAATAACTACTATCATGGCAAGGAAAGTAGTGAGGTAATTAGGTCTCTGGTCTCTTAATTTATATGCAGGACTGGAAAATCACCCTACCCTTGACAAGATTAAAGCACCTGTGGGAACTATTCATGCTTGCAGGCCATCTCTGGCCACTTTGTTCTTAAGCCATCACAGGTATCTACAGAGATGATTATAGAGACTTCCTGGTCAATGGTGAGAAAAAAGCAGATGCTTCCAGAAGGCAATGCAAGGTTGGGCTCTGTGCTTGCCGGGGACACACAGGCGTGTCCCACCCAGGCCTGCGTCAGCTGGGAATGGATCTGGAATTGCCCACGATGCCAGCTCCCACCCTGCAGCACCAGGGAGTCTCTCTTTCCCATGTACTGTGGGGCAGGATCCAGCATGGAAGCTGCTTTCAGAGGGCAGCTGGCTGAAGGTAACTGTGTGAGGGTTGTTCCTGCCCTGCAGCTCACACGACACCGCACTGCATCTGTCACCTAGGTTCAGCCCGTCCTGGGGACCTGAGCATGCAAGAGAGGGCACAGAAGGGGGGCTCCAGAGACAGGTTGGCACAACAGCTTTGGCACGTGGAGTGAGAAGTGCAAGGATAATATAAAGAGAAACTTCTTGAGGAATAATCTGCAATCCTGCATCTTACCTGGGGACTTGCATTATCTAACACTGCTCTATCAGCTGATCTCACAGGAGATTCAGGACAAGCCCCTCCTCCTGCTGATGAGCTGTGTCAGAATTTGCTTGGTGATACAAGTGAATAAACATTACCTTAGGGAGTCTGGCTAAGTGTGAACAAAAACTAGCTTCAGACAATACAAGTGCATACAACCAAGCCTGCCTTTCAGGGAGGACAGGTAAAAGTGGTGGGATACAGCAAAAACACACTGCAAATGGCCTGTTTTCACACTTTTCCACGTAACCATTCATTTTTGTTTTCTTTCAGAAACAACCTTCCCATCAATCTAGCCCTGAGGCAGTTAAGACAGGGGATCCAAAGCTACAGCTAACCCATGTCTGCACAGCAGGTTAAGAACAAAATATTTCATTAGAGTCTTGAAGTCTATAACTCAAGCTGTGCTTAAGCTTGAAGATCAGCAGCCACAGTTCCACTTGATTACACTGGAAACTGAGACGATCTGGAAGTTCTGAAAATCAAGCCCAGAGGCACTCAGAGTTGCCATGAGTGGCATAGACTAAAGGAAACTTTCTGATGGTTGTATTTTGTATTTGGAGCTTCATTGACCTGAAAAATAATACATGGGGCATATTCTCCATATTACTCAGGCAGGTTCCACATGATCATCTCCATTACCAAATGCAACAGTCCCAGCTGCAGTCAGTGTAATCTTTTGCTCTAAATTTCTCTTCCAGAGCTATATTTCTCCAAAAATATGAGACTTGAAACTCCACTTTTACAGTCATAAAAGATTTTGTTCACACTATACTCTTTAAGAGGTGCCTTCAGAGTGTAAGCCCATTTTAGGAACATGTCAGAGGAAAAAAGTTAAAATGAGTAGCCAAAGCTGCTATCTGACCTTTAAATACATTTTTAAAGCTCTATCTCAGGGCTCTACAGCCCCCAAGGAGGTGCCAAATTTTCTCAGTGCCAAATGCAGAGTACCTGCAGGTCAATTTTGACCCCAGCTCCTCCAAACAAGGTGCTAAGCCCACATGCTAAAGCCAAGTGCTGTTCACACAGAAATGGGGCAAACCTCTGCATGTCACCAAGCAGCTTTCCTGTACACTGAATGGAAATATTCAGGGTAAGCCTTTTCCTCTTGACTATGTGTCCTTCTACACCTTCATCCTCTGAAGCAGCTTCTATAAGTAACCTAAGATACAAAGTTTCCTTGTCACAGCGTAAAAATACTAAAGCTCCACTGCCTTATAATCTGCTCCTTTTGCTGGGAGTCCATCAGCTCTCTAGGACGTGGTGTGAGAGACACTACCTCTATTACTGGGTTTGACATTTGGAGGTCTCAGCTGACCACAGTCATGGTTGGTGAGGGGAATATAGTTTACAAAGCTGCTGAGGAAAGGTGCTGCAAAATGGTCATGGTAGAGGAGGGTAACCAGTTGAGAACACAGTGGATTTAATTGAAAGAGGCAAGAGTAACCTCATGAATTTGTTAACAAGTCTTTGCCCTAGTGAGACTTCAGAAAAGCTGGTCAGCAAACACGGTAATGATTGATGACCAAATAATGTTGTTTTTTTAATAAAAAGAACATGTTCTAAAAAAAAAAAAAAAAAAAAAAATTAAAAGAGGAAGTATTTCCTGAGGCTGTTCATTTATCCCATTGGAATTCTAGAAAGCCACAAAAAAGGGTTGGAGAGGTCTACATGATGCCCATGTGTGGTCTGTGTCATTCCTGATAGATGTTTAGCCAATCTGCTCATAGTCGTTTCTAAAGCTGGAAAATTCAGTTTGAGGTTAGGAGAAAGATAACTTTAACAGTGAAGAAGCAAGTGCAGCAACAAAGGCTGAGGAGCTATGGAATCACCCTCGCTGGTGATTTTTAAATCACTAGATATAAGCCATGTTTCTCATGGCTACATGGATGCCTGTTGTGGAGACACTGCTTGGGATACTTGGGCAGAGAGCGTCTTGATGTAAGGAGGTTGAATTTTTTTGTTCAGATATGATTGATTTAAGGGCTGTGGGTCCTTTTTTAGGTTACTCAGCTTGTTTTTAAGGTTGAGTTTTCCAGACACTTCAGTGCAAATTAACTTTTGTTGTTGTCTTAGGCTATTTTTTTTTCTTAAGAGACCGTCTCTTCAGACCTCCAGGTCTTTGCTCCAAAGAAGTTGTAACATAAATGTTTATGCAACAATGTGTACAAGCAGCAGTTTGCATTATACCTGTCTGCTGTCATAGTATCTCATCACCCACTGGGCACCCTGCTCAGGCCCCACTATTATGATACAGTCTATAAAGTACATACATTTGTAGCAAGCAGTGAATTTGGGCACTCAGTCAAAGGGCTTGTTTTTACAGATGAGCTCAAACAGCAAAACTGAGTGAAGTCAGTCCTCCTTACCACATCGACAGTCCAGCCTGGATGCAGACATGTCTCTGTCATAGGAAGTGAAATCTTGCAGCACCATGTAGTGCTAGCAGCAGAGAAACATGGCAACTGTCTGGGCAGTAGTCGTTCCCTTCAGGTTAAATTAAATTTATGTTGGTTTAATTTAAGACAGTTGGTGACAGTTTTCAAAGCTAAAATAATAAAAGCCACTCTTAAAGTGAAATAATGGATGGCAATAATATTGACATGTGGAAATAATAATAGAGATGTAGTGTCCACTATAAGTTTTCTATTAATGAAATTGAACCAAAACAAGTTTCTGTGTGGACTATAACCTAGAGACCAATGGCATCTTTAAGAAGAGGGATCACTGTCCTCAAACTCTGCTGGTACAGAGCAGGAATTCCATGGCCCAAATGATTTTTTTACTTTGTGCTATAACACAAGAAAAGTTGAAGCAGGTTGAAAGACACAAAGCACATACTTTATTCATGGGTTTTGTAGCTGATGGCATACGTCAGGTTCAAGGTTGAAAGGAAAACTGTAGCCAACCAAGACGAGATGAAGTCGGGAGTCCTCAGATAACCATCCTCTCCTGGGTGTCTGCTCCAGTGCAGCTGGGGATCACAGTCACACCGACAACCACTCCCTAGTAAAATTACACCCTTCATTAAAGCCTGCTCAAGTTGCCTTTCAGTGATCTTTGTCTGATGACAACACTGGCACTGACTGGATTATGCTTAATTAAGTACAAAAGTTGCACGTTAATTGGCTGATAAGACTTGTACCCGTCTGTAATTAGGTATCGCTTATCCTACATTAAAATTACTATTATTTACTCATTATACATAATATTTGTTCTAATATGCAGTCACTGGTATGAAGGCACCAAGTGGAGTCTGTGCGGGAACTTCAGTGCAGACTATGAATTATATATAACTCAAGAGCAATGCAATGAAATAGAGGACAAGAGGACAGAGGATGGCTGAGGTACAGGAAGCAAATCCTTTTTCAGGGAATACAACATAACAAATGCACCAGTGCAAGGCCGTGAGGAAGAGTACTGAGAAAAAAAACAGGTGCAAGGGGCTGCCAGAGCAGTCCTGGAGCAATTTTAAGTGAAAGGCTACAAGCCAAAAAAGCCCCCTAAAAATTGGAAAACTTTTAGGAATAGGCCAGTACAAGTAGTTAAGAACTGTGCAGTATTTGGATAACACAATCCCCTCTAAGCCTCGTAAAAAAGGACATATAAATAGGCAATGGCATTTTGAGCATATCCTGCACTAGGTACACACATAGTTTTAAACTATCCCGTGCATTTGGCACACAGCAGTTGATGGGAAGGTCTGAGCTTTCATTTCCAAGTTTCATTGTGCACATGATTTACCATAGGCAGGGAAGATTAAAGAGTAAGAAATGCCTAAATCTAGAAAGAACAAAGTAGAGCTAAAGAGCTGAATGTCAGTAATTGCATCAGGTGCAAAAATACAATTAGTGACATTATAATAACTGAAATTAGATATCAATTTATATGAGTATGCACCATAATACTTTTGACAACCTCAAGCACTGTGTGATAGCAAATAAAAGCAGGATGACATCTTCTAATTTGTAAAGAAGTAGAATCATAGAATCATTAAAGCTCACTTAAAGAATTTTATTCCATAAGGTACAAGGACAAGAAAGGTTTTAGTGCAAAGAGGATAAGTGCTAATAAATGCCCAGTAAAACCATGCATACATGTGCAGCTATTAAGACACACAGCAGCTTTTCTAACATACAAACGTACTACATGAAGTAACAAAACCTGCAGCAGCACCATGGAAAACTTTGGTCTGAAGGACAGAGCAGTAAGAAGACCATTCCCTTTGGGATAGGACCCACTTTGTTTTAGATACTTCAGGCACATGAGTTGCATGCTAGTTGTGTCTGTGGCTTCCTCTAGTCCACAGGGGAAACAGGTACCACTGGGGACAATCTTTACCATATAGATATCCATTTAGCATGCCTGGGGGTGAGATGAGTCCATGTGATTTCTCTCCCTTACCAATTTTCACGAGAGAACTTATCATCTCCTGGAGAATATTTTCTCCAGCATGTGTCTCCACAGTTGGCCCTTTAAGTGTATGAGAGTTCTGCAGCCACAAGGCAGTTATTTTTTCCCTTCAAAACAGCTTCACTTTCCCACCTCCCCTCTTTCCTCCCAGTGTTTAGGTCCTTTTTGCTAGCAGGATGGCATTTTTTCCCACTGTTGCTAGGCTGGTAGCCTAGTTTCCCAAGCAAAGGAAGCTTATGAGATCACACTGTCTTGTGCAAGTGCCAGTCGGTCCCTCCTAAATAATTTTTTGAGCCTGTGAGCTGAGTATGATCAAACTTGACAGGGGATAGAAGTCTCAAAGGTTTCAGCAGCCCACATGTGCTGTGGAAGTACACAGGCAGAGGAGAAATAATGCTGGGAGTGCATCCACTGCAGAAACAAAACTGTATTATTAGACACCAGAGAGTCCACATCAGAGAAAGTCATTACCACTGAACTCCACAGGAGATACAATTTCACAGATTCAGTAGCTCATAAGATGACTTGATTAATATGAGCATGAGCAAAATGTTCTTCTCCTTATCTTCTAGAGCAAAAGTCTTCCAGTTACAGAGCAGCAGGGGTAGAGCTCAGAAACGACAGGCCAGCAGTGAGAGTTTAGAGCTAATTGCTGCTCCTTCTCATGCCAGTGCTCATGCGGAACTCTACTCAACTTCCCTGTGACTTCAGTGCCCCCATTTGCATGATCTAGTTCACACAAAGGATGAGACCAGGAACTTCAGAGCATGGACTAAAGAGAGATGAGCAAGTCCTAAATTGCCGTGAGCTGGCACAGCTCCACTGTGGTGGAGCACTCTGCGTTACAATGGGCCATCACTTCCAAGCTCAGCTCCGTGATGAAGCGTCCAGCCTGTTCTTTCTTGTGTTTGTCTGTATTACAGTTGCTAACGGCGATTCATTTAACACGAGCGTGAGTTGGAACATAAACTAAAGACCAGCAAAAGCTGTGTCTGGTGCGTAGGCTGGCTCTCGCTTGTTCCTGCTGTGGCTTTTCCTAGAAGTCAGCCACCTCAGGGCTGACTGACTGGTGAGTCTAAACAAAATCCTTGCAGTTCCTTGTTAACACTTGCTAGGGAGAAAAACAAGCTATTCACACAGGTGGGATTCAAAGAGAAACTGAAATCAGTCATCTGACAGAAAAAAAACCCCAAAACAAACTAACCACAGTGGACATTAAAATGGAGACTGGGAGTTGTGTGACTTCATGTGTTCAGTGAAATATTGATGTTTTCTTCTTCTCCTAAGCCTTCTAAGTATTGATGTGCCAAATATCTGATTTAGGTGGAGAGAGTGCAAATCACCAACACCTAAAGAAAAGAGAGGGAAAGTAATTAAATGAACCTTTGATGCACAGCAAAACAGGGAGCTTGCAAGCAGTGAGAGACATGGCTGAAAACGAAACTGGAATCTCTTCAAGAAGGACAGGTATTGCAACTTCTCCTCGACAGCTTAGCCAAGGGTGCAGCCTGAAATTCACAGCCAGAAGTGCCTGCAGAGCAGCATCTGCATTAGGGGGGTATGCTACAACATCCTTTAAGATGCAGCTTCTTCAGAGGGAGATGTGAACCACAACTCTTGGGCACCCAGGGCTGAATGTTTTCTGTTACATAGCAGATATATGAAGCCACAGGGGAGCATCCTTTACCTATTATTTGTTGTTGTCACTTCAATCCAGGCATTTTTCTTCTGATGAAAGCTAAAAGATAAAATGATTGTTCTAATTAGTAATGCCTACCTCCTCATGTAGCATTTTTCACCCACCAAATGTCTCAAAGTGCTACTCCCATTTAATAGACACTAGAAGTAAAGGTGAAAGAGATCAAATGAAATGTCTTGGCAACAGAATAAAACCAAGTCCTGCATCACAGGTCTAGTAAAAGGGACAAGGGCACCTATTAAGTCTCAATAAAAAGCAAAGCTTAGGACAATTTTCTGACATATTGGATCCTTCAATGAGGTGTTGCGAAACTAATGTGACCAATGTTCCATGCCAATGAAATATGTTCTGGATTTTTTATTTGACAACATAATTTAAGGATTTCTTAGAATATGGGAAACAAAATGAGGCAGTGGCTTTACAGGAATTGTTCCTTTGCAAAAGGCAGCTTGTGCCAGGGGACTGGAAAATTGAAAGTGCCCCAAGGGAGCGCAGGAATGGAAAAAACCTCCTACACTATCCAGTCAAAACACAATGCATTAAAAGAAGCATAAATACCAAACTGGCAGTTTACTGCAAAACTTCTTCTACTTAAGATACTACTATTAGAAGTTCTGACAAGGAAAGATGCTATACTAGACACATGGTTTGCCTCTTGAAGAGATGCATTTGGCAGAATTAGACCATGTACCTAAAGGAAACTTACTGGCAGTGTCTGCAGCAAAACAGATGGTTTAAGGTGGGATAAATCTGATTAAAACAACTCCTATCAATATAAGTCATTACTTCTTTCTTATGCTTTCTTATATCTCTTTTTTTTTTTCCCCCTAGTTTGGTTGACTGAGGTTTGGTTTTTTGTTCTCTCCCTTAATTTGAATATCCATTAGTTTCCAAAGTATTAAAAAAATTGGTAGTATTAAAGTAGTATTAAAGGGTGCACTGCCCATTCACTCCTGAGGCTGCTTCACAGCAAAAAAAAGTGCTCTGCAGATTTGATCTTTGATGCTTGAGAGATTTAGTAAGTTTTTCACAGTCCTTAATAAATTGATATCATAGGCAAGAAACCTGAATGTGCAAAGCATGATACACACACAAGCACTTCGTATTTTGGTGGCATGAACCTGGAGTTCATATTTGAATAACATTCCTGTTTGAGGTAAAACTGAGCACACAAAATCCTTACCTAGGCAGAATGCATATTGACTTCAGGCGATACTTTCTCCCAAAGAATGGCTGTGCAAAGGTCAGGACTAGTTGTTTGCCCCTGCAGTAATGTTGTTTTTCTTGCTAAAGAGACTTCCAGCACCTGGGGACAGGGATTTATTGCTGTTGGTGAATACAAGCACTCAGATGATGGTCAGTGTCACCTTGACCTTCAGGAGGCTGTTTCCATCTTTTTTATCAGCTTTGGAGATAAGCAAACAAACAAACAAAATAAAATAGACAATAAAGCCTAAAAAGCTAGAACACAGGCCACAGGCTGGGTTTCTGATAATTTGATCCATTTAAACCTATTTCTTCAGTACCTCCTGAAAGGTAAAGCCCTTTGCTAGCACAGTCTGCCCATCTGTTAGCAAACCCACAGTTAGGAGTACAGGGCTTTGAGCAAAATCTTTTAATGCAGACCCACCATGGGAATTTGAGGGGAAAGGAACAGCCAATAACTCACCAATAACAGTGCTGTTGCCACTCTCCCATATCACCTCCAGCTTTTCTTCTCACTGGTGGAACTGGGCAGCAGAAGATCCTTAGCCCAAATTAAATGAAAGCCCCTTGCTGTATCACCACTGCAATGAGCCTTGGGTTGAAACTGTCCCTCAAGAGAGGCAGCAGCCAGCTGGAAGCACATTTGCCAACAGCACCATTGATCATCAGCTGCCTGTAGCCTAAAGGAACTCTTTCAGACAGCTAAAATCGTATCTGATTTTGTAACAAACTCCTCTGCAGTCCCCATCACTTTGCCTGCCCCCAACACTGCCAAAAAAAAAAAAAAAAAAAACAAAAAAAAAAGAAACACCACCCTAAAAAACCCCAATAAACCAAAAAAACCCACCCAAACCCACTCATAATGAAAATAACCTGATTTGCCACCTCCTCCTGCGTGTCCTGCTAGCCAACTCCTGCACTAGCCTCACTCTGCAGCACCCTGTAAGCATGATCTGCAGCTAAGGTGAAGGAGAGGGAAAAGTGGGAGGAGGGAGGGGGAAAGGCACAGAGGCTGCATACCTAGAATGCCAGGGTTATTCTTGCTGCCCACCCTGGAGGCACTACCTCTGCATCAGGCAGGAGTAACAGAGGGAGAATCTGGCTTTCTGGATTTAACAAGCTCACTTTCCTTTAATTGGGGCCCTCAGGCACTGCTGTAGTACACCTAATGGCACTAATCGTTAATGAATCAGCCCTGATGAATAGGAAGGCTGAACTGGCCTCTCTCTCTCTCCTTAGGTTGTCAGCCCTTCACAGAATCTACTGGGCTTCACTGGACAGGACAGCAACTGCACAGATTTCAAAAGGGCCCTGAAGAGGAAGCGGGTTGGAAGAGTCATGAATCCATTCATCCCTAGACTGTGCAAATGAGCCAGGGACCAATAGCATCTGGCTGCTGCTTCTGAAACATAGACATAGCCACCAGAAGGTCCTATGAAGTGAGTACTGCAGCTTACTTTTATACCATACCTCTCTGCTCCCTCTGTAAGCACCAACCAGTCTGCCTTCACTACCATTCATATCTAGGTTTCCCTCCGTTTTGTATGTTTGTCCTCAAGCTTTTTCTCCCAGCACAGGCCCACTCCATCTCCCTATTACAGCCTTTGAACAGATGGGAAAGGACCTTTTTCTTTTTTTTTTTTCCTCCCTTTAAAACAAAAAGAACGGACCGCCGCCACCACCTCAGCCCAGTGCTGGCACGGTCTCGCCCTGGCGGAGGGCAGCTCAGACGGGGGCAAGGCTCAGCCCTGCCTTCAGGGGTCAGCCAGGCTGCTAAAAGGGGGAGGCAGGAGGAGAGCAGCCGCCTGCCAAGCACGGGTGCATCCAGCGCTGCCGGGGAAGGAGCCAGCTCCCCGCGGCCCTCCGGGGACTGCGGGGCTGCGGTTGCTCAGTCGGAGCTGGGGACAGGAATTAGGGCAGGCAGAGCCGCAATGGCTGCAAGCCTTCCCGATTATCCAGCCAGCTAGAAATGCTCTGGCTTGTTTTTTGTTCCGTCTGTGGGTTTTTTCCCTGTTGATCTGCATTTATGCCGGGTTTTTTTTTCTTTTTGTGTGTGTGTGCTGCTTTTTTTTTTTTTTTTTTTTTTTTAACTAGGGGATAATTTTACTGTGGTCTCTATCAAAATTTAAACGCTTTTCTGTTGCTTTTTTCCCCTCTCCAGTTCACCAGCTCACGTTTGTCCAGGAGTTAAGAAGGGATGTTCAGAAGTTTGAACCTCTTCCAGCTCTTGCTACAGCAGCTGCTGCCTGGGGCAGTGGGACCAGCCTGGCAAGCGACACCCCAGCCTTCCCCCGCAGTCCTTACAAACCCTACAGGTGCAAGGCGGCAGGAGGCAAATCCAGTACACTCAGTCCCTTTCTGGGACTTGGCGGACGGCTCACATTTCCTTGGCCGCAAAACAAGGCAAGGCAGAGCAACCACTCCTGGGGTCAAAAAAAAAAAAAAAATATATATATAAAATCGACGATTGCCCGCAGGCTTCAGAAATTACCCCTGAAAGGGGCAGGAAAGGGAACAACCAATGCCTCGCGCCATTGAGGGGCTTTTATAAAATAGACGGGGGGAAGGTGAGGGGGAGTTTGTTGATTGCTTGTGTTCCCCGAAAAAAACAAGGAGCTGCCGGCGGGGAGTGCCTCGCTTGCCGGATGCCCAGGAGGAGCTGAGCCGGCGGGACCGGGTTTTGCTACACATCCTGTCGTCTGTGCGGGAAATCCCAGTGTGCTGCTAGGCTAGCCCGGGAGGCCCGGTGGCCGGTCTGCGCCCCGGGGATGAGCAGCCGACATTTAGAAGCCCCAGACAGGAGGGTCCAGGGAGAGGCAGGAGGGAAGAGACCCGGGCGAGACCACAGGGCTTCTTCTCAACCCGCTGGACTGTTTTTCCCCGGTTTGGCACCGTTTATTATCCTCCTCGATGGAGGGCTAATTGGAGGATGTGCTAATTACGGAGAGATTATCCATTAGTAATTGAACCTCACGCGAAGATAAATCGAGTCCTCTAACGAGATGGAAATCGCCCCCTTATTACAGCGTTTCAGCTTTCTTCTGAGGGGTGAGACGGAAAGCTGGGAGGTTCCTTTCCACCTTTCTCCGACGGACGAGCACCGTCCAGCAGCCGGGAAGGCGTGGGCGGCCGCGGGAATGCCGGCAGCAGGCGGGACCTGCGCTCGGGCACCCCGGGGCGGAGGGGGGCTGCCGCCGGCGGGGGTCCCCGGGTCCCAAGCCGGCATAGACAGCAGGCTGCGGAGCCCCCCGTACCCCAGCAAGGGCTCTCTCTTCCGTCTCTCCTCGGCATCTGGCATTTCGTGCTACAGGAAACCATAACAGCAGCGCCTGACCTCATGAATACAGAGATGTGCACAGAAAAATCAATTTAGGTCTAGATCCTCTGTGGAGAGGGAAAATAACCCAAACCATTTAAACAAAGCTCTGCTCTCCAGGGTTTTCCTTTTTCTTTGGTGGTGGTGGGGACTGAGTCTAGAGGGAGGCCAAAGGAAAACGAAATTCAAGCAGACCTGTGTCTGCCGAAGCGAGGCTGAGCTCTGCAAAGCCCCCCTAACACACGCATAATGTATTTTATCATTAAAAAATCAACATTGCTTCCAGTGGTAAAGGCGCCTGGCTCCAGTTCCTGAGCACATTCGTTGCTGGGATTCAATCCGTTTGGGAAATGCAGATTGGCTTGCGACCCACTGTTTGATTTATGAACTGTTACATTTGCTATTGCTTACACATTACATTGCGGACCTTGGGAAGGGAGGGGAGCAGGGAGAGGGGGCACAGGAGAGACCCTGCCACCCTACACATTGGCAAAGAAAGCTATTGCACAGGCAACGGCTCCCCACTGGAATAAATCACCTCGCACCAATTCGTGGCCCCTACCTCCCCATCACCCACCCACCCACCCTCGGTCGCCAGCTGGGCTCTTGCTTTGTAAGTAAAAAGGACGTGTTTACTCTTTGATGTGTATTTCTTTATAAAGGCATCAGGCGCCTATAAATAGCCGAGGTTAGAGCAGCTTCTGCTGCGAAATCAATACCCCGTCCCCCCCTTCCCCTTGCTCCTTCGGCTGAGCTGCCTTATTAATTATGAAAGGGCTCCACTGCGCCCCGGCTCCGGCTCCGCAGCCTCCACTTTAATGGTGGTTGCTGCCTTCCCTCCGTCGGGGCTCCGCACGGCTCCTCGCCCGCGGGAGAGCCTCGCCGCCCGCCCCCTCATCTGCGGGGGGCTCCCTTCGCCTGTCCCGGACGGCTGGGAGATGGGGGTGCTGTACTTCGCAGCTTCGAGAGAAGGAGGAGGAGGGTGGGAGGATTTATAGAGTATTTTTAACAAATAAATGAAGGGGGGGGGGGAAAGAAAGAAAGGGAAAAAAAAAGGCAGAAAGGCTACGACTAAGCGACTCAGCCACCCTGTCCTTGTTTGAACTGAAACTGCCATGCTCGTCAAGGGATGGGTTCAGGATTTAGACTTCCTTGCCTTAAAAGCCCTGTCCTTTCCGAGATATTCTAGGCATTTTTATAAAAAGGACGACAGCCTCATTTCAAACAATAATTTTTATTTTATACTTCTGTCTATACTTTGTAGCAAATCTTTTTTTGTTATTTTTTTGCTGAATTGACTTTATAATAAACTTTTGTTTAAATTACATTTTTCATCTCTTTTAAAATCAAGGCTCTTTTTTTTTTCAAAATCATTTTGCTGTTGTTTTTTTTTTTCCTTTAGGTTTACATTTAAGCCCCCTTTTTGTGATCTCTACGGTTGGATATTCAGGTATTTTACTGGTATGTGTAACAGCTAAAACAAAGAGGAGGAAAAAATTAAAGGCAGTGAATTCGGAAAGATGCCTTCGAACAGCAAGTAAAGGTAAACTCTCAGAGATGTTAGCAGCATTCCTTCACTCCTCCGGGCATTTAGACACGTCTTTCTTTCTCTTGCTCTTTCCCTCCTTTCTTAACTGTTCGTTTCCCTCTCTTTCTCTCCCTCTCTCGCTTTCTTTTCCCCTTGAGGAAAAATGTTCTTTTTTATTTATTTTTTAATTTTTTTTGCAGTGGAATGACCAAAAAAAACAAGCGACTGTGGAGGAAAGATGAGAGATTGTGAATTATTCACCATATGCTTCACACGTGGACATCTACCTTGGATTTCTCGCCAGTGCCTTTTTCTGTCTGCGGTTTTTGTTCTCGCATCGCACACTGCCACATTTTTAGCGGAGCCCGCGGCTCGCCGGGAGGTACCCGGCCGGTTACAGCCTTAGCAGTAGGTGGCCCAGAGCCGTTCCTGAGATTGCTTTTGCGCAACGAGGGCTCGAGTTTATTTTTTTTTTCTATTTTTGATTCGAAGCGTTAGTAAAGCTGAGGTCCGATTTGGGCTGCGCGCCGCCGCCTGTTTGGTAACATTTGGCAAATAAAACACAAAAAAAATAAAGGGAGAACGCTTCCACAGTCCTACATGGGTGTTTCACCATCATCAGCCACCACCACCACCATCATCATCATCATCAACCACAGAAAAGCACAACGTCCCCAAAGCAACGGATGGACACTTCCTCTATAGATCCAGCACATGGAGAGGGTGTGTGTGTGAGTGTGCTCGCCCCCCTAGAAAGGCAGCCAGGTCACTAGGGCGGCCCACAGAGCCGCCAGGAGCAGGGGCAAGGCCGGCGGGAGGAGGGACGGTGCCGCGCCGCTGCCGCCTCCGCACAGTTCAAATAAGCTGCCTTGGAAATCGAGGTTTTTGGATTCCCGTCTCAGTTTCTCCCAGAGGTCTGTCGCTCCTTCCTGGCAGTCGGTGAGCGCTGTGAGGGTGCAGGCGTGGAAATCATCCCAGTACCTGCAGGAGGGGAGAGCAGCCGGCATCAGAACAGGCACGCGCCCACCTTTCCGGGGAGGGGGCCGCCCCCTCGGGCCGCCCCCACCTCCCAACGGCGGAGCTGAGCGGGGCATGCCTTGAAGGGAGGCTGGCGCCAGGCGGGGAGGAGCCGCTGGCTGTGGTTTCGGGTGTCCCCCCCCCCTCCCCAACCCCGCCTTCGGCACAAGCCCGGGCGGGGTGGTGCAAGAATTGCTTTTCTGGGTCCCTGGCGGAGGGGTCTTTGACTGAAGCGGGGAGAGGACATGGACCCCTCGGCTGGCAGAAGCCAGCTTAGGAGCCCATCGGCTCGTCCCGAGGGTTTTTCGTCACCGGTGGGAACGGGCAGGCGGGGGTGGGAAATGCACCGCTTTTCCCAGGCAGGAGGCAGTATCCTGGAGGGTCCCAGTGCGGCGTTAGAAACCCTCCGGAGGGATCCTCCGGGGCGGGAGCGAGCCCTTACTGCAGGGGCAGGAAAGCAGGAGGAGAATGAGAAGAAGAAGGAATAGGAGGAGGAAGGAGCATCTTCCCCTCTTGGTCCCTTCTGGGCGCCTCGCACCGACCCGCAGCGCGACGGCGGGAGGGACCCCTTATCCATGGCCGGGGTCTATAGGCAGAGAAGAGATTCTCTTCCCTCAGGATATTCTCCAGCAATTACCTCACGTTTCCCCTTCTCAATTCCCTTCTTTACGGGGACTGGACCGGGGTTTGTCGCCAGGGCAGGACCCGTCCCATTGCCCCACCTGAGGAGGGGGCGGGAGGAGCTTTCCTTTCCACGTCTGTATTATCGAAAACCACCCCGAATCTATCCTCTACCTCCTATTTCCCCCATGCCTCAAGGCAGACGTCTGCAAATCTGGATCTCTATTTTCTTTCTTTTCCTTTCCCCCCCTCCCCCCAAAGTAGTCCTACAGCCTCTAATTTATGAGCACTCTAAGCTGGTTGTAGACTCCCAATGTTTGCTACATTTGTAATAAATAATGAGATATTGAGAAGCCAGAGTCTGAGAGTGTGCCTCTCCTGCAGTATTTCTGCTGTAATTGCATCTCCCAAAGGAAAATTAAATCTTTCACCATCTTCTTTCAATACACATCCCGGCATAGGGCGAAGGCAATCGGGTGGTGGGATGTGGTCGGGAAAAGGGTCGTTCTTGGAAAATAGGTACTTTTTACAGGTCAGGACCACCTCTGGTCTGGCACTGCAGGGCAAAAGGACATCATATCAGGACGCTGCCGCCTCTGGGTATTTATTTCTGATGTAGGACACAAGGTAAACCGCAGCCTAGCATTTACAGTGAGGTGCCAGCCTTAGTAGGTGTTTTACTCAGAAATCTCTTGGTAGGAAGAGAGGAGTGTTACAGAGTCTCTTCTCATTTTTCCTTTCCCTTTTTTTTCCTTTCCCTTTCCCTTTCCCTTTCCCTTTCCCTTTCCCTTTCCCTTTCCCTTTCCCTTTCCCTTTCCCTGTCCCTTTCCCTTTCCCTTTCCCTTTCCCTTTCCCTTTCCCTTTCCCTTTCCCTTTCCCTTTCCCTTTCCCTTTCCCTTTTCCTTTCCCTTTCCCTTTCCTTTTCCCTTTCCCTTTCCCCTTCCCTTTCCTTTTTTCTTTTTCCCTTTCCCTTTCCTTTTCCCTTTCCTTTTCCTTCTCCCTTCCTTCCCAAACCTTCCCATTCTCCTTTCTCCCTTCTCTCTTCTCCTTTCCCCTTTCCCCTTCCCTTCCCTTTGGAAAGGTGCCAGAGGAAGTGGTTGGGGGTGGAAGAAGACAAAGCTGGGTTGTTCCTTCCCTTTATGCTTTAGATTAATTTCCTAAAATGGAGCCAAAACACGCTTTCCTTGTCTGTGCAGGAAGGAAAACATAAATAGTGTGACACTGGGCACATTGGAGGACTGAGACCACTCTGGAGCCCTCACAAACCCCCTGTCCTTGCTGTCAATCCCAACAACAACTCCCACACAGACACTTTGGATGGACCAGGCCACAAGAGATGACCTCACAAAAGCTCTTCCAAAGCAACATGGATACAAGTTCTCCAGGGAAGAAAATGCTTAATTCTATTTTCCATCCTGTCTCGTAGGACACAGAGCTTTGGTTTGCAAGCCTGGGGGGGAATGGTGACCAAATCCACATCCCAGGGTTTTTTGGAGGCACTTGGCTGCTGTCCACATTCATCTAAGCAGGTGAGGTCACAGACCTCAGAGGGACAAGGCAGCAGAGAATTCCAGGGGATGGGCTCAGCTCAAGCAAACCCACCCAAGAGCTGGATCCACAGCGGATTATCCGGTTCCAGATCCACAGACTTGTCTCTTTTATGGACCTCACTCTCCCAAAAACCCCTTGGGAAGCTCAAGGCCCTGATAGGATGAAAACACCCTGATATTTTGGAAGATCCTGTTCAAGCTCTGATGGGCGATTTCATCCCAGAATCTGTTAATAATGTCATGGAATCATGGAATTCCTGAACAGTTTGGGCTGGAAGGGACCTTAAAATCATCTCATTCCACATCCTGCCACAGGCAGGGCCACTTTTCACTCTCCCAGGTTGCTCAAGTCCCATCCAATCTGTCCTTGGGCAAGGTTGGGTGTGTGTGTCCAAATCCAGGGAACACACAGGATGTGGAGGAACAACCTGGAATAACCCACCCCGTGTCACCCGTGTTTACAGTTTGCACTGGAGGTTTTCTATGTCTTGGAAAACTGCTGGAAAAGGTGGTCTGTGCATCTTCCCAGTCTAAATATCAGCTAAATATCAGGCAGGGAGAGGGACAAAACAGCCCTTTCCAACTGGGATTTTCTGAGATTCAGAGGAATTTCCCTCCTTGCTTTGTGGAGGGACCAGCAGCAAACACAGCACTGAACACAGCAATATCATCCCAAATGGAAAAAAATCCCACTGGAACAGAGACATTTCTGTGTTAAACTCGGTGTCCCCCACGCTATTTTTATTCCTGGAAGTTTTAACCTGGGAGCAGAAGGAATCCCTTCTATAGCTGTTCACTCTTCCTATTTTTTTTTTTCTAATAATAGAACTACTGTGACTTGGATATTTAAATCCAGGGACTGGATATTTAAATCCAGAGACTGGATATTTAAATCCAGAGACTGGATATTTAAATCCAGGGACTAGATTTCAACTAAAAAGAGGAAAAATGCTGCTGACAACCCCTGAAACTCTGTAAAACTCAGTGTCTCCCACTTGTTTTTCCTTGCAATTTTGTCTCCTGGAAGTTTTAACCTGGGAGCAGAAGGAATCCCTTCTATAGCTGTTCACAATTCCTGATTTTTTTTTCCTAAAAATAGAACTCCTGTGACTTGGATGTTTGGGACTGGATGCAAATAAACAGAGGAAAATTGCTGCTGACAACCCTTGTAAATCTGTGTGAAATTCAGTGTCTCCCAGTTGTTTTCTCATGGCTTTTTATCTCCTGGAATTTTTAACCTGGGAGCACAAGGAATCCCTTCCACAGCTGTTCACTTTTCCTGATTTTTTTTTCCAAAAATATAATAATATGGCTTGGATATTTAAACCCAAGGTCTGGATATTTAAATCCAGGGAGTGGATTTCAACTAAGGAGAGGAAAAACGCTGCTGGCAACCCTTGGAATTCCTACTACAGTTTCCAGAGCCAGATCCTGGGAAAAAGATGGACAGAGGTGGATATTGGCTGGCACAGGGCTCAGATGTGCAGGAATAAGAGCTGTTGAGCCAACTCTGGGATTCCCTCATTTTGCCTTTGGACATGATTTCAACACACTTGGAAAGGAAGTGTCCCAGTTTTCCATGGATCCTTTTTCTTCTGTCGGAGGGAAATAATCGAGACCGAAACAACTTCCCTTAATTGTCTCCAGTTTAAAACTGAAACCCCGCCAAGTTGCTGCTTGGGAATTGTTCAAACAGCTTTAGTTGCCCTTCCTGAAGGCCAGGATTCCCAGAAGGATCCTTCCTGAAGGCCAGGATTCCCAGGAGGACATTTCCATTCCAAGTGGTTCTTGGGGAACACCGTCTGGGCCCAGCCCAGCTCTGGCCTGAAGTCAATCAAAGGGATATTCCCAAATTTATCTCCCCCATGGAAATGTTTATGTCTGTAAGGGCTATTTTTAACCCTATAATAACAAAGCCTCCTATTTTATATAATAACCCCCCTATTTTTAACCCTCAGAATAAAAGCCAAGCAGAAGGCAGATATTTCCCCCCAAAAGACAAAGGGTTCCAAGTCGCTCCAGAGGATCCAAAGACACGTTTTTGCAGAGGAAGGAGTGGGATGAAATTATTTTCAGGGATCTTCTTTAAACTCAAGGGACTCACAGACCTTAGAGGGACAAGGCAGCAGAGAATTCCAGGGGATGGGCTCAGCTCAAGCAAACCCACCCAAGAGCTGGATCCACAGCGGATTATCCGGTTCCAGGTCCACAGATCTGTCTCCTTTATGGACCTCACTCTCCCAAAAACCCATGGGAAGCTCAAGGCCCTGATGGGATGAAAACACCCTGATATTTTGGAAGATCCTGTTCAAGCTCTGGTGGGTAATTTCATCCCAGAATCTGTTAATAATGTCATGGAATCGTGGAATTCCAGAACAGTTTGGGCTGGAAGGGACATTAAAGATCTTTTTCCATCCCCTGCCCTGGGCAGGACACCTTCCACTATCCCCAGTCTGTCCTTGGACACTTCCAGGGATGGGGCAGCCACAGCTTCTCTGGGCAACCTGTGCCATGCCCTCCCCACCCTCAGCCAAAAATTCCTTCTTAATACTAATATCACAAAACAACAAAGGGCTCAGTTTATCTCTGAGAGCTTTGGGATTATAAACAGAGCATTTGGGGGCAGTTACTCAGGATGGCACCTCCACTGCCCCTCCTGGCCCCCAAAATTTCTGTGCTGGGCATCAATGCTCTCTCCTGTTCCCAGCACAGAAAGGACATGGACCTGTTGGAGTGAGTCCAGAGGAGGCTCCAAGATGATCAGAGGGATGGAGCAGCTCTGCTGGGAGGAAAGGTGAGAGAATTGGGATTGTTCAGCCTGGAGAAGAGAAGCTTTGGGATGACCTGATTATGGCTTTCCAGTGCCTGAAGGAACTACAGGAAAGATGGAGAGAGACTATTCCCAAGGGCCCTGAGTGACAGGAAAAGGGAATGGCTTCAAACTGCCAGAGAGTAGGTTTAGATGGGATATTGGGAAGGAATTGCTGGCTGGGAGGGTGGGGAGGCCCTGGCACAGGTTGCCCAGAGAAGC